>JAHUUD020000013.1:482500-1682500 GCA_020010945.3 Muscidifurax raptorellus | reverse complement strand
TTTCCCTCTCCTCCACTCTTCTGGCAGTCCTCCTCCTTTCCAAATCTTTCCTAGTATCTCCGTTAGTTCCTCCACAATCTTTCCTCCGCCCTGCTTCCAAGCCTCATTCTGGATTTCATCTTCTCCTGGTGCTTTCTTTTCCTTTAGCTTCTTGATTATTTCCCTTACTTCCTCTACTTCTATCTCTCTCTCCTCTGTTTCCTTTTCTTTCCCCGACTCTTCCTCATTATCTCTCATTCTTTCCTGCGTTTCTCTCTCTCCCAGTTGCCCTTTAAAAAACTCTAACCAACTCTTATCTTCTATCCCTTTATCTATCTGCTCCCTTTTTCCTTTCCTTCTCCTTTTCACCATTCTCCAGAACTTTTTTCCTGACCTGTCCTCCTTAGCCTCCCTTAGCTCTTTTTTCATCCCTTCCTCCTTCTTTTTCCTATACATGCTTCTTAACTCTCTTTTCGCCTGCGTGAACCTGTCTTTTCCCCACCTCTTTATCCCTTTTTTACCCTTTTCATTTCTGCCCTCTTCCCCTTGCAATCCTCATCCGACCATCTGCTGTCACCTCTCCTTTTTCTTCTCCCCCTCTTTGTTTGGATCGCGTTTCTTATTTTTATCTTTAAATCCCTCCACGTCTTTGCCTCCCCCCTTTAGCTAGCCAACCTCTATACTCCCTGATGGCCTCCTCTGTCCACATCGTTCTTTTCATTTCCTCTTCCAACCCTTCCGAACTTCTCCCTGTCTCTATTTCCAATTCCAATGCTCCATGGTCTGACTCCATTCTATCTTCTATCTTCATTGACTTTACCTTCCTCCTGCCTTCCTCATTTACAATCCCATAGTCTATTACCGAGCATCCCATTCCCCCCACGTACGTGAGTTCCCCTTCCTCATCCCCTTCTGTACTTCCATTTAGGATTGAAAGCCCCCACTCTTTTAACCTATTTAGCAGCTCTTCGCCTTCTTTGTCCACTACTCTATCCTTTGACTCCCTCCTTTCCTCCACTCCCTTTTCATCTAAAAAGCCCCCCTCTTGCCCTCTTCTCGCGTTCAGGTCTCCACACCAGAGTATCTTTTCCCCTCCCGCTCTTTCTACCATCTCCTCTATTTCTTCATAGTTCCTATCCTTCTCCTCCCTCATGTATGTCGAACCTATCCACCACTTTTCCCCCTTTATACTACATTTGCCACCTATGACTTCTCCTGATCTTCCTCTCACCCATTCAACTTTGTCCTCTTTCCTATCTTTCCTGACTGCCACTACCATTCCTCCCTTTAATCTCCCTCTGCTCCCCCCTTTTTCGCCTCTCTTACCTCTGTTTCGAAGTCCTTCATTCTCCTCCTTATTCTTTCCTCCTCACCGCTCTCTGCCCACGTTTCCTGTAGACATATGACGTCAAATCCTAATATGTGTCTCCATCCTTCCTCTTCTATTCCTTTCAGTCCTGCCACATTCCAGCTCAACACCTTCAAATTCTCCTTTCTTTTCCCTTTTCCCCTTTCATCCCTTTTCTCCTTCTCATCTCCATCTTGCCTCCCCCTCTCGAAAAAGCCTATCCTCTCTTTCGTTCCTGAAGTACGTCATGTCTCCTACCGTTGACTTGTTTCTTCCTACTTTCACTGGTTTTCCTTCGCTTCTATATTCTCTTGCGAGCCTGTTCAACCTTTCTCTATTTCTCCTCTCTCGCCACGTCAAATCGTGGTCGATGAAGCAGTCCGTCCCCTTCAACTTGCTCTTTTCCTCCATAATCTTCTCTTTCTCCTCTCTATTTTCACATTCCACTCCTATTTTGCTCTTACCTTTTCCTCTGATGACCCACGTCCTTTTCACCTTTACCGAAATCCCCAGCTTCTCATCTACCCACTCTTCCACCTTCGCTTTGTCCCATTTTCCTTCTTTCAGCCCTGATACCACCACATTGTTCCTTTTCCTTTCTCTCTCCCCTTCCTCAATTCTCCATTCTAACTCCTTCAGTTGCTTCTTCTCTTGCTCCCTTTCCTCTGACCCCTTTTCCCCTTTCTGGTCTCCTCCTTTTGTCTGCCTAGTTTTTGCCTCTTCCTCCATTTTCTTTATCTTCTCCTCCATTTCTCTTTCTCGCTCTTCCCTCTTTCTCCTCTCCTCCTCGGTTGCCCTCTTCATCTCCTCCTCCGCCCTTGTCCTCTTCCTCTTCTCCTCCTGCACTAGGCTTCTCACCTCCTCTAGCTTCTTATTCATCCTTTCTTCCGTTTCTAGCCATTTTCTCTCCCATTCTGCCCTGTCCTTTCTCCTTTCCTCCTTCTCCTCCTCCAGGGTCTTCAGGATCCTTTCCAGTGTTCCTTGGAATTTCTCCATCTCCCCCTCGTTCTCACCTTCCTTTCCCTCCTCCTTCTTTGACGGGAATCTCCCCGTCGATCCGTTCTTATCTAACGTGTCTCTCTCTCTCCTGTCTTCTTTCCTCTCTCTCTCTTCTTGTCCTCTTTCTCCTCCGGTGACCTTTCTTTCCTTTTTCCCCTCTCCGTTTTATCTACTTTGAAGCTCTCTGGGAGCTCCAATTGCCTTAGCGCTCCCCCCTTTCCTCCGCTACCCTTTCTTCTTCCCTTCCCTGTCTTTGGCGTGCTTTCCCACCTGCACGTTTGAATTTCTCTCTCCGGCTCCCGTTCCAGTCCGCTCGGAGTCTTAAATTCCTGTTCCTCTTCGTTCCTCTGTTCCTGGTTCCCTATCGTCACCTCTGCCGTCTCCTCTTCTCTATTGTTCATGGCCCGCAGCTTTGCCGGTTTAGCGGTAAATTTAAGAATAACTATACTTTTGAACTATACAAATATTTTTTTTAATTTATACTTTCTTTGTTCAAAGGATTAGCCAAATGTTAGAAATTATTCAAATAATAACAACAAAATATAATTAGAAAATATAGTTTTAATAAATTTTTTCGTATTATGAATAATAATGATAAATATTTACTTCACTAGTTCTCGGAACTTCTAAATTATACCTATCTTCAGAACCTGAACTATTTTAATTTGTTTAAATCCATTGTCAATGAATCTAATTCATCAAAGTCTTTTGATAAAAAATCAGATAAAAAAGGAGCATTTCTTTCCAGCTCACAGATAATTCTTCATCTGATATTTTTTTATATATATTGTAGAATCAATATTAATTCTAGATCACATTAGAAATTACATTATTTCACAACCTGTTGAAAAAACAGAGAGGTTAAATAATCTGTTCATATTACCACTTACATATATAGGTAATCCTTGTTATATAACACAACATTATTAGGATGCAATAACAAGAGCTAACTCAAGACCAGATTTATTAATTACATAAAATAAAATTGGTTCAAAAGCAGTTTCCTGGTACTCCACTCTAAATGCTATTCGAAATATTCCTTTTCAACTATTTTATACAAAATTTAATTATTATACACGGAGAAAATAACGTTGTCTGCTGAAGGTGCTCGAGTAAGTTGTAGATGGCGCCTGTTCAGTTACCGCAACTGTAAACTTCAGTTGATTCTACTTTAGTTTACGTTTCGGCTAACAACTGTATAGAAAATAGTTATGCTAATAGTACGTATCGCGCTACGTGGGCTTCAAAAATAATCAACAGGCGTTATTTGTTGTTCGTGCGAATTATTGTTCGATAAAAGTGTAATACAAAATAATGGATAACTGCACGAAACATATACTGAAGATTTGGAAGTTAGAAAATTTCATTGAAAGATCGAGAGTAAGTCTTTCTAATATCTAACTTTAAAAATGTTTACACGTCCGTAGAGAGTTTAATATGGAAATATTGAATCAAGCAATTAATCATCTTTTGAGGTTGACCTTCAACAACTTCATGCTTAGTTATATTCTCTGCTTTTTTCTGCATCTCATGTTCTCCGATTTTGTATAGAGTTTAAACATTATTTGATTTAACAGAACATGAATATATTTTAATGTAACTAGGACTTCTATGTGATTTGCTAAAAAAAGTTAAATCGCAGATGCAGTCTTTGTCCTTCGACGATTGAGATTTTCAAAGTGATACTTTAAATTTATAACAACAAGTCCGAGCTCGCAATAGGGCTCGAGCTCGTAGAGAGCGCACATCTTCGCTCGACTCACCATTTCACGAGTGGTTTGAGCTCGAGCTTGTGTTTCACACGTTCAACCTGGCAAGTTTAATGCGTCGGCAAAGATCAGCCCTCCAACTAAATATCGCAGATTCGCTAGATACAACTCTGTTGAGATAAAGTTTTCCACGGAGAATCCTACGACAGCGGAAAAACAACGGACAATTCAGCCAGCCAGACAAAACCTTCAGCTTCAGTGGAAACCAATGACTCGCCACCTCTATGACTTCATCTGGCGTCCGAGCACCTCTCACTTTACGACAAGTAGCTTAGGTGCTAGGCAGAGAGATCACTCCAACCAGAGATAGATAACCACGACACAAACAGTGCCTTGCGTCAAGACCACATGAACAGCTGAATGGACAAATTTTTCGACTAATTCGATTTCAAACACAACGGTTTAAATCAAAGAAAACTTATGTTTACTTTATCCTAAGATAATACACAAAAATCTGATGAGTGGAATCTGGTGCGTTCGAGAAATAACTATCCAACAAATAAATCATTCTATCAACAATCGAATTATAATAGATCTAATTTCCAAAATAGATCACATTTTAAAAAATAGACTTCAAATATTTGAACATTGAATTCAGTGGAAGTTTCAAAAAATACACAGTCAAAAAATATCAATATTAAAGAGACAAGAGCGAAACGAAAAGTGGCTATCTCAAAATCTCCCATAACGCAATCTTTTGATGAAACATTAAATAAATGTTTAGATAATCATTGGGGTTTGATGAAAAACTAATAAAAGTTGCTTCTTGCGCGTCGGATAATTCTTTTAGTGATTTTTTATACCAAAGAGAGGAAATTTTATCACCATTACCCATATATGTACAATTTTTAATAATCATCGTGAGGATTTATTATACAAATATGATAAGTCAACATAACATAAAATAAAATTTGTGCATTTCCAGAAATTTATATCAAAATTAACCGTATTTCAGTAAAAGCTTTAATAGATAAAAATTTTTACATGACAAACATTAATAAATTTAAAAAGAATTGGACTTTACCAATCGTTGGCACAATAATTCAAGTGGTAACTGGACTGAAATCTACTAGTTCATTCGGGATTCAAATATTCTTGGAATCGATTTGACAAACTGAAGGTCGGTATATTAGAAGATCCTGGAACGATCGATTAACTTAAGATATTAATTAAAAAGTATGGTAATTTACTCTATAAGAAACTAGGAAGATTGATGTCATTCGAATATAAATAAAAAATAAAAAATGTTGAACCATTTTGATACTTCCACATACAATTGAAGTGATGAATAAATTAAAATTAAAAAATACTGAACTATTTTTATACTCCCATATCCAATTGAAGCGTGCGCGCGTGTGTGTGTGGGTGTATGTGTGTGTGGATGTCTCTGTATGTACCATAATTTTTCTGGAACTACTCCGCGAATTTCTATAATATTTAACACGCAGATATATTTTTAAACTCTAAATTCAGGAAAAACAGTTATTTTTTTATTTTGGCAACGAGTTTTTGTTTAATGGTCATTATTTGATTTTTGAAAAATACTATTATGCGTTTTTTTCAATCATTCCACTGTTAGAAATAAATCAGCTATAATGCATTTGAAAGAGAATAAAATTACATACTTTTTCCCGTTTGGTCCATGAAATCGATCGTTATATGGGCAGATGAAATGAAATAGGTGACTTTTTCTGAAAAATTCATATATCTAAAAAAAAAACGTCATAAACTCACGAAAAACAATCATGTTGAAGGGTTACGTGTCAAAGTATATCCTATTAAAACTGACTTATTTCACTACTTTTTTTTTTTGTAATAAATCGAAAACTGAAAAATTTGTTTTTTTGTCGCTTGATTACGGACATGAATCGGGATTGAGATTTTGAAAATAGGTATATATTTTATGTATTTTGGCTAAATTCATTGCGAAGCTTTCAAATCCCTATAGTTCTAAAGATATCAATATTTGAATTTTTTTTGAAAATTTTTTAATTTTTTATATCTCTGAAAAACTGTAGTTAAATGTTTCAAACTTTTTTGCGGATTCACCATAAAAAAGCTATCGGCTCTTAAAACTTTAAACAATTTCATTGTATCAGTTTTTACATTTTAGTTCCTTAAAGAACTAAAGGGAAAAAACCGATTTTATTTCCAAAATTTTATCCTTATTTTTATATAGGGGTGTTGTTGCACGTCCCTAAGGTCCCTCCCTATGAACTTAAGTCATACTGATACATATATGCACACACACACACATGGTGGAACGAGAAGATTAGATCAGCGCGTTCCGCCTGCCACCGAGCACGAAGGCTGGAGCAACGGGCAAGGAAAAAGTTTTACCGAACCGGTATTGGAAGCGAAGCTGTAGAAGAATACAGCAGAAGAATGAAAGAAGCCAAGTGCACCCTCAAGAAGTGCATCAGTGAAAGCAAGCAGGGATGTCATAAGGAGCTGCTAGAAGAGGTCAATAAAGATCCATGGGGCAGGCCCTACAAAATAGTTATGAAGACACTCAAAGGAAGCTATATACCCCCACCAAAGTGCCCAGAGGTACTAAAGAAGGTAGTGACAACACTTTTTCCAAGTCAGCCGGACGCACCATATGCTATAGCAGAGGAAGTGCGGGAAGAAGATATACCTCTAATTACAGTTGAGGAGCTACTCGTAGCAAGCAAGAGGGTAGGAAACAATAAGGCTCCCGGTCCTGACGGCATACCAAATGTGGCGCTGAAGCATGCCATCGAGGCCAAACCTGAAGAATTTGTTGGCCTCTACAATGCATGCCTAGCAGAAGGGAGATTTTCGACGAACTGGAAAAAGCAGCGACTTGTGTTGTTACCTAAGGGTAACAAAGCGCCCGGAGGGGAGACATCGTACAGACCATTATGTATGATGGACACACAAGGAAAAATACTGGAGGGCATTATCAGCAGCAGGATGGAGTGCATAATCGAAGAGACCAAGGGGTTTGCCGAGCACCAATATGGCTTTCGGAAGTGCCGATCTACTTTGGACGCGATCGGCCTAGTGGTAAACACAGCCCGAGCAGCCATCAGTGGAAAACGGTGGAAGGGCGGAACAAAGAAGTACTGTGCAGTTATTACTTTGGCTGTCAAAAACGCATTCAACTCTGCAAATTGGACGAAGATACATGAAGCGCTTGAAAAGCTTGAGGTGCCCACCTACATCAGGAGGATGATGTCCGACTATCTGAAGGACAGAACTTTACTGTACGAAACGGATTGCGGCATTGAAACTTACGAGGTCACGGCAGGTGTTCCACAGGGATCAGTACTGGGCCCGCCATTGTGGAACATTATGTATGACGGAGTGCTGAGACTACGACTCCCAAGGGAGGCTATGGTAGTAGGATTCGCAGACGACATAGCTCTTGTAGTAGTAGGGAAGGAAAAAGAAGACGTCGCTAAAATCACCAATGAAGCGATCACCACCATCCAGAGATGGCTGACAGAAACAGGACTTGAACTCGCTGGACACAAGACCGAGGCGATCCTGATATCTAGCAGGAAGAAAATGGAAACGATCGCCCTAATGATAGACGGCCATGAGATAACCTCTAAATCGACTATCAAGTATTTGGGCATTACTATAGACGAAAAGTTGACGTTTAAACAGCACCTTGAATTAGCAGGTGAAAAAGCGTCAAGAACGACTGCTGCTCTATCTCGGCTCATGCCGAATGTCGGTGGAGCTACTCAGAAGAAAAAGAAGCTGTTAGCAAGTGTCAGTACATCGATTATGCTGTACGGGGCACCAATTTGGGCAGATGCAATGGCAATAAAAGCCTATGCGCGGAACCTGTCATCCGTGTATAGACGGAGTGCGCTAAGAGTAGTGTCTGCTTACCGCACGGTATCGGACGATGCAATAAGCGTCGTGGCAAGCATGCCACCCATCGACCTCTTAGCACTAGAGAGGAAGGCCATATACATGGCAGAACAGGAGAACAGCGATAGAACGAAGGCAGAAATCTGGAACGCTGCCAGAGAACAAACAGTAGCTGAGTGGCAGAGAAGATGGGACAGTAGCCTGAAAGGGCGCTGGACGCACCAACTTATACCAAAGATTGAAGACTGGATCAAAAGAAGACACGGGGAAGTAAACTACTACCTCATGCAATTTTTGACGGGACATGGATGCTATCGAGCATACCTGTGTAGATTTAATTTAGAAGACTGTCCAGACTGTCCAGCATGTTTGGACATGTGCGAGGACGCTGAGCACGTTTTTTGCTACTGCTCGCGTTACGAGCAGGAGCGTGAAGAGTTTGAACGCTACCTCCAGACCAGAGCAACTCCTGAGTCTATTATGGTAGCTATGTTCGCCGCCGCTGAGGCCTGGCACGTGGTTAGTAACTACGCCGCGGTCATCCTCAAGAAAGTGAGGGGTGACGAAGAGAGAAGAAGACGAGAGATGCTGCAAGAAGCTGACGACCAGACGATGCGGTAAGAAGTAGACGGCAGCCTATAATGAAGAATGTACGATAGTAGATTTACTAGATATGGACGCATAAGGAATGACCATCACATCAAGGAGACAAGGGCAATGTCCCTATGCCCCCCGCGAAGCAATACTCAAACGGTGTTACCGCGGGCGGGGGACTTATTGCAGAAAGAGCCAGGTCCAACTTACTTAGGGTCTGTAAGGAGGACGGAGAGGATTCGGTTGCTGTTGATATTCAAAAGCTAACGGTAAACGAAAGGTTTAGTGGGTGAGAGTCCCACACAGGTGGTACCAGTCGCTGCCATATCGTCCATAATGGAATTACCCTTAACCTCTCACTCTATAAGGAAAAAAAAATAACACACACACACACACATGCGCGCGCGTATATATATACAGATATATAAATGTGTGTGTGCGAGCGTGCATACGCGCGTGTGTGCGTTTTTCTTAACGGGTGTAGGCAGATGAAGCTCTGCGCAAGTGGCCCTACGATATCCGAACCCTACCGGTACCATCGCTAGACATTGCTTCGGTAGGGCCATGTAATAGTCGGCTGGCTTTTCTGCTAGTTTAACTTTCCCGTACATCCCCCTTCCACTACTGTGATTAGGGGTTCCGGATCACGTTCGTCTTCTTCTCTCTCTGCGTCGTCCGGCCGTCTACTCCTCACAGCATCGTCCGGTTGGCCTCTGGCAGTCTCACGCCGCCCTACGTACCTCTGCATCAGGCATGGGAGCTGGGCTCAACTCCATTACCTACGTTCCTCTGCATCAGTCTAAAGTGCGCATATACGGACGATAGTCTCGTCGTCTTAGAATTCTATACGCTGACGTCTTGCCGTATCTTTAATTCTGAGTTTTTTCATTATGCTGGCCGCAAACGATGCCACTACCCTCCAGTTATCGGCTGACTTGAGCATCAGCTCGACAATGTTTTCGGGGGTGACGTCTTCTCTCAGCGTCTCCAACAGATTTTGCCTCTCCAGTGAAAACCGTGGGCACCCTGTTATTACATATTTGGAGTCTTCAAGCGAGTTGGGGCAGGTTGGACAAGTCTCTTCATTATCCAACTGAAACCGGTGCAGGTAGTACCTAAAGCAGCCATGACCGGTCAGAAGCTGGGTGAGGTAAAAATCCAGATCGCCGTATGGTCTATTAATTCACCTCATTATATTAGACAATAGCCGGTGTGTCCATCTACGTTTTGTTGAAGCGTCCTCGGGTATCTTTCTTGTCTGCGCACTTGACGACTCCATCTTTTGCGGCTTCTCAAATGGTCTTGCTCTTTCTTCTGCGGTAAGGTCCAGAGGAGGTATTCCTGCAAGCACCGCGACCGCATCACTAGAGATGGTCCTGTATCCGCTAGTGACTCGTAAACACGCCCGGCAGCATGCTGCCGCTATCTCTCTTGTGTAGGACGACAGCTTTGCTGCTTTGTGCCGTACCGGCGCAGCGTAAAGCGTGATTGAGTCAACTACTTGGGCCAGTAGTTTTCTTTGTGATTGCCGCGGCCCCCCTGTAATGGGCATCAGTCTCGCTAGTGTATTTGCAACCTTGGAAGCTTTTCGACCGACCATTTTTAAACGTTCGTCGAAATTTAGTCGGGCATCAATTTGTACTCCTAGGTATCGTATGGAAGGCAACGAGGTTATATTACTGCTTCCAACCCAATAACCCATTAACGCCCAACCGGCGAAAATATTTACGAACTTTTCAACGACTTTATTTCGTACATTATTGGACTGAAAAAAATTTGCGTCACCACTATTTCTACGCAAAATTTAATGCTCTTTCAGAATCCGGGGTCAAAATTTGGATAAGACATCAAGAAAAAAAATATGGCCGATTTAAACATAAAAATAAAAAGATTTTCAAAAAAAATTTTTTTGAATTTTTTTAGGTATGTTGTCGGATTTTGACCCCGGATTCTGAAAGAGCATTAAATTTTGCGTAGAAATAGTGGTGACGCAAATTTTTTTTCAGTCCAATAATGTACAAAATAAAATCACTGAAAAGTTCGTAAATATTTTCGCCGCTTGGGCGTTAATGGGTTAAAGTGATTTTCTCTATTTTTTCAGGCTAGTTACTAATACTGCCTCCGTCTTGTGTTCTGCCAGTTTAAGACCAGCTGACGTGAGCCAGCTTCTAATGTTGCTAATTACGTCGTTGGCGTCTTCGGTAGTTTCCTCGATTGCTTTAGCGGTCACTACTACCGCAAAATCGCCAGCAAATCCAACAATCTTAATATAATACAATACACCGTCATACATAATGTTCCAGAGCGTTGGTCCCATGACAGAGCCCTGTGGAACTCCTGCAGATACTCTATATTTGACCATACCATCGTCCGTGTGGTATTGGAGCGTTCTATTGCTTAAGTAGCTTGATACTATTTCTCATGTAGTTGGGTACACCGAGGCGCACCAAGGAAGCAATAATTCAGGGTCAGCGTGCAGAATTAAAAGCATTCTTGAAATTCAGGGCAATGATAGCGCAGTACTTCTTTGTTCCTCGCTTCCATCTCTTACCATTGATTGCCTCGCGTGCTGTGTTTACTACCAGATTGCTTGTATCCGTGGTTGACTTGGCTTTGCGACAACCAAATTGATGCTCAGATAGCCCGTAGCGTCCCTCGGTGAAGTCTTCAAGGCGTCTGACTGATATTCCCTGGCGTGTCCAACAAGCTAATGGGCCCGTAGGATGACGGATTCTCCGATGGTATGTCGTCTTTTGGTATTAGAACTAGCTGTTGCAGTTTCCAACCTTTAGGAAATATGCCTTTTCTGAGACAGGTTTCAAAAATCCTCGAGAATGCCCTGGGATTAACCTTTACTGCTAGCTTAATAGCCTGGTTTGGGACCCCGACCGGGCCGGGGGCGGCTGCGTCCCTGGTCTTTTCACAGGCTCTAGCGAGTTCAACTTCGGTTAATGGTGACAGTGGTCAGGGAAGAGTACTTCTATTACCTGGCTTAAAAATTCTGCCTCACACGGTTGCGCAACTACTTTGCCTTTGAGCCGCGCCATGACCACTTGATAGAATACTTCTTCACAAAGTTCAATGTTGCAGTGGTTTTTGCTTGCCTTTATCTCATTGCGAAGCATCCTTCGTGCCAACAGGTATTGTTTACTTCAGTGTTCTCGATTGCTTCTGGCTCTTTGGGCCAGTCTTCGCGCTCAATGGCATTTCTTGCGGAACTCTGCAATTTTTCTTGTCCACCAGTACGTTTCGCTATGGCCGTTTTTTACTTGTCCAGATCGCATCATCGAGGTATTACACGCCATTTTTACGAGCTCCATGACAGAGTCGGCCTCGGTGCCGGGAGTACCTTTGCCAAGCCCGTCGTCTTCCATCATGATGGCAAAGGCTTCTTGATCTAGTGATTTGGCGTTCCATTTGCGTGTGCTAAACTTTTAAGGCCTGGTCGCGATCTTTTTTCTATCAATTATCTCATATAGTATTGCCCTATGGTCGCTGTGCGTATATTATCACCTACACTCCACTTTTGTATTCGTGAGGTAAGATCGTCGCTAGCGAAAGTCAGGTCTATTATTGAAGAGTTTTCGCCTCTTACGAATGTAGGCTCGATGCCCGTGTTAATTAGACAGACCTACAGTAATTGCAAAACTGTCAAGGAGTATGTTACCTCTGTTGTTCGTTGTGGTACTCCCCCATGTGGTCGACCACGCGTTGAAGTCTCCGGCGATAATTAGAGGTTTCTTGTTGGTTGCTTCATCCCATAATCTAGTGAGAAGCCTTTGCAAACTATTCTTCCGTGACACTTGGAGGGGCATACACACTGAAAATGTATATTCTGCTCACCTTTACCTAGGTAAAAAGCTCGCTTGGATGGTGTGGGCGTTTCTGTCTGTATGTACGCGTTAACCCAGATTGCTGCTCTGCTGCAATCAATGAACCATTGTTGTATGGCATTCCTGTCTTTGTAAAAGATTCACGAGCTTGAGGTTGAGTTACAGTATTCTCATCCTCTAAACTTTTTGATGTACTCCTGGGTAAGTGGGCATGCATACCTGTATGATGCATGCTTCGTCTGGGATTTTCCAGCCTCTTGGCACAGCAAACAGCACGGATCCCTCGTGCACGGCATGGCTTCGTGATCTGAGCCACCACAATGTCTGCAGGCTTTTGACCTATCCGTTCCTCCACACATAGCTGCAGTATGACCAATTCACCAACATCTATAACAGCGCCTTATTTTTATTTTTCTCCGGACCCGGCAGTTCATCCATCCAATGCGGATTCTGTCTTCCCTTATCAAATTTGCTGCCGAATTATGTGGAGCACTTATGACTGCTATCTGCATTCCCCTGTAAGCTGGTCGAAGGAATCTTACTGATATCAACCCAGGTAACCCTTCTTTGTTGTATTTGGATAAGATCTCACGAACTTCTTCCTCTGTAGTGACTTCGTCGATGTCCTTGATCTCCAGAGTGATTTGCTGGGACCTTGTCGTGGCAGATGCTTTCTCCTTCACCTTTCGCTCCACCTTGTGGAAAAATTCCTGCGCCTTCGTACTCTCGCTGTCCAGCTCCAATATTAGGACTGCCCCAGCATTTCTCCTAATTTTGGTGATCCCCTTTTTAAGGTCGGTGAGCTCCGAGTCGCTTTCGATCTCTTTCAAGATGTCAGCGTAGGACACCCCATCTTTAGCTTTTATTACGATGGAGTTCGGTCTGACCCTACTTGGAGTCTTCCTTTCCCAAGGTATATTATCTCTCGTTACCTTCTTGTTTGCGACCTTGCGCCACTATTTTCTTCTTGCGACCCTCTTGTGGGTACTTTCCTACTGTTCTGTTGCCCCTCCAGCGGATTGTCGTTTCTGTATTTGGGTCTTTATGGCTTTTTGTGGTTCAGGGGTTATCGAAGCCTCCCTAGAGCCGCCCTGTTCTTTTCTACTTCGCAGACTCGAAGTGGTCTGCGTAGTCTTTCCCTCGAATATTGGTCGATGACACTGTTGCAGATTGTCATCAGCCGCGCATACCGTTCTGAAAGAGGTCCTTATGCTACGGGTCATTTATACGTTTTTGGACGTTGTGTTTGTCCCTTACAGAATCAATAAGCTCATCGATTTTCGGGCCCACACGATCAAGCTGGTCTTGCTTGCGTTGAACGCAACTATTCCAGTTGGAATCTCCTGACGCAACTCCTAATCCAATGGCAGATACTGGTTCCAGACTGAATACCTCCATTCTGGTGTAGTGAGTTTGCCCCCCCCCCCCCCCCCCAAATATCCATGCGCCCAACGTCGGCCACCGGGGCTTTCACCTGATTGGAATCGACAGCGGGATGAGGCAGTATAACCATTCCCGCTTGAGGTACTGTTATTTTACCATCACTATT
Source organism: Muscidifurax raptorellus (assembly GCA_020010945.3). Classification (NCBI taxonomy): domain Eukaryota; kingdom Metazoa; phylum Arthropoda; class Insecta; order Hymenoptera; family Pteromalidae; genus Muscidifurax; species Muscidifurax raptorellus. Next base: position 1,668,580 of record JAHUUD020000013.1, on the reverse strand, counting down.
CATATTTAGTTTATTTCCTGATGAATTACCATTGCTTTTCCGTGCCAGGTTACCTACAACAGGGCTGGTTATGGTGTTATTAGACAGCGTACTTTCGCCTCTGCCAGATTCAAGAAGTTTATCCCCAAGGTGGCGAGCGCCGACCACCGGGGCTGGTACCCGATCGGAATCGACGGCAGGATTAGTAAATCCTGCCTGGGTACTCATTTGTTTGACTACGCTTCACTTTTGTTTATCCTTGCCACCCTAAATACCTGATGTTTTGGTAATAAATTCAACAGTGCTGGGGTGCCGAGGACTTTCGTGGCAGCACTGTTTGCTCCTGTGCCTTAAGAAGGGGCCCTTTAACAAGGTGCTAGCATCCGGGCCAGATGCACCTTGGTTTTTTAAGCGAGGTTGTTACTCCTCCCCCTCTTCCTGCCCCACCCTTGAGTACTGGGACCCCGGGCTTGGGACCGGTATAGCGGAGTGTGTGGGTGTGTGTGTGTGTGTGTTTTTTTTTCCTTATAGAGTGAGAGGTTAAGGGCAAATCCATTATGGACGATATGGCACCGACTGGTACCACCTGTGTAGGACTCTCACCCACTAAACCCTTCGTTTACCGTTAGCTTTTGAGTTCCAACAGCAACCGAATCCTCTCCGTCCTCCTTACCGACCCTAAGTAAGTTGGACCTGGCTTTTTCTCCAATAAGCCCCCCCCCCCCCCCGCGGTAACACCGTTTGAGTATTGCTTCGCGGGGGAACTTTGGGCTACCGCCCTCGTCTGTTGATGTGGTCGTCATCACGTTTTCCGCTGCCGTCTACTTCTTACCGCATCGTCCGGTCGTCTGTTTCTGCTGCATCTCACGTCTTCTTCTTCATTTTTCTCCGTCTTTTCGGACCTTCTTAAGGATGTCTGCAACAAAATTGTCTATTGCGCTTCATCCGTCGGCCGAAGTCATCATGACTACCATAATAGACTCAGGCGTTACTCTGGTCTGTAGGTAGCACTCAAGTTCTTCTCGTTCCCGTTCATAGCGTGGACATTCACTGAATACATGCTCAGCGTCCTCGATTACATTCAAGCACGTCGGGCAATCCGGACAATCCTGCAATTTAAATCGGTGCAGATACGCCGGTAGCATCCATGTCCACTCAGAAACTGCGTTAGGTAGAAATTTACTTCCCCATGTCTTCTTTTTGTCCAGTCTTCTACACTTGGTACGAGGCGGTGTGTCCACCGTCCCTTACTACTAGAATCCCATCGCTTTTGCCACTCCGTCATTGTTACTTTCCTAGCGGTATCCCAAATTTCTATCTTGGTTTTGCCGCTGTCTCGTTTTTTTTCTTCGTCGATTGATGTTCTCTCCCTTGCTAATAGGTCTATTGGCGGGAGACCGGCAATAACGCAGACCGCCTCGTCCGATACCGTACGGTAAGCAGACGCGACCCTAAGTGTATTTCGCCTGTGGACTGAGGAGAGCTTTCGTCCATATGCCTTCACCAGTACAGCGTCTGCCCATATCGGGGCTCCATACAACATGATTGATGTACTAACGCTTGCCAGTAGTGTTCTGCGATTCTGTGTGGGACCACCCACATTTGGCATCAGCCGCGCCAACACTGCGGTAGTTTTTGCGGCTTTCTCTCCTGCTGCTTCCAAGTGCTGTTTAAAGGTCAGCTTTGCGTCTAACGTTATACCTAAATATTTAATAGTCGGTTTAGAAGTAATTTCATAACCGCCAATTCTCAAGGTGATTGTGTCCGTCTTCTTTCTGCTAGATATTAGGATTGCCTCCGTTTTATGGCTTGCAAGCTCCAGATTCGCATTATTTAGCCACTTCGGTATTTTAATGATAGCTTCACTAGCAATTTCAGCTACCTCTTCTTTCTCTTTTGCTACCAACACCAAAGCTATGTCGTCTGCGAATCCTACGATCATTGCTCCTTCTGGTAATTCTAGCTTGAGTATGCCATCGTACATAATGTTCCACAACGATGGGCCCAGTACAGACCCCTGTGGAACTCCCCCGGTAACCTTATAATTCACCGAGCCCTCCTCGGTCTCGTATAAGAGAGTTCTGTCCTTGAGGTAGTCAGACATTATTCTTCTTATATACGAAGGGACTCCTAGTCTCACTAGTGCTTCGTGAATTTTGCACCAATTTGCAGAGTTAAATGCATTTTTAAAGTCAAGTGTAACCACCGCGCAGTATTTTTTCGCCCCGCCTTTCCATCTTTTCCCGCTTATGGCTGTCCGTGCTGTATTCACCACTAAGCCGATAGCGTCTAATGTTGAGCGGCACTTACGGAAACCATACTGGTGTTCCGCAAGCCCCTCTGGCCCCTCGGTTTTGTCTTCCATCCTAACGAAGATTATGCGCTCTAATACTTTGCCCTGTGTATCGAGCATGCAGAGCGGTCTGTATGACGACCCTTCTCTAGGTGGTTTGCTACCCTTTGGTAGCAACACAAGCCTTTGCTATGTAAAAATGTTTTATTTCCAGTTTCGTGGAAACGTTCCTTTTGTGAGACAAGTGTTGTACAAGTCTATAAACTCTGCTGGGTGAGCCTGGATGGCATGTTTCAATGCAATATTGGGTATGCCATCAAGTCCTGGAGCCTTATTGTTTCCAACCCTCCTGCAGGCTGATAGTAGCTCCTCCTCCGTAATTAAGGGTATATTATCTACATCTATTTCTACAACCATAGCACATGGAATGTCCGGCTGATTTGGGAAGAGTGTGGTTACCACCCTGCTTAGTACCTCTAGGCACTTTGGTGGGGGTATGTAACTCCCCTTGATCTTCTTCATGACAATTTTATAAGGTCGGCCCCAAGGGCCTTCATTGACCTCATCTTGCAGCTCTCTTAGACATCTTTGTTTACTCTCTCTTATACACCTTTTAAGGTTGCGCTTAGCTTCTTTCATTTTTTCGTTGCAGTTCTCCACCGTATCCATTCCTCTACCGGTTCGGTAGAATTTCTTCCTTGCCCGTTGTTCCAATCTTCTAGCTCGATGGCAAACGCTGCGCGCTTGTTTGATCTTGTCATTCCACCAATATGCTGGTAGCCATCTTTGACTGGACACTTTTCTCGGCATTACCGCGTCGCACGCTTTGGTGAGCTGGCCCGTCATTTGTGCAGCCTTGTCGTCTGCTGATCCCGCCAATTGAATATTGTCAGACATCGTCAAGAATAACTCTTTGTCATACTCTTTGGTTTTCCATTCAATTCTTGTACTTCTGGGATTTGTACAGAATTTCCTATTTGGTCCGCCTAGCTCCATTATTATAGCTAGGTGATCACTATTTGTGTAGTGATCACTCACTATCCATTTGCTTACCTGCCTTACGAGGCAGTCACTGACAAATGTCAAGTCTATGAATGACTCTGCATCTCGTTTTTTGAACGCGGAGGTGTCGCCTTGATTCAGCAACACCAAGTCTAGTAGCGTGAATGCCTCCAGTAGCACTCGTCCCCGTTTATTGGTTCTGCTACTACCCCACTCGATCTCCCATGCGTTAAAATCTCCTGCTATTATAGCTGGTCTTTTATTCGTAGCGTCTTGCACCAGCCGGTCCAGTAGTTGCTGAAACTGCTCTATTGATGCGCTAGGCGGGACGTAACAACTGTACACATGTATGCCGCCTATTTTCGCTCTTACGAAGCCATTTTCCTTGTTCACCATCTTGCCCTGGAAGGTAAAGTCTTTGCATGCCCAGATTGCGGCTTTACCTGAGGCGTCAGATTCCCAGGATGGTTCATTCAAATCTTTGTACTGCTCACTGACGAGAGCGACATCGAACTTGTGTTCTCGTACAAACTGACAGAGAAGGTCTTGCGCAGTCTCACAATGGTTGAGATTTAGCTGGACTATTCTCATTACCCTTTCCTGATTTTTTTAACCGCTGCTTGGTAGGCTGGGTACAAGTAGCTACCAGTGACATGGTTCGTCGGTATATTGTCGCCTTTTTTCCGGCACAGTAAACAATACGGTTTATTACGGCAGCTATTTGCTTTATGCCCCGTCTTACCGCATTTGTAGCAGCATTTACTGCTATCCTGCGGATCAGTACACTTGATAGCGACGTGGCCGAAACCAAGGCATTTATAACACCTAAGCGGCTTCTTACTGCGGTTCGATGAACGGATCCTACAGTTGACCCATCCAATTTTAATTTTCTCTAGCTTTGTGAACTTGGTCGCTATTTCTTTTGACAATTGCACAACAACTATTTGCGTATCTCCGTACGCTTTTCTCAGCGATTTTACGGCACTGATCTCAATCACATCTCTTTCTCCTATTTCCCTTTACAAGGCCTCCAGTACCTCCTCTTTTGAAGTAAGTATGTCGAGGTCCCTTATTTCAAAGGTCTCCTCTTGCTGCAGTGTTTTTATTGTGGTTCCTTCCACTAGTGCTACTTTAACCGCTTCTTGGAAGTCTGCGGTTTTAACTTCTTTTGTGCGTTTGAGCTCTATGAGGAGATCTCCCGCCACCGTTTTGCGTATTTTATTTACGCTATCTCCTATGGCATTCCGTGAAGGAGCAGTTCTCAATGCCGACAAGATGTCCATGTAGCTCCTTCCTTCCGGCGCCTTAATGATAAGAGCGTCCGGTCTGGTCGGTTTTGCCCGCTTTGTTTTGTTTTTACTGGTTCTATTCTGGTTGTTAACGCCAGGAACCTTATTATTTTTCTTACTTGACAGTTTCTATTTTTTTTTGCCTTTCTTGTAACGACCTCTTGCCAACTTGCCTCTTTAGGTCGTTTACTCTCTTTCTCCTCTTTGTTACTCCTATCCCTTGGAGTATTTAAGGCCTCCCTTGGTTTACCCGCCTTTTTCGGTTTCAGTCTTGGTATTGTCTGAGTTTCCTTGCCTTCCGTTCCTGGACGTTGGCACTGCAGCAGGTCATCCTCCGCGCTGCACAAACTTTTATACATGACACTAATGCTTCGTGCCATGTCCTTGATAGTTTTATGGACGTTATTTTTATCCTTTACAAACTCTCTTAGTTCCTGGATCTTTTCTCCTAGACGCTCCAGCTGGTCATTTCTTCTTTCAAGGTTGTAGTCCCAGTCTGAGTTACTGCCTCCTTGATTTCCTGCTCTTGTTCCGTCCGTATTGCCCTTTCAGAAATAGTCTTTATTGGACTACACTCCATGACATTCGTTTCTCTACTGAGACTGCCGTTATCGCCCTATCTCTGGGTAGGGAACCCAGTTGCTAAGACACTTTTTGGGGTATCCGAAGTCCCCAAGTTTGCTTTCTTTGTTGTACTAAGCATTTTTATTTTTATTTATCCTCCTCTTCCATATTTAGTCACCTACCACTCACTACACACTACCTTCCACTGAGCTCTCTCCGCGAAGCTATGCTTCACAGGTGTGAATTCTGGCCTCATGCCCCAGCGCAAGTTTTCCCCAGAAAGCCTCCGGGAAAGGGTAACAAGGCCCCCCCTCTGACTACAATAGGGCCCGTTCCGGGCGCCACCCGGCACTATTGAGATCGTTGGGATTTTCGTCGGATGATAGGGCAGCTAGGGCGTGTCGGCGAAACATCCCCGAGCCCCTGTACTTTCCGGCAGCCTGGGAGTGTCAGAACCCAGTTTATCTCGTATCCTTTCCCTTCAGTAGCCGAAGTCGGGTCGGACTGCGGCAATCGGCGAGCGCCTGCTTAGACACAACCCGAAGATCAAACCTTGTTTCCGGTAGTGACAGATCTTCAATAAGCTGCTTGGTCCACGGGAGATATTTTATTTCTCTCGTACCCTCTGTTTGCAGCACTACGTACGTAGTACTATGCGCTTACAGCGAGCGTTCCTCTATCCGCCACCCGAGGACGCGCCACATGGGGTACAGCTCCCCCTCGTGGTGTGTGTGTGTGTGTGTAATTCAAATTATATTTAATTAACATGTAATATACCCTGGCCGTTAATGGAAACTTTTAATTTGGGAACGTCCGCCATGACACCTATCCACAAGAAATATATAGTAAGTTTTATTTTTTACATTCTAAATATTTAAAGATTCCATTAACGGCCAGTGTACATTAAAACAATACATTTTTTTAATTTTTGAATTATAATTTAAAACTTCTTCGACAATTTCATTTGTTTTAGACCCACAAGCTTTGGAACTTGATAATCTTATTGATTTAGTAATCAGAGTTCTGATATATGACACTGTGTATAGATAGAAGTAAAACTTTATAAGTAACTTTATATTTTTCTATAATAAAATAAAATTTTCCAAATGCGATCAAACGTAACTGATAGCGTAATTTTGCATTAATGTTATTGTCAGATTTAATAAAACGTCTTTCTTGCTAAATTCTCAGATCTACAAAAGTTGTGACAGTGCATACGCTCTCATAGTTCTAATAGCACACGAAGCGCGCATATACATACATACACAGACATACACAACACTCACATACACACGCCTGACGAGACGAGTTTTGAGGCGGCAGGAGCCGCACGCGAAGCATTAAGAAAGTCATGTACGAGAGAGAGAGAGAGAGAGAGAGAGAGAGAGAGAGAGAGAGAGAGAGAGAGAGAGAGAGAGAGAGAGAGAGAGAGAGAGAGAAGAGAGAGAGAGAGAGAGAGAGAGAGAGAGAGAGAGAGAGAGAGAGAGAGAGAGAGAGAGAGAGAGAGAGAGAGAGAGTAGCGCACACAGAGAGAAAGCGCTACCCAAAATGGCGCCGAGTAGCGCCAGAAAAGAGAGAGAATGGTATCTCGACCTAACCTCACCCGACGAACAGGGGATGAGCGGGCCAAGGAACTGTTCGAGCGCGAAGGCTCGAGAGCTTTTACCTGCTCGACCGCCGTAGCGAGCACACGTGGTCGGCGACTCTCGCGAGAGCCGACTAGCTTTAGGGGAGCCGCTGGAGATTATCAGTGAGACTCCAAGCCCCGAGAAAAGCAAGGGCAGCGTTCAGCCTGGGAGGAGAGCCCAGGGCATTGTTTAGCCCGAGAGACGAGGCCAGAGCGACAACTGCAAGTCGGCCAGCAACATTGATTGGGAAGAAGGGAGAACTCGAGCGAGCGGCCCGACGGCATCACGGCAATCAACGACGACCAGCCCACCTTCTGCGAGGACAGCGACCAACATATGCGATTACCGTGAGTCTGAGTGTCGGCGCATAGCCCGAATATATATATATATATATATATATATATATATATATATATATCACATTAGAATAGTGCCGAGGGCACTGCGTGCGATAGAGCGTAATAGATAGCTAGGCCCGGTTCGCGGAAGAGCCGCTCACAAGCAACGGCCGATCTCGATGATCGCTTCGTAAAAACAATTCGCGCACACCGGAAAATTATCATTTGTACTCAACAGGTGCAATCCGAGAAGAATTTTCATTGTTAATGAATAAATGTTGAAGGGTAAAATAGCCCGATTGTAGAGTCTAGCAAAACACGAGTACTTATTTGCATGCCAACACATATCCAAGCATTTTCCTAACAGCCAAGCAACGAAGAATCCAGCCACTCTTCCGTCGTCGAAGGATGACCTTTGTCGGCGCGGTAGTTTCTTGCGCTAGCCCCATCGCTTGGCGGGGCAAATTGTTAGTTGATCCGCGCAAGCGAAGCCGCCCCGTCACAAAGTGATTGATATAATCTCTTTAAAAAATCCATGACTATGCATAATAACAGTACTTAGGAGATGTTAAAATTTTAAATTGATCCAGGGATTAGTTTGAATTAAGTTGATCCATGAATTAGTTTCGTCGTATCGATTACTACAATTAGAGATAATTCTAGAATCTAACCACCTTCGTATGCTTTTCAAGAGGCTGCCTGAGCACCACTAATTTAAACCAAGTCTTAAACATTATATTTATGGGTATAGTGTGACTGACATTTGACACAGTAGCGCCGCGCTAAATTTTCACAAGCTTTACCTGCATTATATATATTCACACTAGATTGCGTCCATGCACGTCATTGTAGCGTCTTATTGAGATGTGTGATTTAACGCCATTGATGCCCTTTTAGAGTTCTGATAAAACGCTTGGCGACTGCTGCCTTAACGTGAAGATGTCGTACCGACCGGGAAATAATGTTTCTTTTTTCAACAAATTCTGCGCTTCGCGCCTAGTGAATTCCTTGCCCTTGTCCGTTTGAAAGTATATAGGCTGTTTGTCGTAGTTTCACTATAGAATTTCATCTAGACCACTGACCGTAGTTTTAGCTATTTTATTGGGTTATTGGGTTATTATAAAGGCTTAAGCCACGCATACTTTGTAAGTACATAAATGATCACCAATAAGTAGCTGTGTTGATCATTTTTAAAAAGTGAAGGTCGGATAAATCAGCCCCTCAGAACTCGATCGGACTGAAAACTCGGTGAAAATGACGAGGAAACGATATCGCACCATTTTGTGCATTGTTTACGCATTTTAACTCTCAAGCCATACTGTCACCTCAATCGAGCGAAATTTTTTGCGCCTGGCTTATACAAACCTGTCTCTACCAGCATATGCTGAGGCGCTTGCAAATCATAGTATAGTTTTTCAAGCTTCTCCCCATTTGTTGACTGTCTTTTAACCTCTTTCTCCTTGTTCATTTTATAGATCGTCTGAATCGTATAAATTCTATTAAAATTAATTTTCCGACCATACACAAAACAGTCAATAAAGCAACGCTTTACTCCTCACTACACGACGACTCAGATAGCATACGTGAAAAAGCACGCTTAGTCAATTAGCGATGGGCGTGAGTATGTCCTCCATCATCATTGTCACCACCACCACCACCACCACAACCATTATTGCGCAAATATGCGATATGGTGTTCGAGACAGTCTCTCCTCGAGGTGGGTACCCGGCCCGATAGACTGATATCCCGGTATATGCATCTCGAAAGGTTCTCGGTGGATTAGCATGCCCAGCACATTAGATGACTATGCGTTTACTTTTCGTGGTGCTGCCATTTTATATGGCTGAACTTGAGTTATTTTAGTACTACATATTGTTTTTTTAGTAGATGGTGCTATAGATCTTACTGAAGTATCTATCATTGTGATGGCTAGTGTACTGTCACTACTACCACTTTATTTTCTCTTTTTATTGCCTTTGCGACAGTTAAAAAATGTCAAATTCTAGGAATTTGTATAATTCTTCAGAATTTTTACGGTACATTTGATATCCTCTAGGTGCACGTCCTTGTAGATGATGTCGCGTCGACCTAAAGGTCATATTTAATATTTACATAAATATTGATTACTTATATATATACATATACATACACACATGCATATATATAAATAATTAAATTTAAAAAAATAATCTAAAAAAATTTCAGAATATTCTATATTCTTGTATATATATTTATATCATGGTTATTTTTTTTCTTTTTTTTTTTTTTTGTCTATTAAATTATCATTATGTTCGTAAATAGACTCTTTATTTAAAAATATTTTAAAATTATTTCTTAATGTTATTCGAGACAAGACGACTATAATTGACCATGACTGAATACTGGAGTATGTAAAATAATTCGACCTTGTCAAAAGATTGACCTTGTGATTTGTTTATAGTCATGGCAAAACTTAATATTACTAAAAATTGTTTTCTTACAAGATGAAAAGGTATTTCATCTAATGAAGGACTCAAATCAATTCGTGGTAATAAAACAATTTTACCAGTATGCTTACCAGTTATAATTGCTCCTATAATTATATGTTGTCTTAAAATTCCTGTGGAATTTTTCTAACATTATTTTGTAATTCAAATTTTCATGCATTTTTATTCTTTCCTACATCAAGAAGCAAATTTTTAAATTCATGATCTTCATTTTCTAATCTTAAATTCTCTTTTAATGATAATTTTATAAAAGATGACCATAATATACTTCCTTTTACACATGATTCCATTATTTTTGTTTGATTACCATGACGTACTATAGGAAGTGTTTGTCTGAAATCGCCAGATGTGACGATAATTTTACCACCGAAAAGATTGATATTACCACATAAATCTTGTAAAAATGTATTTATTGCTTAGAAAGCATGTTTAGAAACCATTGATATTTCATCCCAAATTAGAATTTTAACATTTTTAAAAACATTCCATATTTTGAATTTGGAGATATATTACATGTTGTTCGTTCGTTAATGTTTAGTGGTAATTTAAACGTACTATGAACAGTTTTACCGTTAATCAATAAATTACTAGCAATACCAGTCCATGATAATGTTAGAAATGATACATTTAAAATGACTAAATATTTAACGACAACATTGTGTAAATAACTTTTGCTACTACCACAAAGACATAAATCATATATTTGTTTTTATCTATAGTTAAAGAATCAATTAGTATTTTTATGGTTACATTGATTCACAAAATACATCCTACTTATAATATGCCTAAATAACCTTTTCCTTTTAATCCAATTTTTTTTGTCGTTCATCAAAAACGTAATGATGTGTAATATCATGATATAAATATTGTGATCATCATCTTCGTTTAATTTGAACCAAGCTGTTAACGTCGTATCTACATTTTTATTTATTCGATTATTTTCTTGTACTTCCACAAAATATACATCATTTTTATATTGGTTATGAATAGCTAATCTATAAATTACATAAGATTGCTCATTTAGTTTAACTCATTACATAAGTTTCAATTTTTTTTTGAAAATTTTTAGATTTTTATATTTTTAAAAAAGTATAGTCAAATGCTTTAAAATTTTATTTGGCGATTTATTATAAAAAAAACTAACTGCTGTTAAAATTTTAAACGATTTCGTCAAGCTGTTTTTATCTAAAGAACTAAAATGTAAAAATCGTTTTCTCGAAAATTACGTGATCTATCTAATGAATAGTCTATTGTTTTGATGGTTAGGTTAGTTTGAAACACATGTAAACATGCGTGAAATTCCGTAAAAAAAATTGACAACAGTGTTCGTATTCTATAATAAAAAACAGAGGAGTCTACAAATTTTTAAAAAATGAACCATTCAAAACTTATATTAAATTATGTATCAAAAATCGCCTCATACATTAGCAAGCAGATATGTGAAAATTTAAAAAAAACGTACACTTCAGGGGGTCTGAGTGAATAAATTTGAAATTTTTTTGCATATCTACCCGACCACTTTTTTTTGTTCTTTAGGTCATATAGAACCCGAAAGACCTTGCGTTCCCAAGATTGAAAAATACCTATTTTTATTAAGGGCAATTGAAATTCTCTTATGGGAATTCAAGCCGGAACAAATTATCGAAAATAAGCCACGATTCAACTTTACCCACTCAGTGTATAAAGGTGTGCAATCCAAAAATGTGTATTACTAGCATCAAAGTATTAGAAGAGAGCTTCAATTTGAGGACTAGTGAGTTAAAAATGATTGCCTAGGAAAAAAGTTGTCTAGGCTTGAAAATAACGAAAAATCATAAGTACTTAAATTTTGTACAAAAATCGGCGATTATTCTTTTTTTTTAAATCCTTTTAACTTTTGACCCCAACGGTCAATTGCAATCATCCGCGGATCAAATTGTAGCTCTTTTTTAGCAAGCAGACAAGGCGAGCACGCAGTCAGTTGACCAGTGCAGTATTCCTGAACCCGAACGGCGCTGTTTCGACTCCCGCCACGGCGAGAAGCCGTGAAAACAGGGTAGCAGCAAGAGAGTCGGCGGCGCGGGAGGGGAAAACCTCGCGGCCAGCAGCACCCTGATTCCGCGACTGCGTGCGCAAGCTCGGCCTATTGTATTGCATCGTATTCCTGAGCGAAGATAGAAGAAAAGGAAACATTGGGGGCCCGCGTGCTACCTGAATAAATGATACGGCGAACAAGAGGGGGGGGGGAGAAGCCTACTCCACACCGGCATCATTGTTGCAGCTGGATTCAAAGTATAAACTGTGTATGAGAGTGAGAGAGAGAGAGAGAGAGAGAGAGAGAGAGAGAGAGAGAGAGAGTGAGAGAGTGATTTAATCGCGGTTCAAAAACCGCGCGCATTATTCGACTGATTGACGCTGGATTGTGACGGGTCAATTAACAATACTCGGTCAGGCCCTTCGCGACGCAAAGGGTCGCGGCGCGCGACTCGTTCACTTTGTTCTGGACCAGCAAGCAGAGAACACCTCACGAAGCGCAGCCCGATCACCATCACGAGTTTATATTAAAATACCACGTGAAGTTTTGCGAGTTTGAGAGAAGAAGACGAGTTATTAATGCTCAACGGCAAACGACGCGAAATAATATGAACGAACGCGTTCGGCTTGTGAAGCAGTTCCTCGAGATATTCTATTTAGAACCATAAGACAATTCAAAGTTCGCCTTAATCTTTGCAGCCAACCGTCAAACGGCGGTAATTTCGAATAATTAATCAATAACTCAAGTAAAGATTCTATAAAAATACCAAAAAAATAACAAAAAGGGAAAAAACACATAAAAACAAACAAAAAATTACAAAAAAAAAAAAATGGGATGCTAAATCCTTTTGACAATCTCCTCGACGGTGCATCCTGGGTTCGGCTGATGTCAAAGGCAATTTACGCATCAAAGATAATTTTTTCCAAAATCACATATTTGAACTTAAAATTTTTCGCTTTTTCCATTTTTGGGGCTGAAAGTGAAGGGTTTCCGTTTAAAAAAATCAACTTGACCTTCAAATGACCTTGAAGGTCATGCTCAATGACATTGTCAAGATCATCATCAGATAGCCAGGGAAAAATCCTAAAACATCTGTATAAAACTTTCTTCGTTGGCATGCTTTTCCTACGAGATAATCGGGATTAAAGATTAAAATGATTCAGCCTGTATATACTTATAAAAGTTTTACATCTTCCTCTCGAAACCTTTCGATATCAGCCAGCTTTGATTGGGTATCTATATCAATCATTAGTAAACTATGATTCACATCAGACCAACAGTGCGCAAATAAATCCTTGAAACGTGCATAAGTCTTGTCGGAATTCATATGATCGTCGTATGAGTGCTTTAAATTCATATCATCTTATAGAAATATGACCAATAGGTTGACGTTATCTGTTACAAGATATTTAGAGACTTGTGCGTATGACTGGCAAAGGTAGAAACAGTCAACATCTTTGTCCTACCCATGATAAAGAATGCTGTGACATTATTCTGCTATTTGCATGCTATATTATCGAATATTATTATTGAATTCGGAAGTGCACTTTCCGGTGCTATAACTTCTTCATGTTTACCCAATGTACATTTTTGAGAGACTCCAAGTTTTTACAAAAATGTATACTTTGGCTATTTAAGCGACTTGGATTAGACGTATACATTTTCAAATAAGACGCAATTAGGATTCGTTAAAAGTACCAGTAAGCTGTTAGTTTTATCCAATTCGATGGCCAGCCAAATACAGCCCTTTACTATGAGGGAGTATTTTGATGGTCTTTATGTCGTTTAACTTTTCTATATCGTTGCATAACGAAATTGAAGTTTGGTAACGTATGCTAGATAGATTGTTCCTGAAAATTCATTCCTTGAACTGTTTGAATGCTCGACACCAACTATACGATTAGCTATAAATAGACTGCTTAAATACTCTCGGAGTCAGTTGATATACCTTCAAAGTGTAATGACAATACACATAACACAACGGAGTCGTTGTTGTCATTTAGTAAACAAAATAATCGACATGCTTCCAGTAGAAATTCACTTGCTAGGATACCGATATTGCAGTCCAGATACTAAATTAGCAAAACGCGGAGATCCAGAAATTAATTCAATGGACGAAGCCTGCAAAGAACATGATATCTTATATTCACACAACTAGAACTAGAACTAGAACCATAACTAATAAAATTTTAGCCAATAGAACTGCAAAAAGAATATAATAGTAAAAGTTTCTGCCAAATTTATAATCCCAAGGAATTATGGTCGAAAAGACGGTTAAGAAAGCAGTCAACGATGCCAAAGCAATTAAGTTACAATTGTGGAAGAAATTTTGAAACACGATAGAAAGATCGAAGATTTGGCTACCGACAAAGGTCTCTCTAATTCGAATCGCATAACACGGACCATAAAAGAGGAGTGTCAACGCAATGCTTAGAAAATACTGAAAGCTATCCGAGATATATACATCGACAGGCCGCGCTGCGAGCGGCAAACTACAAAATGGCCGCCATCGTGTTTAAAATTGGTAGCTTTTTAAAATTGATTTAGACAATTACAATAGAAGAGTTTTTGGTGTAACTCACGTCTATTTAAATAAAATGAAGTAAAGGTTCATAATAACGCTGTAGTTTAACGTTAATAAAAATCTAACATACAAATTTTCATTCAGAAATGGGGGGTTGGCGAGCGAAGCGAGCAGGGGGCGAAGCCCTACTAGTATATATATATATATATATATATATATATATCAAGTAGCCGTCTGAATTTAGTAAAAAGTGAGCTGTATGAATTTAGTTGAAAATTTAATCTATCTACCAATTGTCGTTCTTTATCTTAGATGCATTTAAGTTCCAATTTCCCCCACTTGGTGGCGCTCCGGATATTTAAGTTTCGATTTGGTATTTGTAGTTATCTGAGATAGAATCTAGAAACAAGGAACAGAAATTGCTAGTCGTAACTCGCTTGAATGAAATTGTAAGCAATTGAATACGCTCTCAGGTATGTTTAATAATTAATTAAAATTATATATATATATATATATATATATATATATATATATATATATATATATATATATATATATATATATATGAGATATAAATCAATACAACAGGTTCAAAATAATTTTATTTTAATGCATATAAAATATATTCAATAGGTCATTAACTAGCAATAATGATCGATTGAATATTTAACCCTAAACAATAAAATAATGAGACGGCGGCCCCACATGGTAGGTAAGAGACCACCAATGGATAAATTACCGATAAACACGAAGAGTTAAGTTACCGACGAAGTGAGCGCTAGTAGTCACATGTAATAGCCTACCTAAGCGCAGGTAGATGGCGTGCGCGCATAAAGCATTAAGAGAGGGACGGCCACGGATATAAAAGGAGGTCCGCAGCCAGCAGCGATCTCTTACGATCTGGCTCTAGCGTGGAGAGCACAAGAAGAAAGGTAGTCCTCTTCGAGTTCTCTGTCTCCTTAGTACTTAGTATGCAAACGAGCACAGCGCTGTCGAACAGTACTAAGAGGACCCTCCCCCTTTCCATTTAGTATCAGGACCAGATCTGTATTCTTTTTGACAATATATATATGTATTTTTTTTAATTCTTTGTTCCAACTATAATTATTGCTTTTTTACCCTTCCTCTCTCGAATACCCCTTGGGATCAGGATAGTAGCTCCCTGTTCTTAAGAGTGCTTTATACCCTAGTGCTGCCATCTAGTCTACATTTTTGCTTATTTGCATACATCTTTAATATTCGCGGTCCTTAACATAAAAACTGTTGAGGTTATCTTGTTGAATAAAGAGGCAGTGTTGAGTATAGAGTATATTTTAGTAAAAATGTATTGGAAGAAAATTACATTGATCTTACACGTTACGCACTCGGAAGCGGACTGACTTGAGTCTCCGAGTCCCATACACGGAAAACTGACCTGAGGGCTGCATCCCCTCTTCTTACCGCTGTTTCAGGATGTATCTTTCTATATTTTAATTGCATGCACTAATGATACTATGCTACCTGGATACTTGGGGAATTTTAATCCGGGACGCTCCTTTCCACACTCGTCCCTATCATAAAAACTACAATAAACCAATATTCCTCTAGATGTAGGGTTTTTCCCAGAAGAATGTATTGCTTCAACACCCTCCCTAAAACTCTACATCTTACAATCGTATTATTCCTTCTTAATTGCTCGAAAACATATTAGTCCAAGTTTTTCCCGTAGATATTCAAATCTCGGCTTAGGTAAAGCCTTCGTAAAAATATCTGCTAATTGTTCATTGCTACATACATACTTAACATCAATGTCGCCTTTATTATACAAATCTCGCAAAAAGTGATATTTTACATCAATATGCTTGCTTCGTTGGTGAAATTCTGGATTTTTAATAAGTTTTAACGCGCTTGTATTGTCTACATTTAACAAGTAATTAATATCCTTAATTTTACATTCGCTAAAGATCTTCTTGAGCCAAACAAGCTCTTTTGCTCCTAGAGCCGCACTCACGTATTCGGCTTCTGTTGTTGAAAGAGCAACGCATTGTTGTCGTTTACTTTGCCAAGTGATGGCCGCATTCGCGTATGTGCAAACAACACCAGATGTTGATTTTCTTGTTTCTTTATCACCTGCGTAGTCAGCATCGCTGAATGCTTCAAGATTTCCCTCTCTATCGTACAGTAAACCCATATCAGATGTACCCTTTACGTAACGTAAAATTCGCTTTATGAGTTGCCAATGATATTCGCTAGGCTTTTCTAGATTTCGTGCTGCTACGTTCACAGCGAAGCTAATATCAGGCCTTGTCACAGTTTGTAAAAACATTAAATTGCCTACGGCTTCTCTATACGGAGCATTACACAAATTTGGGCTTGCATTGTTGTCACTCCAGTTGGTTTCAATAGGTGTAGATACGCTATTCGCACCGCTCATATTAAACCTTTCTAATATATTTTCAATATATTTACTCTGATGAATAAATATCGCGCCATTGTCTAATCTGTAAAATTCGACTCCGAGAAAATTTTTAACATCAGTCGTGCTCGTGATTTTAAACTCTGTGTTTAATTTTGTTAAAAATTCGCTAATCATTACTTTGTCTGATGCTGCTATAAGACCGTCGTCTACGTAAATTGTTAAAAGCATTAATTTGTCGTTTTCTACGTAAAAGTAAAAACACGGATCTGCTTTACTTTGATCAAACTTTAGATTTGAAATAAACTTTGAAAATCGCTCAGTCCAGCATCGAGGAGACTGCTTTAAGCCATAGAGGCTCTTACTTAGCTTACATACGCGACTAGTCCCGTCATCAAAACCTTCCGGTTGTTTCATATAAATATTTTCTTTTAAGCTTCCATACAAGAATGCTGTCTTAATGTCAAATTGACCAAGGTGCAAATTATATTTCGCGGCTATGCTGAGCATTAATCGAACCGTGTCAAATCGAGCAACAGGACTATAAGTTTCTTCATAATCAATACCTGCTACTTGCGAGCATCCTTTTATAACTAATCGTGCTTTATACTTTTCTACGCCATCTGAATTTATCTTTTTCGTGTAAACCCATCTACTACTAATGATTTTATGGTTTTTCGGTTTTTCAACAAGAGTCCATGTTTTGTTTTCGGTCTGAGAATTCATCTCTTCGAGCATAGCTTCTTTCCAAGAACTTTTCTGTTCGGATTGCATCGCTTCTTTGTAGCTACCTGGTAACCTATCGGCTATGTACATTATCGGAACACCATAGAATTCGGGTTTTCTTGTAGTTTTCCGATCGCGTAATTGCCTCACATTTTCGTCGCACTTTGCAGGCTGTTCTATTTTCTCATGATCACTCTCTGCACTTTCATATGATTCCTCATCACTTTGAACTTGTTGGAGTATGCCTTCGGGTTCATTTTTCGGCAGTTCTAATTGTGCATATTCGGCTGATACTTGCTCTGGCTTAAATTTCACATCACGGCTTAATACTACGTCTCTAATGCTAGGTACATACACACGATACCCTTGCCCATTATCTAAATACCCTACTAAATAGCCTTTCATAGCCTTTTTGTCCAGTTTTCTCCTTTTTTCTTTCGGTACATGTATAAAGCATTCAGTCCCAAACACCCTAAAATTTCCTATAGCCGCGGGTTTTCCATACCATAATTCGTACGGCGTTTTATTGCCCTGCTTAGTCGGGCCCGTTTTATTGATCACGTGTACCGCTGTGTTCATGGCTTCGGCCCATAAACTCACAGGTATATCCTTTTTCGAGTATAGCATTGAGCGACCGGCTTCTAATATTGTGCGATGTTGTCTTTCTGCTATGCCGTTTTGCTCCGGATTATATGGAATGCTAAAACTTTGTTTAATCCCCTTGCTATTAAGAAACTTCTCGATTTCTTTATTTTTGAATTCCTTCCCCCCGTCACTATGGATTTCCTTGATTTTACAATCGAACTCATTTTCAGTTTCCAAGCAAAAGATTTTTAACTTCTCGATTACTTCTGATTTATATCTTATAAAGTATATTTTTGTATATTTTGAAAAATCGTCTTTGAAAATAACAAAATACCATTTTTTTCCGATAGACTCAGAATTCATAGGCCCGCAAACATCTGTATAGATGATTTCGCGAGGTTTAGTTGCGCGCTCAAATTTTTCGTGAAAGTTTGACCGATGGTGTTTCCCGTATGCACATCCTTCACAGAAAAATTCGTCGTTACCTTGAATCTGGACATTTGCATTCTTTAAAAAATTTTTAACATGTTTTATACTTTGGTGACACAGTCGTTCGTGCCACAACTGCCATGTATTCGCGTTTGATTGTTCATTCGTACTTGACTCGATTTTCTGGCTAAGATTACAAACCGACGGCATAATAACTTGCATATCAAGTTTATATAAATTTCCTACGTCTAGCCCTTTCGCGATAACTATACCCTCCATTAAAAACAAGCATTCTTTCCCGTTGCATGAGATACTAAAATCTATTCCTTTCTTCGCAGCATACTTTACAGAAAACAAATTTCGCTTCATATTCGGAACATACAATACGTCATTCATCGTTCCCGGTATAGTCTCGCCATTTACATATGTCGTTATTTCGATACTACCCTTGCCGGCCGCTTCCATGTAGGTTCCATCGCCGATTTCAATTCTGTCTCGTACCTCAAATTCTTCAAACTCGCTGAACCACTCTCTTCGACCCGTCATGTGCTCAGATGCCCCAGAGTCGATCACCCATGTTTCCTCGCTTACTCCCTGTGATGATACTCGGCTTCCTATAAATCCGATTTTGAACTGCGTTTTTTGATCGTAGTTTCCTTGGCCTTGATTTTTCGGTTGCTGCTCTCTTCCATTTTTATCTTTGAAATAACAATCCTTACTTTTGTGGCCTTTTCTTTTGCATATGTAGCATCTTTGGCAGTCTTTCTTTAAGTGCCCGGCTTTTCCGCAATTAAAACACTTTCCCTCGATGCCTCTCGTGTTTGTCTGTTTTGAATGTTCTCTTCTGTGAAAGCTTGTCTTTGTAACCAGTGCTACTGACGTCTCTTCTTGCTCGACTTCATTTTTCCATCTTGATTCTTCTGTGATCAACCTTGTAGTCAAATTATCTAGGGTCTTTTTAGCCTCGTCTACGGAGTCCCATGCGCTATGAAAGTGATTAAACTTTTTGGGGAGAGAGGTCAAGATCCTTGTAAATAACATTTTTTCGCCGATGTCACTGCCGAGCGTTTTCATCTTCACCGACAATTGTTCAATTTTTGAGATATTGTGAGCCACGCTTTCACTTTCTTCCCATCTAAAGTCGAAAAATTGCTTTTGTATCATACTTAAATTTTCATCCGACTTCATGTCATATACTGAATTTAACTTCTTCCACATCTCATAAGCTGTTGTGCAACTAAGTAGCAAGTCGAGCGGCTTCTTTTCAACTGCTGTGACAATTAATTTTCTCGCGGTTTTATCAGCCTTCAGAAACCTCTTTCTTTCCGCTGCATCTTTATCCGCGTTCCCAGGATGAGTCAAAAAGCCTTGTATGACTTCAAAGACATTATCATCCTCCTCCAAAAGTGTGCGCATCACAAAGCGCCACTGGAGCCAGTTATCACTGCCACGCAATTTTTCAATTTTATTTGTCGTTTCCATTTTTTTTCGTTCACTTTTGCACAACACTTGAGCACGTCACTTTACGTCACTTATTATTCACGCAAACCTTCCTCTGTACTCTGACAGCTCTGGGCCCATAACCTGTTGAGGTTATCTTGTTGAATAAAGAGGCAGTGTTGAGTATAGAGTATATTTTAGTAAAAATGTATTGGAAGAAAATTACATTGATCTTACACGTTACGCACTCGGAAGCGGACTGACTTGAGTCTCCGAGTCCCATACACGGAAAACTGACCTGAGGGCTGCATCCCCTCTTCTTACCGCTGTTTCAGGATGTATCTTTCTATATTTTAATTGCATGCACTAATGATACTATGCTACCTGGATACTTGGGGAATTTTAATCCGGGACGCTCCTTTCCACACTCGTCCCTATCATAAAAACTACAATAAACCAATATTCCTCTAGATGTAGGGTTTTTCCCAGAAGAATGTATTGCTTCAACAAAAACAAAGTTTCCCCACGTGCACTGACTATTTAAGATTATGTTTAAAAAATAATTATTCGAATATTTGCAATAATAAAATTATAAGACGTCGAGAAAAATTGTAAGTTTGGTGGCAGAATTTTTTTACCCACCACCAAACTTACAATTTTTCTAGACGTCTTATAATTTAAACATTGCAAATATCCGAATTATTTTGAAACATAATCTTAAATAGTCATCGCACGTGGGGAAACTTTGTTTTTATATTTTTAAGCACCGTGAATATTAAAAATTTATGCAAATAAGCAAAACTATAGACTAGAAGGCGCTTTTAGGCTACAGAACACTATTATTGTGCGGAGCTTGTAGAGTAGATTCCACTCCATGACTCCCGGTGCATACGAGCAGCTTCCCTCTGGTGGTTTCTCCACTACAGAGGGTAGCGAAGGCTTGCCCTCACCCAACCGATAGTGCGGGGTGATTGCGAGTTTAATCCTGCTTCCTCGAGTGCATTCTCGCTTCTTCACTACATCGCGTCTCAAATCACACACACACGGCCTAGCCTCTGCATTGCTGGGTTCGTTTCAATAAACAATGATTCATAAAATAAAAAAAATTTACAAAAAAAACATTAAAAATCTACTTTTGGGATTAGGCTTGTAATTTGGCAAGGAATTTTTTTTCTTATAAACGGATTTCACGGTCATATTGTGCGTTAAATTTCCTATCGAAAAGTGTAATTAAAAAATAGATTTTTTGAAGTTTTAAGGTTGTGCCTGGCCCACTTAAGGAATTACAGGACGAAATCGATCTGGATCCCTGGGGTAGACTTTATGAAACAGCAATTAAAAAGGTTAAGAGCAGCTACGGACGCCCTCCTAAGTGTCCTGAATTATTGCAAAGGGTTGAGAGTACACTGTATTGTGCGTTAAATTTCCTATCGAAAAGTGTAATTAAAAAATAGATTTTTTGAAGTTTTAAGGTTGTGCCTGGCCCACTTAAGGAATTACAAGACGAAATCGATCTGGATCCCTGGGGTAGACTTTATGAAACAGCAATTAAAAAGGTTAAGAGCAGCTACGGACGCCCTCCTAAGTGTCCTGAATTATTGCAAAGGGTTGAGAGTACACTGTATTGTGCGTTAAATTTCCTATCGAAAAGTGTAATTAAAAAATAGATTTTTTGAAGTTTTAAGGTTGTGCCTGGCCCACTTAAGGAATTACAAGACGAAATCGATCTGGATCCCTGGGGTAGACTTTATGAAACAGCAATTAAAAAGGTTAAGAGCAGCTACGGACGCCCTCCTAAGTGTCCTGAATTATTGCAACGGGTTGAGAGTACACTGTATTGTGCGTTAAATTTCCTATCGAAAAGTGTAATTAAAAAATAGATTTTTTGAAGTTTTAAGGTTGTGCCTGGCCCACTTAAGGAATTACAAGACGAAATCGATCTGGATCCCTGGGGTAGACTTTATGAAACAGCAATTAAAAAGGTTAAGAGCAGCTACGGACGCCCTCCTAAGTGTCCTGAATTATTGCAAAGGGTTGAGAGTACACTGTATTGTGCGTTAAATTTCCTATCGAAAAGTGTAATTAAAAAATAGATTTTTTGAAGTTTTAAGGTTGTGCCTGGCCCACTTAAGGAATTACAGGACGAAATCGATCTGGATCCCTGGGGTAGACTTTATGAAACAGCAATTAAAAAGGTTAAGAGCAGCTACGGACGCCCTCCTAAGTGTCCTGAATTATTGCAAAGGGTTGAGAGTACACTGTATTGTGCGTTAAATTTCCTATCGAAAAGTGTAATTAAAAAATAGATTTTTTGAAGTTTTAAGGTTGTGCCTGGCCCACTTAAGGAATTACAAGACGAAATCGATCTGGATCCCTGGGGTAGACTTTATGAAACAGCAATTAAAAAGGTTAAGAGCAGCTACGGACGCCCTCCTAAGTGTCCTGAATTATTGCAACGGGTTGAGAGTACACTGTATTGTGCGTTAAATTTCCTATCGAAAAGTGTAATTAAAAAATAGATTTTTTGAAGTTTTAAGGTTGTGCCTGGCCCACTTAAGGAATTACAAGACGAAATCGATCTGGATCCCTGGGGTAGACTTTATGAAACAGCAATTAAAAAGGTTAAGAGCAGCTACGGACGCCCTCCTAAGTGTCCTGAATTATTGCAACGGGTTGAGAGTATACTGTTTCCCAGGCAGCTGGACAAACCTTGAGTTACTGAAGGAGAGGTAAACGAGGAAATTATTCCCCCAATTACTACGGACGAGCTGCTAACTATCTGCCAGGAGATAGGAAATAACATCTAGTGCGACTATCAAAAGGGAAGAAACCGCCCAATGATGCTGCAGGATACCGACCACTCTGCATCCTAGGCGCCTCGGGCAAAACCCTACTCGTAGAACGCATAATTTGCGTCAGAATGGATTATGCTATAGAAGGCATTGGAAAACTTGCTGAATACCAATATGGTTTCAAGAAGAAACGTCATGTATGATGGGGAATTAAGACTGGAATTGCCCAAAAAGGCAACAGTG
The DNA here is from genome assembly GCA_020010945.3 of Muscidifurax raptorellus. Lineage (NCBI taxonomy): Eukaryota > Metazoa > Arthropoda > Insecta > Hymenoptera > Pteromalidae > Muscidifurax > Muscidifurax raptorellus. The sequence goes on along the minus strand of JAHUUD020000013.1, from coordinate 1,645,853 downwards.
GTAGGCTTTATTGACGACATACTATTTTTAGTGGTAGCGAAGCACAAGGAAGACGTGATGTACATAACTGTAGAAAGAAGATCGAGAAAATAATAGTGACGGTGGATGGACACAAGATTCGATTATTAAGTGCCTAGGTATGACCATAGATGCAAGACCTACATTCAAGCACCATCCTGAGTCAGTGAGCGATTAAGGAGCAACTGTTTTTATTGCTTTATCCCGTTTGATGACAAATGTAGGAGGATCAACTTAAAGCAGACGATTACTCTTAGCGTAACCACATCGATTATGTTGTACGGGGTTCCAATATGTGAAGATGCCATGTCGGTAAAATCCTACGCACCGAAGTTGTCGACTGTATGTAGGCGAAGTGCATTAAGGGTGGCAGCAGCTTACCGCATGCATATCGCCAATTGATTTACTAGCATTAGAATGAAAAGAAATCTACGTGAAAAAGAAACGGCAGATTGACAACGCTCAGAAGATAATCCATGATTCCGCAGGGACAAAAACAATGACTGTGTGGCAAAAAAGATGGGACTCAAGCGCAAGGATAGAAGACTGGATCGGAAGAATACATGGGGAACTACTACCTCACGCACTTTCTGACCCATAAAGGATGCTTGTGGGCGTGCACCGGTTCAAATTAGAAGATAATAAAAAAAAAGGCACTTTAGTTAAAGTAAGTCATATTTTTTGTAATATAAGTATGGATTTTTGCGTTTTTTTGATATATTGAGTGGGATTGATGCAACTTTTTCCAAATTCCGCGACCACACTCTTAGTAGATTAATTTTTATATTTATTTATTATTAATGTAATTTGTTGTATACAGAAATAAGGGTGTGTAAATATTTTTTATCATAGAATTTATTACAAAAATATAAATATATAGAACATTTTTCGAAAAATGTTAGAAAGCGTTTTATATTGTTTTATTTACCGCGCAGGCATTTTTCAATTACTTTTGTCAGTAAAATTTTTACAAAATAGTTGCTTAAGTTAGTTAGTTTAACTTAAGTTAAGTCTAGTTCCTCTTAATAGATCAGAAAAACGCGAAAATCGTACTTGTATTACAACAAATATATTTTGACATACCATAGTTTGGTGTACACTACTTACTGTTGAGTATTTCAGAAGATGTTCTACTACTCACGATCATCCATTTAAGTAATATCGACGACCAATGCTGCTAAACTTCGAGAATCGTCCAGGGTATGGCAGGAACACCTAGCCGTAGGTCGATACATTTTTCTTCGAAAACTTATAATAATTATATATGTTTTGTACATAACAAACAAAATAGCAGCTTACCTATCGTATTACTGTAGTTCGAACATTTATCTTCTAAAATTTTTATTTGTGACTTATATGTTGCAACATTTCCTTGCAGAAGACTAAAACGATCATTCGATGAATCCAGTTGAGCTTTTAATCGACAACAATTAGTTGAATTTTTTTCCGACTCTTTGCGTAACCTATCTATTTCGTTATTGAGCAATATTTCATGGGCCGTTTTTTCTTTTTTATATAATTCATAATCATTGTTTAGTTGATTAAATTTAGTTTCAGATTCTTGCAGTTTTTTTTGCCAAGCTGATTCATTTTTATTAGTATTATCATTTAAATTGAAAATAACAGTTTTTTGCCCATTTTCTTCAGCTATGTCGGAGGAAGTATTTTTATCAGAACTCAAAACACGTTTATTAATGCATTCTTGATACATATTTCTGTACATATCTCGTTGTTTTAAAAGTCCCTCTAACATTTTGGACTGCCTATCTTGAGCAGCTTCCATCTCAGATAATTGTTCAATATATCTATAAAAAAATGATTAAATAAATTGATTTTAAATACATTGAAAAAATGATTAAAGGGTAATGTATTAACCTCTTAAAATTTACTTATTGAACAAGTTAAATGCATAATGTATTAGTAGTACAATTAAGACCCGAAAATCCGGCAGAGGTAAACAGTATTACCTGATCGCAAGGCTATAGTATACAAGAAAATGTATATATATATATATATATATATATATATATATATATATATATATATATATGCTAGTACATATATACTAGAATCGTTCACATTAATATACAATTTATTCCATGTTCAGATATCATTTTCATCAAATAACAATTATACTATTTGTGAGAACACTTTAAGTAACAGTATAATCTATATAAGACTTCCCGATAATGCATATTACATACATAGCATCTCAATCTTTCTAGTAACAGTTGAGTTCAATTCAGTTTTAGTTTTAATCTTTTTCATTTGCTCATGTGTTTCTATATTTACAGTTTTCAAAACATTTGGTAGCGCATTTAAAATTACTATAAATCGAGATGAGGAAGTTGTCACAACATTGAGTTCTGCGTTTGTTGTAAGTGGGTTGTTGGTCTGGATCCCCGCTCGGTTCTCCTCTACTGTGCAACTAGGCTACACTAGCACTTCTGCTTTTCAGGTTTGTAATCTTTTTTTTATTTTTCTTATCCACACCGCAAATATCCTGGCTTTGCAAATCTTCGAAAAGATAGTCCCCCCCCCCTCGTCCTCCTCACAAAATAATGTAAAATTCTTTAAAAAAACAGTAGAATATTAAATCTCAAATAAAAAAATTTAATAATAGTAGATTCAGGAAAAAAAAGAAAATCTGATAATTATAATAATAAAGCAGATCATTTAAATAAGAAACAAAACTTAAATGAAGTTTCTCTAGAATCTGAAAATTACAATGTAGATGTTTCTTATTTTGGAAAGATGGCATACGTATGCAAATACTGTTCTGCTGTTTATTGGGCTAAAGAAAGAACAAATCTAATTGTTGTCATAACGCTAAAATATGCTTATTACTTATTAAAAAAATATAATGAAAACATAAAATATCTATTATTAAATGGTAGATAACACCTATAGCTTTATTTCCAGAAAATAATAAACCTTCTTGTGACCAGTTTTACGTATATGATGATAATATTGTAGTTGAAAAGAGATTAAAAACACATGAAAATTTAGTTCAAAATCATTTAGAGATTCTTACTAATGTAATAAACAACAATTCTTATGCTAAGAAATATAAATGTTTATATAAACTTATCTCTTTAAGAAACCTTCCTAACTATAAATTATCATGTAGAATCTACGTTTTTTCCATTTTTATTTCCATCTGGTGATTTATGCTGGAGTATTGGTTATAATAAAAAATCTAACATTTCTAACAAAGACAAGCTTACAATATTGCAAAATTATTCATATAGATTAGCAAACAGAGCAAACGCAACAATATTTAGTCCATTATTATATTCTGGAAGATTGCTACATCAAAAATGCCACCATCGCAGCTGTCGCCCGCCGAGAAAAAGGAGTAGTACTATTTCGAAATAGACAATAAGTCATAGACAGTGCGTATCTACGCCAACTTCCGCAAGAATAGTAACTTCTAGGAAACGACACCGACATTAGAACGGAAAAGCCAATCAATAGAACAAACCACATACAAATCACGATACTTTTCAACGACGAGAATTAATGAAAATAAAATACGTCGCAACATACTAAAAAGGGAAGATTATAATCATTAATTCACGCGCAAATGACCGAACGAGAGTAAAGCGATGATAAAAATACACCGGCTACGCGATCTTTCCAAATCGAAACAATCGGGAAAATCTCACTCGCACACTCCCAACGAGAGCGCAAGCAAAGAAGAACAGCGGGAGAGCTAGTTACGAGCTAGATTCCCCGAATTTGGGGTAATAAAACTAAGAGTTTATGATTTGACCTGTCATGACTCTATTAAAGCTAGATATTAAAAGAATATTTTAAATTATCCACTCCAAATATGGGATGAGGAAGAGTACGTGAAACTAGTACATGGAAAAAAATTTAGCATGTTCAGGCCTCCGAAGAAGTTCCGATATATATATATATATATATATATATATACATACATACATACATACATAGTACATATATATATCGCCTTGCCGTTCCCCTTCTCCCAATACTGCAGCGCCGAGATGCCAGACTTGGGGGTCTGAGAGGTCAAACGGGCTGATCCCCACGATACCGAAAATCTCGGAGTCCCTGTCATTCAAATACGACCCTACACGATTCCATTTTGAGACCGTTGTACATCCGAAATTGTTGGAGTCTATACATCTCAAATTGGAAGCGAATAGATTTGAATTTAGACCTGTGTACATGCGATACTGTTTGGATTCCTACAATGTCCAAACCTTCGACCCTCCAGGATGCTAAATATTTTTCCATGTATAGAAAACCGAGGAGCAAAGGGCTAGGAGTAGTCAGTCGTAGTCAGTAGTCAGTCGTCATGCAGTGCTCAGTCTAAGTCGGTTCAGTCAGTCGTCAGTTTTCTTGAAGTCGCCAGACTAGAGTATCAACAACACCAAGAGAACGTTACTCTGCCCGTTATCAGACCAGTCTAGTTGTCTAAAGTTTATTTTCAAAGTATTAAAATCGGCCTTAGTCGATACTTACACACCGGACTCCACTCGCTGACACCCTTGAAGAAAACCAGCCGCACGCAGCCTCTAACCGTCTGCACCTGATCAACGAGAGGATACGAGCCACTGCTCCCCAACGCATCCACAGCCTGCCTGCACTGAACTACCGACACACGGATTGGAGAGGCTAAGGATCGACAGCTGTCATCAAGGAAAAGACCGACGGATATCTATGCCTCTACACACTCGCGAGTATAAACACTTAAGATACTTTTCTCTTCTAAGCTTGTAGAAATGAACAAGTTGTCTTTCATTTTAAAACTTCAAGAGTGATTTCTTATCCGGCTCCATTCCCCGGTAGGCAGTGACCACACTTGCGGTAGCCAAAAGGGATTTCCTTTATTGATATTGATTTATTAATTCAGTAATCACACACACACACACACACACACACATACACACACACACACACACACACACACACACACACAAACTCCGCTACACCGGTCCCAAGCCCGGGGCCCCACTACCCAAGAGGTGGGGAAGGAGGAGGGGGAGGAGTAACAACCTCGCTTAAAAAACCAAGGTGCATCTGGCCCGGATGCTAGCACTTTGTTAAAGGGCCCCTTCCTAGGGTACAGGAGCTAACGGTGCTGCCACGAAAGTCCTCGGCACCCCAGCACTGCTTAGAATGACCGAAACATCAGGTATTTAGGGTGGCAAGGACAATCAATCAAGAAGCGTTCTCAAACATATGAGTACCCAGGCAGGCATTACTAATCCTGCCGTCGATTCAGATCGGGTATCAGCCCCGGTGGTCGACGCTCGCCTCCTTGGGGATAAACCCCTTGGATCTGGGAGAGGCGAAAGTACGCTTTCGATGTACAACACAACCAGCCCCGTTGTAGGTAACCTGGCACGGGAAGGCAATGGTAATGCTACAGGAAAGAAGGCAGAGAATATGGAGGTAGACGCAGATGGCGACAAGCGAGCAGAAAGCGCGACCTCCATAAACGTGCACTTAGATCGCCTTGGCAGCAAAATCGATGAGCTGATCGATTATGTCAGGGACAGACACAATGTGCACAAACAAATCAAGGATCTCGCCCGGAGCATAAGGGCCAGCTACAGGGCTCTATGCTCTGCAGACGATAACCTTATGCAGTGCCAACGGCCAGGGACTAAGGACAAGGTGACCCAAACAACCCCTGGCCTTCTGGAAAGGGCAATTAGCCTAGCAGAGGCGAATGAAGTGACCCCTAAGCCGGTCGGCAAGGGGAAACCACAGCAGGTTAGCCGCGTTAGTGGGGCGAGCACTGCAAGAACAGTAGCCGACGACAATGTCCACCAGAGGGAGAAAGACTCGTGGCAAGAGGTGGTGACAAGGAAGGCAAAGAAGAAAAAAGAAAAAAGCGTGAACAGGAAGGACAACACTGGTGCTCGTGGCCAAGACCAAAAAGGCACCAGAAAAAGTAGGACGGCAAGAGCAAGACCTCCTAGACCTGACGCCTTAGTCATCAAGGCCGAGGGTGGAAAAAGCTACGCCGAAATCCTAAAGAAAATGAAGGCAGAGCCTAGCCTAGAAAAGTTAGGAAACAGCGTACATAGAATACGCAAAACAACAGCAGGAGATCTGCTACTCGAACTACGACGTTCCAAGGAGGTAGAAACAGCTGAGCTCCAGGAAGCGGTGAAAGCAGTACTAGTGGAAACTGCTACAATCAGGGCGCTGCATCATGAAGAGGCCTTCGAGATTAAGGATCTTGACATGCTGACCACTAAGGAGGATATAGTGGACGCACTACGCAAAAATAACGAGGAAGGACATAATTTCGAACCTACGGCGGTTAAGTCGCTTCGTAAAGCTTATGGAGATACGCAGAAAGCAATAGTACAGCTACCTGCCCAGATAGCCCAGAAGTTTATCAAGGGTGAGAAGATAAAGATAGGGTGGGTTATCTGCCGAATAAGGGCAATAAAGCGAGACACCCGCCCGCTCAGGTGCTATAAATGCTTGGGCTTCGGCCATACTGCTGCAAGCTGCATTGAGCAGCACGATAGAAGCCGCTGCTGCTACAAATGTGGCTCAGCGGGACATGTAGCGAAAGACTGCACAAACCAGCCCAGCTGCATCCTCTGCAGAGGAAAGAACGACGTAGAGAGAAGCGACCATGCCGCAGGTACCTATAATTGCCCAGCGTACTAAGCGGCAGTGAAAGCCACAAAACAAAGAAGATGAGAATAGTACAGTTAAACCTGAACCACTGTGAGATAGCACAGGACCTTCTCTGTCAGTACGTCCGTGAGCAGAAGATTGATGTTGCTATAATCAGTGAGCAGTACAGAGATCTTGAACAGCCAAGGTGGGAATCCGATGGCTCCGGTAAAGCAGCTATTTGGGCGTGCAGAGACCTTACCTTTCAAAGTAGGATGAAAGTCAAAGAAGCAGGTTTTGCCAGCGCAAAGATTGAGGGTATACAGATATACAGCTGTTATGCCCCACCCAGTGCGCCAATAGATCAGTTTCAGCAATTCTTGGACCGGCTAGTATGAGATGTCAGGGCTAAAAAACCAGCTATTATAGCTGGGGACTTTAACTCATGGGCGGTTGAATGGGGCAGCCAAAAAACTAATAGAAGAGGACAGGCCCTACTAGAGGCATTCACACTTCTGGACATGGTGCTGGTGAACGAAGGCAACGTACCAACCTATAAAAAGGTGGACGCTGAATCAGTGATCGACTTAACATTTGTTAGTAGATCTCTGGTAAAAGAGGTGAGTAAATGGACCGTAAGCGATCACTTCACTAATAGTGATCACCACGCCATTATAATGGAGCTGGGCACACAAAACATGGTGCACTGTACTACTAACCCTATAAGTACGAAAATGGAATGGAAAGCCAAGGAGTACGACAAGGAACTATTTCTGATGATGTTAGGAAATATCCAATTGACGGGATCAGCAGAACATAAGGCTGAACAAATGACAAAATGCCTCACCCGAGCATGTGACGCAGTTATGCCAAGAAAAGTGCCCAATCAAAGATGGACACCAGTATATTGGTGGAACGAGAAGATTAGATCAGCGCGCTCCGCTTGCCACCGAGCACGAAGGCTTGAGCAACGGGCAAGGAAAAAGTTTTACCGAACCGGTATTGGAAGCGAAGCTGTAGAAGAATGCAGCAGAAGAATGAAAGAAGCCAAGTGCACCCTCAAGAAGTGCATCAGTGAAAGCAAGCAGAGATGCCATAAGGAGCTGCTAGAAGAGGTCAATAAAGATCCATGGGGCAGGCCCTACAAAACAGTTATGAAGACACTCAAAGGAAGCTATATACCCCCACTAAAGTGCCCAGAGGTACTAAAGAGGGTAGTGACAACACTTTTTCCAAGTCAGCCGGACGCACCATATGCTATAGCAGAGGAAGTGCGGGAAGAAAATATACCTCCAATTACAGTTGAGGAGCTACTTGTAGCAAGCAAGAGGGTAGGAAACAATAAGGCTCCCGGTCCTGACGGCATACCAAATGTAGCGCTGACGCATGCCATCGAGGCTAAACCTGAAGAATTTGTTGGCCTCTACAATGCATGCCTGGCAGAAGGGAGATTTTCGACGAACTGGAAAAAGCAGCGACTTGTGTTGTTACCTAAGGGTAACAAAGCGCCCGGAGTGGAGACATCGTACAGACCATTATGTATGATGGACACTCAAGGAAAAATACTGGAGCGCATTATCAGCAACAGGATGGAGTGCATAATCGAAGAGACCAAGGGGCTTGCCGAGCACCAATATGGCTTTCGGAAGTGCCGATCGACTTTGGACGCGATCGGCCTAGTGGTAAACACAGCCCGAGCAGCCATCAGTGGAAAACGGTGGAAGGGCGGAACAAAGAAGTACTGTGCAGTTATTACTTTGGATGTCAAAAACGCATTCAACTCTGCAAAATGGACGAAGATACATGAAGCGCTTGAAAAGCTTGAGGTGCCCACATACATCAGGAGGATGATGGCCGACTATCTGAAGGACAGAACTTTACTGTACGAAACGGATTGCGGCACTGAAACCTACAAGGTCACGGCAGGTGTTCCACAGGGATCAGTACTGGGCCCGCCATTGTGGAACATTATGTATGACGGAGTGCTGAGACTACAACTCCCGCGGGAGGCTATGGTAGTAGGATTCGCAGACGACATAGCTCTTGTAGTAGTAGGGAAGGAAAAAGAAGACGTCGCTGAAATCACCAATGAAGCGATCACCACCATCCAGAGGTGGCTGAGAGAAACGGGACTTGAACTCGCTGGACACAAGACCGAGGCGATCCTGATATCTAGCAGGAAGAAAATGGAGACAATCGCCCTAATGATAGACGGCCATGAGATAACCTCTAAATCGACTATCAAGTATTTGGGCGTTACTATAGACGAAAAGTTGACGTTTAAACAGGACCTTGATTTAGCAGGTAAAAAAGCGTCAAGAACGACTGCTGCTCTTTCTCGGCTCATGCCGAATGTCGGTGGAGCTACTCAGAAGAAAAAGAAGCTGTTAGCAAGTGTCAGTACATCGATTATGCTGTACGGGGCACCAATTTGGGCAGATGCAATGGCAATAAAAGCCTATGCGCGGAACCTGTCATCCGTGTATAGACGGAGTGCGCTAAGAGTAGCGTCTGCTTACCGCACGGTATCGGACGATGCAATAAGCGTCGTGGCAAGCATGCCACCCATCGACCTCTTAGCACTAGAGAGGAAGGCCATATACATGGCAAAACAGGAGAACAGCGATAGAACGAAGGCAGAAATCTGGAACGCTGCCAGAGAACAAACAGTAGCTGAGTGGCAGAGAAGATGGGACAGTAGCCTGAAAGGGCGCTGGACGCACCGACGTATACCAAAGATTGAAGACTGGATCATAAGAAGACACGGGGAAGTAAACTACTACCTCACGCAATTTTTGACGGGACATGGATGCTATCGAGCATACCTGTGTAGATTTAATTTAGAAGACTGTTCAGACTGCCCAGCATGTTTGGACATGTGCGAGGACGCTGAGCACGTTTTTTGCTACTGCTCGCGTTACCAGCAGGAGCGTGAAGAGTTTGAACGTTACCTCCAGACCAGAGCAACTCCTGAATCTATTATGGTAGCTATGTTCGCCACCGCTGAGGGCTGGCACGTGGTTAGTAACTACGCCGCGGTCATCCTCAAGAAAGTGAGGGGCGACGAAGAGAGAAGAAGACGAGAGATGCTGCAAGAAGCTGACGACCGGACGATGCGGTAAGAAGTAGACGGCAGCCTATAATGAAGAAGGTACGATAGTAGATCTACTAGATATGGACGCATAAGGAATGACAATCACATCAAGGAGACAAGGGCAATGTCCCTATGTCCCCCCGCGAAGTAATACTTGACCGTGGTACCGCGGGGGAAAAAGGCACTGAAGACGGAGCTTGGCCCTCCTCACCGACAAATCGGTAAGGAGAGCGAAGAGGATTCGGGTTGCAATTGGATTCTATATTCGGTCGCAAAACGAAGGGTTTTAGTTGGTGAGAATCCAACACACGGTGGCTCAGGCCATGTCATGGTCTATTAAGATTTTTCCCTCCAACCTCTTTCTCCAATAAAAAAAAAAAAAAAAAAAACACACACACACACACACACACAAAAAGAAAAAGGGTAGACATTCATGTTAGTTACATTATAATATATGAATGTGTTGCATAGTTGAATATTAGTATGGACGTAACAGGGGATACAGCACCTTTAAAACTCGAAAAAATAATTATTTTTATTTCACACAGATAAGTTGAATTGATTTGAAATTTTGTATACATACGTAGCACAAATTTATCTTTATAATGGAAAATAATGAAAAATAAGCTAAAATATCTAAATTCTTGTCTTGTTATATTTTTAAACAGTTTTCTATTCATTTAAATTAAATTTCCGCCATTCACACCAAAACTAGTGCTTTGAAGAGAATGTCAAAAAATTTTCAGCCCGATTGTGCCGTTCATTGTCCTGGAATCGTGTGGACGGGGCTTTTCGGTGTTTGATTTTTCATTAGTCTACATTAGGACTAAATAGGCCAAAAAATTTCTCAAATAAAGATAAAAATGTGTTACTTGTTTATCCAAAATTTCAAATAAATCCAACTTCTCTGTGTGAAATTAAAAATAATTATTTTTTTGAGTTTTAAAGGTGGTGTGCCCCCTTAATGAAAAATATAGACATACAGAGTGCAAGATATAGTGTGACGTGTAGTAACTTGTGTGTGTATTTGAAAATGTAAGGATCACGGAGCCAGCTTTTGGTGTACTGTACTCCGCGACTCTCCCAGGGAATCTGACTAGTCTCGATTTGTCGATCGTTCGGATCCTTCCCTGTTGTCTGGAAAGGTTGGTTTTAGTTGAGAATGGAAGAAAAAGGAGGATGCTGATTGGCTGAGAAAAGTGGAAAGTGAGACTGCTAATTAGGACGAGTGTCCACTGGTCACACCTGTAATAGAAAAAACCGCTACCAATTCATTGCCACGTAGCTTCCTCCAAACAAATCTATTGTTCCCTGTTCGTATGTATCGTTCAAGTATATTAATTTAATAATGCATTTCTTTTTCTCCGGATCTTCTTAATAAAATGAATTGCAATTTATATCACAAATAGACCTTATAACCTTTTAAAACCATGAATTTTGTCAAAACATTCTGAGTTTTCGTTAGCGAGTTATAAGCTCTAACAAAAATAATAATTTTCAGTTATATAGGGTATACAGGGCGAGAGATAAAAAATTTGTATTAATATCTTTTCGACTAATCGTTTTCATAAGCTGCGAAAAGAACTTAGCCGAGGTAATCAAAAGATCTATCTTTTCTTCAAAATTACAAGTTATTTAAAGCTTTTTTACTCCCGTAACCGTGCGACATAAAAAACCGATTTTTTTAGGTTTTCGTTTTTTTTTCTCAAAAACTAATCACCAAAATGACTTAAAATTTTTACAACATGTAGACATTATTTTTTTTGTTATCATGAATTTTTAATTTGGAATTAATTTTTAATTTGGAATTAATTATTAATTTGGAATTAATTTTAATTGATTAATTTGGAAAATATGAATTTAAAAAATAAACACCTTTTTTGTCATAACAATTGAACGAAACGGTCAATTTAGAAAATCTTGCGGGAAGAAGTAGGAAATTTTATACTCTTTCAAAAATACTAGTGCTGAATTTTTTGTATAAATTGTAGCATTTAAAAAAACGAAACAACAAATTTTCAAAAATAAAAAATGGCCACAATTGTTAAAGTTAAAAAAATTTTTTTTTCCAAATTCAGAATCAAAAAACAGATATGCATGTCAAATTTTATTATTATAGACCACGTAGTGCCAGAAATACGACGGTATACATACATACACACACACACACAGCCATCCGCACGAACATTTTCAAAAAACACGATTCGAACTCCAAATACCTCAAAACACGTTTCTATGAAGTTTTAGGAGGAAGCAAAACAGTGCAGCTTGAACACACATGTGCACCGAAGACCGTCCGTTTGTCATAAACCCGATCCTGTCATAAATAGGCGGCTCGTCAAGAGCCGCGTGGGTAAAGGTCTCTTTCTCACAATCCATGAATTTACGACCTTTTTTTCGTATTAGAAAAAAGATTTTTATCTTGAGAAGGTGCTGTAGGCGAGTAAGAATGTCCATTGTTTTAGTCACGTTGGAGCTGCTGTCTTGGTCTTAGATGGTAGTGTGTGTATGTCGTAAGTCGTATGCTTGTTTTGTGTCATTATGCATTTATATTATTTAAGTTCATGAATCTCATGAAAACGTTATGACGCAACAGTGTATCTAATTTGGATATAGAACAAAATATTATTACTCTTGGATTAAGATTGGATAATAACAAAAACAAAATTGATAAATATGAAATCTAATTGATATGGCTAGAATAGAAAAACGAGGAAACGAGGAAATTAGATATCGAAGGGCGTCAACCCTTAATAGATCAACAAATAGTAGCTCGCCTTTTCCAATTAGAGAATCGAGAATAAAGAAAAATGTGTCACAAAAATTACAAATTGGCGTGCTTGATCTCCAAGTATAAATCACTGGAATAACAGCTTTGGACAAGAAAATACTTTTTCTCATTCGATATTTCAAAGAGAAAATGTAATGGCGCCTATCTTCTCAAATAAAGATAAAGTTGTGTTACGTATGTATAAAAAATTTCAAATCAATCACACTTATCTGTTTGAAATTAAAAATAATTATTTTTTCGAGTTTTAAAGGTGGTGTGTTCCCTTAAGGTTTATTAGATCATATTATATCCAGCGCATCTAAAAATTCCAAAACTTTTGAAAACAAAGAAAAATTAGGTAATCTTTTTATAATTCCAGCAACTTATATTGATAGTCCAAGATATATACAACAACATAATTAATATGCAACGGCAATCATGAGAAATAAAGGTAGACCAGATTTATTTATTACAGCTACATGTTGTCCTAAATGGAAAGAACTTAAAGATAAGTTAATAAAATTTTCAAACAAAAGTACTCCAAATGACATACCAAGTATTATAATTAGATTATTTTATACTAAATTTTCAAGTATTTTAAATGATATTACAAAAAAAGAATTTTTTGGTAAAGTTATAGCATATGCATACTGCATACTGCATACTGCATAGTGCATACTGCATAGTGCATACTGCATAGTGCATACTGCAGAATTTCAAAAAAGAGGTTTACCTTATGCACATATTCTTATAACATTTTATCCAAATAATAAATTAATGGCACCGAATGATATTGATAAATATATATGTGCTGAAATACCTTCTGATGAGATAAAATTATAAATATTCGTATTGAGACATATGTTACATGGACCACATGCTAAAGAATCACCATGTTACGTTAAAGACAAAAATTTTTGCATAAAAATTTTTCCAAAATCTTTTTAAGCAAAAACTTCCTTTCAAAACAATGAATATTCATTATATAAAATAAGTAAACTGATACCTGTTGATAATTAATGGTTGTACCCTATAATAAATTTTTATTGCAAAAATATAAATGTTATATAAATCTTCAGTATTTCGCTGTAGTTCAAAATATAAAATGTATTTATGATGATTTGGATAAAGTTAGTTATAGAGCATTTTGTAAACCAAAAAAAATTAGTGACAATAATGATGGTAACGATTAATTTACTTATGATGAAATAACAGAATATTTAAATGGTAGATATATAAGCCCCATGGAAGCAGCGTGGAGTACCAAGAATATCCTTTAAATGGTAGAAATCTTAAAGTGGACGCTCAGTAATTCATACAATGAATCAACAAAAAATTATTCATCAAGAAAAAAATGAAAAAGAAGCTATAGAAAACTGAGAAATTACTATAATGGCATGGTTTAAACTAAATAAGTCGGGTAATTTAACAAAAACTTTGAAATACGTAAACATCCCAGAATTTTATGTATTTAATAAAAATGAATAAACTTCGATAAAAATAAAAAATAAAAAAAAGGATAATGCGATTGGGCGATTAAGTGTTATTTCTCCGAAAGATAGCGAAAGATTTTATTTGAAACTAATTTCAAAACATGTAAAATATTCTACAACTTTCAACGATTTGTTGACTTACGAAAACATTAAATATAATTCACACAAAGATACTGCAATAGCTATTGATTTAGTAGACTATGATTCACAAATTTATAACATATTTGAAGAAGCTTTGTAGTATTATGTTGCTATATCAATTAAGAAAATTTTGTATTTCTTTTTTTTTATCAAAAAACATACAAGCAACAAAAATTTGGGAAAAATATAAGAATTATTTTTCTGAAGATGTTAAAGATAATAAAGAATATAATACTTTAATTTGTATAAAAAATGTTAAAAATAGAAGAAAATCAAAAAATTATAATATAGAGTAAGATTAAAAGTTTATTTTCGATAAATTAATTAATAATTATGATAAAATGTACGTTTTAGTCGGTCCTGGTAGATCTAGTAAAACATTTTTATACAAACAATCATATATTTCTTTTATTATCAAAATACAAAAATGCTGCCAATTCTTTGGCACGTAGCTTCCTTCGACATAATTCATAGTTCCAATAAATAAAATATTGTTTTAATATATAGTAGTACGAGGGTGGATTGATAAGTTTCCGGCCTGCCCAAGAGATGGCGCCACTAGGCCTACCTTGAGGTGGCGTTCTATAGTACCATCCTTAGATAGCTTGTAGCTATAGTTTCAGCCTGATCGCCATGTTAGTTTAGGTTTGAGAGCACACTGAACAAGACGCCTCTGTGTTTTTCTTAAAAATGGAAAAGTTGGAAAATCGTGCTGTCATCAAATACTTCTATTTGAAGGGGTTAAAGCCGAAGGAAATCAAAAAAGAGATGGACTCAACACTGGGGACATCCTCCCCATCATATTCAACCATTAAGCAGTGGGTTTCCGAGTTTAAAAAGGGTCGTGTGAGCACCTCTGATGAGCCTCGCTCAGGACTCCCTGTTGAGGTCACAACTCCAGATATGATCGAAAAAAATCCATCAAATAGTGCTGGAAGACCGCAGATTAAAAGTGCGTGAGATAACTGAAACCTGTAAGATGTCATATGAACGTGTGCAAAATATTTTGCACCAACATTTGCATACGAAAAAGCTCTGCGCAAGATGGGTGCCGCGTTTGCTAACAGTCGACCAAAAATTGATTCGAAAAAACATTTCTACCGCCAATTTGACGTTGTATAAGCGTAATCCAAGCGAATTTTTGCGTCGATTCATAACCGTTGACGAAACTTGGATCCACCACTATACTCCTGAAACCAAAGAACAGTCTAAACAGTGGATTGGACCAGGGGAACCTACTCAAAAGAAGGCAAAAACAATTTTTTCGGCGAACAAGGTTATGGCTACTGTTTTTTTGGAATGCAACAGGTATTATATACATTGATTACTTTGAAAAGGGTAAAACTATCACTGGTCAATACTACGCAGACTTATTGCAACGTTTGAGCCATGAGGTGAAAATTAAACGACCTCATCTGGTGCGATGGCTAAAATCAACGATCTGAAGTTTGAATTGATGCCGCACCCTCCCTACTCTCCAGACCTAGCCCCTAGTGACTATCTATTAAAAAGTATTAACTATTACAGATAATAATAATAGTATTATCTGTTTCCTAAACTCAAAAAATGGCTTGGTGGTAAGAGATTTGCGGACAATGAAGAAGTAATCGAAGCTGCAAATGGGTATTTTGAGGAGCTTGGCGAATCAGTCTATAGAGATGGCATTACTAGACTAGAACACCGCTATGAGAAATGTATCAGCCTTAGAGAAGATTATGTTAAGAAATATAAAAAAAAAATTCTTAAAAACGTTGTTTTTCTTGGTCAGACCGGAAACTTATCAATCCACCTGTTAATACTTTTTAATATTTTCTTTATGCGAACTTCAATATTTATGCAACTAAGGAAAAATTCGTAGTCTAGTTATCAAATATGTAACATTCAAATGTTATAAGAGAAATTTCAATGTTATAGAAGGAAGCAAACTGCTGTTAAGTTTTAAAGATAAAAAGAATTAAAAAAAAAATTTTTTTTAATTTTAATCAACTTTTTTTAACAAACTATAAGGTTTTAAAAGCTCCGCAAAGAACTTAGCCAAGCAACATTAAATATCTACCTTTTCCTAAAAACTCAAGAGAATTAAAGCGTTTTTACATCCGTAATCGAGGAACAAAAACTCATTTTTTTTAGTTTTCGATTTATTACTAAATAAATGTAGTCAAATAACAAATTTTAATGGAATATAGTTCGATACGTGACCTTTCAACATAATTTTTTTAGTGAGGTTATGAAGTGTATTTTCGGAGATATGAATTTTTAAAACAAATCATCTTTTTCATTTTTGCTGCCAAACGGTGCGGTTGATCCTAAGGACCAAACGCGAAAAAGTAGGTAATTTTGTTGTCTTCTAAATGCATTATAGCTGAATTGTTCGTAATAATAGGATGATTGAAAAAATGCAACATAGCGTTTTTCAAAAATCAAAAAATGACTATAAAACGAAAACTAGTTGGCAAAATAAATGGCAGAATCCAAAAATAGATATATAAATGCCAAATTTTATCGATATTGACTGAGTAGTTCCACAAATATTACGGTACACATTCACAAACATCCACGTTTCGCACCCGTACAAAATCACCAGCAGTATTATGGTCCTATATATTCATCCTTCAGTTCACTGTTGTCTGCCGTAGGGTTCGGACGTATTTACAAGCGCTCTGTAAACTTGACCGCGAGTGAAAAGTGGAAAACAACAAGAGAGGTTCGCTTCGTTTGAGGCAGCCTATAAGTGATGAATTTCATCATGGGTTCTTCTGATAAAGGAGGCCCTCAACAATCTACTTCTCAACGTTTCTCAATCGAAGTTTCATCATCTGCTCCTAGTGTCACGATCTCTCACCTACAACGAATTATGCAACTGCACTAAACACTGACGTCTTCCCCAAAAAAGACCAAGCAATACTCCTTAATTCTATCGACAACTGCACAATCAACGATTATGTAAGTCAAATAGCATTGCTTATAAATCCCAACGATATTAGATTTATTCCCCGTATCTCAAACAACAGAATATGCATCTTTTTGGTCTCTAAGGAAATTGCAGATAATTTAACTAAGAACAAAAAAGTAATTAAAATGGGACCCACAGAAATTAACATATAACCTTTAGTTACTCCAGCAAAAAGAATTATTCTCTCAAATGTCTGTCCAGTAATTCCCCACGCGATCATTGAAAAAGCATTACTAGATTATAAGGTTAAACTTGAATCCAAAATAACCTTCATTAACAATAATCTAAAATAAGAAAAAACTCAGAGTGAGTTCCGACAAGGAAAGGGTTGAGTGAGTAGAGGGTTTGTCGAATTAAAAATAAATTATTCGCGGTAAAACAAAACGCACTTGCTATAGCGTAAAAACCCTCACGGGATAGGGGGAAAAGCCGTAGCAGGTGGAACCTTTATTTAAATAAGAAAAGGAAATTACACAAGTAAAAGAAGAGAAAGAGATTCTAGGAGAGAAAGAGAATACGCAAATAAATTAACGCACGCCAACGCAAGGTACCTCAACGCACGCAGAGAGATCTCTCTTACCTAATGGGCTGTCGTAGCCCGCGCAATCGCCGCGATCTCGAACGCCGTCGCCAGGAAGACGCTGAGTCGCCCGAGGTTGTACACTGCCGCAGCTTCTCGCAGACGTCTCGAGAATCCAGACGCCTGGCATCCGGGCAACAAGGTGTGTTGCCGCTGCTCGCTCGCCCCGAAGGAGTCGCGCCCCGCGCCCCGCGCGACTTCGCGAAGGAGAGCGCGCAGCGGCGCGAAATTCAAACTAAGAATAAGCGTGTAAATCCCTAATCCCATAAAATATCGGCGTAAACAAAGTTTTCGCCGACAAGTGTTGTACACCCAGATGACCTAGAAAAGATTCCAAGCTCTATCAAATTGATATACGAAAATACCACCTATTGGATATTTACCTCTAGCGATAAACCGACGTGTTTCTTGTGTAAACAAGAAGGACGCCTTGCTAGACAATGCCCGACAACTGCGGAAGACACACCATAGAGCAATCAACAGTAGAATTCCAAACATTACATACAGACACTCAGATACAACCGACTACCGACGAGCCTATTGTTCTATAGATTTGGCAATTGCATCCACTGGCATCAAAGAAATTACTGAGTGGGAAGTCTCAGATGATCTTTACGACAGTGATCACTACCCCATCTTGATTACGATAAATGATACAAAAAATCAAATAAAGGATCTCCCACTGACTCCTACAAATATATACAGTTATAAAAAGTCAAATTGGCAAAAATTCCAAAATCACATCGAGCAAAACATCTCAACATTAGAAACTCCTACAAAATCTAACAAATCTAAAATGAATGAACTAATAGATAATTTTAATGGCCTCATAATAGAAGCGGCGGATCTTGCTATTCCTAAAGTTAAAATAAAAAAGCGAAGAAAATCTCTATACTGGTGGACCGAAGAATGCGATACTGCAGCCAAAAATGTTAAAAAGGCCCTAAATAAATTCAATAAACATAACACCTAGGATAATAAAATCAATCGAAACATGAAAAGAGCACGTTAATTTAACACATTAAATGTTCATACTCCAGGTCCTATTATATGGAAACAGATCCAGAAAATCCAACGCAAATTTAAAAGTACAAAAATATCCACAATTAGAAGCAAATAAAATTTTTGCAACACATAAACTCATCTCCTCAATGGAATCTAGTCACCCCCACACCAATAGATATAAATGAACCTGCAACCAAAGAAATAAATAAACCTATTCAAATGGAAGAAATAATCAATACTCTAAAAAATTGTAGAAATTCCAGCCCAGGTCCAGACAACATTCCGAATATTATGTTAAAAAACCTTCCAGTAATTGCTCTCAAATATATAGAAAACATCTTCAATACAATTTGGATTGGAAAAGTCTTTCCCAAAAATTGGAAACTAGCAACAGTCATTCCGATAAAAAAACCAGGAAAGGACATGTTGTCACCCACAAACTGTAGGCCCATAAGCTTAACGAATAACCTATGCAAACTCATGGAAAAGATAATTAATAATAGATTAAAAACATTTCTAAAAACGAAAAATTTTTTTGTTTCTGAGCAAAGTGGTTTTTGTAAAAATCGATCAACATACGATCATCTAATACGCCTAGAAAAATTCATGTATTCTTTAAAGAAAACAAAAGAAAATTCACTCCAACTCTAGAACTAAATGGGTCAACACTCGAAGAAGTATCCAATATTGAAATCTTAGGTCTTATCTTTGACCGTAAACTTTCATGGAAAAAACATATAGAAACTCTCAAAAGCGAAACGGTAAATAGGCTAAACCTGATAAAGATACTTTTATCAAAAAACTGGGGAGCAGATTATAATGTATTAAGACGAACTTACAAAGCTACGGTTATGGCTAAATTAGACTACGGAAGTATAATATATGGATCCTCTAAAAACACAAAATTACTTGATACTATTCACAACAAAGGTTTAAAAACTGTACTGGGTACTTACCATTTAGTACACTAGCAGAGTCCAATATTCCCCCCTAAGTTTATCGCCGCCAAATTCTAATGTCCAAATATGCATGCAAACTAGCATCAACAAAGACTAATCCAACAGCAAAATTGATTTTTGAATCCGAAGAACACTTTGAAGATAACAATGCAACCCTTCCGAAACACTTTTCACATAGACTTCACGATCTGTTACTATCAATCGACGCATCAATACCGGAAGTCATAACTTTAAACCCACACAATTTCCCAACGAAAATACTTGAAATTAACAATCAAATATATAAAAATCCTAATGAACTACTAGTAGAGCAACAATATAACATAGTTTTTACATGCGCCCATAAATCAAAAATTGCAAGTGTCATATCGATAGTGGTAACAATCTTATCCAGTACTTCTAGTCTACATAAGACCTACACCCTTAAAAACGAAATCATCGAAAACAGCACTTTAAATAAACATATCATTGGAACCGACTCCCAAAATGTTCTAGAAAAAATCAAAAATCCATATTCAATAAATCCTTCAGTTCAGCATATTCAGAATAAACTTACTCACATGGACAACAAAACCATAACCTTAGCGCAAGCTAGATATGAAAATAACTTCAGAGAAATCCATGAGGCAAAAGAACATGCTTTTCAAGCGGCAAACAGACACGGGGAAAAAGCTATCCGATTTTTGCAACATCAGCATCAGAACAAATCGAAACAAAAATAATTGCTAAATGGAATGAAACATGGACTCAAAGTAATACAACCGGGTTAAAACTAGCTCGTCAAAATATTTACTGTAAAATTCCGATAAATAAACTCAGTCGCAAAGATCAAATAATCATAACTAGATTGAGAATTGGACACACTGCTATTACACACTCCCATTTATTAAAAAAGGAAAATGCTCTCCCATGTGATGCGTGCCATAGACCAATCACAATTAAACATCTGTTATATGAATGTATTAAATATAATCTATATATATGTAAAATTTTTTGTATTATTATACTTGCAATGTATATTGTAAAATAAGTCAAATATCTGTAAAAATTTGGATTTATTATGTAGTCGCTAATGACCTTGCTGTTGATGCAACTTAAAATAAATAAATAAAAAAAAATATTCATCCTTATTTTAATATTCTTGGACAGCAGCCTCGATTTTAATAATTTACTCACGGCGAAGTAGCAAGAATTACCCGAATATCTGGCTATATTCGGCTTTAACCTCGTTTTTATCATTTATAGTTGTACCCAAATATCTGAATTCGCTAACCTTTTCAAAAGTGAAATTTCCAACTCTGAGATCCCCTTCCCCTACGCAGGAATTTCCGCGTCTTTTGCTACCCTATGATCCCCCACTATATTCAAGTCATCTGCGTAGCCCAGAATCTGTGTTGTTCCACTGTTAAGGGTAGCGCCTAATTCGCTAGATTGCATTTTCCTAACAGCATACTCTAGCGTTAGGTTAAAGAGTAACGTGTAGAGCCCTTCACCCTGTTTCAAAACGTTGCGTATTGTAATGGGTTCGGATATATTACCGTCTACTCGGACCTTTCCTGTGCTTCCGTTCAGACTTATTTGAATTAATTTTATGAGTTTTTTCGGTAGTTTATATGCATTGTTGATTTAAATTCAATTTTTGTATTATTTATTTCTAAATATCCCTTATCTAGTCTTAATTTGTTATAATAAAACCTTTATTCCAATAACTCCGTCATATGGAATAGCAAATGTTTCCGGAGCTACCTGGAAATCAAAATATATTTCATTTATGGGTAATTGTATTTATCCAAGAATACGTATAGCGTTCTCTGTTATTCCTGATATTAATATTTTTTCATCATTATTTATTTGATTTATTGTTATATTTTGTTTTTTTAATAATGTTTAGTTGTGATTTTCTTCGAGTGTTGATATTCTACTTCTATGTAATGTGTAAATTTTTAAGTTTCAATACGTATATCTGTAATATTTTCTCTACCTTACTTTTGGTAACTTCTTCTACATTTTTTCCTCATTGTATTGTATTAATAATTTTATTACTAGTTATTTGCAGTGGGAATGCTTTATTCTTGTTGTCCCTTCCTAGGCGTTCCCTCTAGGAAGTGTTGCAATTTCCCTGCTTATTTTTGTTTTTAAAACATCTTTCTGCGGTATGATTTGTATTTTGCATATTGAACAGAATTCTTCTTGCTCTCTTTCTAGCATTTTAATCTTTTCACAATTATCTATTTTGTGTCCAGACTTGTTGCAGTACTGACAAAACGATTGTCTGGACTTTTTTCAATTTTCTGAGGCCATTAATTTCCTGCATTCGCTAGCTACATAACCTGCCATTTTACAGTACTCGGAATTTTTCCGTTGAAAACCCCTGTTACTACTGCTGGTTTGATGTGTTTGATGTTTGTTTTTAAATTTATTACAAAATTTCGCTGAATGACTCATTTCTTCTCATATCCTGCATTTAAACTGTTGTTTAGCTTTATATTTTGCAACAAGGATTCTTGCTTGCTCACACTCTAATTCTTAATGTCCGACTGTTTCGCAAATTGTACAAATTCTGAATCAGGACCTGCTTCCGCCTACTTTACAATATTTTATTGTATGACCTGTTTTATTGCACTTTTTGCACACGACATCCGGACAATTCTGTACTGTATGCCCCATAATGTTACAATATTTACATTTATCTATATTATTAATCATTGTATTTGAATATACAAGATGTTTTATTTTAATCCGACCACGACAAAAAACCATGGAAAAACTAATTTTAACGAAAAATGACCTAAACAAAAGTTGAAGGGCGTAAAGGGGGCCATCGAATGATACAAACACCTTATGACCTTGAAGTCCATTTTCAAGGTCATTTGAGGGTAATCGTGATTTTTTTTTTAAATAGGAACCCCTATTTTTGACCTTCGAATCGGATAGAGCGGAAAAAATTACGTCGGAAATGACATTTCAAGTTTGCCTTAGTGACCTTGAGAAGGTCAATTCAAGGTCAAATAAAAAAAAATCTGCTAAACAGCTGATTGTCTGGTTTTATTTTATTGATGTCGAAAGATGACCTTGATGAAAGTTGAGGGGGGCAAAAGGGGCCATCTAATGACACCAACACCTTTAACCTTGAACTCGATTTTCAAGGTCATTCGAAGGTCATTGTGTTTTTTTTATCGGGAACCCCTATTTTTGATCTCGGAATACGGAGCGGCAGAAAAAATTACGTCGAAAATGACATTTCAAGTTTGCCTTGAGAAGGTCAATTCAAGGTCAAATAAGAAGTATCAGCCTAAGATTGTTTTCCTTTCAATTTTTTCGTAGAATTATCATTTTGTTATTGTCATAAACATTAAGAGAATAATTGACTTAAAATGTAATTATGCTTTGCTGACTTCAAAGCCATTTTGTGAGGTCAAAAGTGCAAAAATGCAATATCAAATGTTATGTGAAGTCCATATTTATATCCTAACTTTAGCGTCACCTACAAACAACGACGTAGACGTAATAGGATTGTGTTCCCTTTGGGGTGCTTGATTGAGTGAGTCCCCTTGCCTCTCACTTTTATTATGTACAAATTTGATTGTAGGTGCCCAAAGACACTACCATTTTTTTGGATTCTATTCAGGTCTTGGGATGTTTTCATAAGCGGATTTCTATCCTATCTTTAGCGTTACTCAGGAACGACGTGGACACAATTGGCTACTAATTTTACTCATCGAATTTTGCCTGAATTTATTGTTGAAATAAATAATTTATTTTGTAAAGATGATTTTTAATGTTGAATTTTTCCGCGACTCATTGTTGGAAAAGACAATTTTTCTAATAAGCGATCTCTTTTCATATGAATTTATCCTCTTATCATTGTTACTTACACTTAGTATTCAGTAGTTTACTAATTATTGAATAGTTATTGATAAGCCAAACTAATCAAATATCATTTGTTTAACATTTTCTCTTTCTCATCCATTGACCTTTATTTTTTCTATTAAAATTTATTACTCACCGAAAGCTATCTAATTTTTTCAGTTTGGTAAAAACAAAACTTTTTTTTTCAACTTGTTATATTGATTCTTGGTGAATCTAGACGTAATTATCGACAAGCTGCAGCCTTGTATCGAATTCGATATCCCGATAGAAGACATCCAAGTCATACAACCATTTGTGAGATTTACCGTAGAGCTCAACAAGGGCAACTAGCACGGGTTATAGATCGTCGTAATTACAACGAAGATGATCTTCGTGTAATTGTCGTTTTAGGAATGGTTCATTTGAATCCCCACGTTAGTACCAGTGAAATTCAAAGGCACAGTGGCATACCTATGGCTACTGCTTAGAGAATACTGCAAAATTCAAACGCAATGGAGAGCTTAACCGACACAACTATCATTATTGGTCGAATGTTAATCCGCATTGGTACAGGCAGATAGATAACCAAAATCGTTGGAGTCTTGATGTTTGGTGTGGAATTTTTAACGGATACCTTGTAGGCCCATACTTTTTCGATGAAAATGTAAATGGCCATAACTTTTTACAGTTCCTGAGAGAACGTCTTCCAGTTCTTCTTCAAGAAGTAGATTTATACACAAGAGCAAGAATGTGGATTCAATTAGATGGAGCGCCTGCGCACTATGCTCGAATAGTTAGACAATATCTTAATCAAAATTACCGTGACAGGTGGATTGGACGCACTGGACGTGGAGATTAGGGTGTTCGATGGCCACCGAGGTCTCCAGATATGACATCACCCGATTTCTATTTATGGGGGTATTTGAAAGATGTTGTTTATGAACATGAAACTACAACAAGGGAAGATATGATCCACAGAATTCAAACCGCTTGTGAAAACATCCCGAGAGCTGTATTACTCAGAACAGTAGAACATTTTCAGCAGAGAATTGAACTGTGTATCCAACAAAATGATGGTATCTTTGAGCACCTGCGTTGAATTTTGAGGAAAAGTGAGAGGCAAGGGGACTCACTCAATCAAGCACCCCAAAGGGAACACAATCCTATTACGTCCACGTCGTTGTTCGTAGGTAACGCTAAAGTTAGGATATAAATATGGACTTCACATAACATTTGTTATTCCATTTTTACACTTTTGACCTCACAAAATGGCTTTGAAGTCAGCAAAGCATAATTACATTTTAAGTCAATTATTCTCTTAATGTTTATTACAATAACAAAATGATAATTCTACGAAAAAATTGAAAGGAAAACAATCTTAGGCTGATACTTCTTATTTGACCTTGAATTGACCTTCTCAAGGCAAACTTGAAATGTCATTTTCGACATAATTTTTTCCGCCGCTCCGTATTCCGAGATCAAAAATAGAGGTTCCCGATAAAAGAACACAATGACCTTCGAAAGACCTTGAAAATCGAGGTCAAGGTCAAAGGTGTTGGTGTCATTAGGTGGCCCCTTTTGCCCCCCTCAACTTTTGTCAAGATCATCTTTCGACATCAATAAAATAAAACCAGACAATCAGCTGTTTAGCAGATTTTTTTTTATTTGACCTTGAATTGACCTTCTCAAGGTCACTAAGGTAAACTTGAAATGTCATTTCCGACGTAATTTTTTCAGCTCTATCCGATTCGAAGGTCAAAAATAGGGGTTCCTATTTAAAAAAAAAATCACGCTTACCCTCAAATGACCTTGAAAATCGACTTCAAGGTCATAGGTGTTTGTATCACTCGATGGCCCTATTCACGCCCTTCAACTTTTGTTTAGGTCATTTTTCGTTAAAATTAGTTTTTCCATGGTTTTTTGTCGTGGTCGGATTAAAATGAAACACCCTGTATATTTGGATTGTGTCCTGTTTCCTTACACATCGTGTCCCATTTTCTTGGCAATATTGACAATAAATATTTTGTTTCTTGTTGAGTCAGCATGCGCTAATCGAATGCCCTGGTTGGGTGCAAAATTTACATATTAACTTGATTTTATTCTTGACATTCATGCAATTGTTAGACAAATTATCTGCGTCTTTACAGTATACACATGCTGAACAATAAAAAAAAATGTCAGCACTTCCTGTGGCTACTCTACTTTTCGTTCGTAATCTTCGTACGCGTTGGTCATGATGCCTCTACTTATCTCTTTTCTTTTCTTTATGTCGGTTTCAATTTCTATAACTGCCTTTGAGATGTCGTCTACGGTGTTTTCTGCCCCTAACTCATATTTTATTTCTGATTTAAGACCTTTTTTATATTTCTTCACTGCTTCTGCATTTAGTTCTGTGTCAAATCTTGATAGATCATCTGCTGTTATTCCTTCTAGTTTTTTCAGTTCTTTTATTTTTAGTACTATTTTACATAATCTATTTATATATTGGACCACAGTTTCACTTTGTCCTTGTATTATTCTAATCATCTTAAAAATGAGTCCGTGAATATCGTCACCAATCGGATATAACGTTCTAACGGCGTTTATTAACTCATCTACGGTTTTTATATCATTGCCGACTAATGTCTCTTCTGCTTCTCTTGCCATTCTTACTTTTAAAAGGCTTGTAAGCTTTCCTTCGTTTACGGTGTCAATAAGATTTCTGTCTTGTTTAATTTTTTTTTGCATTCTTGAAATTTAATTTTAATGGTGTTGGCGGGGGGGGGGGGGCGCGCTTGCGTTGTTTTCTACTCCTTGATTTAGATTTCGTTCGTTTTTTTCGGATTGGCTTGTAGTGGTTTGTCTTTCTTGATTATTACTTGCTGTTCTGCTATTGTTGTTACTAAAATTAATTTGAACTAGGCTCTGGTCTATTTTATTTTCAGAGCCGTTTATTCTGTGTTTGTTGCTCTGCTCCTCATTGGCGATTTCTTGTACGTTGAGAGTTTCCTCGCTGACTGGCTTCTCAAAGTCTATTAGAGGTTTATTTTTACTTGTTGTACTTTCGCAGTTACTACTATGAGGCTGATCTAGGATTGAATCACTACCCGCTTGAAAAAATGATAAATTGGCTTGGATGTTGATCTTTCTATTCCGCTTCAGTCGCTCGAATTATCTGAATATTCTTGTCCTCTGGCGTCGATCTCTAGATTCTTTTGTTGATTTTTAGGGCTATTTTGTATACTTTATGCTGTTCTGATATTGACTTTTCGATTTTTTTCATATGTTCCTTGCTTTACTTCCTCATCAGATTTTTTTGAATATTAGTTTTTACCGCAATTTGTATTTTTTGTTTTGTTCCTCTATTTTGTGGTTTTTTGACGGTTTTATCTTCCTTTTTCGGTGTTCTTCCCTGTTTTGGAGGTGACTGTGTTAGTTTTGCACTTTTCTTGAACGTGTGATCTTTAAGTGATCCCGTCAGCAAATTTTTTAAATCTGGGTTTTGTTGCACTTGCTGTCCGGTAATTCTTGCGTTTTGTGGTGTTTTATTGTCTGTATTTCTTTTCTCATTCATTTGAATCTTACATTATTAAGGGGAGAAAACAGTCCTATTACCTGAAAAATAAAAAAAGTAAAATTAATATATAAATTAAATTTAATGAAAAGATAGGAATATGAAGAAATAGTAGGATAAATATCATAATATGTAGGTAGAATAATAACTAAATTTTTAAAAATAGTATATATTTTACCTAAATGTATTTATAACTTCATGTCACTATTGAATATTTAGCACTTGATCTAGAATTCCTATCTAGATTTATATATTTAATTTGTATATAATAAATTCAATAACAATAAATACTATTTATTTATTTCAATTAACATACTACTGTGTATTTATTTCAATTTACATACTACATATTTTATGTAACACTCTAGTAGAAATAGTTACTATCTCATTGGCTTATACATATACTAGTAGCGATGAAGTCGCTCTCTTCACCGCAGAGTTTGTGTCACTACTGACTATTTAGCATTTGATCTAGAATTGCTATCTAGATTTATATATTTTATTTGTATATAATAAATTCAATAATAATAAATACTATTTATTTCAATTAACTATATAACACTCTAGTAGAAGTAGTTACTATCTCATTGGCTTATACATATAGTAGTAGCAATAAAGTCGCTCTCTGCACCGACGAAATTCAGTGCACGAGTAAATAAACATTTAAGGTTACTTCAAGATTCATAATTATTCTTGAAAATATTGAATTATTTTTATAAATTGAAAGCCACTAGATAGGTTTGTATCGATACTATAGGAATATCGCTTTTTGTTTTGCTGTCTTCACATTATTCACTACTTCAAGAGTTTAGTAGTCATGTCATAACTGCATAGTCGTGGATAATTTTGTATTCATCACTGATTGTTATACTTATAAAATGTCTCTTACATATGTAAGTCAATATCCAAATACTTAAGTGTAGCCATAACTTACAAAATGGATTTTTTTTAATGCTTATGTTGCTACATGTTACTTTTTATTTAATTCACTTTGATGGTATATCCACTGTTGTTTAACTCCTCAGATTGTAGTTGAGGGTGGAATTCATAAGTTGTTATTACTGTTGTATATATTATTCACATGTTCATCTAACTTAAATATGTCATTTGATGAAACTTAGATAATCTTCTTCTGTATATATCTCCTGATTAAATTTTCTATTATATCTGTCTAATTAACCAAGTTTTATTTCTTATAAAACTGGCAATTCTAAGAAACTTTTAATAAATAATTTCTAGGCGCACATTGTATCAATTTTATATAATTATTCCACAGGCAAAATTTTTGGATGACTTTTCTAGCGCTATAATCAATGGAATATTTAGCGTATTATCTTTAAATAACTGCTTTGGTTTAATTGCATGTTCTTGTATATAGATTACGGTTGATAGTGTTAAGTTTTCATGTTTTTTGGCCTCTTTAATAATACCAGCTTGTAATAACGCATTAAAATTATTCATTTGTTTCTCGGATGTTACGTTTGACAAAAACTTTACTTTTAGACTCGTCTTTATTAGTAAAATGTAAATTAGTATTATCTTCTTTAGATATTTTTGCTTCATGATCAAGACTTGTTTTCATTACCTGACTGTGGTTTTGTAACATTAATAAGCATATCATCTTAGTTTCTTCATAAAATGTTTAACCCAATTTTCATTACATTAATTTCTATATGACCTATCTCTTTACACGCACTGCGTAGATTTCGTATAGAGTTATTACATTTATTTATATTTATTTTTGATTGCTTAATCTGTTTATTCCATATATTATGCTCATATTCTTTATCATATCCTGATAAAAATAGTCAATAGAAATTGATTAAATTATTAATTGAATTCTAAGCTATATCTAAATCTCATTTTTTTGCATAAGAACTTGATTATAATCGATAAAATAAGTGAGAAACGGTAGGAATTAATAAAATTCTACACAAAAAAGGAGTAGTAAACTTAATAGAAATGAATTGTTGGTATTAACGATCGATTTCCATTGTTGTTTTTATATATTACACACACACACGCGCGCGCACGCACGAACACACATACACACTTGCTTCTTCACCCCACACATACATTTGCTTCTTCACCTCACTCCACCCTCTCCACTCCCCCACCCACCTCCACTTCCTTATATATTCACATTTGACGGTACACCATACAAATGTTATATCATACGATGAATGGTATATGCTAAAATATGCAACAGCATTTATATTTCAACATATTTGATATTTTTTGTAAAGTCATTTAATTTCTCTCTAGAATCGATTGTTCTCAATGGAATGAAAACTTCTCTGCGATATCAGGCTTGAGACCGTCATATTTTTACTACGTAAATAGTAAAATATGGCGGCATTAACAGTATTACATTAATAAGTGAGACTTAAAAGATAAGATGAAACCAATGACGAAATTTGAGAATCCCAAACAAATATATTAAGTTGGTAGATCATGAAAGTTTTGTGCGATCTTTCAAAGATAATGGGTATATATTGAAGTTGCCAAGTGAGTCGTACGACGATATAACAGTTAGCTATCCCAGTTGTTGTTAGCTATTGCTGTTGAAGACAATATTTAACGTTACAACATACAAATGTTAGATTATACAATGATTGATATAAAGTAAAATATTTTATATTTTTTGTAAGACTACAGGTGTACGAAGTATGCTCCTAAAATTTCTGCACAAAAGAACAACCCATTCACTTGGAATCCTACGGACAGCGAACTGAAATCAGTAAAAACTACGTTATGAGAAAATAAAATTCAAATTTATAATTATTGCTGAAAACATAACTTAAATTAATACTTCCCAAATCCCTTGGACCCAAGTTTTTAGTGTTTCGTACACATAGCCCTTGATTCACAGCATTTATATGGTCTTTTCTGACCAGAAAACTAAAAACAAAAAATTTCATTAAATGTCAGAAAATGTAAAAAAAGTATTTTTATCCTGGCTGATGATAAAATTATATTCTTATTTTATTTTGTATTGCTTCCTCCTGGAGGAAGCTTTGTAATAGTAAAGTTTTTAGTTTGGCTAAAACTTTATATAAACATGTTTTTAGATGTTAGAAGTTCGAATTCCGTGTTTTTAGAAAATGTCCGTATGGATGTGTGTGTGTGTATGTATATCGTGATATTTCTGAAACTACTCAGTCAATATCAATCAAATTTGACATGCATATCTATTTTTGGATTCTAAATTCGGGAAAAACATTTATTTTTTTATTTTTTCACTTACTTTTTATGGCTATTTTTGGATTTTCTAAAAACATCATTTTCCTTTTTTTTAATCATTTCATTGTTACAAACAATTCAGCTAAAATGCATCCCCCATTCGATCGCTAGCGCGTCAGTCACCCGCCACGATCATGTAACCAGAGAGGTCTCTAAAGACGTCTTCCAGCACTTCGAATTCCTCTGCATAATCGTGCGCGCTATTGTTTAGAGAAAGGTAGACTCTAACGAGAGTGACCGTGTCAATCCTTACCGAAGCATAGTCCTCCCCGGACCCGATATCTGCAATCCGCTTCGCGATCGTCCCTCGGACCCACACCGCCGCCGTATCCGAGTTGCTAGCAATCAACGACGGTGCGGAAAGGTTTCTGTACTGCTGGATTATCACGAGCACGTCCGCACCCGTTTCCGCTGCAATTTGGGACAGCAGCGTTTGTGCCATGCTGCTCCTATTCCAATTGCATTGGAGTATTGTCAAATCCATTTTGATTGTCCCTTCTTGCATTCTGTCAGAGCTGCCTTGAATACAGCGTATGAGGCCGTGCCAAGCACGTGAGCTAGATCTTAGTTAACTGTCCCCGAGCAGAAGAAGCAAAAACGAATTTTTTTGCACGCCTTGCCTGCATGCCATTTTTGGCCGCATTTCCAGCAGAAATTACATCTGACCGGTCCTTTGTAACACCTTGGATCGCGGAGCTTGGGTCGGATCCGACAGTTTACCCATCCGATTTTTATGCGGCCTTTTTTGAGCAGGCCAAGGCCTGTCCACGGTTATTCACTCCGAAAGACGTGGACGCTGCGCACAGCCTCAGTTAAGGTTTCGCGGTTGATCGCGGCCGCGACGCCCTCTGCTGTTGTTACGCAGTTTAAGTCTATAAATTCTAGCGTCACCCTGGAAGTCATGTCCTTCACGGTTGCAGTAGGTCCCAGTGCAGTCTGTAAGGACCATCCTCTCTAGCCCCGAACACCGCGCCGCTAGTACCGCGCGCCGACGCTAGGCGGCTACGCTCCTCCGGCGCGCTGCCCGCTAGCAAAGCAGCACAGCGAGGGGCATATAAAGAGGCCTGCCGAGACGGCCCAAGCATCGCCCCCAACGGTCCTCATAGACCAAAGAAAGCCGAGCCTAGGCAAGTGCGAGTATTAGTCAATTGAGGAATAAACCGTTCTTTTTTTTGTTACAATTAATCGACCTCCCTAGCCGCCAGCCCTCGCCGGATCTCCGGGACCTCCTGAAGCCACCCACACCCCGGCTCGAGATCATCTCGCGGAAGATCGGAGCTAAGAGAACGGTGAATCCTACTCCTCCGCTCAAGCGAAACTATACCGCTCCTCCGCCACGAGGCAAGCCTAAGCTGATTCGTATCGCTCCCGTGGTACGATCCCTCCTCCTGGCGGTACGGAAGACGGCTCTAAAGCCAGCGGCTGACGAGCAAGTCGACCTCACGCTCGACGACTAAGGCGCTTCGCGTCCTCTAATCATTTTTGTGTGGCTGGTTCCTTCATTGGGGCTGGCCCGTAATAGAAAGAAAGATAAGCCTCTCTTTTCCTTTTGCCCCATTAGCTGTGGTGAGTTCTCACCGGGTTGGGCGGCCCTCCCTCGTCCAGGTTCTTCCCCAGAGCCGACCTAGAGAGGTCCGATCCGTGTCCGCTCTCTAGGCAACTGGAAGCACCCACGTGGGATTCAGTCTAGCAGCGACTGCATCGAGGGCGCCTCAGCGGGAGCTCACTGCCCAACTAGGAACGAGCACAGCCGCAGCCGACGAAGGACTCATCGAGGACGCCTCAGCGGGCGCTCCCCTGCTCATCGAACCAACACGAAGGGATCACTTCGCTTCGCTTCCCCCTTTCCCTGCTAAGGAGTAGGAAAGATCAAGCGAGTCCTACCGGCCCTCAGCCAACCTTTCCGTGCCATCGAGTGCCTTCTCCTCCTCCCATCAGGCCCGCTTATATCATATTGATCGCCATTATATCGCTTTTCTTTGAAAGAGACGTAGCGACAATGAAAACTATATATTCGAAATGCTGCCGAACAAACGTACTTGTTATTTCAAGAGTTATTTATTACCAACTTATTTATTTCGTTACCCAGGAGTCGATGTAATTGTACAGGTTAATACACTGTAAAATGTTCAAATGAGAAAATAAGATCTATCAAAGATGTCATATGAATTCATAGGAAAACGTGTTACCGGTAATAAAAAAGAAACCGGAGAAACGGAGGAAATATGGAAGTACTTTAATATAATATAGAATTATCAAAACAAAAGTAAAAGGTGAAAATTATAAATTTCTTTGTGGCCAAAGAGATGCTCACGTTGTGATATTTATTATCTTATTTATTTAATAAATGTGGCAACAAATATTAGGATCAAAATATATCTAATAGTATATATGTGTATATCATTTATTTACTAATACCACGTTGATATATATACACACATATGTATATACATACATATACACACAAGAAAGTTTATCATGTATACTGGCTTATAAATGATTTATTTGCAATATTTTTAAAGCCTATATTAAGTTAAATAATGGTAAGTAGCAACAACAATTTTAACTAAGGAAATATGTTTATTGTGAATTTATATGAATAGCTTATATTTCATGTCTAGCTTTAAGATACGGTTATACAACAATCTGCTGTACCCGCGTCACCAGGAATACCTTGTGATTGCATTACAATGTCACAATGTATTAAAAGCACGCTGGATAGGCTGCGTAAGTGTTACTGAGTCTAATAATATGATTTTCATGTAATAACTTGAAGGTGAGTTGTCTCATTGTTTGTATTTTGATGATTCTAGGGCACTTGCTTAAGGGTATCTCAAGATCCGGATGTCGACATCAAGTTTTGGGAGAAGCTTCAGGAAACATGTATTTCCGGATTATGTGGAGCAGAATTGAGAATGATAAGTTACAAGTTAATTTTATTTATGTGTACATATTTAATATTCGTTATAATTACCAATATTATCAATATATGAGTGGCTAATTATTAAAAATTGATATATCTATGAAATGACTTCCACTTAGTCTGGATAAATGTTTATAGTGCAGCTTCTCCTAAATTTCCAGTCATTTGATCATCCGGATGCTGAGATATACTACGGCAAGTGACTAAAATGGCAAAAAAAACAGTAATTAATCAGTAGATTGATAAATATGCTGTATATTGGTGTGTATGTGCGTGCGTGCGCGCGTGTGTGTGTGTGCGTGCATGCGTGCGTGCGTGTATGTGTGTGTATGTGTGTGTATGTGCGTGCGTGCAGGCGTGTGTGTATATATATATGCGTGGCAACCTCTGATGACCACGCCGGCACAGCACCTGCCACAGCCGACAATGCGCCCCACACCAATAGAAAGATCGTCCTTCGTGACGTAAGTATAGGGTTGCAAATCATCCACGTGAAGCAAATGTGCAACGCTATCAGACAGTTACCTCTCAGGGCTCTAAAAGCAGGATACGACATCTTTCAAATCATTTGCATATAAGCTGAAAAGAGGAAGCCCTAGTATCGAGCCCTGTTGAATGCCTATCCGATACTCAATTCGTTCGTATGACCACTCTCTGGTTACGTCCCGTTAAAAGGAACTTAATACACAGAATTACCAATCGAGAACATCCCATTCCGATCAGATTGTGAAGTAACCTAGAGGAGATATCGTGTCAAATGATTTACTAAAGTCGAACAGAACAGGATAGTCATCAGTCATTTGTCGTTGTTGATTACTCTTCTTATGTCCTCCGCCAGTTTTAGTAGTGCTGTCTAAGTAAAATTATTCCGACGGAAACCATTTTGGAGAGGGTCAAGAACCTTCTGCACTTCTAAATATTCAATGGTACCAGATGTGCACTCTTCCAGGCTATAGGGGAGACCCCACTCGATAGCAACGAATTAAACAGCGAAACAAGATGGTGAGGAACCATTGGTAAAGATTTCGTAATAACGTTTTGTAATATCTCGTCCTTACCTTTTGCCTGGGACGAGAAATAAGGGAGCACAACGTCAACAAAGGTGATGTCACGAATTGTGAAACCTCCCTCACCAGCCTTCACGACGGTGCTCTTCAAATCCGCTTCGCGCTCAAGGCTCGAAATGGAGATCCCAGCGAAATAGCTGTTAAGTTCATACGTTTACGTTCGAAACGAGACCGAGATTACGTAACTTATTCCATACATTCTTTGAACTTTTATTGCTCAGCGCATCAAAGATTCTTTCGCGTATGAAAGTCTCCCGTGCTTAGGCAGTACGCTCCTCAGCCTCTCCTGCAAAGGTCTGAGATTCTGTCCATAAGTCAGTGCGTCTTGTTAGTTTGTGTAAGTCTTTAGTATCACCGTCTACTCATATTGGTACAAGTTGAACAATGACACACATAAGAGAACATACTAGAATATTTTGGCAAAGATGTTCTAGCTAAATGTCAACACCGCTGTCTGAGCAATCTACCGGGAACCAGCCACAGGCAGCTAGCAAAGAGAACAATTCTTCCGAATTTCGAAAATTTTATTTGTAACTTTTTTCTATGATAAAACAGCATTTTCAAAATGCGATTAAATATAATTGACAGCCTATAAAAATACCTACATTTAAAAAAATCAGAAATTTTGCATTTAGTGTTATTGTTGTAGCTGCTCACGGGAGCAGTGTCGCGCTCGAAGATTGTGCAGTCGATAAATAAATAAATATCTAAATGAATTTACTCTACAATTTTAAAATAGATATATTTTAATTCAATTAATTTACTAAGAAATAACTTTTCTAAGGTAACTTTTAGTTAAACGCGCAATGAAAAGAAAAACTCTAAGATTTTAGGAAATAAGTTGAAAATATATTGTAATATCTCTGAAATTACAAAACGAAGCGTTCAGCTCCGTGTCACGACCGAGACTGCCTCCGCAGAGCACACAGGGCACGCTCGCCCCCGCAGAAGTCTCCGAAAACGACATCCCCTCCCTAGGTCCTTGTTTTCCTCGCCCGGATCGAGAGAATCGCCAGATGCCGATGCAACTGAGAATTCGTCGATTTTCCCTCGCGAAAAGCTATAAAAAAATAGACCCAACGCCGCGCTCGTTGTTGAGCCGAAACAGATTGAGCGAACCCGAAACCCTGCGCCGCGTCCAGCACAGGGCCATAACGCTGCGACGCGAACAAGAGACCCTTTTTTTCTACGCGCGTGCTCCGCGGCCGTAAGCCGTCTTTACACTCAAAGCCTGCGCTGTCCCCGCATTCACTCAAGCTATCGCCTGCGACGTAGGAAAAACCTCTTGAGGAAAACCTACGCCAGGAACAGCGCGTATACATAACAAATCTTAAAACTATAATCTTAATTTATAGCGCACGCAAACTCGTTGTCGACCAAAAAGACGCACTTAAACTAAAAACATTCCCACCCGCACGCCCGCTCGACCGAAGCGCAGAACAACGGCCCATGCTTTCACCTCATGGCAGCCAATCTGGGCGACATACCCCCAACAAGCCCTTCCTTGTCTTTGTCTCAAAACACGTCTGCGAAGGAAAATCTCTCGGCCTTTCCCTTGCCTCGCGATCACTCCGATTACCGGGCGTATCCGCCCGAAGGAGAGAAAAATCAAATGGCCTCATAACCACGAGACTCACGCAGCACTTAGCATACTGCGCTGGAGTATTCACCCGCCGATTTTTGTTCTCGCTTGCGATCCGCTTGCGTACGTCGGGAACAATTGTGATATTTAATTAAAAATCTTTTTTTACAAAATCCTCATAAATCCAAAAGTAATTAAGTTTTAAATGATTTTTAGCTCAAAATCTAAGCATAATATGGGAAAATTATAACAATACTTTCATTTTTTAAATATTTTTTTGAGTTGACAAAAATTGATTTTTAATCCGTTAACTTTTTTTCTGACATTCTGAAACTACCACGAAAAGTTGTTTCTATATCCAAGCTACCTCCATAATTCTTTGCGGATATTAACTCGTGATAGAACCTGCCGAAATCCTAGTTTTAAAATAAAAATTCAGGTAATATACCAAAAAATATATTTATGTCTATTGCGAAAAATGCTTCCTTGAAGAGCTATAAATTAATTAATTTCTACAGAAAACTCAAAAATGAAGAAAAATGTTTTTAAGTATTAATTAAAATATAAAAAATAGTTTTAATTAACAAAAAATGTGTATTTGACAAGAGAGCGAGCTCGGCTGCTACATTACCTCCTTGCCAGTGATGAAGTCACGATAAAAAAAGAGTGTGGGTACATATATTTTGAAATACATGTAAAATATTAGGTGTACAAAAAATAGAGATGGCGCTGTCTTGAGAACAGATGCTTACTGGTTTCATATCTTTATGCTAGGGTATACTGCAGATCCTATTCTGTAAATAGACTGCGTATGTAAGTATTCATTGTGAATATAATCTGTCCTAAACATAAATAAAAATGGAAGTAGGTACTATGCATATCTGACATTGCTTACTTTACGAAATTGATCAACGTAAAACTACCGCTGAAGCTCATAAATCGATTGTTACTACTTATGGAGAAAACGTTATTGATGAAAGTACAGGTCGCAGATGGTTTCGTAAATTTAAAGATGGAGATTTTGATTTGAACGACAAACCACGCTGTGGTAGGCCTCAAAAGATGAGTGACGAGAAATTGCTGGAGCTACTGGATGAAGACTCGGCACAATCGCAATATCAGCTCGCTGAAAAATTAGGCGTTACTCAGCAAGCTATTTCTGAGAGGTTACGTGCGTTCGTAAAAATTCAGTAATCTGGTAAATGGGTACCTCATGAATTGACCGAGGAGCAACGTGAAAGTCGAGTCGAGATGTATCTCTCATTGCTTTCAAGGCAAAAGAAGAAGAGCTTTCTGTGAAAATTAGTGACTGGTGATGAAAAGTGAATCTATTACGAGAATCCTAAACGACAAAAACATTGGGTAGATCCAGGACAGTCCATCACATCCACACGAAAACGCAACGTCTTCCGAAAAAAGCTGCTGCTGTGTATTTGGTGGGACGAATGGGGCATGTTCTATTATGAGCTTCTCAAACCCGGAGAAACTATTACTGGTGAACGATACTCTTCTCAATTAAATCGTTTAGCGGAAAAAATCCGAGAACAGAGAACGTATTCTGGGCATGGGCGAAGACCAGTAATTTTGCAGCACGATAACGCTAGGTCACACAGAAGCTCCACGGTCTGTGGAACCATACAAGAATTACGTATTAATAGGAAATTTTACCGCATGCGACGTATTTGAGACGGGCATTGACGGCGTCCTATAAGGAGATTATTAAGACTGACGAGATTGTCGAGGCTGCAACTAGAGAGGTCGCAAGGGCTACTGATGATGTACCCAAGCGGCCTACAGTACAAGGTCGGGCCTTGGCCTCAGCTGGTCAGGCGTGACTAGGTTAGGGTAAGAGAGAGACGAAGGTAAGGAAGGTGCTTCGAGCGGGGTTCCTCAATGCAACCTCGCTGTATGCGCATATGGACATGTTTCGATAGTTCCTGGAGGGCGCTCCCCCCATATAACACTTGTTTGGCGTGGCGAAGACGCGATTTGGTTCTGAGGTTGACGACGTGTTTGTCCAGATTAATGGGTACTCCGTTATGAGACAGGATAGGAACAAGCGTGGGGGTGGAGTCGCCCTTTACATCCGTAACGACTACAAAGCCACTCTACTGTGTTCCTCGCCAACGAAGGCGGAAGGAAAGCCGGGAACTCCGGAGTACTTATTCTGCAATGTGCGACAAGGTACCATGCCACCTGTATTTGTTGCGCTAGTTTATCGCCCACAGGGTATCCCAGTCTCGGATGACTCTGATCTTATTAATGATCTACGCAGATACTCAGTGGACTACGAATACAGAATTGTAATGGGGGACATCACCGCAATCATGCTGTCAAGCTCTCACGATGCAGAGTTTTTTCGGGAAATCGCGCGAGAATTGAATCTCAAATTTGTAGATCATAGCGCGACGCATAATGTAGGAGATTCTCATATCTGGATTGAAGTGATCCTAACCGACGAAGACAATACGGTGCTGAATGCGAGCAACTCACTGGCGACCTTTCCAAGTAGGCATAATGTAATTGATGTTGAGATTGACTATCACTTTCGTTGACACACGACTAGAAAATCTTAGTCACATTATTATGAATGTCATTAACAAACTTGCTCCACTCAAACAATTTAGACCCAGAGGAAAAATGCTTCCTCCTTGGGTAGACTCAGACTTACAAGACTTGTACAATCGACGAGACGCAACACATAGACGGTACAAAAGTACGAAAGGGACACGCTTATGGACGGATGCAGATGTCTGTACTAGAGATGTCTATCTTCTTAAGCTGGAGAAAAATCTCCGAGTCGATGAGCTGTTTAAGTTGGACGTCTCTCTTGTGCCTGGCCGATCGCTGCGTAGTCGAGGGTCGTTGTTACCTCCTCGATGCGTGAGAGTGCGTCAGCCACAACGTCATTCTTACGTGCGATATGCCGAATATCCGTTGTGAACTACCAAATGTTCTTTAACTTCATTAAGTCCAGGTGACGTGCTTGGCGAGGCGAGGCTTTTTCGGACTTCTGCTGGAAGGCGAACGTCAGCGGCTTCTGAACTGTAAAAATCACGAAGTCGCGTCCTTCTAGCATGTGGTGAAATTGGCGGGTGGCCAAGTAGACAACCAGAAGTTCGCGATCAAAGGCGTTGTGCTTGGTTTGCGCTGGGCTGAGCTTCTTCGAAAAGAAAGCTAGCGGTTCCCATACGCTGTCGACCCGTTGTTGCAAGGCGTCTCCTGCGCTGAAGTCCGAGGCATCCGTGAAGAGCGCTAGCAGCGCTCCCGTCTTGGGGTAGGTGAGCAGGGTTTCTCGCGCAAGATCGTTCTTGGCCTTCCGGAAGGACGCCTCTGCTTCGGGTGTCCCGTGGAGTTCGTCTTTGCCATTGGTGTTGCCGACGAGAAGACCGTTGAGCGGCGCCTGTGTCTTAATTAAGTTAATCATCCTGAGGAACTGCACCAGCCCCTTAACGGTGTTCGCACGAGGGTAGCTGCTAACCGCTGCAACCTTCTCCTAGGGTGGACGTACTCCGTTGGCGCTGACCCACTGGCCGAGGAACAGCACTTCTAGAACACCGAAGACGCACTTCGCGAGATTGATGACGGTCCTGTATTTGTTGAGACGTTGGAACAGAGCGCGTCGATGCGTCAGGTACTCTGTCTCATCACTCGAAGCAATGAGGATGTCGTCCATGTATGGGTAACAGAAGTCGAGTCCTCGAGTGACCTCATCGATCAATCGTTAGCGCGTCTGAGCAGCGTTGCGGTGGCCAAACGTCATGAACGGTGACTCGAATAGGCCAAACGGTGTCCTCAGCTACTGGTATCTGGAAGAACGCCGTTACCAAGTCAACCTTAGAAAAGGTTTTCTTGCCGCGGAGCGTCACGGCGAAGTCGGCAATGTGTCGTACGGGGTAGCGGTCGGGTGCGGTACGCGCGTTGAGTCCACGATAATCTCTGCTTGGTCGCCAGTTCCCGTCGTCCTTGGGCACTATGTGCAGTGGCGCCGACCAGCTGCTGGACGATGGACGTATCGTGCCGGTCTGCACCATGGTCCCGAACTGCTTCCGCGCGACTACAAAGCGGTCAGGCGCGAGTCTCCGAGGTCTGCAGGAAACGGGAGGTCCGGGTGTCGTCTCGATATGGTGCTACATGATGTGCTTGATCATCGGTGCGCGGCCGTCAGGTCGAGTGATCTCGGGGAATTCAGCTAACAACTTGTGATAAACAGACTCACTCGAGTTGATAACCTTTAAGCTTGGCACGTTATATGAATGCCTGTTCTTCAGGTCCACGAGTAGGCCATAGTGGGCGAGGAAGTCGGCTCCGATGATCCGTTGAGTGACGTCGGCGATGACGAATCGCCAGAGAAGTCGTCGGCGTAGTCCGAAGTTGAGACAGAGTTCGACTGTGCCATACGTATGTATCACAGAGCCGTTTGCTGCGGAGAGTTCGTACGCGGACTTGCTCAACCTCTG
The DNA here is from genome assembly GCA_020010945.3 of Muscidifurax raptorellus. Classification (NCBI taxonomy): domain Eukaryota; kingdom Metazoa; phylum Arthropoda; class Insecta; order Hymenoptera; family Pteromalidae; genus Muscidifurax; species Muscidifurax raptorellus. Next base: position 1,605,548 of record JAHUUD020000013.1, on the reverse strand, counting down.
TCGGACGTGCGAGCGAGGGATGACGCTTCGACAACGGTATCCGCGAGAACCGCGACCTTGCTCAGCTCCTCTTGCTTGTGTGTAGCAAGTATTGCTTGCGCGGCGAGCGGCAGGCGGCCGATCCATAAGGTAGGTAATACTGAGTCACTCACCGTGCCGTTTGCAAAATCACGAAGTCGACACAGGAACTGAGATGGCTCGAGCAGTTCTCGCGTGTTCGCCTCTTGCGATGTTCCCAGGCGCTTGATAAGCTCCATCTTGAGCCGTGTAAAAGGTTGGTCTGCTGGCGGAGACATGATGATGTCCTTCACTTCCCGGGCGTGACGCATGTCCAGGACGCCGAGGACGTGACAGAATTTTGTCGCTTCTACAGTAATATTAAAAGCGTCGAAGATACGCTCGACCGTCGCAAACCATAATACCGGCTCGCTGGGGTCGAACGGCGGCAGACGTACCGCCACGGAGCACTTCGTTCGTTGCGTCGTTCCTGGTTTGGTTGTGGGTTTCAGTAAGCGGCATCTCATAGCACGACACTTGATCACTCACAAAGAGGAGGAGTTCATGTCACGGTGATCATGTCGGGGTCACGACTTTGGAGATCGGGTGTAGGTCGAGGAAAAACTTACTTGGCGAATTCTAGTATAAAAACTTCTTTATTGAACAGATTGAACGTGTATCGCGGATGTAGCGTAGTCGCGTAGTTGCTCGGGTGGAGTCCCCAGAAGAAGTGTTTTCGAGTGAGAAAGAGGGCCGTAAACAGTTAAACCCGGCACTCAAGCGTTTATGGAATGTGGCTCTTTCGAGAGAAAAAGAGGGCCCTAAACAGTCTCAAGAAAATCTGGCTTTAGGGTTTGTGTTCGAGTGTAGTAAATATGTAAAGAGCAGATGTGTCTCGTGTGTACGGTGTTGTATGGAATAATGTGTATGTACATATCTCTATGTATGATACATAGAGATGGAGACCTAGAGAGTGATCAACGTGCTGATGAAACCAACGACAAGGACAAAGAAACTCGATCTTTGAGGTTCCTGCAAGAGAAAGTCGAAGCTCTGGTGAAGTTCATCTTGGAAAAGAAAAACATCCACACGGAGTTAAAGACTATAGCAAGGGCTACTAGAAGAGCTCAGAGTGACTTAACGAAAATGAAAACAGATACTCAGTCAAATGCAAAAAATACCCAGGATCGGGAGAGCCAAACTTATTTCTCCTTTTTCCACAGACAAATAGAGCAAACTCCTAACAAGCGTCGCAGAGCATAGTCGCCGCAGGAGGACACGACTACCAAGCAGAAACTAAGGAGGTCAGCAACGTCTCATCCTCATCCCCCACTACATCCATTAAACCACCATGGCAGGTGGTGGAAACAAAAAAGGCGAAGATGAAGAAAAAGAAAGAGAACAGCGAAGGTGTCGCTGGTGCCTTAAACCAAAAAGGCACCAAACGAGAGGCGAAGGCGGATCCAAAACTGCAGATATTGAAAAGTAATGTCAGCAGAGTACGCACGACGGTGACGGGAGACCGGCACTTGGAACTTCAAGAGAATTTGTGAGTTACAACAAGGAACACGACCACTTAGATGCCTAGTTTTTGGTCATATTGCCAAAAAGTGCAGAGCAATACAGGGCCGAAAAATTCTTGCTACAATTGTGAACCATAAAAGAGGTGCAGAAGGGAAAAGGGACCACGTAACTCGTAGCTACATATACCCAGTCTATATCGTCGCCGGTCAGTAGCCAAAGCAGACGACGCGAACACATAGTCGGTTGACCAGCGCAGAGTCTCCGAATCTAAGCAGCGCTGTTTTGACTCCCGCCGTAGTGAGAAGAGGTAGGCCGCCGAGAAAGCGAGGTAGCAGCGAGAGAGTCGGCGGCGCGGAGAGGGGGAACTCTCACTACCAGTAGTCCGTCGAGTCCGCAGAAGCGCGCACCACTAAGCGTATATATATAGAAGAATCTGCCGAAAACTGACTGCCTTATACTGGAGGGAGGAGAGGAGATTGGTGATGGGTGGGAGCCCGTCTGCCACCAGCTGTAAATCGTACCTTATGTGGGGCATAAGCCCGATTCACAACAGCGATGTTGTTCGCGGCGAAAGAATAGTTATTATTGTAAAATTGTAGGAGAGTGAATGGTGTAATCGCGGTTCAAATATCGAGCGCATTGTTTGACTAATTGACGCCTCCGTGTGCCGAATCGATTATCGAGGCTCAATCAGGCCCTTCGCGGCGGAGAGACGTGCGGCGCTTGTTCACTTTGTTCCGGATCAGCAAGTTGCTCGCAAGCAAAGAAGAAAGCTTTCTCTAACTGCGTATTCGTAACGTCACAAGAGTGTATTCGGGAGTACGATTTTGCAGTGAACGAGATATCGTAGAACGGTAGGAAGGACGACGCTGTACTTCTCAAATAGTAGTCAGGTTGGTGGTTGTAGTGCGTTCGGGAGTGAAGTATAAATACGTGGTTGTGGTAGTAGCGGTGAAGTTCGAGAGCATGAGAAAAGTGTTGTGGCTAAGTCAATAAATATACTTTTATTAATTCCTTACGTGAATGATTCATTATTGTATTCAATCCTTTCCCCACCTCGTCAAATCGATCAGAAGGTTACCCGAGAGAGACTCAGTCGTGGCGTATGTGAGAGTGTTATACGGGAAGTTAGTTGGCCTGGCGCCAACGCGTATTGTATTTTTAATGTGGTGATCAGGGTGACACCAGGAGACGGTTTCCGCGGTGTAAATACTACGATACAAACGGACCACACTGGCAAAGTGGCAATCTGGGCATGTGGCAACGTTGCTTTCCAGGAAAAAATGATGACGTGTATGGAAAAATTTGTTTGCGCGAGGGTAGCAGGTATACACATGTACAGTTGATATGCTTCACCTTACGTGTCAATCGAGCATTTTGAAAGACTGTGATCGACAAGTACAGCATGTTGCAGGAAGAAAGCGAGTAATTATAGCGGGTGGGGTAGCCAAAGAACTAACCAAAGAGACCGGATGCTACTGGAAATAATCGCTCTCCTGGATTTCGTACTAGTTAATCAGCGTTGTACCACCACTTTCAGGAGAGGTGTCGAAAATCGAAGCAGAGTGCCAGCGCGAGTACAAGGCCAAAAAGAGTCGGTTGGAAAACGAAGGATTATGATAAGGAGATATTTCTGTTGGCACTGAAGGAAATACAATTCTCTGGGACGACCGACAGCAAGGATAAGCAGGCAATGGATAACCCGAGCCTGCGATGCTACTACGGTAAGAAGAATACCTAATCATAGCCACCTACATACTGGTGGAATAAAGAGGTTGGATACGGAGGAGCTGCTAACCGCCTGCAAGAAGGTCAAAAACAGCAAGGCTCCAGGCTTAGATGGCACACCCAAAATAGCGTCATAATATAACGTCATGTACGATGGGGTACTAAGGCTGCAATTACCCAAAGGGGCGACGGTGGTAGGATTCGCGAATGACAAAGCGTATTCGAATGTAAATCGAGACGGGCGTATACGCAACTATTTTGTCCGAAAAAGTAAAAGATGAATTTTTTAGCGATTTAAGCTTCGCGCATACGAAATATTCTCTGGAAGGCTACGTGGAAAACGTATTAAAACCTGTAGGCTCGCTAGAAAATTTACAAGTAACGTTAAATGATAAAACGCTAGATCCGCCGCTTATAGGGAGACAATGGTTAGTAGCATTCAGTTTATGGCCTTTGACGCATAATTCAACAAACTCTATAAGTTTGAATAAAATACAAGATTGTAATATATCAAGCATACGCGAACAGCTAGTAAACGAATTTAAATTACTGTTCGGAGATACACCAGGTTTACCCATAAAGATAAATTAAAACTCCACTTAAAGGAAAATGATAAACCAATAGCCCTAAAAGCGAGACACATAGCTTATGCGATGAAGCCGCTAGTGGAGGACGAAATATCACGGTTAGTACGTTTAGGTCACTTAGTACCAGTCGAATCGAGTGAATGGGCGACGCCTATTGTAATCGTAATAAAAAGCGACAACACAATTCGCATTTGCGGAGACTACAAGTGATCGGTAAACTAATATATTATTGTTAATAAGCACCCGTTTCTGCGTATGCAAGATGTGTTTGCAGCCATGCAAGGTGAAAAAAAATTTGCAGAGTTAGATTTAGCGCACGCGTATATGCAATTTGAGGTCGAAGAGAGTATTCAACAGTATTTAACGATAGCAATGCATTTAGGTTTGTATCGATATACTAATATGCCGGAAGGTATCAGTACTTGTTCGGGTGATTTTCAAACATTTATTGAGAATACTATAAGGAGTGTTAAGAACACTATAGCTTACATAGATAACATATATGTAACCGTGTCAACTGATGAAGAACATCTAGAAAATTTAAAGCAAGTATGTACACGTTTACAAGAAAGTAGTTTGCGAGTCCGCCCAGAGAAATGTAAAATTATGGAGAAAAAAATGGAACTCTTGGGTTTCTCTATAAATAAAGATGGACTGCACAAGTCAAGCTCAAAAGTAAAAGCAATAGTAGAAGCACCAAATCCAGAAAATGCAAAACAATTGTTATCTATAATTAGGGTTAATAAATTTTTATGAAAGATTTTTAGAATACAGAGAGAATAGTAAGGAATTTTTCTGGTCCAAAGCATGCGATAACGCTTTCAAGGTTATTAAAGAGGAACTAATTTCTCCTCGCGTACTCGCACACTACGACCCGAACGAACAATTAGTTTTAGCTTGCAATGCCTCCGACTATGGCTTATCAGCGATTTTATCGTATAAATATAAGGATGGATCGGAGCGACCTATCGCGTACGCGTCGAAAAGAATTCCGAAAAAAGAAATGCATCAAGCCATCAACAATGAAGAGGCAGCAGCAATCGTATTCGGTTTTAAAAAATTTTACGGTTTTAAAATTTTTATTTTATTTATTATAGTTTTGGCAAAGACAGCATTTTGCGAACAGATCACGAGCCATTAAAGCGAATTTTTGGGCCTAAGACGTGAATCCCATTAACAGCGACTAGCAGATTGCAAAGATGGGCATATTTATTGTCCGGATTTAAATACAAAAAAGAGCACATCAAATCGAAAGAAAACGGTAATGGGGACGTATTCGAATCCAATTTTACAGCAATTAATTACATAAAAAGCGAACTAGACATCCTAGATAGTAAAGCGATAGCCGCAGAAACCAAAAAATGTAAACTTTTAAGTAAAATAATGATGTACATAACAAGCGATTGGCCGTCTTATGATAAACTTACAGACCACGAAAAAAAAATTATTCAAAAAGAACGGAATTTTTTGTAGACGAAAATTGTATAGTGTGGGGCCATCGAGTGTGGTACCATTGTCATTGCAACAGTTTGTACTAAAAGAACTACATTTGTCACACTTAGGTATCGTTAAAATAAAAATGTTATCGCGATCTTATGTATGGTGGCCCGATATCGACAACGACATAGAACAATTAGTTAATTCCTGTAAAGTCTGCTTGGAGGAAAGAAAAAAGCCACCGAACATTCCATTAACACCATGGCCGTGGCCGGACAAAGCGTGGAGTCGCATACATTGTGACTTTCTAGGACCGTTCATGGGTCATATGTACTTAGTTGTTTTTGACGTTCACTCCAAGTGGCCCGAAGTAATCGATTTTCACAATACTACTAAGGCAGAAAAACTCATTTCAAAGTTTCGCGATATTTTTGCACGACATGGTCTCGCAAATCATATTGTTACGGACAATGGACCGCAATTTACTAGCAACTTATTTCATAATTACTTAAAAAACTCGATATCAAGCATATGTTCTCTCCACCCTATCATCCTGCTACAAATGGAGCAGCCGAGAACTTTGTTGGAATATTTAAGGACAAAGTCAATAAAATTGTAAAGGGGGGAAGAGCGTTAGAAGATGCTATAAATATTTTCCTGTTCGACTACCGTAGCGTTCTGCATAATACAAGAGGAAAAAGTCCTGCGTTTTGGATGACAAAGTGAGAGATGCGCACGCGCTTCGACTCTTCGCGACCTCGCACAGAAAACACTGTTTACGAAAAACAACACGCTCAAATAGTGCAGTGCAAAGGTTCTCGTAGGGTATCAGTCGAAGAAGGTGATACTATCTTGGCTGATAATTACGAAAAGGTTATAAAAAAATAAAAAGCACCATAGTAGAACAATTATCTCCTTCTACGTATGGTGTCCAAATAAAACCCTACAAAATATGTAAGAGGCACACGGATCAAATAATAAGCGTTGAGCCTGGAAAGAAAACTGTACATCGATCCGAGCGCTTGGAAAACAAATGTAAATTTTAAAGAGGGAGAAATTGTGATATATGTACTATAGCTAGTATAACTGCCGTAGTATTTAGGCAGACTAAGCGCGTCGTACAGAGTATGTAAACATAAGGCTTAGTCGCTCGCAGGCGTTCCAAGCGAGAACATCTCGTCTAATTGTAATACTCTTATAAAGCATACCTATATTCTAATATATTAATAGTATAGTTCTATTACCGTCCTACACCTTTGGAGAAAATTTAATTTAAATGAATAGAAAACTTTTTAAAAATAAAACAAGTAAAAAATTTAGTTGCTTTAGCTTATTTCTCATTATTCTTGACTTGTTTTATTTTTAAAAAGATTTCTATTCATTAAAATTATATTTGCTCCATTCATATCAAAACGAGTGCTTTTAAGAGTATGTCAAAAAATTGTCAGCCCGATTAGGCCGTACATTGTCCTGGAATCGTGTGGGCAGTGCCTTTCGGTGTTTGATTTTTCATTAGGGTACATTAAGACAAAATAGGCCAAAAAAATTCTCAAATAAAGATATAGTTGTATTACGTATGCATCCAATTTATCTGTGTGGAATTAAAAATAATTATTGTTTCGAGATTTAAAGGTGGTGTGTCGCCTTAAGTAATGTGATACTCTTCTTGAACTCCCAGAACTATTCTTACAGCAGTCTTAATCTTGATATTAATCGTTATGCTACGTTTTACGACATGTATGCGAACTTTCTAACATCTGTTTATTGCTCAATTCTGCATGATTGGGTTATCTAATACAATCTTATGAATGGAGTTGTGAAAAAGCTTGTTGAAACTTCTCTAATGCATGTTTAAACTTGCTTGATGCATGTTCCAACAGTCCGGCAATGATTTCATTCTCAAAGAGCTAGCTATATTTCTAGTAGAATACAACAGCTAACCACTGATGTGAGAAAAAACTCTTGAAAGAACCCTTTCCTTGGTGAAAATTCAACGATAAGTATAAAAAGGAGAACCTATGGTTAGTACATTTCTATCACGGTCTACGCCAGGGTTCCAGTAAGGTGGACTATACAGATATCGGTAATATACTTCGAAAAGTTATTCTTGTTGCCAGGACAGTAATAGTGATGGGTTCAGTAAAGAAGGGGTGATTGAAAATTTCAAGTGCAACGTTGAGGAAACATCGGAAATGAGATGTCTACCGCTGGATAGAATAAAGCTTGCAACGGTATGGTTCTCATCATAATAGATCTTATAAATCCAGCTGTACTCTTCACAACGTTAGACTAATAAAAAAGTTTCTCAAGGAGAGTTATATTCCTATGAAGATATCATATGATACTTCGTGATGGAATGTTACAAAAAAAATGGAGTAGAGGTACTACTACAAGTAAAGGTCTTGTAGTACAAGTTATAGATTGGAAACGCTATGCAAACAATTTATGTCGATATTTTAACTGATCAAGAGTTCATAAATATGGTTTTTCACTCGATGAATTATTTTTCCCGATATTTGTAGTAAATGTTATAGATTGGAAATATTGTGTAGGTAATTTATTTCATTTATTCTAACGACTAGAATAAAGAAAACTGTCAAAAAAACCGTGTAAGAAATTTTAACATTTATTGAGTACTGAGTGACATAATAAAACAAAACCATACCAATTCAATTAGTTTCATATAATTATTATTATTAGGTGAATTAAATACTAGTCATTACTATGAATCAAAGTATATTTATTTTGAACTTTTGAAATAACCGACGTATCGGAAGTGTCAGGATTCATTTTCAAGGTTGCTGGGCATTTACACGTATAGATTGAACAACATAAAATTGAAAAGATAAAACAAATAAGATTAAAAAATAGAGTGGAAGATACAAACTTCTTAAAATAATTTTTTTAAAACTATTAAGTTGCATAAAAACCATATACAAACAATAAATATCGCTCCAAATCCACAAGTCAGCTGCGCTTTTTCAAAATCATTCCAGAATTATGACCTCACATAATAGGAGATGACAGTCATTTGTCCTACATATTTTTATAGGCGTGTCCCCTCCCATTTATGGATGCAGACTCTTCAAATTTCGCTACCCCTCTTTCCCGTCTTAAGGCCGATACATTTTTCCCGCTCACTATTCTGCCATTGTCCCTCACCTCTCGATTGTAGTATCAGTGACGTCCATCCGATTAAAAAGTGAGGACACCTTTACATCCTGCGGTCATCCTCTTAATTCCGAGTCGAGGACTTCCTCGTAGTTCACATGAGTCTTTCGTTTATCTGCTTATTTCAATTTCTTTTTGGGTAATTTTTAACAAGTTTAATATTTCTTTTTAGCATGGGCATTGGTAAGCTCCTAACAGAGTGTAACGTCCCATGTTCATAAAGGATATTTATATGTATGGATATACTGTATACAGAATGATGTATGACGGCGTGTATGTGTACAGGCGCAGGTATACGACGACAATCACAATGTAAGCACTTTCGCAACCGCGTTTACGACATCAAACGCGTCCCACTAATCAAGCCAACTGACTCCCGAGTCAACAATCCCAAAACCTACTTATTATAAACCATCACCAACCTATATTGTAAGACACTTTCGGTGGCGATCGGTGATTGGTTATTACCCTAACGTATTGAGATCATCCGCAAAGCCTTATAAGCCCCGCACTCAGTCCTCATCGGGCCTTTAGTGAAGTCTCTTTTGACAAGGACACCGAGTGTTGTACTGCTGGACCTGGTGTGTGAATACGAGTGCCATTCAGTTCTTCGCGTCGTCCATTGGCTGCTTAGAAACCACTCAAGAACTCCGTGGAAGCTAACCGGTGGAATTCTTCATACTCTAGACGTGAGTTGGTACAGTACGAGGCTTAAGGACCGTCAACACATCTGGCGTTAGCTTCTTCAGCTTAATTAAGGAAACTTACTCTCAACACGCCATGGAACCATCCGTGTAGGATAATACTAAACACCGCCCAGTCATCGACCTGTGCAATCTACTAGTAGTGTCGGAACGTGATTGTAAGTCGAACCAATATAGAAATAAGTAAACTCGTAACATTAAGAACAAACGAAAGATTAGATTATATAAAACGATAACATCTGTGTAACATCTGTATCAAAGCATTGGGTCTGTGTCTGAATAAAGTCATAACAAAGAAGTATCATAAAGAGACAGTTTATTAGAATCATAACCTACTTAATAGTAACAGAAGACTCTCGAGTCAAGGCTAGTTCACCTATACTCAAATAAACAATTATTCGTATATATAATTATTGCGCGCTTCCGCATAGTAAATCCGAACCTTACAAAAACATGTTATTATATTTGTGTTCTTTTTTACTACCATAACTTTAGGTAAAGTCTTATTTCATAATCATGTTTGTTATATCTTTTCAATTTTATGAGCTTTAATCTATTTATGTAACTTTCCAGTAAAAGAAAATGAAAGCTGAGGCTTCTAATACGTCGCTTGTTTTAAAAGTTAAAAAAAAAATTAATTTGACTTGTGGAGATGCCTAGTGTCTAATCCACCTATCTATAAAATCTACGAGGGCTATAGCTCTCTACTTATACAATTCTTATTAACAATTAAGAACATCCTCCAAACCACTTAAAATATACTAAATGTAAGAGCATAGAAGGAGGTAGTATTTACCAACTCTACCATAAGTCCACCATAAGGTAAGATTGAGGCCGCATTGTTGCGGACAGACCATTGTCCGTATAGTAGTATAGTAGAGGACAGGAGTATGCAAATTATTAACTACGGACAAATTGATAGCGTCCGCCCGAAACAAATCTGTCCGCATTGACAGACAGCGGGGATAGACGATCGTTCGTATAAACCTGGAACACAATAATGTCCACTTGTCCGTGTTGGACATTATTGTGTTCCAGGTTTATGTTGGTCTATTCAATATACTTCTAGTGACAATAAAAGTTTATTCCGTGTTACATTATTCAATATACCTCTAGTGATAATAAAAACTCTCTACCCTATGCTAATTTCCGAATAAATGAATAATTTTTTGTAGAACTCAAGCAGCCCGTCATTATATAAAGTACGGCCCTTCCAAAGCTAAATGATTACTTTTATATATAATCTACTTAAAGTTGGCTAATTTAAGCAAGAAGTATCAAACATGAAAACATCCTCATTTCAAATTTGGATGATTAATAAATATATTAATTCACTAGCAATAAATATTATAATATTAAAATTATTTATTTCTGTAGATTTCAGACGATCATCAGAATTCAACAACAAAGCAATAACATGCAAGAAAAAGTTCGCATAAAAATAATAATAATTGTATACATTGTATAAGTATTTTATAATATTAATAATTTATTTTACGTATAAAAATATAGAAGCAAATAGGGCATAAAACGATATCAATTCAAAAATTTCAACTGAAAAGACCAAAACGCCGTCAAAAACATTTGAAAATCATATTTTTGGCAATCTTAAATGCTGCTAAAGAGGGATACACGCTTTTATACATTTAATATAATAATGAAATAAATAATTATATAATTAACAAGCTTTAAATTTATTTATCAAACAATCTCATTATATATATGCAACCAAGTGAGCATGAGTGAGCAAGGTGCTTATCACTAGTAATTCAATTAAAATCAATCATATATCGAGACCGTATTAAAATGTGTTCAAATCTGCGTACAAATTGTATATGATTTATTATTAGACAACTGTTTACAATCTATATATAAACTGCGTATATGGGAAAATCCACAGAAGTTTTAACATTTTGTGTAAGGATTTCTTCCACGTAAGTTATTGCCGTTAGTCGCTTGCCGGGCAAAGCACATAATCTAGACTGATTCAAAAACATTCAATGTAAACTAGAAAATCAACCCTGAAATTGACATAAGTGTGCAAAGCACGGCTTAATGTAAAAATGTATAACAATACCTAAAAAAGTGCTATTTTGAATTGTAAGAAAAAATGGCACTTTTTTTAGATATTCTTATGCATTTTTATATTAAACCGTACTTAGCACATATATGTCAATTTCAGGGTTGATTTTCTAGTTTACATTGAATGTTTTTCAATCAGTCTAGATTATGTGCTTTGCCCGGCAAGCGACTAACGGCAATAACTTACGTGGAAGAAATCCTTACACAAAATGTTAAAACTTCTGTGGATTTTCCCATATAGCATTTACATCGGTACGTACCGACAAAGATATATGTACATGCATACATACGATTTAAATATAGGAAACTATACGTGAAATACCTGTCAAGTTTTTCTTTCATTTCTCCAGAGTATATCTGATCAGTAGCTTTTTCAATTTCTTCTTGTCTTAAAGATAATGTTCTCACGATTGATAATAATTTTTGATTGTTCTGTTGCAGACTTTCAATATCTTTGAAAGTTACTAATTTTTTACTAATAATATGAGAAGATGCAAGATTATCGATCTCGATGTTATCTAATTCATCCGTTGGAACATCATTACCTGTTCGACATTCTTGAACTTCTTTCAGCAAGTAACAAACTTGCCTTGCTAAATCAGTTATTTCACATTTAAATCTCTGATTTTCTCTGCCATGATGATTTATTAATCGTTTTGCTTCATTAACATCTTCTTGTAAACGGCAGTTTTCATTTAAAAGTTCATCTACCCTTAAACTAAGAGTAGAGCTTTTAGTTACTGCGGCTTCGTAATCTTCTCGTTGTTGTTGTAATATCGGAGCCTTTTCTTCTAACTCTCTTAAAATTATTTCCATTTGGAATTTTAGTTTCTCTTTTTCTTCATTCGCTAAACTTAATTCATTTGTGACAGTTACTAATTGAGTATAAATTTGTGTTAAACTTAACCCTTTTTTTAATATTTTACTAGCAACGGCTGCAGTTGGAGCAAGTTGTTCTATCGCTTGATCTAAGCGCTCTAGAAAGAATAAAAAATTAGATGTAATAAACTAGAAACAATTTGCAATGTATAGTAAAAGGACGTCGTTATAAACACATGATTTATTTAAACAACGAATTAGATCAGTAGTAAGTAGTATGGTATGGTGAGACACAACAAATGACTTATCTTATCATATAAACAAGTAATTAAGATAATATATCACGCTCCAATAACAAGTAATTATAGAGAAAAAAAAGAGAAAATAAGATATCATGTTCATAAATAAATAAAACATAACTGGCGCCTTCTCTGTTTACACGATAAGATATATTAATGGTTTGCTTAGAAGATATCTTAATAATGTGATTACATAATAAGACATCTTATTTATTTGTTTACAAGATAAGAATGTAATCTTTACTGATCCTCCTTTCTAAACCATTTAAACTGTTTTATAAACACATATGTTTCAGAATGATACATCTTACAAACGTGGGTTGCCGTAGCTGCCCCATAAACATCACAGTTGAGGTAATGGTGGCCAAGAGGCACAAAATGCTTTGTGGCTACGGTAGAAAAAGATAAGAGTTTTGAAATAGTACATTACGATACGAGTGCGCAAATTACGACCTACGTGAGCACGAGTATCGTACGTTATTTTTCCTACTGACGTACACAATGTTCAATTTTGCATACACATTTGCGTGCAAAGTGTCACTCACGCAGACGCTAAGAAAAGCGTATGGGAAAGTAGCTGAGTTTGCGAGAAAATAGCGAGCGTGCGGGAAAGTAACAAGGGAGAGCTCGCACATGCGCGAGCGGGTCTGTGCATGAGCGAAGCGAGTGATGCAAAGGAGCATCACCCTCACTACTTTCTCGCACACTAAGCAACTTTCCCGAACGCTCTTCTCAGCGTGTGGGAAATTGACACTTTGAGCACGCAAATGCGTGTGCAAACTCGAACTTTGCAACGTAAGTAAGAAAAATTTGTATGAATAAACATGATTTTGCATAAAATTTATTAATTTAAACTTTTTGTGTTCTTGCGCTGGGAGATACATCTACCCTCGAACATGAGTTTTTATAAGTATCCGGGTGCAACAGTTGGCTGCAAATAGTTAGTTTTTAATAGATAAAAGTGATTGGATTAATTAAAAATATGCAGGATAAGTATTATTTTAATCATCTATAATTATCACAAATGAAATCTTTAATGCTGATTTTCTCTAAATTATATTTTTCTTAATCACAGGTGCTTGACCGTAAGATTCCAAATGAACGTGTGCACCAAATGAGCTGTAATTTAGATAAATTGCTTAGAAGTACATTACTTTTAGTATGAATACAGGGATTTGATTTTGAATGCGTAGAAAAAAAGTTACATACTAATTATATTAAAATGAATAACAAATGTATACGATCCAATGAATAACAAATTTATACAACATTATATAATCAGTAATATGCGTACACAAATTTGTCCACGTATTCAAAATTAAATTCCTGTATTCACACAAAAACTAATGTACTTTCAAGGCATATCCCCAAATTTGAGCTACTACTAACAGGTATTATAGGTGTATAGAGAGGCTTATAACCCTTAAAATGAAGGTAAATATTTTTTTAGTCATAAAAAATTTAATTTATGTATATATATTTATTAATATATCTTAAATAATTATTTATTTATTAGTTTAAAGATGTGCTCTTTTAAGGATTTGGGAGTCATTTTCGAGTCTGATGTTTCCTTCTTGCTCCACATAGATCACATCGACGACTGAGGGAAATAACAGCCAATCTCAGGACCCGTCTCGACATCGGCCAATCTGGTGATCCACTTCCAGAATGGGTTATTTCGGGATCCGTTATGGGAACGGCCTATTTGGCGACTCGCTTCGAGAACGGCTTATCTCGGGACCCAGTTTGAGAACGACTTATCTCGGAGCCCAGTTTGAGAATGATCAATCTTGGATCAAGCTTGCGTTTAAGACCATTTTACGTCATATCTATTCCAGGTGCAATTAAACTTCTGCAATTTTGTGTTTGTAGTCCTGTACATTTTTTCAAAGCACGCTAGACCATAAAAAACTTGCTGAAAATGTTGTATAACGTTGTATAAGAGATGGCTCCGCTGACAAGATATTATTTTGAAATAAGCAGATGTAAAATGTCATGTGCAAATACATAACATTAAAATAACATTGACTTTGCATTGGCAGTGTACATTTTTTCTATTCAGATATGTCGAGTTTTGCATCGATTAAGCGTTTCATTGGAATTGTCCATCATTGAAAAATTCGGTTTACTTATTGAATAGCCCTTTAATCTTCTTCTAATAATCATAGTTGCACATCGGTATGTACGTAAAAATGAAATAAATATATAATCATTTCTCTCGTGTAATTTCATATGTCTATTTAAGTGCTCTCTTCTGTAGGATATTTCGTTACAAAGTAAACACGTTTGTGTTTTACTTTCATCTGAGGCTAAATGGCGAGTAAGATGATGTTGGTTTTTAAACAATTTTTTACAGTTATTATAAAGAGAAGATTTACAATATATAGATAGCAATAGATCCTTTTATATCATCTGTTATTATTTCCGCTTTGATATTATGTTTAAATAATTCAATTATTTTTAAGCTGGTTCCATTGCTTATATTTTGAATAAGCATAACTATTGTGCCCATTTTTAAAGTTAATTTATAGCACGCTAACCTCAAAATGACAACTTTATTGTCGATTTTAAGGTTGTCGTGCTATAAAATATCGTATGAGACTGTTGTGGGAGGTGTTTTACTACCTTGCTTGATTTTCACACTCGCTTCACTCGTGCGAAAAACCTCGAGCAAGGTAGAAAACCATCTCCCACAACAGTGTCATAATATACTATTATATACTAGGAAACCTGGAAATTTCAAAGAATTTAAATATTCCGCTGGATGTTTTAGCTCAGTATCAATATGTGTTTCATCAACGCCTTTATGTCTAGCATCGACACTGTAATATATGATTTCTTATATAATCCTCTAAATATCCTCATTATGAGGAGATAAAATGACTCTGTTTGAAAGATCATCATTTATTGATAAGACTGATCCGTACATTTTTTAGCATACATCATCAGTTATCTATTTATCCGGTATTTCAACTTTGTCAATATATCTATCGCCAATTTTGAAAGAAAAGAAGATAATATTTTATGACCTCATATTTATCATTAATTTATCATTAATAACGTTTGATTTAGTACCATACTTAACTACAGGAAGCGTTTGTCTGAATGTCATGATGCTTCATCCCAAATAATGATATCACGTTCTCGTCTTTTTTATCAGATAAGTGTTTGAAAAACGATGTTTCAACATTTTCTAAATTTAATGGTATTTTAAAAGTTTTATGACTGGTAATTCCATAAGGTAACAGTATTGTCGTTATACCTGGCCAAGCCATTGACAAAATTTATTTTCCATTGCTCAAAAAATAATAAATTAAAGTGTTGTACAAAAATGTTATTCCTGTCCGTCTAAGTCCGTCAACAAATATCATTTTATCATTTTGTCATATAATCAAAAATATAAATTTGATCGTTGTTCAATTTATTATGTAAATAATAAAAAATCTCCCTACAGTTGATGTACATTTCATGTTCGTTCTGGGGAATTTGTTCTGTAAATTTTGGTTTTGGCAAACCAAAATCAGAGCAACTATATAATTGTCATTGATTAGAATTTCATTTATGCATTTTAATGCATTATTTTCAACATTTTTACGAGAGTCTTCACACAAATAAATTATATATATTTACCAAATTTGTTTTGTCAGTGGTAACTTATTGACAATTAAAAACCAAGCAAAATATTTACGCAGTTGATTTGGTAACATAAGATGACATGTCTGGTTAAATATATGCAATATATCGATCAAATGAAATTATTCCTGTTCTTTAGGAACTACGCAAATTAACCTACCAAGAGTATTGGTGTGCTTTTTGCGTCTGATCCATTTCTTTTTAAAAAAACGTAATATTGTGGTATATCTGCGTATAAGATTTTTTTGGCATAATCATCTATTTTATTAAGTTTGAAACATGCTGTAAGTGAATATTCAATAAATTTAAATCTATATTCTTTGGATCGAATATTATTGTTTTAATATCGTACAGTTTAATTAGTTGAAAAATCGTGTCACACTATATGAAAAAAAAAAACTGGAAAGAATCACCTGAATGTTTTTAATTTTCTTTTATTTGAGTATATACATGTATGTAAATAGAATCCACAGGAGCAAAACAGGTATAAACTTTGCAAATTACTATAATACGTGAAATTCTTTATTGACTCAAGTATATATGTGTGCGTGTGTGGTGTGTGTGTGTGTGTATAAACACACACACACACACACAACTCCGCTACACCGGTCCCAAGCCCGGGGCCCCACTACCCAAGAGGTGGGGAAGGAGGAGGGGGAGGAGTAACAACCTCGCTTAAAAAACCAAGGTGCATCTGGCCCGGATGCTAGCACTTTGTTAAAGGGCCCTTTCCTAGGGTACAGGAGCTAACGGTGCTGCCACGAAAGTTCTCGGCACCCCAGCACTGTTTAGAATTACCGAAACATCAGGTATTTAGGGTGGCGAGGATAAACAATCAAGAAGCGTTCTCAAACATATGAGTACCCAGGCAGGCATTACTAATCCTGCCGTCGATTCCGATCGGGTATCAGCCCCGGTGGTCGACGCTCGCCTCCTTGGGAATAAATACCTTGGATCTGGGAGAGGCGAAAGTACGCTTTCGATTCAAAACACAACCAGCCCCGTTGTAGGTAACCTGGCACGGGAAGGCAATGGTAATGCTACAGGAAAGAAGGCAGAGACTATGGAGGTAGACGCAGATGGCGACAAGCGAGCAGAAAGCGCGACCTCCAAAAACGTGCACCTAGATCGCCTTGGCAGCATAATCGATGAGCTGATCGATTATGTCAGGGACAGATACAATGTGCACAAGCAAATTAAGGATCTCGCCCGGAGCATAAGGACCAGCTACAGGGCTCTTTGCTCTGCAGACGATAACCTTATGCAGTGCCAACGGCCAGGGACTAAGGGCAAGGTGACCCAAACAACCCCAGGCCTTCTGGAAAGGGCAATTAGCCTAGCAGAGGCGAACGAAGTGACCCCTAAGCCGGTCGGCAAGGGGAAACCACAGCAGGCTAGCCGCGTTAGTGGGGCGAGCTCTGCAAGAAGAGTAGCCGACGACAATGTCCACCAGAGGGAGAAAGACTCGTGGCAAGAGGTGGTGACAAGGAAGGCAAAGAAGAAAAAAGAAAAAAGCGTAAACAGGAAGGATAACACTGGTGCTCGTGGCCAAGACCAAAAAGGCACCAGAAAAAGTAGGACGGCAAGAGCAAGACCCCCTAGACCTGACGCCTTAGTCAAGGCCGAGGGTGGAAAAAGCTACGCCGAAATCCTAAAGAAAATGAAGGCAGAGCCTAGCCTAGAAAAGTTAGGAAACAGCGTACATAGAATACGCAAAACGACATCAGGAGATCTGCTACTCGAACTACGAGGTTCCAAGGAGGTAGAAACAGCTGAGCTCCAGGAAGCGGTGAAAGCAGTACTAGTGGAAACTGCTACAATCAGGGCGCTGCATCATGAAGAGGCCTTCGAGATTAAAGATCTTGACATGCTGACCACTAAGGAGGACATAGTGGACGCACTACGCAAAAATAACGAGGAAGGACATAATTTCGAACCTAGTCAATAGTACAACTACCTGCCGAGATAGCTCAGAAGTTTATCAAGGGTGAGAAGATAAGGATAGGGTGGGTTATCTGCCGAATAAGAGCAATAAAGCGAGACTCCCGCCCGCTCAGGTGCTATAAATGCTTTGGCTTCGGCCATACTGCTGCAAGCTGCATTGAGCAGCACGACAGAAGCCGCTGCTGCTACAAATGTGGCTCAGCGGGACATGTAGCGAAAGACTGTACAAACCAGCCCAGCTGCATTCTCTGCAGAGGAAAGGACGACGTAGAGAAAAGCGACCATGCCGCAGGTAGCTATGATTGCCCAGCGTACCAAGCGGCAGTGAAAGCCACAAAACAAAGAAGATGAGAATAGTACAGTTAAACCTGAACCACTGTGAGACAGCTCTGGACCATCTCTGTCAGTACGTCCGTGAGCAGAAGACTGATGTCGCTATAATCAGTGAGCAGTACAGAGATCTTGAACAGCCAAGGTGGGAATCCGATGGCTCCGGTACAGCAGCTATTTGGGCGTGCAGAGACCTTACCTTTCAAAGTAGGATGAAAATCAAAGAAGCAGATTTTGCCAGCGCAAAGATTGAGGGTATACAGGTATACAGCTGTTATGCCCCACCCAGTGCGACAATAGATCAGTTTCAGCAGTTCTTGGACCGGCTAGTACGAGATGTCAGGGCTAAAAAACCAGCTATTATAGCTGGGGACTTTAACTCATGGGCGGTTGAATGGGGCAGCCGAAAAACCAATAGAAGAGGACAGGCCCTACTAGAGGCATTCACACTTCTGAACTTGGTGCTGGTGAACGAAGGCAACGTACCAACCTATAAAAAGGTGGACGCCGAATCAGTGATCGACTTAACATTTGTTAGTAGATGTCTGGTAAAAGAGGTGAGTAAATGGACAGTAAGCGATCACTGCACTAATAGTGATCACCACGCCATTATAATGGAGCTGGGCACACAAAACATGGTACACTGTACTAACCCTATAAGTACGAAAATGGAATGGAAAGCCAAGGAGTACGACAAGGAACTATTTCTGATGATGTTAGGAAATATCCAATTGACGGGATCAGCAGAACACAAGGCTGAACAAATGACAAAATGGCTCACCCGAGCCTGTGACGCAGTTATGCCAAGAAAAGGGCCCAATCAAAGATGGGCACCAGTATATTGGTGGAACGAGAAGATTAGATCAGCGCGCTCCGCCTGCCACCGAGCACGAAGGCTGGAGCTACGGGCAAGGAAAAAGTTTTACCGAACCGGTATTGGAAGCGAAGCTGTAGAAGAATAGAGCAGAAGAATGAAAGAAGCCAAGTGCACCCACAAGAAGTGCATCAGTGAAAGCAAGCAGAGATGTCATAAGGAGCTGCTAGAAGAGGTAAATAAAGATCCATGGGGCAGGCCCTACAAAACAGTTATGAAGACACTCAAAGGAAGCTATATACCCCCACCAAAGTGCCCAGAGGTAATAAAGAGGGTAGTGACAACACTTTTTCCAAGTCAGCCGGACGCACCATATGCTATAGCAGAGGAAGTGCGGGAAGAAGATATACCTCCAATTACAGTTGAGGAGCTACTCGTAGCAAGCAAGAGGGTAGGAAACAATAAGGCTCCCGGTCCTGACGGCATACCAAATGTGGCGCTGAAGCATGCCATCGAGGCTAAACCTGAAGAATTGGTTGGCCTCTACAATGCATGCCTAGCAGAAGGGAGATTTTCGACGAACTGGAAAAAGCAGCGACTTGTGTTGTTACCTAAGGGTAACAAAGCGCCCGGACGGGAGATATCGTACAGACCATTATGTATGATGGACACACAAGGAAAAATACTGGAGCGCATTATCAGCAGCAGGATGGAGTGCATAATCGAAGAGACCAAGGGGCTTGCCGAGCACCAATATGGCTTTCGGAAGTGCCGATCTACTTTCGACGCGATCGGCCTAGTGGTAAACACAGCCCGAGCAGCCATCAGTGGAAAACGGTGGAAGGGCGGAACAAAGAAGTACTGTGCAGTTATTACTTTGGCTGTCAAAAACGCATTCAACACTGCAAATTGGACGAAGATACATGAAGCGCTTGAAAAGCTTGAGGTGCCCACCTACATCAGGAGGGTGATGGCCGACTATCTGAAGGACAGAACTTTACTGTACGAAACGGATTGCGACATTGAAACTTACATGGTCACGGCAGGTGTTCCACAGGGATCAGTACTGGGCCCGCCATTGTGGAACATTATGTATGACGGAGTGCTGAAACTACAACTCCCGCGGGAGGCTATGGTAGTAGGATTCGCAGACGACATAGCTCTTGTAGTAGAAGGGAAGGAAAAAGAAGACGTCGCTGAAATCACCAATGAAGCGATCACCACCATCCAGAGGTGGCTGAGAGAAACGGGACTTGAACTCGCTGGATACAAGACCGAGGCGATCCTGATATCTAGCAGGAAGAAAATGGAGACGATCTCCCTAATGATAGACGGCCATGAGATAACCTCTAAATTGACTATCAAGTATGTGGGCGTTACTATAGACGAAAAGTTGACGTTTAAACAGCACCTTGAATTAGCAGGTGAAAAAGCGTCAAGAACGATGGCTGCGATTTGGGCAGATGCAATGGCAATAAAAGCCTATGCGCGGAACCTGTCATCCGTGCATAGACGGAGTGCGCTAAGAGTAGCGTCTGCTTACCGCACGGTATCGGACGATGCAATAAGCGTCGTGGCAAGCATGCCACCCATCGACCTCTTAGCACTAGAGAGGAAGGCCATATACATGGCAAAACAGGAGAACAGCGATAGAACGAAGGCAGAAATCTGGAACGCTGCCAGAGAACAAACAGTAGCTGAGTGGCAGAGAAGATGGGACAGTAGCCTGAAAGGGCGCTGGACGCACCGACTTATACCAAAGATTGAAGACTGGATCACAAGAAGACACGGGGAAGTAAACTACTACCTCACGCAATTTTTGACGGGACATGGATGCTATCGAGCATACCTGTATAGATTTAATTTAGAAGACTGTCCAGACTGCCCAGCATGTTTGGACATGTGCGAGGACGCTGAGCACGTTTTTTGCTACTGCTCGCGTTACCAGCAGGAGCGTGAAGAGTTTGAACGCTACCTCCAGACCAGAGCAACTCCTGAGTCTATTATGGTAGCTATGTTCGCCACCGCTGAGGGCTGGCACGTGGTTAGTAACTACGCCGCGGTCATCCTCAAGAAAGTGAGGGGCGACGAAGAGAGAAGAAGACGAGAGATGCTGCAAGAAGCTGACGACCGGACGATGCGGTAAGAAGTAGACGGCAGCCTATAATGAAGAAGGTACGATAGTAGATTTACTAGATATGGACGCATAAGGAATGACAATCACATCAAGGAGACAAGGGCAATGTCCGTATGCCCCCCCGCGAAGTAATACTTGACCGTGGTACCGCGGGGGAAAAAGGCACTGAAGACGGAGCTTGGCCCTCCTCACCGACAAATCGGTAAGGAGAGCGAAGAGGATTCGGGTTGCAATTGGATTCTATATTCGGTCGCAAAACGAAGGGTTTTCGTTGGTGAGAATCCAACACACGGTGGCTCAGGCCATGTCATGGTCTATTAAGATTTTTCCCTGCAACCTATTTCTCCAATAAAAAAAAAAAAAAACACACTTACACACACATACACACATACACACAACACTTAAGTAAGGAGAACAACAAGGCTCCTGGCGTTAACAACCAGAGTAGGACCAGTAGAGACAAAACACAGCGGGCAAGACCGACCAGACCGGACGCTCTTATCATTAAGGCGCCGGAGGGAAGGAGCTACGTGGACATTTTGTCAACATTGAGAACTGCTCCTTCACTGAATGCCATAGGAGGTAGCGTAAACAAAACACGCAAAACGGTGGCGGGAGATCTCCTCATAGAGCTCAAACGCACAAAAGAAGTTAAAACCGCAGACTTCCAAGAAGCGGTTAGAGCAGTACTAGTGGAAGGAACCACAATAAAAACACTGCAGCAAGAGGAGACCTTTGAAATAAGGGACCTCGACATACTTACTTCAAAAGAGGAGGTACTGGAGGCCTTGCAAAGGGAAGTAGGAGAAAGAGATGTGATTGAGATCACTGCCGTAAAATCGCTGAGAAAAGCGTACGGAGATACGCAAATAGCTGTTGTGCAAGTGTCGAAAGAAATAGCGACCAAGTTCACAAAGCTAGAGAAAATTAAAATTGGATGGGTCAACTGTAGGATCCGTACATCGAACCGCAGTAAGGGGCCGCTTAGGTGTTATAAATGCCTTGGTTTCGGCCACGTTGCTATCAAGTGTACTGATCCGCAGAATAGCAGCAAATGCTGCTACAAATGCGGTAAGACGGGGCATAAAGCGAATATCTGCCGTAATGAACCGTGTTGTTTACTGTGCCGAAAAAAAGGCGACAACATACCGACGACCCATGTCACTGGTAGCTACTTGTGCCCAGCCTACCAAGCAGCGGTTAAAAAAATCAGGAAAGGGTAATGAGAATAGTCCAGCTAAATCTCAACCATTGTGAGACTGCGCAAGACCTTCTCTGTCAGTTTGTACGAGAACACAAGTTCGATGTCGCTCTCGTCAGTGAGCAGTACAAAGATTTGAATGAACCATCCTGGGAATCTGACGCCTCAGGTAAAGCCGCAATCTGGGCTTGCAAAGACTTTACCTTCCAGGGCAAGATGGTAAACAAGGAAAATGGCTTCGTAAGAGCGAAAATAGGCGGCATAGATGTATACAGTTGTTACGTCCCGCCTAGCGCATCAATAGAGCAGTTTCAACAACTACTGAACTAGAAACAGTTGTAGATAATATACCCTTAATTACGGAGGAGGAGCTACTATCGGACTGCAGGAGGGTTGGAAACAATAAGGCTCCAGGACTTGATGGCATACCCAATATTGCATTGAAACATGCCATCCAGGCTCACCCAGCAGAGTTTATAGACTTGTACAACACTTGTCTCACAGAAGGAACGTTTCTTAGAAACTGGAAAAAGCAAAGGCTTGTGTTGCTACCAAAAGGTAGCAAACCACCTGGATAAGGGTCGTCATACAGACCGCTCTGCATGCTCGATACACAGGGCAAAGTATTAGAGCGCATAATCTTCGTTAGGGTGGAAGACAAAACCGAGGGGCCAGAGGGGCTTGCGGAACACCAGTATGGTTTCCGTAAGTGCCCCTCAACATTAGACGCTATCGGCTTAGTGGTGAATACAGCACGGACAGCCATAAGCGGGAAAAGATGGAAAGGCGGGGCGAAAAAGTACTGCGCGGTGGTTACACTGGACGTTAAAAATGCATTTAACTCTGCAATTGGTGCAAAATTCACCAAGCTCTAGTGAGACTAGGAGTTCCTCCGTATATAAGAAGAATAATGTCTGACTACCTCAAGGACAGAACTCTCTTATACGAGACCGAGGAGGGCACGGTGAATTATAAGGTTACCGGGGGAGTTCCACAGGGGTCAGTACTAGGCCTATCGTTGTGGAACATTATGTACGATGGCGTACTCAAGCTAGAATTACCAGAAGGGGCAATGACCGTAGGATTCGCAGACGACATAGCTTTGGTGTTGGTAGCAAAAGAGAAAGAAGAGGTAGCTGAAATTGCTAGTGAAGCTATCATTAAAATACAGAAGTGGCTAAATAATGCGAATCTGGAGCTTGCAAGCCATAAAACGGAGGCAATCCTAATATCTAGCAGAAAGATGATGGAGATAATCACCTTGAGAATAGGCGGTCATGAAATTACTTCTAAACCGACTATTAAATATTTAGGTATAACGTTAGACGCAGAGCTGACCTTTAAACAGCACTTGGAAGCAGCAGGAGAGAAAGCCGCTAAAAACTACCGCAGTGTTGGCGCGGCTGATGCCAAATGTGGGTGGTCCCACACAGAATCGCAGAACGCTACTGGCAAGCGTTACTACATCAATCATGTTGTATGGAGCCCCGATATGGGCAGACACTGTACTGGTGAAGGCATATGGACGAAAGCTCTCCTCAGTGTACAGGCGAAATGCACTTAGGGTCGCGTCTGCTTACCGTACGGTATCGGACGAGGCGGTCTGCGTTATTGCCGGTGTCCCGCCAATAGACCTATTAGCAAGGGAGAGAAAATCAATCGACGAAGGAAAAAGACGAGACAATGGCAAAACCAAGATAGAAATTTGGGATGCCGCTAAGAAAGTAACAATCACGGAGTGGCAAAAGCGATGGAACTCTAGTAGTAAGGGTCGGTGGACACACCGCCTCATACCAAGTGTAGAAGACTGGACAAGAAGAAGACATGGGGAAGTAAATTTCTACCTAACGCAGTTTCTGAGTGGACATGGATGCTACCGGGCGTATCTGCACCGATTTAAATTGGAGGATTGCCCGGATTGCCCGACGTGCTTGAATGTAATCGAGGACGCTGAGCATGTGTTCAGTGAATGTCCACGCTATGAACAGGAACGAGAAGAACTTGAGTGCTACCTACAGACCAGAGTAACGCCTGAGTCTATTATGGTAGCCATGATGACTTCAGCCGACGGATGGAGCGCAATAAACAATTTTGTTGCAGACATCCTTAAGAAGGTCCGAAAGGACGAAGAAAAAAGAAGAAGAAGACGTGAGACGCAGCAAGAAACAGACGACCGGACGATGCGGTAAGACGTAGACGGCAGCGGAAAACGTGATGACGACCACATCAACAGACGAGGGCGATAGCCCAAAGTTCCCCCGCGAAGCAATACTCAATCGGTGTTACCGCGGGGGGGCTTATTGGAGAAAGAGCCAGGTTCAACTTACTTAGGGTCGGTAAGGAGGACGGAGAGGATTCGGTTGCTGTTGGAACTCAAAAGTTAACGGTAAACGAAGGGTTGAGTGGGTGAGAGTCCCACACAGGTGGTACCAGTCGGTGCCATATCGTCCATAATGGATTTGCCCTTAACCTCTCACTCTATAAGGAAAAAAAAAAAAACGGCACGCATTTCGCTTCTCGAAGTGCGTGCGAACTGACTAGCCGTCGCCTCTGCAACGAGGTGCAGAGATACCAAACCGGTCGCCTTCGCGAGCAAACAAGTACGCCCGTCGGCTACTTGATTATAACGAGGATCGTCGGTCGCATTGCACGCAGCTAAGGACTGCGCGACCGCCGCATAAATAACCACGTGTTCATCCCGTTATAACATATGACAATATTAGATATTTTCTCGTATACTTACTAATCCATGTAACTTTAAAGAAATTTTTGTATGTTTACATACTCAAAATATTTTTTTACAGCTGCTAGAGAAAATACTTTGTTTTGAAAAATTAAACAGCATTAATCTAGTTTTACCCTAGCAGAAGACCTAGTCATCGACTGTAGACCAATGTCGGAATTGAAACAAAGAGAACAGTTATTTACAGTTTTGTTCCGTTTTCATCTGCATTTTTATGTTTTTTTTCAGTTCCCACTCAATTTTTTAAACGTTACTATTTTTGAACTGATTGAAATAATGAATATATCAGATAATAGCTGTTAACAATTAATGACAACTGTATTTATTCAGTTCGAAAAAGTTTTCTTCTGTTAATAACTTGTCTTCAGTATGCAACAGTTTTATTTAGAATATAACTATTATAAACAGTTATTAACAGATTTTTTACACATTTTAAAATCTCGTCTATAATGCGAAAGCAATAACACGTCAAAATAACCGTTGATAATAGTTTAAAACTGCAGATAACTTTTAAAAACAGAAGTAAATTGCAAATAATTTTTTCTAAAACTGACTAATGCTGAAAATAGCACTTTTATAGCCTATATTATGCTATTTTTTAACGAATTTTTTTAATAAATTACACAGATTTGGCTGATATGCCCATATAGTCCACCTTGAACCACCTTAAACATAATCCAACGATCTTTTTAATAATTTTCCTCTAGTTTGTATGACTCAAACTTGTATTCTGTAAAGTTTCAGTCGGCTAGGACAATTCTAGTAAAAGCCGTTGAAGTTTGGAACGATTTTTTAAATATCTCCCACTGTGTGCCCCTGGCGGCACGCGTATACGCTACACTATAAAAATGATTTTTTAAAAATACTATGAGATAGTAAAATTATATCAAATTTCCAACCTCCTGTCACACCATTTTACTACTCTCAAAAGCGTAAAAATACAAATTTTAGTAAATTCACTTAAACAGTCTAGCAATTTTACTATAACGGTAGTAAAAAAGCTTCGCTCGAAGTAGGTCGGATTGGTTTACTACTTTGAGAGTAGTAATTTTAAGCCAATGAGAATTCCGCGTTGAGTGTAAAAACGCTATCGCCGTTGTAAAATCATAGCTGTTGTACAAAATGTAACTGCGCATGCGACGCACGCGTCATGTTGGATTCCCTGAAATTTGTTCCAACTGTCGAATCGAACGGTCACGATTTGACCTTACGGATGGTTAACGATTGTTTATTTAATAAATAAATAATTGAAGCTTTGTGATCTGTTTTAAAATAAGTGCCAGATTACTGTTAGTAAGGTGAGTTCAAAGAAACCTTTTTTTCTTAGTACCCGTGGCCTCGTTCTCATATTATTTTGATCGTACAGATTATTTGAAGGTTATATTTTATTGATAAAGATATTTATTGATATTTATTGATATTTATTGATCGCGATATCCATTATCGGCTATCGCGAGAGACGTGAAAAGGCACGTAAATAAAAAGCCAGTCATTAGGCGAGTTAATTGAAGATGCGGTTTATATATCTCACAGTAATATAAAAGTAGACTTTTGTTATCACTACTCACTAATGTTCACATGAAAAGTGTCCAAATACAAGTAAAAAATGGCTCAAAAATGTTGGTTTTTATAAAAAAAGCATAAGTTTAACGTTAGTGATTAAATAAATTAGAATAAATACATGCCGCATCACATAATTTAAATATTGAACCCGTGCCGTGTCACCTTTTTAATTTATTTGTTTTCTATAACGAGTTTATTTCTATCTAAAGTAGTATATGCTTAAAAATAAAAACAAATGACACATTAATAGCTAGCTTAGTGGACTAATTTTTTATATGTTTAATTTCTCAACGGTTTGTAGTTCGTATGAAATATTATTTTCTTGAAAATATATATTAAGAAAATATTTTCTTTTACAGACTTAATTCAGATACGAGAATATTTTATTTGTCCTTTGATACCTTTATGATTCCAATCCCACACCCAAATATAATATAATTTTTATCTAAATAAAAATGTATGCTTGCCACTTCTGTCCTTCCAAATTTACAAATATAGACTGTTATAATACACACCAGAAATTACACGAAAATTTAATCAAAAATATTCCGTGTTTACACATTAATTGCAATGTTTCTTGTAAAAACTATTTAAGTTTCGTCAGCATCTTCTTCGTTTTCATGGAAGTATAAAAAATTGTTTTATTAAAAATTGCAAGTTAAGAACCTATAAATTAACTTTAATGAATCAACATTACAAGGATCATGAACTGAAATCCACATTTGTTGTAGAGTGTACCTATTGCTTGAATAAAAAGAAGTTTAAAACCAAAAATGGTTATAAATTACATTTACATATAAATCATA
This sequence comes from Muscidifurax raptorellus, assembly GCA_020010945.3. Lineage (NCBI taxonomy): Eukaryota > Metazoa > Arthropoda > Insecta > Hymenoptera > Pteromalidae > Muscidifurax > Muscidifurax raptorellus. The sequence continues at coordinate 1,578,029 of JAHUUD020000013.1, read as the reverse complement.
AAAGTAAAAAATACTCTGAAAGTACAAATCAGATTTAGGAAGTTATAAATGAAGCGCAAAATTGTCAAGACGTTAATCTTACACTGCCTTGCTCTAAAAATAATGTAGACGAAATAGAAATTAATGACAGAAAAAATACACCTTTAAGATGATAGGAATGTATTTGTTTTTGTTAAATTTGCCGCCATTTTTCCGATCAAAAGTCAATAATGTAAAATTGATATTGCTTTGTATTGGAAACTAATGGAAATAGTATTGTTGCAATGATAGGTGACAATTTTGGTAGCCACCAAATCGGTGGTTTTAGACAAAGCTTTTCCAGTAATAAAGAATTTGGTCGTTATTGTGAAGTAACCATAGAGGAATTTAAAATTGATCCATTTCATCGAAATGTTTTAAGAAGCAGAGAAAACTATGACAAAAATGCAGTAGAAGCAAAAAACAGTAATAAAATTGTATGTGGCATAAAATGTAATTCATTTCTTAATCATCTGCTTCATTTTCATGACATTCTTGGACTTCCTCCGTGAATTGCTCATGATGTATTCGAGGGTGTCGTTGCATATATTTGTGGCTTGCAATAACATATTTTATTATGAAAAGATGGTTCAAAGTATCACTTTTTAATAACCGCATCAATAGCGTTGATATAGCTCACGAAAATCGTCAGTTCATTCCAAACATAAACGTAAAAAATAAATATAAAAAATTGACGGGTTTCGCATCACAGTTGAGAAGATGATTGTTAATATTACCCATTGCAATATCTGATTTGATCCCAAATTTTGACGATAACGTGTGGAAGATGATTCTACAAATGAGAGAAATTAGTAGTTTATTATGTGCTCTGGCCATATCTGATAATCAAATAGCTATTTTAAAATCTAAAATTGATAACTACATAAAATTAAGAATAAAATGTTTTCCCGAAGTTAATTTAAGACCTAAACATCATTATATCATGCATTACCCCGAACTAATACAAATATTTGGTCCTTTGAAACATCTCTCGACACTTAGATTTGAAAGTAAGCACAAATATTTATAGATATAATGAAACACATACAAAATTTTAAAAATGTTACGCAAACACTTGCAGAAAACATGAACTTCTACAAAGTTGGAACGAAAATGATTCAAGTTCATTAATTGATATCAAATCTGCTATTGAATATGATCCAGAAAATGTAGATTTGAAAGTTGTTTCAGCAATTAAAACATATTTTAAGGTTGAATCAACTTCTGTAAAATATATCTGTTCAAGTATTACTTATCGTACTGTACCTTATTGTAACGACATGAAAATTTGCATTTATTGGAATGAGTATGGAAATTTATTAATTTGTAATATACAAGAGATTGTTATTGACAGTAGTTTCAATGTTTATTTCAATGCAACTTGGTATTTATGAAATTGCAAATTATAAGGAAGCGACAATTTACATAAAAATTGTTGTGTCTTTCCTTTGTTATCCTTACTTTCTCCTCATCCACTTTTACAATCCAAAATTAAATCAGTTACAGTTTTTACCAGTAAATATGCACCTTATGGGGATGGCATATAATAGCTCATGTACTTACTATATGTACTTACTAATATGTACTTACTTGCATGGATTGTTTTTATGATTTTGAAAAATAAAATATTTTTTTACAAACAACTCTTACTAGTTAATATTTTTCTAGTAAACCATCTATACTAAACATGATTTTTGCTCTATCCACTACCAAAAAAATTGCTAATAATTATACATTATTGATTTGAATTAAGTAATTTTATTTTGTTACAGATGTCTCTCGAATTTATTATCTGCAATCTTTGTAGAGAAAAGAAGTTAACGATACGATTCAAAGAAGAAGATGTACAAGAAACGATTCTTGAAAAACTGATTGCACAAGCTAATCGATTATTAAAAATTAACGGCACATTAATTGTTGCTGAATCAGATGGAATGCCAATCTACGACGACCAGACATTACATTGCGTATCTAAAGAATTACTTATGATTTTAGAAGAAAATCAGAGATGGGAATTACCTAAAAATGTCAACGCGGAAAATGATGTGAATGGGCTGAACAATGGTGAAGTAAAGAAACGAAATGTAAATAACTACGTAGAAGAGTCGACTCCAGTAGAGAAGACTAAAACTGCTAATGGTTCACCTGAAGAGAATGGTAGCGATACCAACGACGTAGTAAAATTGTTAAATACAATCGTCGCTGAGTTACGAGTCATTAGTCGCCGAATTCCAATAGATGTTCTGCAAGATGTTGGTACATATTTAGTTGAACAGTTTCCTGACACGTTTGCGGATAAATGGAATGATGGAAACAAAGTAGGTAAAGGAATCGCAACTGCAGTAGCAAAAATGAAAAATCGGAACAATTTTCTGAACAGACCGCATATGGACATAAACAATTTGAGCAACGTTCTAAAAATACCTCTAAAGAAACAAAAGTTGGTTCAAAGTTTGCGTGTTGGATACCCACAAGGGCAACCCGAAAGCTATGACGCCAATGTGACCGAAGAGTTAGCCGAGGAACATAGACAGTTTTTGTTACAGTTCAAAGAATTCGATGACAACAATGAAGAGACTGTTGCGAAAGCCCTTGATGCATTACAAGAGTCATATCCAATGCAAAGATTATTTTTGAATAACCCTGATAATCCACCAAGTTTAGATGAAATTAAAGATACTGGGCCTTGTCTTTTGTATTGGCATTATATGTTGGTGCATTTTGGAATGTTAACTGGCTGCGAAATCAAAAATGCATTGGAATCAATAAAAGAAGATATACCTATTTTATTGGCTTATGGACTTTCCAAACAATTTCTGCACGTTGATGAGATTACAACAAAAGATCAAAACAATATTGCTGCATTCGCTGTGATATTCCAACATTTTAATGAACCATTTACAGAATTGTTTGTAACAGTGCCTGTAAGTAAAATATTTTTTTGCAAAAATGTATTATAAACTACAATAACTTAATAAATAATACATGTTTTAGGCAGATACTGATGTTGAGTCAATAAAACTAACAGACTAGCATCCAACGATTGTGATGTTAGGTAATATATATATATATATATATATATATATATATATATATATATATATATATATATATATATATATATATATATATATATATATATATATATATATATATATATATGCATATATATGTATGTATGTGTGTGTTTATTAATTCTGTATACCAATTTATAGTTTAGTAATTTTTTCATAACTTTTTAGTACCAGATGAAGGAAATGAGGTTCAAAATACGACTTCAAAGTATTACATTTTCATAGATTCAAATGTCGCTGACAATGTAGATTCATTTTTTGATGCAATAGTTGTACTGCTTGCATCATATTTTGTATTCAACCGGCTATGGACACCATCGGTCTCTTGTTTTTTAGAATTCGTTCAAACGCGTTATTTCCAAACTTTTGCTGAAAAGACAAGAGGAAAATCTAAAAGAATAATAGATAAGGTCCATACTTTTTTCGGAAATTTGGCAGTCGTCAAACCAACAGAGATACTTTAATGTAAAAGTAAAGTGCTATATGATTTCAAATATTTATTGTTATTGTGATATAGCTTGGCAATATCATTATTTTAAGTATTATTATTTTCTTATGTATAGATCGTTCTTTAGTTCACAATTATTATAATAAGCTTGAGCAAAAAAATTGTTTAAAAAATATGCGCATTTTATTTATTTATTTATTTATTTATTTATTTACCAGAGTATATATACAATACAAGTATGATTACATTAATATTGCACATTAATTACGTTACAAAAGAGTAACCCAGCAGAGGGAAAATCCCTGTTCGCTGGTCTGGCTCGATATAAACTAAAATGAAATTAACAAAAAATACTTATATCTAAGACTTAAAAACTAAAGAAAAAACATTAAAACTACAAGTATGTGTGTAATCCGCCATCCCGACTCAGTACCTGGTAACATCGTTACCAGGTTAGAATCAGAAATAGTAAGATCACACACACAGTAAATTCTTGTGCCCTTCTATCGCCAATATCTGATCAACATTGAACTAACTTTAGTAAAAGTTTCAGTTGGTGCGTCCTTTTTCCTCTTGTATGCTTCTTTTTCGTAACTGTTCATTTTAGCTGGACATGTTAGGCCTACCGCGCACGTAACTCTATAATGCGGAAACATTTCTCGATGTTGATGAGAGGAGTCACATTTGCAGTCAGCACTAAAAACAATTCCGTCCAATACAATCAGATCCTTGTATTTCGGATGTTTGGAAATTGGAAGCATTGAGTTAGTGAAAGTTTGTGTTCCTCGTATTCCTCTGTCAAAATAGAGTAAAGCTTTGTTATTTCCGAGGTAGTTAATGTCACCATACGACATTCTTACTTCATTTTTTTGTAGTAAAGTTTTCCCAGGTGGTTCTGGACATTTATGTATGTGTTCTTCTAGTAGATGTTTAATGTTTTTACAATTTATTTTGTTATTTATTGTGGGCGTCGTTAATAGCTTTCCTTCAGCCATTTTTTGAGTTTTTATTTCCTGCTGTGAATTATAACTATCGTTTTATATTCATTAGGCAATCTATTGAAGTAATAAATTGCCCTTATAAGGCTGTTTTTATTACTCACTCTTTTATTAGTTTTTGGTAGAATTATGTTCTTGTTTCTTGTTACTGAGCTAGAGTTGCTAAATTTCTCCATCAAATATTCATAATGATACAGGAGAGACTCACAAGTAAACAGCTGATCAATATTAAGGGGTTGTTTGTCAACAATGAAAGTATTTTTGTTTATTATCTTGAGTATCCTGTTTTGTAGATTTTGCAGAGTTCTTGTGCAGCTTATATAAGCTCCTCCCCATGCAATAATTCCATAGGACAATGTACCATGGAAAAATGCATAGTAGAGCATTCTTAAGGTGTCAGTTGTCATGATTCTTGATAATTTGTAAAACACAAAAATAAAGAATTTGTTCTTGTTGTAAACGCTCATCACATGTTCTTCCCATTTCATGTTACTGTCGAAAATAACACCCAGATACCTTGTGCTATTCACTCTTTCTATATTTTTACCTTTTATCGTTATGTTCATTGTTTTTGGTATACTATTGCAATTATTTCCAAATTCTAGGTAAATTGTTTTATCTATATTGAGTGACAACTTATTGTAAACAAGCCAGTTTGAAACTATACTTAGAAAGGCATTCATTTTTGTTTCAACTTCCGTCCAATTGTTACCTTCTACTATCACAGCCGTGTCATCAGCATACGATATAATCGAGTTTTCAGGTAATACTTCTAACATATCATTTATATAAATGATGAAAAGTAGAGGTCCTAGAATCGTTCCTTGCGGGACTCCGGTATTAACTTTTTTATATGAACTTGCTTTATTGTTGACTTTTACTCTTTGCTTTCGATTTGTTAGGTAACTTGTTAGAAGTTGATGTGCATTACCTCTGATTCCTATATTGTATAGCTTCTTTAACAATATTTGATGGTTTACTGAATCGAAGGCCTTAGCTAAATCAAGAAAAGTGACTGCAATTGGTTTACTGTTGTCCAGTTGATTGTAAATCAGATTAATGATTAAGTTCAACGCATCTTTTGTACTCTTTCCTTTTTTAAAACCGAATTGTTTGTCGGAGATAATTTTGTGCTTGTTAATAAAACTTATTAGACGGTTGTGCAGAATTTTTACAAAAATTTTTGCTATATTAGAGATTAAGGAAATTGGCCTGTAGTTATTTATAAGAAATTTTTCTTTTGCCTTGTGAATTGGTATGATTTCTGTTTTTTTAAATTCATCTGGCCAGGTCCCTTTCTCAATGCAACTGTTTATAATAGTCGCTATTGGGTCGCTGATATATTCTACAATTCTTTTTAGACAAGCTGCATTTATGCCATTTATGCCTCCATTTTTGTTTTTTAAGCTTTTTATAGTTTTATGAACTTCGATATTATTAGTTGGAAACATAAAGATATTTTTATTATTGGCTGGTGGTAAAGGAATTGCTTCGTTTGACTCAATCTGTTCACTCAATTTTAAACCTACGTTGGTGAAAAAATCATTCATATGTTCTGCTATTAAATCTGAGTCAGTTATTTTAGAATCTTCATTTTTTATGTATTTGACAATCTCACTTTTTTTATTGCTTTTACCTAGTTTATTATTGATAATCTTCCATAGTTTCTTTTGATCACCTTGACTAGCCTCTATGGTTTTTTTGTCATAATTTTCCTTGGCTTTATTAATAACTTGATTTAATGATTTCACATAATCTTGATAATTTTTTCTTTTTCCTGTATTCGTTGGATCTTGCTTCCAAATTTTATATAGCTGTTATTTTTTGTTGCATGAAGTCATTATTGCACTAGTTATCCATGATTTTCTAGGTCTCATGTTTCTTTGTTTACGTATTTTAGTGTTGCACTCTGCATCTTTCATGCATTTTTGTATCATTTGTATTAGCCTATCTATAGCTTCATTTGGGTCTGTTGTTTCAGCAACGTCAGACCATTTCTGCAAGCTTGCAATTCTGTGTAGCTTTTGATAATTTATGTGTGTATTGTCTGTATTTTTATTTTTATTTTTGCTCCTCTTGATGGTCATGAAAATAGGGTAGTGATCATTAAAAGGTATTGTCAAAGCATAAGTTTTGTGTTCAATGTTATTAGACTTTATGTAGAAATTATCAATACAACTTCCCCTATTACAATCAGTAATAGCGGGTCTAGTAATATCTTTAATTCCAGGATAGTAGCCATTTTCTAGCATAATCTGCAAAAATTCTTGGTCTATTGTTTCGCTACTATTTATGTCAACATTAAAGTCACCTACTATGATGTTATTTTTGTTTGATTTGTTACCTTCTAGTAGAGCTTTTATATCTAAGACAAATTCTGATTTCGTGAGACTGTGACTTCTATACAGAGATGAGATGGTAATTTCATCATTGTTTTGTAAGGTGATTTTTGTACTTAAAATTTTTAAATTATTTATTTGTAAGATTTCAGTTGCTTCATTAATACTTTCATGAATATAAATTACAACTCCATCATTTTGATTTATATGGCTGTTATTATAATAGCTTTTGTATTCATCTAGATGGAACATATCATGGTATTTTAAATTCCACGTCTCAGTACAGACAATAATACTTGGTTTTGTTCGGAGACTGTTAAGAAAAATAACTAATTTATTGAAATTTTGATTTAAGCTTCTAATATTTACGCATAGTAAAAATTCTTTATTCTCTAGATTTTTATCTAATTCTTTGATATTATCTAGTCTAATTTCACTACTTTCAAATTCTTCCATTTTTGATATAAATTACTTATGCAGTGCACTTTCGGTGTCTGATATATTGTTTTGATTGATCCTCTGCACACGCGAGTTTACAGTTGTAGTTACCTTCCTTACCGACTGTCTCGCTGTTGTGTTTCTATCGAATCTGCTTTCTACTTTCCCGAAGTATCTCTGGTAAGTAGGTTGCAGGGGATAGTCAGTGGATTCGATGAATTTCTTTATTTTAAATTTGAGAATTTCGCACATTTGGCTGTCTATGGCACTATGATTTGTATTATATTTGGTCTTGTATTTATTATTGTGAAAATCACAATTTGGACATTTGAGCTGGTCACTTTTGCACTCTGACGCTATATGATCGCCAGCGCATTTGTGACACGTTGCATTATTTTCGCAATTCTTGCCACCGTGTCCGAATCTCGCGCATTTGTTGCATGGACTTGTATTTATGATATCAAATACTTTACAGTTTTGATATGCGATGAACATTTTACTTCTGTTTTCTTTTATTGTTTTATATATGTTAGATGTCACCTCAATAATAGCACCAATTGTATTTTTTGCACTACTGAAACTATGTAGAACTTTACATTTATCTTCCATGTTGCTAAAGTTTCTTTGGTTAATATCATTTTCGAGTTCTTCTTTGTTTTTAAACACATTGTCTATTCCTATCACTTTCATTATTGGTTTTTTAATTTGTTCTGTTTCAATTTTGCAACTGTTTTTTAATTTGTCTGTTAGAGCACTTTCAATCTTTTGGACACTTTCTAGATTCATACAGTTTATTATTAACAGATCATTGTTTTTAATTGTAACTTTGTTTGTTTGTATTGTTTTGTCCTTTGTAATGCAGTTATACACTGTTTTTCTTATGTTAGTATTGTCATTTTTATCTGTTTTCTTTATAATTAGTTTTGGCACTTTTTTGTCTCTAGGTTTAGCAGGTATTTGTTTGACACTATCAGCGTATGACACTTTTTTGATAAAATTAGCACTGTTATTGCTTGCTTTTTCTTTTGTTAACAAGTCGTTTAATAACTTATTTTTGTCTTGCACTTCTCTCAGTAGTTGTTTAAGAAGGCTGTTCTCCACTTTTAGTGTTTCGACTTCATTCAAATCTTCAAAAACAGTATCATTTAGTCCTTTGGTTTTATTTAAATTTCCTCGATTTCCGAGAGCGATTCTTGTTTTGTCGCTTCTCTGTCAACTCTTTTCAGCTGGGCAATGAACTCAGCTGTTTCTGCTGACAGCTTACCATATGGCAGCTTTGAAGTCAAAGCCAGGTTAGAATGTTCTTGACAAATAACAAACGAGTTATTCAGGAACTTTACAGGAACTCCAGCATTATATTTTGCTACAAATTCGTTTGTATGGAAAAATTCACCACACACAATGCACACTACCGATCCTACTTTAGTACTAGGATGACATTTGTAATATTTTTCTAGCGGAGCATTAGGAGGCCGACTGCCCCCCGACGCCATTTTAACTGAATGATTGTATGTAATATTTTATATTTTCTTTAATTTATTAATAAAACTCGATGAAAACGTATACGTTACCATCTATCATTATTATTGTTCGAATTTATTGTATTTATTACCTATTCAATTAATTTATTTCTACAATAAATTTTGGAAAAATAATAAATTTACTACATTATTGCGATTTTGCCTTAATAGTAGCTATTTTACTACCACGATAGTAAAATGACGCTACGTTTACGATTTCGCTTTGAGGTTAGATATTTTATTATCGCTCGAACTCTCGAAACTGGGATTGGTGTAAAATTACTACTCCAATTGTAAAATTATTACTGCCGTAGTGATTTAACTGCTCTGAGAGTAGGTCGCATTGGTTTACTATTCTGAAAGTAGTGATTTTACAAAAACATTTTTTACAGTGTAGCTCGCTCTCGCCACAGCAATAAACGCGTTACGGCGCGAAATCCAAATCTTCCGAAACAACCATACATAACCCGAACAATTGTATTTCTTCAAAAGAATTGGATTATATGAAACTACCATAGATATTTCTACATTTACAATTTTACCATTGATTCGTTTATTATAAGCACACTATCTCTTATGTGTCCCCCCTTTTCCCAATCACCTGTCCTACGCCGTCCTTATTTTTTGATCCGTCGGTGGACTACACTACACTGCTGTCTAGTTGATTCCGCTATTCTACAGAACGTCCTGCACGCCTTTACCTTGCTTAGTGGGGGAAGTTTCAACAACGTTTCCATAGCACCGTACAATCTTTATATAATGTCCGAAGCCCCGGTATGAGTTTTCGTCTAACATTTGTGGCTCCATACCATGGTCCCATGAGTGAGACTTGGTTTGATGATTGCATTATACAGCCATCTCACTTTATCCGGTTCTAGCCCCCAGGTATTGCCAAAGGCCCTTCTACAGACCCAGAAGGTGCTTATCGTTTTCCCGCATTTTTCCTTAATGTGTTTCCTCCAGTTTAGTCTAGCGTCAAACGTGACGCCCAGGTATTTGACCTTCTTAACCAATTTCAAAAGGACACTATGAAGTTGGAGCCCTTCCATTAGCCTAGTCTTATACCTGTTCGCACACAGCATGACACTAACTTTGCCGGGGTTCACCCCCTAGTTTTACTTTAAAATACCATTCCTCCACCAGGTCTAATGAGAATTGCATTAGACCTGCCAGCACGTCCTCGTCGTCTCCTCTAATCATGATGACAATGTCGTCGACATATGCCTGTGCGTTTATACCGGCCTCGTTTAGGGTCCGAGGCAGTCTGTCCACCACCAAGCACCATAGTGTCGGTGACAGTGCACCTCCTTGTGGACATCCCTTCCTTATCACTCCTTTGCTGAAGTACGGTCTCCAGATTGCTACTGTCGTCCTGGTTCTTAGCATAAAACTGATCCACCAAGCGACAGTTGCCGGGACTGTATGCTCTTTTATGCCAGTCGAGATCGGCTCGCCGGTCATGTGGTTGAAGGGCCTCCTCGATGTCCACAAAAGCCGCCATTACCATACTCCTGTTTGTCATGCCCTTTCGAATGCAGCTAACCGCGGCCGCAAGCGCTGTGTCCACCGACTTCCCTGTCTGGTAGGCATGCTGCTTTCAGTACAGTGGCGCTTGTACCAGTGAAAATTCTTTAATGTATTTGTCAACCAGACTTTCCAGAGTTTTGAGTAATAACGAGGTCATGCTGATTAACCTAAAGTCCTTTGCGACTGTGTGTTGTGTCTTTTCTGGTTTGGGCAGGATCGCCACCCTCGCCAGTCTCTATTCTTCTGGCACATACCGTAGAGCCAGAAAGGCTCGATATATTTCTCCAAGGCTGGAACTAGTATGTCCTTGCCCTGTTGCAGCAGAGCCGAGAAGATGCCGCCCGGTACTGCTGCTTTATAGGGCTCGAACGTCCCTATAGCCTACCTGATTCTTAGCTTGTCCATTACTCGTTTGGCCTGTCTCTAGTCTTCTCCGCAGGCCGTCAGTCTTATGACTTCTGACCCCGTCTCCTCTCTGAAGTCTGAAAAGTGGGTTACCATCAGGCCATCTATGGCCACCAGTCCATTCTTTGCCTAGTCTCATATTTCCAGTCTGATCGAGTTAGTCACAGGCTTCCTCGACCTCTGCAGGACACTGCACAGATTGGTCATGTCTGTCAACGTGTTTCAGCTTTTGCAGTATCGCCTCAAGCCCTCCATCCCAGCCTTTTCGATTTTCTGCCAGTATTCTTTTAAACATCATAACCTCACGAAAAAAAATATGATACGTGTCAAACTGTATTCAATTAAAATTTCAAGTTATTTGCCTACTTATTTTTTTAGTAATAAATCGAAAACTTATAAAAATGAGTTTCTTTTGAGTTTCGATTACGGGCGTACAAAGGCCTTATTGCACTTGAAATTTTGGGAAAAGAGATTTTTTGATTACCTCGGCTAAGTTCTTTTCGCAGCTTATGAAAACGATTAGTTGAAAAGATATTAAAATACAAATTCTTTGTCTTTCACCCTGTATACCCTGTATAACTGAAAATTATTATTTTTGTTATACGTTATAACTCGCTAACGAAAACTCAGAATGTTTTGACAAAATTCATGGTTTTATGAGGTTATGAGGTCTATTTGTGATATAAATTGCAATTCATTTTATTAAGAAGATCCGGAGAAAAATAAATGCATTTCTAAATTAATATACTTGAACGATACATACAAACAAGGAACAATAGATTAATTTGGAGGAAGCTACCACCATTGAATTGGCAGCGATTTTTTATTCAGGAAATGAAAAGAGCCGAAATTTTGACGTTCAGGATGGTAGGGACACATTAGTTGTGAAGGAGGTGCCGAATATTGACCTTAAATTTAACTGTCATTGAAGGTCAAATAATGTTTTTCAAATTGTACCTATATTTTTGACTTCGAATTTTTAAAATGCATAAAATTCTGCGTTTAAAACAAAGTAGATAATTTAGAACCAAAGAAAATATTTGTAACATCTAGCGCCTGGAATACCATTTTCTGCGTTTAGTCATCATTATAATACTTAATGTCCAGAACCCACGACGAGGACGTATCAGGGTGGATTCTCAGGTCCGCGTGGATCCTATCCATGATGGCAAGACCCAAAAGATCCCGGCTTACAATAAAGGAAAGGGAAGAATCACAGCCCGGCCGATGAAGGCAAGGTGGGAATGCCCAATCGGTCAAGGCAAGACGTTGACTACCCAGTTAATGAAAGCAAGGTATTGATCACCCAGCCAATGAAGGCAAGGTGGGAGTGTCCAACCGGTCGAGGCAAGACATTGACTACCTAGAGAGCTATGGTTAAGGTCGTAACACAAAAATTTATCTCATGAGTTCTTCAAAAATACCCCCGTTCAAGTTTATGTCATGTTGAATTCTACGTTCAAAGTTTCCAACTATAAACAACAGAACATGACGCGGAATAGCTCTACAGACTTGTGTAATGCGTTGAATCACATTTTGCCGTGTCGTTGGTTGTTGTGCATAAACAAGATTTTTTAAGTAGACCCTTAAAAAGAAATCTGCACTTGTTAGATCCGGTGATCTTGAACACCACTCAGTAATATCACTACCAATGCCTATCCATCGTCCTCAGTATCGTTGGTTCGGGAATCGACGAACTATCAGCGAACGATGACACGGCGCACCATCTTGTTGTATCCATAATCGTCGTCTTGTTTTCAAGTCCACATTTGTCAATAATTCTGGTAACTCATTCTGCTGGAAATCCAGATATGTTGCACCGTTGACATTCCCATCGAAAAAATAAGGGCCTATAAGATAACCATTCACTATACCACATTTAACTACAAGGCTTCATCTATGCTGATTCTCAACATGACGTACCCAATGAGGGGTTTGGACACACCAATATTGGCTATTATGCCGACTGAGTTGCCCGTTACCATGAAATGTGGCCTCATCCGAAAATATTACGTATATAAAGAATTCAGAATCTTCATGGATTCTAGCTTGTGCCCAATTACAGAGGTTCAGTCTACGGCGGAAATCACCGGGCATTAAAGCGTGAGTCGACGTGATCTGATACGGAGGGAACCTGTGAAAACGCAAAGTACTGCTGGCCGTCGATCTGGGAATTCCAGTACGTCTCAAATTAACCATTATATAGTACCTAAACGATAAGGATTCGTGGGTCATCTTTGTTCTGTATCATAATGCAACAACGATTTCTACGTACTGATGGACGATGTCTCTCTCTCTTTGCACAATGCGCCGGATTGTCTCGTGGTTCAAGTAGTGAAGCCTCCTTGGATAGTTATGGCGGTAATACCTTGCCGCAGCACGATATCGGCCTCAACATGCTCCAAGAGACAAAAGAATATCAACAATTACTTTTCTCGAATAATCCGGCATACTTGGTCATTTTGAGTCGCCAGCTACTAAACGAGTTCCACGCCAATTATCCTGAAAAGGACTTTTCACGAGTCTACAAAAGCGTTATTCGAGGATTTTGTGGGCTTTTCCTGAATCACGACAAAAACAGAAACAAAATTTATATCGGGTCAAAAGGATATTTGATATTGATTAACCACAACATATGCTGCAATTTGATCTTTTTCATTAAGTCTTGAAATACATAAATTTCTCACTTAATTATAACACTATGGTTAAAAAATAATTCAAAAGTACCTTGCCAGAGGAATTAGGTTTCTGCTGTTTTCATTGCCGTAATAAAAATGGGTTCCTATTTAAAAAATCAAAGTTGACCCTCAAATCACCTTGGAAATCGAGTACAAGATCAAATTCAAGGTCATCATCCGACGTACCCCTTGATATCCGATAACTTTTGTCTCAAACATTTTTTCTCAGAACGCGTTCTTTTTGAGAAATATGAGTGGCTTCTTTAAAATGGGACACCCTGTGTATTGCTGCGTTAACCTCCCACAATACAATGTAGGAGAAAACATTGATTTTGGTCTATATTCTAATATATACGAATAACATTGAAGAGGTGTAAGGCGCTTTAAACTATTATGATTTTGTTTAAACATAGGATTTCCACTATAAATCTCCAGAAGGAAACCTAATTTAAAATACCATAGGATCTAAATGAATAGTTAGTTTATTCATAACAGACGTAGTCGTTATCCCAATTGGTGATTTTTTGGATAAACACAAAGATTATTATTTATGGGAATGTGACCACCCTTAGAAACTATTAATGCTGCACATTCACCTGTAGACGGTTTATTGTATCTACTTTCAAAGTATTATTTACATGTTGTTATTTACGTATTGTTCATCTTGATTAATACAGCTTGTATAATATAAGTAAGATTACGTTAAAGTTTCTGATTTCTAACTTAGTAAATTCGTGTAAATTTAAAAATTTTGTTGAGTGTGGGTTATCATTCAGAACTTTTGCAATTATTTCAATATGTTCATGAATCAATTTTGGATTCTTCTGAATTCTTATTGCTGCAGCTTTAAACTTTATCCTAATATTTTTAGATTGTTAATTTCAGATTTAAAATCATTGATAACATTTGTTTTAATTGTTGCAAAAAAATGTATTGTAATAACGAATCAAATCTCTACATTTTCTCTCATTAAGAAGTAATTCTTTTAAATTCTCAATAAACACTAAGAGGATGTACTTCACCACCGTGACAACATCTATATAGAAAATTATACGGTCCAGAAAGAAGCATTGCAAAATTTTATTGAAAACATTTTATTTGCCCGTTGAATTTGGCAACGGTTATAAATACGATTAGTATTCATGTTTTTTATGAAGTTCCTTACACCATTTTTTCTCTAATCTATCGCCACTCATATAATGAACTGCATCCCTCTGTCTCTTAGTTTCTAATTTAACATCAATCATACTCTGAACTACATTCTTGTGCCTTTTTTCTCTAATCTGCCATCATTCGTGTTCTTAACAATATCTTTGTACATTTTTTTCTCTACTCTTTCGTCATTCATGTTCTGAACAATATCCTTCTACCTTTTTTCTCTCATCTATCGTTAGTCATGTTCTCAACTAAATCCTTTGCACCTTTACTATTCTAATCTACTGTTTGTCATATTTCTGACTAAATTCACACGCCTCTTTTTCTTTAAACTTAACTCTATCTATACACCTCTTTTTCTTTAATCTAATCTCATTGATGTTTCCAACTACATTTTTTATCTTTTTTTTCTTAAAGAATTAACATTCATATTTTCTACTCTATCTTTTTGCCGTTTCTTCATTAAACGAGTTATGTTCATATTGTTCACTAAATAACCTTCTCTTTTACCGAATCACAATTTGACTGATAGTAATTTTCATTCGGGTTTTTTTATAATTTGACCAAAAATTCGAATTTTGATAATTTTTTCATAAAAAATCATCAAAATTTTGACGCGACATATCCATACGTCTAACATAATTACCTTAAATTGGGAAAAGGGATCATGAAATGGGGTATTGTTGATCTATTATGGTTTAGAAATGTGAGCATAAAAATATCGATACTGTAGCAGTACTACCTGTTTTTATGGTTGTCAATAAACCTTTTTCAATTGGTCCGTGGTCGATTCTTTCCGATTTGGCCCACACATTAAATTTTGTCTATTTTCAGACACTGTAC
Source organism: Muscidifurax raptorellus (assembly GCA_020010945.3). Classification (NCBI taxonomy): domain Eukaryota; kingdom Metazoa; phylum Arthropoda; class Insecta; order Hymenoptera; family Pteromalidae; genus Muscidifurax; species Muscidifurax raptorellus. The sequence goes on along the minus strand of JAHUUD020000013.1, from coordinate 1,562,586 downwards.
AGCGTTTAGTTGGGCCAGCCATGTAAGCCAAAATATCCGCAAAGAGAGTCTTAACCATGTTAGTAAAGATTGTGCATCGTCCATCTCATGCCCATTTCAAACTGAAAAATAACTTCATAGAATAGCTAACTGCACACATGCACAACTACAGCACGAAGGTCATCATGGGTGACTATAACTCCGACGAACTCTCCTTTTCTGAAGATATCAAATACATCAAGGCTCTCATTAAGAAAAACTCACTTCGGTGGGTACCCTATGATGCTACGCATCCTAAACAGATTCTGACACCTGGCTTAATCTATGTCTATTTCATCAGCAGGATCGCCTGCTGTCGCACGGGATGACTGACATATCATTCATCAAAGGACATAACCTGATTATTACAGATTCCAAGTAACGAACCAAAGAAACACTCTCATAGAAACTATAAAGGAATCTACCCCGAGAAGATAAGGGACTATCTAGGCACATGTGGGTGGTTATTATAATAAATATGGACTCGAGACAGGGCGACAGCGCTACTATGGGATTAGGTGAATAGGGGAGCTGAGGAGGTGGCGCACAGCCGCTACTGGTAAAAACATAGACACGGTTGCTACGCAATGGGAGGACCCCCCCTCTCGGCTGGCTGTGGGCCGTGCCTGTCTCCAGAGCGGCAAATCCCATAGACGAGTGGGCGCGCTGAAACCCCCCCCCCCCCCCTCGGTGCGCCTACTTGCCTACTGGTACACAAAACTATGCCACCTTCTCGATTCTCCTGCCATAATGATACCCACTCGCCGCTCTCTCGCCTTTCTCGTAAAACACTACCTCACTACCACCACACACCACAAACAATCACACACTCTAACCACACGCAATCACACACTCTATCAATTTCGCAATAGTACCAAAATCTCTTCAGTATCATATCTCCTGTCAGCTTAACAACATCAGAGCTGACAATAAAAACCTTCTGTGGATATTTTACTTAACTTGACAATCACAACTTTTACTAATTGACAATGACAACCTTTATTATCTGACATATGCAACGTAAGTTTTTAAATCAAGTACGTGTATAACAGTGTGCTTTATGTAAATATTTTATCAATAAATTTTATAAATTCTAACTTAATTGTTGTTTTTTCACTAATTGGTTTTTTAAAATTTCAGCTGACCGTCCGTGAGATTCCAGATGAACGCATGGATGAAATGGGCCAAAATTTTTGTACGCACTTTCTACAGAACTAGTTTCAGCAAAAACGAAGAGATTTTGATTTAAATGATAAGAATGTTTTTAAAAAATGTAAATGTTACTAATTATTAAAAAATAAGTGATATATTGATATTATTGATAAAAAAGTACTTAAATGGTTTCAAATTAAATTTCTTTCGTTCATGCAAAAATTAGTACTATACAAAAACCAAACAAAATTAACGTTTTCCGTTCTCTTTAATTTTAGCAAGGCGTTTGATACCATGTCTAATGCTAGACTACTGAGAAAGCTACACTGCTTGAACTTTTCCAGTCATCCGCTGGTATGCCTTTTACCTATCTGAAAATAAGCAGACTGTCACTGGAGATAACAATGAACTCTTCACCTGTCCAACCTGTCAATGTCGGAGCGCCGACAGAATGTGTACTGGATCCTCTATTGTTTGCATTATACATGAATGACATCAGTTTCTACTTAGATATGACGTGTCATATCTGATATACTTCAATGACTTGCAAATTTACAGACAATGCCACCTAGAGCAGTTCGAATCTTATTCCGCCAAGATGAGTGCCTAGTGCCCAAAACTAAATGCTCTCAAAGCCAAGGCTATCGTCTTAGGACTCCCTACCCCCCTACTATTTAAATACTTTACCATCCGTTGCTAATAATTCCATTAATATAGGAAGAGCCAGGAACGACTATGAGTTCTCAGTGTACTTTCTAGGAGTGCTGTTCGGCTCCAAGTTAAGTTGGAAAGAGCACGTCATGTAACTCAGTAAGCCTGCTTACTCGCTTATGTATAGACTATAATTTTTCAGGATAAGCACCAAACTCAGACTATGCAAGTACTTGGTGCATGCGCGTCTGTTTCGCATCATTGACTTTAAACAAAAAGCAATAGTGTGAACCATTGCTGCTGTTGGTAAGGGATGCGATCATCGCATCGCATAAAGTAAGTTTTTTAAATGCTATAAATATGTATGCACGAGTATGTGTAGGTTTGTATCTAGAAACACGGCTAATAATTCTACAGCATCTTAACAGGAGGACGTTGGATTCTGTAATCGAAACATCGACAGAGGTACAAGGTGTGTATGGAGATTATATGTGAGTATCTTATGCGATTGTTTTGTTATAGCTGTCGAGGAAGCAACCGCAGATTTGCGACTAGATGGAGCGTAGAAAAAACAATCACTTATAACAATATTCCGAACGATATAGCCAACAACATCCAAGCCACAGTACTAAGTGAAATCTCACAACATGGAAACAAAACAAAGCACATCAAATTAGAAGATACCGTTTTTAAAACAAATAAAAAGAAGCAAATGATTTTATAAAATACAACAGCGATACAATGTTTACTTTAGAGGACAAAGGCAGCGTTATAGTTGCTATATACAGGGTGTCCCATTTTAAAACCACCACCCAAAAATATCCCAACCAAAGCATTTTAGAGAAAAATTTTTTAAACAAAAGTTGTCAAGTTTAAAGGGGGACACACAACGATGACCTTTACCTTGATTTCGACCTTTACCTTCATCGTTATTTTAAGGTCAAATTGATTTTTCTAAATGGAAACCCCCATTTTTTATACCGGAAATGTAAAGAGCTGGAAATTCTAATTCTGAATATGATATTGACCTCAACCCTGACCTTGACCTTCAGGGTCAATATAAGGTCAAAACGATCTTTTGAAATGGAAACCTTTATTTTATTGGTCACACGATATTCCCAAAGTGGAGTAAATTTTTGCCTTCCAGTAAATGACAGCCACTTTAGACATTCGTTGCGAGATTAAAAATCTTAATAGTTACAGTAGTGAGCGGCAAAGGGATTCACATTAATCTAGCATCTCGAAAGTAAGAGGCAAGGGGACTCACGATAATTCAGCATGCCAATGGAAACAGAACTTACTACGTCCACGTCGTTATCTCTGGATGATGCAAAAAGTATGGTGCTCACATAGCATGGAAGCTTTCTGGAAGCTTCCTGCAAGATTCGTATTCTCACAGGGAGGCTTCCAGGAAGCTTCCTTGCTACGCGGTGTAAAGCCTTTTATTGAACCTTAGAAAAGTCAGTGGGTAGAAATTGTTAAATATCATTTGATACTTAGAATTTTTTGCACTATCGGAATAGGAAATGAAACTAAAGGTTAACATAAAAAAATTGACTTGACCTCATATTGACCCTGAAGGTCAAGGTCAGGGTTAAGGTCAAGATCATAGTCGGACGTAGAATTTTACGCTCTTTCCATTTCCGGTAAAAAAATGTGGGTTTCCATTTAAAAAAATCAATTTGACCTTAGAATAACGATGAAGGTCAAGGTCATCGTTGTGCGTACCCCTTGAAACTTGACAACTTTTGTTTAAAAAATTTTTCTCTAAAATGGGAAACCCTGTATAGAAGCGACTTCTTCGAAAAAATAACACTACAATTATCTGGTAGGAACACATGCAACAGTTATGCCAAGAAATCCCGTAACAAAAATATAAACAAAAGTCAAGAACTTTATGAACAATTGGAATTAGAATGGTTTCTTTAGCAAAAAGGATAGTAAATACAAATTCTCACAAACAAATACAATTGTACAACAACAACTACTCAATCTAACAACAATTATCTCAATGATTTTTTCAATTACTTATTTTTGTCAAAGGAGCTTTTCAAGATATTACAAAATATCATATAGAAATCGAACTCATACGTCAAAAATAGCTACAAATTTATAGCGAAAATAAGAAATATTAATATCCCTCCAAACCATAGCTTAATTAGTCTAGATATCAAATCGCTATATACAAATTTTGACAAATCACTGGTCAAAAAAAGTATTGAAAAGAGATACCATCAAATTATGAAAACATCAATTATACCACTCATTGAAATATTGCCAGCATGTGAATTGTTTATGGAAAACATTTATTTTCAATTCAACGGTAAATTTTATAAACAAGTTTATGACAAACCAATGGGCTCTCCTATCTCTGGCTTATTTGCTGACATAGTCATGGACAATCCAGAGACTGATTGCCTATCAAAATTTTCTTTTAAACCTATTTTCTTCTTCCGATATATTGATGGCATAATAACTTGTGTTCCCAACAACAAAATAAATTAAATTCTGTCATCGTTTAATCCTTATAACAACTGACTGTAATTCACGCATGAAATTATAATAAACCGATAAAAACCGTTAACGAGTTGAATGCAGTGAACTTCAATTGCATTTAAACACTAAACTCTGTATGATGCTCATATTCGTCAACAGAGATATCAGTAGTCAGTCGATCATTGTCACCGCTGCCGCCGCTGGTTGTGCTGACGAACCACTGTGGGGGGAAGGAAAACCTTCAGCGGGCGGGAGGAGAGACTGCTCCAGTGGTGGGGAGGGGTAACAGTCCCCCTTCCCCTTCTCTTACCTTTTTATTATTCTTTTTCTTTCTGTCTTTCTTTATTCTTTTCTTACCTTTTTACGCTTAAGTTTGAATAAAAGTGTGTATGAAATATATACAGAATGTACCATGGAAATGGAGAAAAGGTAAGGATATAAATAAAAAGAAGGTAAGTATTTTTATATTCACTAATAATCAATTATTTATTCAATCATCGATATTTCTACAAATTCATTGTGATATATATATATATATATATATATATATATATATATATATATATATATATATATATATATATATATATATATATATATATGACCGGGTATGAATGGAAGGCGACCAAAACTATCAAAATGATAGTTTATACAGGGCTACCCCATGCATACCCGATTTCGTATGATCATCCGTGTTTACAACGAACGCTATCGGTTTCGACCACACATTCGGTATCTGATCGGCTGGGAATACACCGACGGTATGCGAGCGGATTTTTGACAGTTCTTTCAATATTTGTAGACTGTCCATTATTACAAATGTCTTCAAAAGCACGGATCGAAATTTTAATTGTACCTGTGAGTAGCCACGATTTTAGCCTACAAGCCTGATTTAGACCACAACAATAATTTTTGTAGCAAGTTTTGATAGCGTGATGCATGCAGTATACATCGGACGATAATTTATCGAAAAACGGGCAATCCTGATCATACTCGAGATTACAAATTTGACGAGGTATTATTTTGTGTCGCACTAGCTATTTATCATTACCCCTAACGTATATATTCCGCACACTTTCCGAAAGTTTTCTTAAAATTTTTTTCACTTCCTTCAAAGACACCTCACCGTCAAAGTAGTCGAGTCCGTCATGGTACTGCGTCAGCCAATCTTCGTATATCAGTCAATGACTACTAAAATTACTGTTCACAGCCACTACGGCTACTTCTTTTGGTAGATTTCGATGCCTGGTGCCTTTGAAGAACTGAATGTCAATGATCACGTCCATGGTTGGTGGAAGTGTATAAGAACAATGTTTGAGAGAGACTGAATTTGCAAAGTAACTCGCTAAATGTATATATGTACAGTAGTAGAGAGTAGCAACATCTGTGAGGTGAACGTTTTAACTGCTAAAATAGACGATGACTTGACGTGAGGCATAAATTTCCAAAATATTATCATACTCTGCGTATATAATACAATTGACTGTTTCTGTTAGAGCCGCACTGAAACATACTTCTAATCTAACGCTACCGTGTTTGATCAAATTCCAATGACTGCAGTCATTTGCCGATAAATCTGGAGTCATATCAAAGGCAAATAGACAGTATCCGTGAGGGTATGATTCGCGCTATTTCGTTGCCCTCGTTGAGAAAGTGTATGCTTGTACCGTTTATATTAAAATGCTCGAAATTAAAGGGATTTAAGCAGCCGATCGCCATTAAAAGCTTTATTACTGACAAAACCCAGGATAATTCTCTTTGGTAGCTGACCCAATATGATATTGTCTAATGTTTCACCGTGTACACCACTGTGAATAGTCATTGCTTTGACTTCCAACCTCGTCAAAAGGTATTTGGCCGTTGTTTTTGAGAGTGATTGAGCGTGTGCTAGCAATATGCCCGGACTAATTTTTACACGTATGAGTAGAAGGTTTGCATCCTCGATGTGTATGAAATAAGAGACTGCAGAATCCATCAGGCAAAAGTTATCGCGAGATTTCACTAAGCGTACTCTTACTTCAACTCCATTGATCAACAGCTTCTCCTGATTAAATACATCGGCGTGAAGGTGGCCAATAAGATCAACAGATTTATCCGCAGTAAGCGATTTTCGTCTCTCCACTAATCCTTGGTTCTGATTTTCTGTGTCGTTCATTTTTTCAGCCGTATCCTCACACTGCAAGACAGTCGACAAGTGGGAGGATTTTGTGGCGGGTTCGTAATTCAACAATGTTTCGATGTACGATCTGTAGGTATAGGCATTGATAGGTGGTGACACGGGCTTCTGATTGACAGACACATCCACTTGATTGAACAGAGAATGCATCAAATTATTGATTGGTCCTACTCGGGCTTGTAAAAGTCTAAAAGCTGCTCGATTTGCCTCAGATATATCTTCGTCGGATGTGGTAGATCTCAAATTTACACGAAGACTAAGCATTGTATGAGCCAGATCGAGGTATTCATCACTATTGCCAGGGATCACAAATTCTATAGTTGAGTCATCGGTCGAAGACGATATCGGTTTGTATTGAACCTAATGCGATCCCTCGATTGTGGTTTCGGACGATGGAATGTCGTACAATAGCAGCTCGGACTTCAAACACTCGCACGAATAAATGTGTAGAAATGCCATTTTTATTTTTTTTTATTATTTTTTTTTAACTGTCAAAAATATCTCTAGCCGTTCTGCTTCTTTTGACCCTCCTATTGGAGCTCCTCTTCAGAGCTGTCTGCTTCTTTTTCTTCTTCTTCTTTTTCGTCTTTTTCACACCATTTCTCGACTGGCATTTTATACTACTGTCAGTTTTACGTTTTTTCTTACCGACACCCCTCTTTCTCTTGCGCACTGTGACAGGTTCACCGAGCAACTGCAACTGAGCTGGATTCCCGTAGCGTGCCATTTTATATCCCGACCACTCCATCAGTCTGTCCAATTTTTCTTTTCAGAACTTCACCATATTCTCTTACACGGTTGCGAAAGGTCTCCTTAACTGGTGCGTTGCGTGCTTTAACGTCGGACACAATGTTGAAACCCGTACGTACAGTCTCCTTACCCACAGCTTTGGCTCCCCAACTAATAAGCGGGAGAACTCGATAAAATATACCGGCTAGGAAGGAGATACCAACGTGACCTCTTAGGGATGGAAAACCGATGTAAATATGGCCAATTCCGGGGTACGGATTCCTACCCCATCCTCCTGCCCCACAGTAGCCATTGCCAACTTGGCAACTGAAGTAATCTTCGTAGCGATTCGTCTAGTCGACTTTCTTGAAATGAAGTGTCACGGTCCCTGTCCCATAATCGAATGGTATCGATTGTCCGCAATCGTCTCTTATATCTATTTCAATGGTCTGAAATGAGCTGAATAACTATGGTGCGTACATTAGCGGAGGGAAACTTTTGATTCGGGTAGTACCGTATTCGTAATTATCGGTATTCATCAATACGGCGCGTAGAAACCTTGATTGAACATCACCTGTCATATACGGTTCACAGATGTCGCTGTAGATCATAAACATGGCTGGTAGACCATTGAAAACTCGAGCAGGACTATGAGCCTCTATGGTGTATTGATCGCCAACAAAGAAAATCTGCCTATCCTTCTCAAATCCGAGAATTTTTCGCATTTTTTCCGATAAGCAAAGCTCGTGACTGCACGCAGTTATCCTTTCCACAGACTCTGCTGACTGTCACATAACCACCACGTTCAACTATCAGCCGCAAATGACCACTAATACATTCTAAGTTATTTGTCTCCTCAATGAGAGTGTGAGTGCCTTGGTAATTTCCTGGAGGAATCAGCGATTCTGCGATTGTAAAATTTTCCACTCTTAGCTTATTCGCCTCGAGTCTTGTGGGGAGAATTCGTTTCAGAGAAAATATTCTTTCTTCTTTGTCGACTGACACGTGTTGGAACGTTAGCGGAATTTGAACTTCTGTGAGCGCGACCAGCCATGAACCTTGTAATCTGATATGTTATGGCAACTGTGTTGCTAGGCAGAATAATGTAAAATTGATCCCTCATATTTGCGAAAGTTGATTAGCCTTGACCGAGGAGTTGAACTTTTCTGGATAGCCTCTCCAGCTGACGAAATACTCCTTTGAGTGACCTTTACCTCTACTGCGTAAAATTGTTTCTATTTTGAATGATTCCGTGACCAGATCTTTTAGAACTCTGCTCAATTCCGCCGCGTAGAAACCATCATCTATGTCCTCACCTGACAGATCTTGCAAATGGTAGACATGTGGTGGACGTGTCAGAGAAATCCGCACAATTTTAAATAACTCTAGTGTCCAGTCGCCCTCGTATCCTTTGTCAAAGATGGATCGTGCAGGACTGACGCGAACCAACTCACCGACTTTGAACTTGGGTAAATTACAACCATTCTTATTATTATAGCGACGCTGTAAATTTTCCTGTACTTTTCCAATGTTGTACAAGGTTATTCAAATTTCATAGACAGCCTTGGCGATGTATCCCATCGTGACAGAAGCCTGCACCTCCTCTGAAACCCAAGTTCCTCGCAGTATACGCTCTTCAGGATCTTCATGAGGGCAGTCTTCTTGAATTAATTGCTCGCAGCATGTCTGACATAGAGGAAATATCAATTTACCATGCACTTTCACTTGCAATAATGGATGATACAGATTTTGTGGTGGTAGTATATCGCACGCGATCAACCCGTTCACTTGTGAAATGTCGTTACTCGACCCTATCAGCTGTCCACACTCTTATTGACCGATCTAAATTTTCGGGTGATCAATGGGATACTTACCACGTTTACAAATGAACGGATACAGTGAGCACACGTCAACATACCTGATCTTCTCTTCGCCTTGACAATTAAACACTTTGACTGTGTCACCTGTGCGTCCACCGAAAAATGTATCACGTGGATCAAGTACTTTGCTTTTTACATTTACCACATTTTCTCGAACAAAATAACAAAGTTCTTCATTTTGTGATCTCGTTCTTAAACTGACACTCCAATTTTTTAATCTACTGGTAATTTGCCATCTTTAGTCTAAGCTAGTGGCCAATTTTCTTTCTTATCTGGCATCCATGGATTCACCACTTTTCAAATCTATATCTCTGTTTATCCTGTAACATCGGGGGCACTCGTGCCAAAAACAGCCTTGAAACTGAAGCACAATACCGTTGTGGTCCTCACCATCTTGGGGTGCACTGTAACCATCGACCAAGATATTCTCTAGTAGTCTTTTTTCCTGACCTCGTCCTGCATGCTCGATCTGGCGATGAATAACTCGTTGTTCCATCCAAGAGAGCCAGTGTAGGGCAATTTCAGACTGATTGCCTACCATCCTGTAACCATGAGGTGGTATAATACCTATTTGCGACTTTTTAAAAAAAATTTTTCACACATACAAGATGATGCAATAGTAGCTTCGACGAAAGGGTCCACACCAAATTTTATGAATGTTTTGCGGAATGCTAAAAATGCTAATCTCAAAATTGTCACGTCTTGCTTCCAATATTTCACAATTTCTCGTTGAAAATTGAATACCTAGCCATTTTGTACTTGTTCGTCGTACCATTTCAAAAATTTCTCTCGCTCCTTGATTGCCATCGAGTCTGGTGAATATGAATCAAGAGGTGGTAGAGGACCCTCGTAAGTCTGATTTTCCATCGTATTGAATAACTGCGGGAAAGAACCTTTCTCCATTTCGGATAATCCATAGGCTTTTGGTAAATTACTCAAAGGCATGTGAAAGTAATTTAGACTATCAATAAACTTTGCATGTAGAACCTCCATTAAAATTATTTTTGAACCATTCATCAATATCGATGGCACAACTCGATCATGATTGAATTTTTCCACAGCGTACTTAAATATGAACTGTGCATCGAATCCTTGGGCGTTGTGTGCTATGCATATAACTTGCTGAAATTCTCTCCTTGGCGCCAATGCCAGATCCACAAGCTATTTTACCGGGTCGCGATTAGACATGTATTTCCGAATACCGCACATTTCGCATCTAATTGAAATATCTTCAATCTCTATGCAATTGATACATACTTGCTGTACAACGCACAAATTTGGAACGTGCAATTTTTCCTCATCGTCACCCAGCACCCGAAAAGATTGTTGGGTTTCAAAGTCGTAAAACAAAAATAAGACTGGTTTTACACGCTGTGTCTGTTTGATCGGTACGTAACACAGGTGTCTAATATTACACTCATGCGGCTGACTTTCATTTATTTGAACTATTTTAAAACAAATTTGACAGTGTCTTATTTTACTGCATACATTACTGCTTTTATTACATGATCCTATTTTAAGATGATTTTGCAAACAACCATTGCCAAAAAATAATCTTAAACAAGCATTACATTTTTTTAGATTTTCCGCTGTATTACGCGGTGGCATGGACATGCACTTATAGCACTTGTTTGAATATCTATGTTCCTCGGCTCGCCAATAACATATATTGCATGGCATACAGTAGCCCTTGCTACCGCTTGCTCCAACAAGATTTAATATTGGTTGATAATGATTTGTCCGGTCGTAATACATTGTGCGTAATACGTGGGTAACATCACCGTGATTTTCACTGACATATCGTGTGCCGTCATAGATTGGTCAATTTCCACAAGCGAACGATGAAAAATTATAAATTACGATGCCACATTCATAAGATATGTGGCAGCAGGTTTTTGAATTCTTCCTTGTGATTGACGAATCTGGTTCCAATATTTGTGAAGCAGTCCTGAGCGCACATCTGACGGCATAGGCATAAGCAGCAGCTAAACTTCGCGGTAGACAAAGATTGTCATCGTTATTGATGTTTAATATAGATTGTTTTTTCACTGACTCCTCGGTTAAACGAACTCGTCCACGACTGGCCACCTCTCTAACAACATCACAATTAACGGATAACCGTTCATTTACATTGAACTCGTTCGCACTTTGCATAGCACTATGTAATATTTCCCAGAGATCTTCGAATTGAAAATCCTGTATAAGTCTGAATGATAGCCAAAGGGGACCATGATTGAACTGGTCCGAATTGATGGTTACACCAACAAAATCCATTGTTCCACCTCTCTCACAAAGCTGCCGATGAAGGTCCTGCATGCAACCCCTTAACCATTTGTAAACATGGGCAGTGGCTGGTGGCTGAGGTATGATTCCACGGATCTCCCTACCCTCATATCGAAAATATCGATAAAAACACGCTGCCTCATTCCGAATCACAAATCTAGGTCGCTCTCCTTCTTCACCGGTCTGCAAATGAGCATCTATAAGATCAGCCGATTTATACATGTACTTTATTAAATTAAACAAATTTAAATAAGAGTCTTACCTTCTTCGCCAGCTGTATCAGTGGTGCTACTGCTATTAGCATTGCTGGTATTGGTACTGCTACTACTACTACTACTGCTGCTGCTGCTGTCACTCCCGCTGCTACTGCTACTGCTGCGGGTAAGCCTTCTGCGTTTGCGGTCCCATCACTACAGCTATTTTCGGATACGTTATCATTGTTTCCATTTCGATTACGCTGCTGCCTCTCTCTTGACCTCTCTGAAGCTTAAGTATTAGAGCGTGCCTTTGTATTGCAGAAAAAACAATAAATGCAAATTATATTCAGACAGACTTAATACTTACGATTATTTATGTTTGACGATGATGAGTCTCCTCGATGGTTTGATGATTGTGGGTGGTAATTTCCAGATGTTAATGGTCCAGCGTCTATAACTAAAATGGAGAATGTGCATATAATTGAATAATAATTACAAAAATTTTAATTATAACATATTCACCACTTACCATTGGCTGTAACTAAGTGTGCAGCGTCTTATTGATCCGCCATACGTGCATGTGGCTCTGAAACTAAGTATTGAGAGAATTGAAATTATTTAATTAAAATGGAAAATTAATATTTGTATTTTAATTGGCTCAATACTTACAATTATTCTCGTTTCCGATCGACTCATCACACACCATAATGAAATAATCACCCTCGGTGTCTCTCATCATCTGGTTAATCACTGAAATAATGTTGATAAAAAAATATATAAATAAATAATAATATTCTAAGAGTTTAGATGTGAAAAAAAAGTAATTGATACTTACATTGACGGTGAAACATTGCACGAGCTAGCGGGTGCCCGTAATCGTTGCGCTGTCGTATTGCTTGGAGAACAATCGACAGAACATCTGGATTACGGAATAGACCGACGGTAAACAGGTAATATACCGTGGTTATTCTACAATGCAGCAAGAGAAAATGCAGCTTTCTGCATAAAACCTCTGCTGATTGGTTCTATAGGTCTGAGGCCCACACTTTGTCATACATTGTGTAAATATGTGAGACTCGATCTTTCGCGATACTCAATGCCTGACCCATAACTTTGGCTAAATGTGCCACACTTGCAATAATCATTCTGATAGAGATGCTTTGACTATCCAAAGTAAAACTGCCGAAACGTGCAAGTGTAGCTCCTTAAATATTGTCCGTCTATACGGCGGATATGCAGCATAAAACACAACCTGTTTTTTTTTGCTAATACTACTAATAAAAGACAATACATCTCGGGGATCAGATCATATTGGCTATTCATGTGCACGTGAGCATATATTTTCTGGTATTCGCTGGTTATAGACTTCTTAGAATGACATTTGCAACGATGTCGAGTAGTAGATATTATATTTATAGCCCACATGGTAAGAGAGTTGACATGAAAAAAAACTGCAAGCAATAACTTCGCGGAATAACGAGTAGTGATGATTTTGTTAACAATTGACTACAATCTGATACCCAGCGCAGGTGCAAACATACACTAGTACGTACTTGTTTTTTTTTTCTTCACATTAATATTTAAACACTATTCGCAATTATCCGTATTGGGGAAATATTTAAATTGTGAATTGAAATAAGCGGCAAGAAAGAGAGAGCGCTATAAAAAATACTTAAGATCGTCGTTCGCGATGCTCGAGCTTATCGAAGACACTTGATATCCTGCGAAATTCAGACATAAAGAAAAATCGCGAATTTCGGTATATTTATTTTTATTAATGGCAATCGATAGAGTGCGTTAAGATACACCTACTCTTACGAGAAGCGGTTGTAGGGTATAATACCCATATCCATGGTCAAAATAAAGTTTTTGTTATTATTTAAATAATATCTACTAAGCTTGACACAAGGGCAAATATTTTTTTCATGGGAATAATTAGTCATAAAGCAGCTGTATGGCTATACTAGATACATTTGTGAATGTCCTCGGTCTCAAGCAGAGTCCTTACCGAATTGTTTTTCTCTGTTTTTTGCTAATCAGCCAAAAAAGTATGAATAAGATAATGCAGCTGTGCTGTTATAGCGAGCAAAGCATGAGTTAGAAAATGCAGCTGCACAGTACAGGCTCTAATACACGTGCAAATATTTTGGGAGCTGGTCAAAGATATTATTCCTGAATTTTGAAGCATCAGCAAAAAGATGATGAGCAAGATGTGCTTGTAGTATGGGATCGCACGTGTTCAGGGCTAATAAAGTGTCGCAGTATCACACCTCTGGAAGAGAGTTAAACCATCACTGAGGGTTTAACTCTCTCTGGGTGAATATCATGCGCGATTGTAGCTGTGATTTTGCCGGGAACATTTGTAAAGGAGCGTACAGTGTAATGAGAAAAATCAGTCATGACGACAAGTGCTACTTCTGCCATGTGTACTATCATCGCCGTGGCAAATATCAGCGTATACGCTGGTCGTACAGCATTAAGTTTAAGGTTTGGATGTGTCCGCGTTGTATTATCAAGAAGAGGCAGCTATTAAATAAAAACTTATAAATAAATAAATGAACAGTTAAGCGCGTGTATAAATACAAAATAATTTTGTTTTTAAATAAATAAATGAACAGTTAAGTGCGTGTATAAACAAAACAATAATTTCGTGTTTAAATGAATAAATGAACAGTTAAGTGTGTGTATAAGCAAAAAATAATTTCCTGGATTTTTGGTGCATGTGCGCGAATAAAAACAATTATGCTCCCGGATGATGCTACAAGTGATGCCTCTGCTCTCGAGGCTGATTTATCTGAAGAACAGATTGAACAGATGAAGCAGGTAACAGTGTCCAGAGCAGTTAATAGATCGCGCGCAGCGATTGTATGACACTCCTATCACACTATTATGGAGCCTTAACTTTCGTACTATAGAAGTGTTGATGTGGCCTGAGTATTATCGGTTGTATCATCTGCAACAGATGTCACTCGAGCAAGCAGTGCCGACGAGTAAATGTTTAATTTGGCGTAGAAACATGTTAGATTTGAGAGCCAAGGAAAGGCAGTTGAAGACTAGGTATGTATAACTATATATATAATACCTCCAAATCTCCCTCTCTCTCTCCCTCCCCCCTCTCTCTCTCCCTCCCTCTCTCTCTCCCTCTCTCCCTCTCTCCCTCTCTCCCTCCCTCCCTCCCCTCTCCATAGTCAAATAAATATAATTCGAAAAAGCGGACAATGTTCCATACATACATACTTATGTAAAATATATAATTATATTTACAATTGCCAAATATTGACTATATAAGGAAATACAATTATATTTCAACGTATATTCTTTAACCATAATTATTTAATTATATTAAATCAGATTTTAGGTACATATCAAAATCTTACAGAATTTTTCTGTTTATCAATAATTTTTAGTATAATTATCACTGTTTTTAATTTAATTGATTCACGGCTCTGTTAACTGACGACTTTTGATGGGTCAAAACTTAAAGTCTTTATTTGGAATAATTTTATATTATAGCATCAATCTTTTTATTGAAAAAACGTAAGAATTTTACAATGATTTTTAACTAATATCAAATTACATACCAAGTAATAATAATAATTCTTTAATTCCTTTATAGATTTTACATCTGTTTATGTTTACATTTACATATTTTCATATTTATAATAATACATATAATACGTATAATATATTTTGCATTTTACATTTTTTTCTTATACATTATCTTTCTCCTTATTTTACATTTACCTTTTCACACTTTATTCTTTACTCTAATTTTTACATGCTTTACATATTCTATCCCATTTTACACTTTTTACATTGTTTCTTATTCATATCTTATTCCTACCCTTTATTTCGTTTCCTCTGCTCCACTACCCCCATTGTTCGCCCCTCTTATGTTTTTACCCCCCTTTCCTCCACCTGCTCCTTCCCAATTCCTCTTTTTTTTCTCTTTTTCTATCTTTTCCACTTTAACCCCTTCTATGACCCTTCCATTCTCTCCCATCTTTCTCCTCCCCCCTTCCCTCCCTCTCTCTATTGTCTCCTCCTCTATCTTATTCTTTCTCTTTTTTCTTCGCAATTTTTTCGAACTGGTGCGCGTATTTACATAGTCTCTCGTTCGGTTTCCCTTTTAATATCTCTATCATTTCCCTCATAATTTGTTTTTCCTCTCCTATCAACTTTTTTTCTTCTAGTTTCTTTACCCATTCCTCTTCTATTTCTTTTCTTGCTTCTTTGCAGACCCATATATGTTCTAGCTTTTCTTCTTTTTCCTTGCATACCCTACACATATTTTCTTTGAACCCTTTGCATTTCTCTCTGCCTATGTTCCCACAACTCAATCTGGCCCATTGCTCCTTTATAAACCCACTTACTTCCTCATTCTCCCAGTACCACTCTTTTCCTATATTTTCTTTCCATTTTCCATATTCCGGGCAAAAATTCGACTCTTCTATCTTCTTCGAGTCCTTTTGAATTTCCTGTTCTAGTTTTATCCTTATTCCTTTCTCTAGCCTTTCCTTAATTTCCTCTATGTCTTTCCTACTTTCACACTCGTAAATCTTCCTTATGAGTTCCTGGTCCCCTACCTCTTTCATTGCTCTCTCCAACTCTATACCCCATTTTGACACATTTTTATTCAATATTTCTCTTAACTCTTCTTTTAAGCATATCCTAGGCCATCTCCCTTTCTTCATTCCCAGTGTGTATAATAAATATTTACTTTCCTCCCCTGCTTCCCTTCTCCATATATACCCCGGTGTATTTTTATTCAGTCCCATTGTCATCTTCATGTGCCTATTTTGTACTCTCTCTATTTCTCCCCTCTTTCCCCATCCCCATATTTCCACTCCGCACAGGCAGCTAGACCTTACTATTGTTTCCATCAGGTATGTTCTTCTTTTCAAGCTTCCTATATTTTCTCTTTTCCCTATTCCCCACACCATATTTGTTGCCCTTCTTGCTTTCCTTGCTAGCTTTTTTACGTGTATTCCATACGAATTTGAAGACGTGATCTACTGCCCTAGGTATTTGTAATCTTTTACTGTTTCTAGCTATTTCCCTTTGAATACCCATTTGTCCCTCTTATTTTTCCTTCCTTCCTTCTTAAAGCACATTATCTTCGTTTTTTTCGTGTTTAGTGTCATTTTATTTGTTCTGCAGTATTCCCTAAATCATCTAGCATTCCCTGTAGTCCCCCTCTCGTATCCGCTAGCGCAATAACGTCGTCCGCGAATTTGAGGCAGAATATCTTTCTCTCTCCTATCACCGTTCCTCCCTCGTTCCTTTTTTCCCATCTTTCTTCTAGGTCTTCTATATATATGCTGATTAGTGTCGGACTTAGTAGACAGTCTTGTCTCACCCCTTGATTTGACTTAAATCTTCCCGTTGCCTCCTTTCCCACTATAACCTCATTTTTTGTTTCTCCGTATATTCCCTTTATTAACTATAAGATATTCCGTTTTATGCCAATTTCTCTATTTTTTCCATTAAAATTTTCCTGTCCACCGAATCGAACGCCGTCTTAAAATCTATCAGCGCAGCATATAATTTTCCTTCTTTTTTCTTTATCTTGTTTCCTATCATGCTATTTAGTGTAAATAGATGGTCTCTTGTTCCTCTCTTTCCTCTAAATCCCGCCTGATTTTCCTTTAATTTTCCCTTTAATTCTATCTATTCATTTAGTCGCCTTGCTATAATAATTGACAATAGTTTATATCCCGTGTCTAGCAGAGAAACTCCTCTATAATTCGTAACCTCTTCTTCCTTTCCCTCCTTATGGATCGGAAGTATCCTAGCTGTTTCCCATCTTTCTATTAATTTTCCTTCCTTGAGTGCTTCATTCAGAATTTCTGTTGATTCTACTATCCATTTAATTGGCAGGCCTTTTAGGAATTCTACTGTTATCCCATCCTCCTCCGGAGCCTTTCTGTTCTTCATCTCTCCTAGTATCTGCTTTAGTTCCCATGGCGTTATTTCTTTGCTCATTCCTCTTCTTCCCCTTCCTCTACCCCTGGTTGAACTTCTATTGTTTCTTCTACTTCCTGTTCCTTATCCGCTCCCAGTAACCTCTTGAAGTGATTTTCCCATTCTTGCTTCCCTATCTCTCTTCCTTTCCCTTTGTTCCTTCTTTGCCTGTATCTTTTAATTGCTTCCCAAAATTCTTATAGGTTTTTGCATTTTTCTACCCTCTCCCAACCCTTTTCCATTTCCTATCTTTTTCTCTCCCCTTATTTTCCTTAAGCATGCCCTCTCCTTTATTAATTCTGTTTTTACTCCCTCTTCTCTGGTTTCTATCCACCTTTTTAGCACTTTAAATACCTTTTTCTTTTGCTCTTTAATTTCTCGCATGTTTTCAATAGATTTTTTCTGACATTCCTCTGTATCTAACCTTAAGTTCAACATGTCAGCTGTTTCTTCTATTTCCTTTTTCAGTTTATTCCATTTTTTCTGACCATTTCCTTCTTCTGCTTCCTTCTGAAGCTTCCCATTTTTCCCCCATTATGGTCTTATAATCGGCTTCCCTTTTTTCTATCCACTAAGTCTCCTTCTTTCTTCCGAACTCTCCCCCTCATATTCCTTTTTTTTCCTTTTCCCACTTTTGATTGTAAAAACTATCGGGAGGTGATCAGATTCTATCCTTTTTTTCACTTCCATTTCCTCTATTATGCTTCCTTTTTTGTCAAAATTTCGATCACTAGATCGAACACTGATCCTGCTCCCTTTCCTGTGTAAGTTATATCCCCCTCCTTGTCCCCTTTCGTCCTCCCATTCCTTATTTTCAAACCCATTTCCTCGCATACTTTCAACAGTTTCTTTCCTTCCAGATTTAGCAATTTATCCCTTGATTTGCTCACGTTTTCTTCTTCTTCCTCTCTCTTTCCCCTTGCTGCTCCCCCACCCTGGCGTTGAAGTCTCCTGCCAGCACCACCCTCTGCCCCTTATCTACCCTCTCTTGAACGATCTCTTCTAGTTTTTTCCCTATTTTACTCATCCCTACATTGTTGTAGCACGTTATTAAGTTTATTTTCCCCTCCTCTCCTGCGTGAATGTTGTGAATGTTTATTCCGTATTCCCACTCCCTTATTTTTAAATTATTCATTAGTCCTCTTTTTATTCCTACCATTATTCCCCCCTTTGCCCTCCCTCTATCGTTTTCTCTTTCCGCCGCTTTTGTCTCCCAATGGTATCCTTGGTCAGTATTTTTAATGTTTTTCCTTCTTTTCCCTTTTCCAACCATGTTTCCTGCAATAATATAATGTCCTGCTTGACTAGAATGTCCCATGCTTCCTTTATTTTAATTGTCCCCGCTATGTTCCATGTTATTATTTTGATTGTCTTTTCCTCTTTTTCCTTTCTTGTCCATTCGCTTCCGAAAAAGCACCTTTTCATTTTCCAACTACCCCTTCAGTTCATTCCAATAGTACCAATTTCCCTCCACTTTTATCTTCATATACCCTACCCTGACTTCTATCCCCTTTTTTCTCACTTTTCTCTATTTCTTCTAGCCATTTCTGTACCTCCTTTTCTCTGGCTGTCAGGTCATCTTCTATCCAGATGCCTTTTGCCTTTAGCAACTGTTTTCTCTTCATTAGTTCTATTTTGTTTTTGAACGACTCTAATTCTATTATCTTATTTATGTATATATCCATTTCTAGATTTGTTTTGATTATTTCTTTTACCTCCCTTTTCACATTTCGCCCTGTTCCTACTCCTCTTAGTAAAACATTATTTTTCCTGTTTTTCCTCTCCTTGAATTCCCACTCTACTTCCTTTTCCTCCATGGCTTTCGGTATTTTGTTCAAATAATCCCTCCCTTCCCTATCTATTCCTTCAAATACCCTTCTTACCGTCCCACCCCTCCCCTCCTCTTCATCGTTCTGCTCTTCCAACTCATTTGCTATCCCATTCTCACCTATATTTTGAGTTCTTTGAATATTTATCCCTCTCCCCTCTGTACGCTGTTCCCCTACTTTATCCCCTTCCTCTACCTCCCCTCTCCTATTTACATCTTTTAACATCATTATTTGTATTTTTTCCTTTAGTTCTTCTATCTCTGTTTCTAGATTCATCACTTTCCTGTTTGTTTCCCCCTCCCCTTCCTTCATTTTATTTTCTAAAAACGCATTTCTATCTATCAATTCCTTTATTCCTTCCTCTATTTGTTTTATTTTTTCTCTCCAAAGCCTGTTATTTTCAATCATATTTCTATATTCATTCCTTTCTACTTACAATGTTTCTATTTCTCTACTCATATCGCTGTTTCTATTTGTTTCATTTTCCAAACGCTCTATCACTTCCATTAGTTGTTTACATAATTCCTCTTTTCCCCCCTTACCTTTTCTATCTTATATTCTAGCTCCTTAACTAACCTTACGTCTATCGCATACTCTTCTCTCTTCTTGTCGTGTGTTGTGTTACTGCCACACTCTGTTGTCCTCGTATCTGAGTCATCTTCCGTTGTCGCGCTGTCCTGTCCTCTATCCTGCTGCGTCGGTAAGTATGCATCCTTCTCTTTTTTTCTCTCATCTCCCTTCCCTGATACTGCTCCCCCAAGTGCTTCTTCCCCATCCATCCTTTCCGCCTCTCTTTCCGTTTCTTCTCTCTGTTCTCTACCTTTCTCTTCCTCTTCCTCTTTTTCCACATCTTTTTCTTCTCCTTCCTCTTGACCCTCTCCCGGCTTTTTGACTGGTGATCTCTCTACTCTATTTCTTCCGAACGTCACATCAAATCCCACGCTTTTCTTCTCGAGGAAGTTTAATAATTGGTTTGCCTGCTCGTTAGTTTTTTCCTCTTTCATCGGCCTTCCTTTTCCTCTTTTACTTTGGTTTTCCGGGGCTGTTTTGTTCCCCCCGACTGCCATCTTTCCTCTGTTAACCTTGCTTCTACCTTCTCACCTCCTTTCACTTATCACACTACACACTTTTTAACTACTATTGCACTTTTACACTACTAGTTTTTTATACTGTACCAATACCGGACGTCTCTCTACGGTCGGTCTACTGCCTTCAAAGGGTCCGTCAATGTTGTCTATGCTGGGGCGGAGTAAACGCGCTCCTAATCGTGTTAGTGCGGAGTAAACGCGCCTCTAATCACTACACAAACTTGACACTGGCTGCTCACAAGAGAAGACAAGCTCTGCCGTACTACCGATCAGTTCTGACACAAAAGGCTGTAGTATCCCGCTATCGCCGGGTTGCTATTCGTCGGTCCTTTGGCACGGACGTTTCTCTACGGTCGGTCTACTGCCTCTAAAGGGCCCGTCAGTGTTGTCTATGCTGGGGCAGAGTAAACGCGCTCCCAATCGTGTTAGTGCGGAGTAAACGCGCCTCTAATCACTGCACAAACTAGACATTGGCTGCTCACCAGAGAAGACAGGCTCTGCCGTACTACCGATCCGTTCTGTCACCAGGCACTGCGTGGATCGGCTCCAGGGTTTTTAAAGTCTCTGTGCCGATGCAAGGAGTTTTGGAATTAAGATGTTAAAGATGACTATCATCCAATCGACATTTGCCACCAGAAGGATTAACGCGTATAAGTTGACCTAATTCGCGCGCGAGGAGTGCCGACACGCAGGTACGTGCGCTGCTCTGTTTTTCGGCGCTCGGTTTTGTAGTGCCCTTGTAAGCAGTTTGTGGACGAAGGCGTTCCATCTTATACACATACATTTATATACTTATACATACACATATATTCGCACTCATACTCGTAAATATGGAAATCCAATCTTTTGAAGATTATATTCCGTACGCTTCAATCTTTTGAGGATTATATCGTCTTTTGAGGATGCATCCTCAAAAGACACCCTATCTTTTGAGGATTTTCTAGAGTCTATTAACCTAGAGTTACTTCGGCTAACCAGATAACCCACGTGAGTTTTGGGGGTTGAAGGGTGCGAAGCACCCTTCAACACCCCAAAACTCACTTGGGTTATCCAAGCGGTTAACAGAATGAGATTATAAACATCCTAATTTGGTACTGGGTTAGTTTGGTTATTTTTTAGCAATCTCGAACTCTGAATGAAGGGAGAACATGTCCTCAAAATGCGGGATTACTATATCTATATATATATATACATATATATTTATCTATATGAACGTGAGACATTACACAAGTAATACTTTAATTTAATAATATTTTATAAGAATATTTTTTAGCAAAATGAGCTATAGAAAAATTTTGTACGAAAAATTCATTAGTAAAAATAAATGAATTGCCACCAATTAATTGAGACGCAAATAAAAGCAAATTTCCGAATATACGATATATTTCATGATTTTAATAATTTGATGATAATTTTTTATCAAAGTACTTTTTGCATATATAAAAATCATACATGAAAAGTGGTAGAATAATTTTTTAATGACAATTAGACATTGTTGAATCAGAATATGAAAAATACACGATTTCCAAAATTTACCGTTTCGCATCCTTTTGGTATTTTGTCGATAACTTTGCGAATAAAATTTTTAAAAATAAACTGATTGCAGCAGCATATTCTGCGTACAATTTCCTATTAAGAAAGCTAATAAAAAATCGTTTTTTTTTATTTTATTTAGACTTGACCCCTTAACTAAGAAGAGTTAAGTGATCTTATTCGAAATTTAGGATTACCTAAAAATGGAGCAGAATATTTAGCGTCAGTTCTTAAAACGTAAAAACAGGTAATAAAAGGAACAACGACCTCTTTAAATCGACATAGAGAATAAAAATTTAGAAAATTTTTTACAAACGATGAAGAGAATTTGTTGATGTATTCTACAGATGTTAAAGAATAGTCGGTGTAATAAAACCGAATACGTATGAAGACAAGGAATGCAGACTTTTTATTGATTCATAAAAACGAAGTCTGAAAGCTGTTCTTCTTCATAACGGAAAGAGATTTGCATCCATTCCCATAGCTCACTCGACTAAGCTGAAAGAAACTTATGGAAATTTAGAAATCGTATTGGAAAAAATTAATTACTTGAACATCAATGGATTGGTGGTGATCTTAAAATTGTATCTATGATCTTAGGACAACAATCAGGTTTTACTAAAAATCCCTGCTTCTTGTGTTTATGGGATAGTAGAGAACTGGTAAATCACTACGTTAAGAAATTATGACCAACTAGAACACATTTAGCACCAGAATCGAGAAACATTATACGTACGACATTGATTGATCCATCAAACTATCTGCTACCACGACTTCATATCAAACTTGGTTTCTTGAAGCAGTTCGTCAAAGATCTGGATAAAGATGCCGATTGTTTCCAGTATTTAGGAGAACAGTTTTCCACAATAAGTGATGCTAAATTAGAAGAAAGTATTTTGATTGTCCTCAAATTCGTACTTTATTTGGAGACGAAACATTTATCACAAAAATGAACGACACAGAAAAAGTTGCATGGCAAAGTTTCAAGACTGTTCGTGAGAACATTTTAGGAAATAAATAAATAAAATAAAAAGAGTGGGAACTATCAGGAACTAATTGAATAAATGTTGGAGAATTTCAAAAATTTGGGTTGCTTGATGAGTTATAAAATGCATTTCTTACATTCCCATCTTGATTATTTTCCTCTTAATCTAGAAGACGTCAGTGAAGAACGGGGA
Source organism: Muscidifurax raptorellus (assembly GCA_020010945.3). NCBI lineage: Eukaryota > Metazoa > Arthropoda > Insecta > Hymenoptera > Pteromalidae > Muscidifurax > Muscidifurax raptorellus. The sequence goes on along the minus strand of JAHUUD020000013.1, from coordinate 1,539,412 downwards.
GAACGATTTCATCAAGATATAAGTGTAATGGAGAATCGATATCAAGGAAGATGGAATGTCAACATGATGGTAGATTTTAGCTAATGGTCCCAATATGGTCGCTTGCGGGGCACTTGTTTTCTATCTGAGATATAACTTTCTATTAGATTAAGGCTTTTACCTCTTATCCCGTATCTATCTAATTTATCTAAAAGTTTCTTATGATCAACCATGTCAAAGGCCTTTGCTAGATCTAAAAATGTGATTATAATCGGAATGCTTCAATCTATATTATTATAAATGATGTTTGAGATGTAATTTAACCCATTAACGCTCAAGCGACTTGATTTTTTGTCAACTTTTCGACGCATTTATTTTATATGTTGCCGTCTTTGAAAAAATACCGTTTTAACATATTTCGGCGTAGAATTTTATGCTCTTTGCTCACCTTTGTCTCACCGACAAAGGTGGACAAAATGCTTCCACTTAAAGAGAAAATGTTTGTTATCAATATAAAATGTCTTATTTCTACAAAATGGCGGCAATAACGTAAACATTTCATACAAAACATTACTTATTTTTGAGAGGTAATTAATTTTGTTTTCGAAAACTATAGATTTAAGCGAAAAGTTTATGAGAACAAAAAAGTCTTAGAATTAGTCAAAGAACACTCACAAATTTTTTCGGAATTTTTTGAGACAATTAAAATATTTTTTTTAAAACCTAAAAATCTGATTTTTGAAAAACAAGTCAAAATTTTTTGAAAAAATTTGTGAGTATTCCTTGACTAATTCTCAGACATTTTTGTTCTATTGAATTGTTTGATCAAGTCCATAGTTTTCGAGAAAAAAAATAAGTGATGTTTTGTATGAAATTTTTACGTTATTGCCGCCATTTTGTAGAAACAAGATATTTTACATTGATAACAAAAATTTTCTCTTAAAGTGGAAGCATTTTGTCCACCTTTGTCCACTATTGGAGCACAAATTATTGGCGATAACATTATGAAAGAAAATCAAGTAAAATTTTTTCTTTCAATTTTCTCGATTTTATTTGTTTAAATCGGCCATATCTTTTTTCCTAGAGGTCTAATTATCATTTTGACTACGGATTCTAAAAGAGCATAAAATTCTACGCCGAAATATGTTAAAACGGTATTTTTTTAAAGACGGCAACATATAAAATAAATACATCGAAAAGTTGACGAAAAATCGAGTCGCTTGAGCGTTAATGGGTTAACGCGTCCACAGTTTCTCTATTATTAATAAAACCTAATTTCTTATCAGATATTATATTACATTCCGTTAGAATCATATATAATATATACATGATTTTTTCAAAAATCTTTGCTGAGTTTGAGATGAGTGAAATCGGCCTGGAATTCGATATACATAACCTGTCGCCACCCTTATATACAGGAACTATATCAGCTTGCTTTAAAGCTGTTGGCCTTGTGGCTTGTTGGATGCACATATTCAAAATGTGCTCCGATGGTTTAACTAGATGTTTTGCAAGTAACTTTACTGATTTAGCATTGGACTTATTAACACCCCAAGTTTTATTTTTCAATGAATTTACAATTTTTAGTATCTCAATACTATCTGTAGAATGGATGAAAATTGATTTGTTATTACTATCTGGAGGTTTATGTTGATCCCTATATAAATTTGAAATTTGTTTATTTGTAAATTTGTAAATTTGTTTATTTGTGTAGTAAGTTTCATGTTTGCGTACATACAATTATACACCGATGATTTGACAAACGCTTAATAAATACTTCAAGTTTTTCAAAACTTGCATTTACACTTCTTATATTAACACACAAAATTAAGTTCTTTATATTTAAAGTGGACTTATTGAGTTTTTTTAATATCGTCTACTTTACAGTCAATCTTGCTTATATCTTCAAAATTTAAATCTTGATTCATTAATTTTTTCTACTTCTTAGTCTCCCTGTTATATTTGTGTTGTTTGATTTTGAAGTAGTTAACGATGTTCTAGAGGCTGCAATTCTATCTTGATGAAAAACGCGATTTCCGATTTTCGTTATGAATACATTTTCCCGGCTATCGGAAGGGCTTTTCGTCAATCGGCGTGTATTTCTGTCCTCTTTGATCCTACGTAGTTTTGGATGCGCGTAAAACGTGCAAAGGGGTCGAAATCGCAGCGAGACAGATGAGGGATGAAATCTTTTTTATTCTGTTCTCATTACTGGACGTTAGTTTGAAGGGTTGCTCTGAAAATAAAACTACTAATATTGTTAGTGGTTCTCATTATCTTTCTTTTGAACATTAAATAATGGATTTAAAAACGTGCAAAGCCTGCTATTTTTGCGATTTTCAGTAAAATTTTGCTGAAATTGATGTAATCTTCATCGCCGTTTTTAACCACTTTCCCGCGTGCTATAGGGATGAATTTTTTTTTAAAATAACATGTTTTTTTGTGTTCTAAATGATGGATATGGTTTTGTGCGTTCCCTTTTTGGGGCAGATTTACATTACTCCTTGGCATCCTCCTTTATCTTTAAATCCATTTTTACAACGTCAATTACTCCATTCTTTTACATCAAACGATTCGTTTAATACATCTTTGATAAACAATACTTCTTTTACGGCTTCGGACATTACAGTATATTCTGCGAAAGTAGAACCTTTTGTTACGTTAGTTCGTTTATGTGTTTTCCAAAAAATTACATTACCATAAAGTCTTATTACAAAGCCTGTTGTAGATTTTCTATCCATATAATCTCCCGCGTAATCAGAATCTACCGTACAATTTTAAGTTTCGTTGTGTACATTATCGCAATGTGTTAATTTGAGATCATTAATTTTATATAAATACTTAAAAATTTGCATTGCATATTTATAGTGAGTTTGGTTGTAGCAACTTTGGTATCAAGTTAAGTAATTTACGCTATACGCTAGGTCTGGCCTTGCGCCTATACTTATATATAATAATTCGCCGATCAGATTTCTGTATTTTATTCGCTCATCTATTTCACTAGCTTGATCTAGTTTTAAATTAGCCTCCATTGGGGAATCATATAATTTGGCATTTTCTAAATTATATTTTACAGCTAAAGATTCAATAGATTTTGTTTGACTCAAGGTCATTTTATTTCTATCATTACTATAATTAATATCTATTCCAATGTATTGACTTATTTTTCCTAAGTCTTTCATTGAAAATCTTTCCATTAAACTAGATTTTACTTTATTTATTTTATTTTTATCTTCGCAACAAATTATGAGATCATCTACAAAGACTAGTATATATATTGGAACTTTACTTGTATTATTTACATATGGACAGCAATCATAATTACTTCTTATAAAATTTAAACTTAAAATTTTAAACTTTCAATGAATTTATTGAAACATTCATACCAAGCTCTTGGGCTTACTCTTATTGTTAGACCATTGAGTACTTTTTGCCATTTGCAAACTTTATTGTCTTCAGTTTCATAACCTTTCGGTCCATTTATATATACTTAAGTTTTTTTTGACAATTTAAGAATCCTCTCTCGACATCCAGTAGTTCTATGGATAAAATGTTTTTCAACTGTATGACAATAAAATGTACAATGTTTGCATTTTTCCTACTGGTAAATAAGCATTTTCAATGTATTCTCTTGGTTAAAAACCTCTTACAACTAATCTAGCTTTATAAATATTATTATTTTTCTTTTTGTAAACCCACTTGACATCAAGGACTTTTTGTTTTTTGGCCTTTCAACAATTTGCTAAGTATTATTTTTCTTTAAACTATTTATTTCACAATCCATTGCAATTTTCCAATTTTTATAATCGCTCGATTTTATCGTCTACTCAATTGTATTCGGTACATTCGCCTCAATATAATTTACATTAACTTTTTCTTACAAGTTCTGGAACTCTTACAAAGACTAGACTGCCATAAATTTGTATATGTTCAACATTAGGTTATTGTCAAAAAATATTTCGTACGAAGTTTTATTTTCCGCCGTATTTGCAAGTGTTCGGTTGTTTAAATATGCTACTGTTTTCAGAATTTCAGGCCAATAACGCTTATGAATGTTTGGTTCGCGCATTGAACATCTCCATGCCCATATCCATTGCAGATCTATAGTATCTTTCCGCTACACCATTTAATTCATGGACGTAGGGTGGGTATAATAATAATTCAATACCTTTAGATTTTTAAAAATTATAAATTTCATGATTCAAATATTCTTTACCATTAACACAACGTAATTTTTTAACTCTTTTGTGAAATTTATTTTTTACAAATTCTTTCCAACAACTCGCAGTCTCTGATTTATTTTCAATACAAAAGATTCTAGTGCAATTACTGTAATCATCAACAAATGATAAAAAATATTTTTCTCCGCAATAAGCAGTTGTATTATGTGGATCGTTCAAATCAGTGTGAATTAATTCTAAAATTTCACTATTTTCTGTTCCATTATTTTTAAATGGTACGTTTGCCATTTTACTTTGAATACAGTTTGCAGATTTCATTTCAATATTTTCAAGTACTTGCATCTAATATTTTAATATTTTCATTTTATACTTTCAAGTATTTTTTTTTAAATTATTCTTATCACTTTTTAGCAAATCCTGGACTAAGTGAATTGCCGCAGCTGTCTCATAAACATGACAGTTGAGGTTGTGATGAACAGGAGACACAAAATGCTTTGTGACTACGGCGAAAAAAAGTTTTGAAAGAGTTTTGAAAAAGTTGTTATGAATAAACATGCTTTTAAATGAAATGTGCTAATTTAAACTTTTTGATGAATATTAATAATTGGAGCAATAAAAAAATATGGATAAGTATTACTGTAATTATGTATAAATATTGTAAGTCAAAACTTTTATGCTAATTTTCAAAGGAAGGGATGGACTAAATGAGTTCAGCTTTGGTGATATAGTTTAAAACTACATTGGTTATGGTATGAATGAGGGGATTTGGTTTAGATCCTATAAAAAGAACGTTCGTGATAATTATGTTAAAATTAATCAAAAATTGAAAAAATATCAGAAATATGCTTATAAAATTTTTTCTATAGAATCTAAACTAAATCCCCTTATTCATACCATAACTAATGTGCTTTTAAACAATATGATTGAGTTGGAGCTCTTTTGGACCATTTGTTCATTTGGGATCTTACGGTTAGTGAATTATAGACTACCTACTATACATAGATATTATAGAGGCATACAAAGGTAATAAAACAATCAAAATAAAGGTAATTATGTGAAATAATAGTATAAAAAATTTAGTTTATTTATATAAAAAATTAATGAAAAATTTTGATTTCAATTCCAAAAGTGGTGTGCTCCCTTAAGACTTCTTTTATGTCATTTCTATTATAGATGCGATTAATATTTTGCAATTGTATTATGGTGTCCGTCATGGGTTTTTAATTACTATAAGAAGACGATTAGAGGAGTGCAATGTGGTTGGCGACCCGCCAAGCCCGAGGGGTGTCACTTTTTCGTTGCACTCTTCACTCGTTACATTTTCTGGTGTCAGAAGTGGGATACGACGAGTCGCCTACAAAGGGGATTGTCTGAAGCAGTTGCCTGTCTTATCTACCGAAATAAAAAAATGAATAAAATGCGTCTAATATATGTGGGTTGCGTCCTGTGAAGTATGAAGTCATCATGAGGATCCGAGCGATGCGTTCTTATAATTACTATAAGAAGATGAATAGAAGAATGCAATGTGGGTGTTGGCATTGGCGCGACGACTGAGCGTCTGCCTTGCAAGCCAGAGGTCCTCGGATCAAGCCCGAGTTCCGTCACTTTTACGTTAATCTTTTCATTCGTAACACTTTGAAAAAATGTATATACAATTTTATATCAATAGTATTAATTTCTAAACTCAAAAAATTGAATGCCTTATCATCTACTTTGTTATGATAAATACTTACGTTGAGAAAAAAATCAATGATATAAAGATATATACATTGCTGGTTATTTATTAAGTTGTCATAAAAGAAGAAATATAATTTAATACCTTGTTTTAATGATGATAGTAATTGATTGGCAAGGTCAAGTTCATTATTTAATTTTTCAATTTGAGTTTCTTTATCGATATTTTGCTTATCATGATCTAAAATTATTTCATTATGTTTCGATTCTAATATTCCATATTGTTCAGTAGCTTGCTCTAATAGTTCTTGTAATTCTTTTACTGCGTTTGTGTACTCATTAGCTTTAGCATCAGCTTCTTCAGCCATTCTTTTATATAATTCAGCTAATCTAGTTTGAGCTGTTATTTCTTCTTGATAAGAAGCATGCATAGTTAATTCTTGATTTCGCTGGTCGTCCAATTTTTGAGTTAACTCCTCACACCGACGTTGCAGAGTAGCATTTACCTCACGAATATTAATCACAGAATCGTTTGTGATTTTTAATTCTTCTTCACACTGAATTAATCGAGTTTGCGTCAAAAGCGCATGAGAAGATGCTTCTGATCGGGCATTTTGCAGTTCTATTGTTCTTTTAGTTAATTCTTCTTCAAGACCAGTCATTTGTTGAGATAAAAGACTTCTTTCTTGCTCTAATCTTTTTTCTCTGCAAAGCAAAAAATTAAATATATATTAAATATACAAAACATCAGTATTTATTACTTACTGTAGGAAATTGCAAGAATATAAATCTATTAACTATTTTTAAACAAGTTTTATAAAATTTTTAATAACTTTTTTTTCTTTTAGCAACTTCTATAAAATTGTAAAAAATTAAGTTCAAATTCTGATTTCGTATTGTTAATCACATACAGTGAAATTCCAAAAATCATAAATGAATGTTTAAAGTAATTCATACTTTAAAATGACTTGACAATGCAGTCTCATAATAATAGTACATTACGCACCTAAGGTGGAAAACACTTAACGAATTCGGCGAAGGTGGCAAACACGAGATATGGGCTGTTTAAATTTACTTCCATGGTTCATATATATATTTTTTTGCACAAGGAGTGTAAAATGCGTAGGCTAGTTTCCGTCAGAAGGTCAAACAGTACGAAAATGTGAAAAATGTGCCATATTTTTACAAAATTATATGCATGTGTGTGTGTGTGTGTGTGCGTATGTGCGTGTGCGTTTTTTTTTTCGTTATAGAGTGAGAGGTTAAGGGCAAATCCATTATGGACGATATGGCACCAACTGGTACCACCTGTGTGGGACTCTCACCCACTAAACCCTTCGCTACCGTTAGGTTTTGAATTTCAACGACAACAGAATCCTCTCCGTCCTCCTTACCGACCCTAAGTAAGTTGGACCTGTCTCTTTCTCCAATAAGTCACCCCCACGGTAACACCGTTTGAGTATTGCTTCGCGGGGGGACTTTGGGCTACCGCGCTAGATATATTTACCTATATGTATACTGATGCAGAACCTTACTATAGCTCTATAATACGGACCTATAGTATTGAAATGCAGATGAAATTTACTTTTATTTAAACTTGAGTCCACAACTTACAAGGAAACTATCCCAGCCCGACCTTAACAGCTTTAATTATTTTTTGGATATGTAGTAGAACATGGAAAAATATATGACACGTGTTATTCGTTTGTGCTCATTCGGTGACTTGAAGGGTGAAATGACTCAAAAAGTGCATCCCCAAAAAAGTTTTTTTTTAATATCTCAAAAACACATTGAAATTTCCAAATGAAACCAGCGCCATTTTGTTTCATCAAAATGGACTTGTATGGGAATCGTTTTTACTCTGAAGGGTTGCATCCCTTGTTTGTATAAAGGTAAATATTATTTTTTTTTTCGTATTTTTCTCCAGAAATTTTTTAATTAACCGAATATTAGAAAAAATCATTCTGTTATAAAGAATATTGAAAATTAAAGTTCACCTATCACAGGATTTGTTTGTTTATTTCTATCATTACTATAATTAATATCTATTCCAATGTATTGACTTATTTTTCCTAAGTCTTTCATTGAAAATCTTTCCATTAAACTAGATTTTACTTTATTTATTTTATTTTTATCTTCGCAACAAATTATGAGATCATCTACAAAGACTAGTATATATATTGGAACTTTACTTGTATTATTTACATATGGACAGCAATCATAATTACTTCTTATAAAATTTAAACTTAAAATTTTAAACTTTCAATGAATTTATTGAAACATTCATACCAAGCTCTTGGGCTTACTCTTATTGTTAGACCATTGAGTACTTTTTGCCATTTGCAAACTTTATTGTCTTCAGTTTCATAACCTTTCGGTCCATTTATATATACTTAAGTTTTTTTTGACAATTTAAGAATCCTCTCTCGACATCCAGTAGTTCTATGGATAAAATGTTTTTCAACTGTATGACAATAAAATGTACAATGTTTGCATTTTTCCTACTGGTAAATAAGCATTTTCAATGTATTCTCTTGGTTAAAAACCTCTTACAACTAATCTAGCTTTATAAATATTATTATTTTTCTTTTTGTAAACCCACTTGACATCAATGACTTTTTGTTTTTTGGCCTTTCAACAATTTGCTAAGTATTATTTTTCTTTAAACTATTTATTTCACAATCCATTGCAATTTTCCAATTTTTATAATCGCTCGATTTTATCGTCTACTCAATTGTATTCGGTACATTCGCCTCAATATAATTTACATTAACTTTTTCTTACAAGTTCTGGAACTCTTACAAAGACTAGACTGCCATAAATTTGTATATGTTCAACATTAGGTTATTGTCAAAAAATATCCCACCTGTGTGGGACTCTCACCCACTAAACCCTTCGCTACCGTCAGGTTTTGAATTTCAACGACAACAGAATCCTCTCCGTCCTCCTTACCGACCCTAAGTAAGTTGGACCTGTCTCTTTCTCCAATAAGTCACCCCCACGGTAACACCGTTTGAGTATTGCTTCGCGGGGGGACTTTGGGCTACCGCGCTAGATATATTTACCTATATGTATACTGATGCAGAACCTTACTATAGCTCTATAATACGGACCTATAGTATTGAAATGCAGATGAAATTTACTTTTATTTAAACTTGAGTCCACAACTTACAAGGAAACTATCCCAGCCCGACCTTAACAGCTTTAATTATTTTTTGGATATGTAGTAGAACATGGAAAAATATATGACACGTGTTATTCGTTTGTGCTCATTCGGTGACTTGAAGGGTGAAATGACTCAAAAAGTGCATCCCCAAAAAAGTTTTTTTTTAATATCTCAAAAACACATTGAAATTTCCAAATGAAACCAGCGCCATTTTGTTTCATCAAAATGGACTTGTATGGGAATCGTTTTTACTCTGAAGGGTTGCATCCCTTGTTTGTATAAAGGTAAATATTATTTTTTTTTTCGTATTTTTCTCCAGAAATTTTTTAATTAACCGAATATTAGAAAAAATCATTCTGTTATAAAGAATATTGAAAATTAAAGTTCACCTATCACAGGATTTGAAAAAAAGTATATTTAAACCTACTCCGAACTTGAGTTTTTTGACGCAAATCTCAATATTCTAATTTATGGAATTTCTTTTTATTGTCGATTGATTCCATCTGTAAGAGAAGTTTTATTGTTGAAAAATTTCCGATTTGAATTTATAATCAATTCGTCACTTCTTTTTCGTAAAAATATGCGTCTATGCATTTTAAGTAGTCAATTGATGGCTCGACTCGTAATACAGATTTTACGCAGTCCTGACATTTGCATCTTGTGAATTCTTTATGTGAAAAACTGTGCCAGTTTATATAGCGTGTGACAATCTCAAAGGGTGGATAGGTTCCTACTTTAAAACAGGCTTCGCATGTAATGGCTGGCGTATTGTACCCTGCATAGAAAATTTCATCGACTCGTATTTTCTTTACACAATTCCATTCATAAAAATCACTGTAGATAAGTGGGTGCTGTGATGGAATTACACCATCGTATTTTATCTGTAGTATCTCGGTGGGCGGTTTCATTTCGTGATTTTTGTCCTAGAATATTCACAGTTATTGATTACTTTTAGAGTTATGGTTTCTCTCTCTCTCTCTCTCTCTCTCTCTCTCTCTCTCTCTCTCTCTCTCTCTCTCTCTCTCTCTCTCTCTCTCTCTCTCTCTCTCTCTTTCTATTGGTCAGTTATAATTTTTCATCGCTTTCATATATAATAGGGAGTCTTAGTTTCTTTAATCGATGTTCTACATGTATTGCGTGTCGCGCTGCTTCTTTAAGGGTTCTATATTCGCATGGTGCGAGTAGATATCGCCGGAGGTCAACTTTTATTCCTAATATGTATCCGATAATTGAGGTTTCTTCTGTAGTGAGTGTGGAATCGCACAATTCTTTATAGTTTTCTTGGGTTTGTAATAGTATGCCTCGATGTTCATCTCGAGAAGTTTTTAGGCGTTGATAACAATCTCTCGCGGACTCTAATTCCTTTTGTTCTGCGCACAGAATATCTATTTTCTTTTTTAAAACTTCGTCGTATGACATGTTGTTAAACTTTATATTGTTCTACGATGTGGTTGGTCGAAATTTATTTCTGATTGTCCTTCTACGTCATCGTAAATGGGATGGGATGGATTTTTATTGGACTTTTCTTCTTGAGTTTCCTTTGCGTAAGGTTGTGGTTTTGTAGGTTTTCGATTTCCCAAATGTAGTAGTAATTGTGTGACGGAATTACAGATTGATCCTAAAAGATGAATAGAGAATCCGTATACACTATAAATTGCGTAGCCGTGTAATACACTGTCAATTAATAATTTAATTAAGCGAGACCACATTAATTAAATAATTTAATTAATGTGGTCTCTCAAGCTATTTAAATCGGTTTCTGTATATATACCGCTTACGGCTAACGCTTTCGGGGCGCTATATTCCCAAGTGCTCTTTGTCTGTGGGCGTAACGTTTCTGGGGGGACTACGCTCGAAGGAGCAGGTACAAACTGAAGCTAGCTTGATCCTATATTGAACATAGGTGGCATGGCGCCACTGCATCCAATCTGTGTACCTGCTTTGGTTAATATTCTTGTTCGTGGTGACAAAAAGAAAGGCTACGTTCCTCTAAATACGGGGAATTGATTATAGCATTCTGTAGTATTTCTCCTTTGTACTTCTACTTGTAGGCACTTTATGACATGTACTACTTCTCCTGCTACTACAGCCATATATCCTGGCTCTTTCATTAATCGAAACGCGAATTCATCCGGGGCTTGTATTACAATTTATAAGGCGTTGGTCAAGATTTTCCTCTCGAGCTCGCATTTGTGCATTAATAAATCATAATACATTTGACCAATTTGTTTTCTAAAATGCCTTTCAACATATACAAATTTGGAGTTTACGTATGTAGTAATATCTAAGTTTTCTACTGGTGATTTTGTTATCGATACAAAAGTTTTGTTGGCCGGGTTTTCTAATACGAATAGTTTAGGGTGCTCAGTGCGTATAAGATTATGTCCACATACTTTTAATTCGCCAATGCTCGTGAGAGCAAACATAATCTCCTGTGTTTCGAGCATATACGTGACTCGATCCGTTTTCTTTTCCTTTGTCCTATTGGCATAACCTTCGTATAGTATGGTGTATTTACTGCTCCCGCAAGTGTCATCTGGCAAAGGTTCCCAAAAAGCGTATCCTTCTAAAATGTATCTACAGTTGGTGTCTGTTAATTTGCAGCCAGTACCAGATCGAAGTTGTATTCTGATAGATTTTAAATTTACAGTAGCATAATAATTTGTGAGCGAGATCTGTACGTAACCTTGTACTACTACGTCGTCCCACTGTCCATATGGATCGACGTAGGATGTTCCCTTACAGTGGCCTTAATTATCAATTTTTCCGGCGAAAGTTATAGGTGTAGAGAAGGTACTATTTCTCATTAGATTTTGTATCGATGTGCTAGCGATTATTGTATATCCTCCACTATACATTCTCATTCAATCGTCTCTTTGTATTTCTAAAAAATAACTGATTTCTCCATTTTTCACTTGTGATCAATGTGAATGCATCCCGCGGTGTGTGATTACATGCGAGACCTTGATTGAGCATTGTATAACATGTGTCTTGGCAAACTCGTTGATTTGTAGTAACTGTATATATTGCTTCGTGATATTTAGTTTTGGCTCTTTTATCTCGCATCCCCCCACTTTTAAAAGAGATATAGTCGTTAGATTGGATAGCTGTTGTCCACAGTCGAATCCAGCTAGTCGGATTCCAACATTCAGCTGGACTGTCATTATTATTAATATCATTATTGAAATCTGAAACATAAAGCAAACTTCCCTACTCTTTCTTATGTCTATATTGAGTCATGTGTTTTGTTTGTATTATACTGTTGTGGTGATATTTGGACTCTATTTCCCTTTTATACGGGGATAGCCAGTAAATCATTTGCTGCCCTAGATCGTCTATTTATATAAAAATGATGAAAAATTTCCTCGATTGGTATATTTATCTCAGCCGGACGAGCGTTATTTCTGTCATACCTCTTGTTTTCGTTATTTTTTATATTTTCTCTTATTTCCATACCGTATATTATTGCTATTATTAACGTGAGTACGAATCCCACCGCTCCTAAGGTTATGAGAGTTATAGTTAATATTTATTTTTCTGCTGTCTTGTTCCGTTGCAAAGCTTTCTGGACTTTCTAATTTTTTTTATTTCTGCTTCTAATTCGCAAAGAGATTTGTCACAATCCCAATGCTCACATCTAACATCATTTTTCTGGCTTGATATAAATTTCGAAATTTTCTTTATTAGTGAACATTTCTTGCTTATTCTTAAATCGACATCAGGAAATATCAGCCGGTTTTGTATCGTTTGTGATGACGCCGCAACCGATAACCGATAATCACCCACAATCGCTTTGCATCATGCTTGTAGTTTTAGGATTCCTGTCCCATTAACTAACAAAAAATCTCGTTTTTTCTTGCATACTATTTGTAATTTAGTAGGTTCATTTAATGAAAATATCCATTTTTGTTTTTCGTTAGCACGCTCCCAGAATGGTACGTACGTATCTTGATATCTGATGTCACAATTTGCATAATCTGTTTTCCTTAGATAAATTAGTAATAAATATTCGAAACTCGCGTTATTTAATTCTGAGCGTATAGGTCGTTTTTGTCGACATAGTATTATTTCTGACGCTGATGTGCATTGTGTATATTTTTCTTCGCTCAACTCGTAGGTAGAATTCTCATTTACTCCGATTAATGGTGATTTTAGTTTAATATAGATCAATATAACTCCCGTTGGACTTAATCGTTCTGGTAATGAACTGGTAATGAACTTGATCGATAAAGATAGTAGGTGTCTTTAGAAATTAGTGGAAATTTTATCAAGATTAATAATCGACAGTCTATTCTTCCATATTTTATTTGACATATGTTTCCTAACGAGTCTATGTGGGTTAGGTATTTCGGAAGTGGGAAATTATACGAACTATTTGGGTGTATTGTTTGCTCTATTATTCCTTGAAAATCATTGTACCTCAATATTCCCGCGTATATTTTCTTTGTTTGCAAGCTACGCATAGTCTCTATCGCGCCTTTAAATAACTCTGTATATAAGTTTATGTGACATTCGAGAATTTGTAATAATTTATGACTATGTTCGGTGCGATTAAAGCTTCCTTTGACCATCAAGGTTTCTGCTTCTTGGTCTAATAAATAGAAGGGATCTTCTATGCTAGTTTTTCTTCCGAATCCGTCAAGACTACTTATTATGTGAAATTTTCTGTTTTCAGGACGAATATAATTATTTTCTAATATTTTGTTCCCATATATATAACTATTGTATTCAATTTTTTCCGTAGCATTTAAATCTTCGGATAGTTCATCTAAATATATCGTAAGGGCATTGTTATATTGGTCCATTCTCGTAATTCGCTGGTTTAAATCATCTATTTGTTTTTCCTGCTCGGGGCATGATTTACGCGGTGTACAATTTGATTCAGCTAATTTTAACAGCGTCGACAATTGCGTGACATTATATTGATTGTTGTATAAGTCTAAATAGATTATGTAAGTCCAATCGTCTTGAATAAGTTTTAGTTTGGTTATTTTCTCGAAATATAGGCCGGCATTTCGTTCGATTCTCTCCGCCACTGCGGGAGTAGCTTCTGGGCCTGTATTATACCGCAGTAGGTCAATAGGAGAAAATAGATTTCCACTCTGATCTACTGCACACTCTTTATGCAAATGAATTTTTATCCTTTCTTCTGTGATTTGATATTCCCTGTCTTGGTAGTACTCGCTGCGGGTTTGACAAAGTTGTAGCTCTCCTATGGTGACCTTGAAAAGTGCTTCAAGTTCTGGTTTGTAAATGTTCATAGTATTTTTAATAGTGTCGTAGAATTCAAGAAATTTTCCTTTCATGGCTTGCTCATATATGACATTTCGGCGTGGTCCGACTAAGAAGCTGTATAATCCTCTTCCGTCCCTCCTATTAATTTTAAATGCAACTTTCGCCTTCCTCGTCCATTCGAGAGTGTACGTTAGCACCTTTGTCTACTAAATATCTTGCGGTTCCGTGATGTCCTGCTAGTATAGCCACTTGTAATGCCGTTCATTACATCCAGATTCTAAGAGTTGGCGTATTATTGGGATAGCTGCTCTTTGTCGCACAGTTTCGTGTAGGTAACTAAAGGTATTTCCCGCTTGTTCGCTCGGGTTCAGTCCTTCTATTCCTTCGACACTCTCCTTCTTGATGGCGAGTCGCGATGTTGCGACTTCGTCATGAGGTCGTAACCCAGCAGACACTAATAATGTAATTAGATGTGATCTTCCTGATTCTAGGGCTAATATAAAAGGACATCCGCTTCCTACGGGTTCTACGCTTTTGGCAACGAGTACTTTCAAAACTTCTCTTTTATTTCTAATGATTGCTTCATGATATATATCCTTCCCGTTCCTGTTTACTTGTGTATAGCTTGCACCGTTCCTTGGCAGAAAACTTATTGCTGTAGCGCTTCCAACGCGTAAGGCTTGGAAAATAAGAGTCTCGCCATTTTCATTTCGCGATTTTCATCGTCCCTTGTATTCAGCGATCAAACGTAGGAATACTGTTAATGCATTGTTCGTTAATCTCCTAAATATTTCACTTATTATTTTCCACACAATGTGCGTTTTGTTCATCCATAATGAGTAGTTTTACTGTAATGCTTTTGTGGCATTTCCTTTTTTCTGTAACCATACGAATTCGTCTACAAAATTATTGTCATTGATTGCAGCTAATGCTTCCATAGTTAATTGTGCTGATTAATTTCATTTCTGTTTCCTTCCTGCTTACCGTTGTTCTCCGGTCTTTTAATTTTTGTTGAGCTGCACTTTATTCTTGGATAGGCATCCTTTGATTCCCTTGCGATGTCCTTTCGATTTTTCCATGGCGTTGATTTCATAGTCCCTTTTTTTGACGTGGATACTTCTGTGGTGAAGATAAGAATGGTTCCGATCAACGAGAGTAGTGGGTAATGTATTAATTTTTATATTATTCTATAAATGAAACTAAGCTACTCGTTCTATAATTGGGCCAGGATAAGCGTTATAAGTCACTCTTTTCAACCATTTCTCTCGCATTTCCCACTTTCGTCGATCATTTTTGATCCTTTGAATGGCTTCTATTATAATTGATCCGTACATAGGGAATTTTGCGTAATATAAATCGTCCTCGCGCTGCCGAAATGCAAATGTCCGTGCCGCTTCCAAAAGACGGTCGGTCGGTTTTACTACTACGTCTCCAAAGGAGATTCTCGCCTGAGGGTTGTCTCAATCATCCGCTGCCATTCAAGGCATGCATTTTTAAAATCTTCGTATAATTTTGAAGAGTGTTCTTCCAGGGTCTTCTTATCCTCAATATTTGTAACTCGCTTTTCTAATGTCTCCCTGGCCAATAATGGAATAAATTTACCAGGCGTAAGCCATGGCATTCGATTCGTATTGACGGTAGGTCGTATTTTGGTAGGTTCTTAAAATTTCTATGTCTCTTTGATTTATTATCCTACCCTCCGTTTCTTGTCGGGATATGCATCCCACTAAGAATCTCGATGTTCTGGCAGGCAGGTAGTGGGGACCTACACAGCAGTCAATGCCCCCATCTGGGTACAATTCGGCCCCCTTTTGTAATAGTAGATTCATTTTTCTATTATTTTTGTTCCAATATGCTATCATTAAGGCGATATTTCCATGCATTACCCTTGCGTTTATATTGTTATATATATTTTTATTCAATATGATTGCAACGGTTTCATCTATACCTGCTCTTACGGCCATATGTAATAGATTTGTACCACTCTTATTATACTTTTGTAATAGTCGGGGTTGTTTGTATTGATTAAGGCAAAATTTTAACGAGTCAATATCAGCGCTTAAAATTGTTTGATGAATTCAATTGTTTGAATGAGTATTGAAATTGTTTGATAGGTTGACGTCAGTCTCTGTGAATCAACGGGGTAAATTCAGTATTGTTTAATTAATGGGTAAATTTTCTAATTTCTTCTTTCATTAGTTTATAAGACGAGTAAATTGAGTCCAAAATAATTTCTATACGAAGCTCGGATTAGTTTAATAGACGATTCCGACATGAGTGGTCTCGCATCTTAAATTTTATTATTTAATTGTTCCCATTGTTTATTATTCTTTTTACTCTTAAGAGAAAAATACACGCGCTGTCGTTTCAATGGATCGACGACACATGGCGCACGTTGTCAGGACTGGGGCGCATTCGATACACGCGACTATGTGACCACACGGTAAGAACACTGTTCTTAGCTCTTTATCGTAACAAATTTTGAATATATGTACTTTGTCTGTTCATTTTTTTTCTGGCGGTTGTTGTAGTTGGGATTGTTGGGTTTCGTTTTTGTCGTTTGATTCTTCCTTAGGTCGCATTTTCTTCTTCTGAGTTATCTATAGAGACTGTTTGTTCTTCTCTAGCCGATGGGGACAAATGCTTTCCTAATACATTATTAATAAATGCTTGGATTCCCAATTTTTCAATCCACCCCACAGTGATAACAACCAACAGCAAAAGTTGAAAGGTCAGCGTGTACATTGCCAAGTGCACGAGCAGCAGGAATAGATCTGTTTACTGCCCATGTATTCTCTTTTGTTCCAACTTTTTCACTTGAATTAATAGCTGTTCTCTTCCCGCACTTTGTACATACAATGTCAATCTTAAAGCCGATGCCCTGTATCCCAGATTCACTAAATTTCACATTGCTGTTGTACTGATTACATGTTAAAATGTTCTCAAGTGCAGGAAATAGAATACTTATGTCGATAATACTATTTCTTGTGTCACTAGAATCTATGATCCTCGTACTTTCAAGTTTTCTTGAACTGGTAGAGAGTCTTGGCCTTTTTTCTGGGCTTACTTTGTTGGTCAAAAATTCTCTTGGTCTCTCCTTAAGCCTACCACGACAAGGCTTGTGATAAGAGTAGATAGGCTATACGGGTTCTGCCCCCCCTCCACCACTCGCCTTTTCCATATACATACACACAATCTCACCACTACAACGATACGTTATACACGGGTTCTTATGGGCACGGCAGTGCAAACCTTTATGCGTGTATGTGTGTGACGTCATTAGCACCCCTATGCAGGTGAGATTAGCACACCTGTTGGTAAAACAGAACACCAGGTGTGCTTAAGGGGCTGGCACCAGGAGTCGGCGGCTTTACGGGTTCTAAACCCCCACCGCCACTCTACCCTTCGACTCACCTGTGCAAGTGAGAGAGCAGAGCTGCGCCACCACACTAGCTGTGCAGGCTAAGGTGTAGAGGGCAGCGACGGAGGTGGTGCTGTGGAGGGAAGTCTACTCCTGACCGTATATTTCGAGCAGCTGACTCCTGGCCATGAGCCTTGTCCAGGAGGCCGCTCAAGGTCAAGCTGCCGCATCACAATGTCTCTACGTATGGAATCTTCTAGAAGCTTCCATGCAATAATGACTACAATTTGAGTCACAGCTGCAATACCTACGAGCTAGCGTAAGATGTATTAGGTTACATCTTCATTGCTAACTGCACGCAGTATGATTTGCACTGCGTACGACTTTTTGGCTGTCGATGACTAGCCCAGATTGGCTACAGCGCGATTACGTCAGCGGCTGATGAGCAGCTTATTACATCGCGTATATACAGTACAGTGTATATACAGTGTTTGCTGTTATTCGTTGACTTCTACGAATGTATAGTGTATATGACTGCATGCATAGGAATTAGGAAAAAAGGTTAAATAATATTAGTCGCATGTACAATAAGAAAAAAAAACATCTTTTATTTGACTATTCATCGAAATAACCAAATTATAACTTATTCATTCTAGTTCCAAAATACTGCATATACAATTTTTTTGTTATACATTCTGAGTACAATTGCTTAAAACAATCATCCGTTATTATTTTACTCATTCTTGAGGGTAGAAGACGCCAAAAACATTCTCTAGTACAATGAAGACTTTGTTCCCATACTTTGTCTTGACTTCTCTCATACTAGTAACTTGATATTTTTTCTCTAGTTCAAGACTGCGTAGGCTCTCCGTCGGAAGAAAATCCGTGCGTCCAATATGGTTTATCTGAGTTAAATCCATATTCTTGCTCTGTACAAATGATTCAAGCAACGAATGATCTATGAAAACTGACTGCAGTTAAGGCGTTCGCTGCTCTTTTATAGTTGTAAATTTGGCGTAGTGGAAGTATAAGGGGAAGGTGGCCTACGTATACTCCTGATTCAATTCAGATATTAAAATTTCTTATACTTATCGGGTTCGGGAAAAGATTTTGTATTTGTCGAATATTTCTCGGTAAACGATTTCCAGTGCGATGTTTCTTTTTTCTTCTCCCCGTTCTTACACGGAGGAAGAGGCTTATATTTAATATTACCCGTATTTTGATCCATCTTCGTTGACGTCCAGAGTGAGAATGGTATGAATTGCGTTACTCAAACGATATTTATTTTACTGTATCCATAGGGATAAAGGATTAAAATGCAGTAGTCACAATTAAAATGAATAATACATTTATTCAATATTACTTTATACACAGCTCATTTAGTTTTTTCTCAAGTACTGGTACAATAATTTTGCCTATTCTTTTAATTCTATACCTAAAACGCTCTCGATCTCGGGCTGCTTGCTCCCAATCTCCACATCGTGCACGTTTATGTGCATATGTCCATGTGTACATTGAATGAACAGTAGGCTTTTCTTGGAAACGAACCCGCTTATTCATGCTGCCATTTATTAATAACATTAAATTTACACTGTACGCAATCTCTTCTCAAAGGTGGAGTTCCATTCTCAATGCTGTTGTGCTCATGACAACGTAGACACTCCAAAATTTCAGAGTCCAGCTTCAAATGTTCTGGCAATTTATTCCAAGCTTGCTCGATACTATTTGCTGCAAATGTTATGAGAAATTCTCTCGGTAAGAAAGCAATATCCGTGGGAGTCATAAATTGTTTGAGTGATCTCTCGAGAGATGGCATATTGTCCTGATAAAATTTTTTCAGCAATAATACGTTTCTGTGCGCACAGTTTGCTTTGAATGCTAATTTGTGATGTGGACAGTGTTTTTGCGTGTCGTTAAATAAATTCAACTAGACGCCATAATATTAGTACTGATGTTGTTTATTGAATGTAACAGATTATAAATGAGGATGAATAAGAGCTAGTGAACAACTATTTTAACTTTGTTAATACAGATATGTCGGTGACGCAAATAAAAATTATGTGAGACTAACAGACCCGAAACGCGCCAGTACAATTATCGGCTCGGTACTCGTTTGGATCTTTCTCGCTTGGTTGCACGAGTAGTTCTGATTTCTGCTGTGTCTCTCAGGAATCAAGTTAACTTGGGAGAACAGCACCTCCCTCTGGTGGAGGGTATTTTTCTCTCCTTCTACCAAAAAATTGGCGTGGCCAATTTTTGTAAGGGGATATTCTATTGGTTGAAACCCCCTCCCGTCGGTCAAGGCGGAGCCTCCAGTGAGGGTCAGGTTTATGGCCCTAGTGGCGGACAAGCCCAAATGGGTCTGGCGCTGAGCACGAGTACGTTTCTGTGCGCACAGTTTGCTTTGAATGCTAATTTGTGATGTGGACAGAGTGGCTCCAAAATATCATATTTCAGCCTTTGTAATGAAGGAAAGCCAATCTCACCCATGTCGAGCACATGAAAATTGAATTTCTCGAGCCATTGCTTTTTCTCCGCTCCCTTTACATACACTGTGCTTGCGTCATGTAAAACAGTTTTCAACACATTTTCAAGCTCCTTATAGGCTAAATCTCCTGAACTCCAGGATAATCCGTGATAATTGCGCTCCAACCAGAGATTTTCACACCTGTACTTGGCGGTGAGTCTGCACCACGGTATAGGCGGTTTGAAGAAAAACACCAAGGGCTTGAGATATGTATTGAGTGGAACTATAGCAAGTTCCGTCACGACAAACTCGTTTACAGGCTTTTTGAAACCTTGTACATCGAGCACGTATTCCATTTTGACTAACTGCCTACCACAAGTTGCTGCTCATTTTATACCATCTTCCCCACACCACCCTTTAAACGAGTTTTCGTACATCCCCACTCATGGGATTATACTCAACTATACGATCATGTAGGATCAGACAATATGCAGAGGTATTAAGTGGAAAATTTGCTCTAGTCTCAAACTCGAGACGTACATCCACCGAAGCTTGCTTCAGTGACTCCTTTTGTTTCGAGCAATCAATCACAACAAGAGGAGCATACTTGCGATAGTCGGTCTTGTTCAGCATTGGTTCAGCCTCTTTGTTGTCGTAGGCATTTTGAAAATTGGCACACATGTCGTATAGAACAGCGTACTGATTATTCGTTATATTGAGATTGAGGTTTCCATAGGGATAATGTTGAGAATTGAGAAATAGTGTTGCGTTGCTAATGTTGCAATAATCAAAGCGACTGGCATTAACCATTTTTCGTCCTCTGCGATATGTCTGGAAGCCGAGAATAACGAAGCGAGGCTTCTCCAGTTGGCTAGCAGTCTTTACAGTCCACACATGTTTCCATGTACTTCGCAACAATCGATACTAATAGTTCCCACATACGAAAACTCATGGTGACAGGTCTATCCTTTTCCAGGTAGTTCAGCAATTTAATTTTATGCTTATCCGAGAGTACTACGTACGGTATCAGCCATTCAATTTTGGTGATTTCAATTTTGAAATCCTCGTAAACTTGTGCACCAGCCACTGCTATTTGCGTCTGTATAACTGAATTTACATCAGAATTGGATCTTGTGAGAATGAGCTCATGTTTGGCATTCACAACGATTTTACGATAATCCTCAGCAAAGCCTGGGATCATACTTAGTGGAATTGATACGTCAAAGTTGCCATTGTTGTCTACCAATTGCCGTTGAGTCTCTGCAATATCGAGCCAGCCAGCATTTTCAATCACTGAGCTTTGACTAGGGCTGAACGATACGAATCCTTTCATAAGACTTGTCAAGCCCATATTCTTGCATCGATCAATCTGGATGGCGTTGAGTTCGTAACGAATTTCTTCAAACAGATGACATATAGCGTTGTTTACGAACGTTGTACCTGCGACGGCAGTGCCATCTGCTTTTTGCAATTTTCCACATATATGTAGTGAACTGCGCGAAGGCAGCACACATAGATCTTGATGTTGTATTCCTATACGAATTTCATCGCTGTTGTTGAAATTTCACAAAGTATAAGGCTGATGCGCATGAATCTCGTAATGCGTAACAGATTCGTCAAACATGACAGGTGACTGTATGCTTAGCACCTCTTCCATTTCGTTGAAAACAGCAAAATAGTATACAGCTTAATTTTTTACGACTCTTAGACCCAGACTCTTTAGAAACTGTATGTTTTGACGTGTTAGCGCTTTCGGTACTCGTTGACGATTATAGCCTTTACCAACTTTGGTGTTGTACACAATTCCCATTATGCTTAGACTGATTTGATGTGTAATCTAATTGTTATGACTTCACCGCGAAAATTAACTAAATGTCCGTCTTGATCGACGAGGTGCAGCTGCAAGTTATCTACAGTCTTGACAGTGACTGGCAGGTAAATAATAGATGATGGGACTTCGATGATCTTATAGCCTAGCGAAACAGCTGGGAAGAATTCGTGTATGGTGTGTACCTTATGTTCATTGATGTATGCCCCAGAAGTAATATTACATTCAACGCGTAATGCGTTAACTTTCAATATGGCTACTGGCAAATCAGATTCGTGATTAATATTTGGCGGTAGTACGCGACTTGTGAAACCCAACAATTTTCCAATAGAATCTTCTGGACGGAAATCAATTGATTGGCTACACTTTACCATGCTACGAAGGGTGCTATTGTTTGGTTTGAGTTTAATTGTTATGCTTTTTGATGCTAGAGCCTCCTTCAGAGTCTTCTCAATGTCTTCAATTTCGTAGCTGCCTGTAGGCAAAATAATGACTTCCTCATCCACGTAAAACTTGTTATTGCCTCTGTCTATGTTGGGTATCGACTTAAATGTGAGCAGTTCCACAAGTCCAAGAACGTAATTTTTACTTGGCGACAGTTCAAGCGGTGGAAAATATTGAACTTGCAGCACAGAAGAGGTTCCAGACAGGCTCTGTGTTAGTGAGTCTTCCATGACTAGTAGATTTTTTATTCGAACAATACTGAATAAAATGGAATCCCAACCAATACTTATATAACATTCAAAAGAAATTTTAGACAAAGATGGCCGCAGTTGTAGGTGTTGTAGTCTTGGTAATGTTTCTGATTGTACTCCGTTCACATTCCAGTATTCCATAAGATCCTGAGGTGGTTGTAAATCTCCAAAACTATCAAAATACACTACATCGTTGCCTTGTTTTCGATGTGCGACCCAATGTGTGCCAGGTCCATTTTCATCGTCGAGATTGACGATTGCTGATTCACGATAATGTGGTCCACTCGCTGGTAATCCATTTCGCATGTAAACACCTCGAACATATGGAATTTTCAAGACGCGTGCATATTTTATCAGATCAGCGTCAGTTAATGCACGTTGCGGCAATTTGAAGTTTTTTTTTTACTTATTTTTTCAAGTACATGCCATAGTCCTCTTTGTAAGGTCGCAGATATAGACCTCTGCCGAGCACAATAGCTTCCATTGTTTTGTTATGTCTTTGACTCTCCTCAAGCTGTCGTTTAGCAGCACTAGCATCGTTCACTGTTTTGGCGATACCAGCAGCGCCACCTGCTAATGCACCTGTTGCACTCAAACCAGCAAATATTGGAAAGAGGAATGGTAGGAATACTCCAATTTTGGATGGGACTGGTAGCACACGTGGAATGCGGACATTCTTCTTGCCTCCAGCTTTGTTTACAGCTTGATGAGCAGCCTTCAGAGCGCTACGAATGACTGTGTGAGAATTGTTGCTTGGAATAGCAGAAGTGATGTAAATCTTAAACATATCGATGATCATGTGAATTCTGATATGACATATACAAACTTCAAAGATTTATGCTCAGCATGTTGGAATGATGGTAAGCATGGATTTCTTTTTATCGACAAGGAGCGAGCACTCAACGATGGACGTTACAGAAAAGGCTTTGATTGCTTTGCCACAAATATATAACCTATAGCAGACCCAGAGTATTTGAAGTAGACTGTAAATAGTCGAAAAGTCAACATGGCAGACATTCGACGTGAAAACAGCATTCTTCAACAAATTACAAAAGCTCGCGAAACAATTAGACGCAAACATAGATTGCTAAAGCAAGGTAAAGCTAGCATGGAAAAAGCTGTTGGTGAAACTTTTAAACCTATAGTAGATCCGCTGGAAAAGCTAGTGAAAGTAAAACAAGAGATCAAGCTAGAACCTCAAAAAGAAAAATTTTTTGATGATGAACTTGTTGAGGAACGTGATGATAATAATGATAAACTTGATGAGGAACATGATGATTTCGATGATACACTCCTCAATGAAACAATTTATGCTTCATTTAGAAGTGCCAAAACTGATAGCGAAGAAGAGGATGAGAAGAATATTGATACAAACGACAAGTATATTCAGCTGCTCAAACAAAATAAGCAACAACGATACTTTGATCATATCTTTGGAATACGTAAAGATGGTGAAATACTAAAGATCGGTGATTCACCCATAGAAATCCACAAAAAATATGTTAGCGTTTTAGATAGAAAAGGGAGTTTGTTAAGGTATGCGAAAACTGAAGGTCTACAAGAACTGCTTTTTAAACTAAACCCAGATATGTCATTGATTCAGCTTGATGATTTGCAAAATTATAAGAAAATTCTCGAAGTTACAAACGTACATCGAAAACGTTACAGTTTCGATCAGCCTATACGTCAGCAAAACAGCAATAAATATAATAACATAATTGCCCCTCTATTTAAGTTGCAAAGCCCTGTGAAGTATGGTCGTGGACTCTTACCTCGATATAAAATTGCAAGAAAGCGTACTCTAATGGACTATGTTTATTGGGGCGATCCTAACGAACTAGTTAATCGTCTACGTTTACTCATGGCTGAAAGATTAGCTGGTAATAATAGCCACGTAAATGAGATTCATTCCATTATCGAAGAATTGCGTGAAGCCAAAATCATATATTAATTGCTATGACCAACAAATTCAAGTCAGTAACAAGATGAGCGTTGATGTGTTTGAGCGTCAGCTAAATCGCTCCAAAGGTCGTCGTGGTCCTCCTGGTGTTGGCTATAAACTCACTGCCGACGGTCACTTCGACATTGGAAGCAAAAAATTGTGTAATATAGCAGAACCAGAGCAAGCAAACGATGCGGTGAATTTAGCAATGCTTCAACGTTTAATTCAATCAGAGATTCACGCTGTTCACGCAATCACGAGTGATCTGAGAAAAGCAATTGACGCTATAGAATTAGCTATACAAATCATCAAGGATGAGAATGCGGAGAAACAGAGAAAAATAGATTTGGCTATTAGTAAACTATATGAAACTTTGTTTAAAACTGCTCAGAATAATGAAACATCAAAAGGCTAGACTAGTAGAGGAGTTTCATAAACCAGCTCGACGTAATTATCAGCGGCGAAGGTTTATAATACGTGGTTTAGATGATACCTGGCAAGCTGATTTGGTAGAGATGCTACGTTACACACAAGAAAATAGAGGTTACAAGTACCTACTGACAGTCATCGATGTATTCTCAAAGTACGCCTGGGCCGTACCTTTAAAGCAGAAAACGGGAAACGAAGTTTCAGCAGCAATGAAATCTATTCTAGAGCAAGGTCGAGTGCCAAAAAACTTGCATACCGATCGAGGAAAAGAATTTTACAACTCTTCGTTTGAAGGTCTCGTGAAACGTTATGGCATCAATCTCTACTCAACATATAGCAATTTAAAAGCTTCCATTTGTGAGCGCTTCAATCGCACGCTCAAAAATAAGATGTGGAAGCAATTTAATTTACGAGGCAACTATAAATGGCTGGATATTTTACCTGATTTACTGGTAGAGTACAATAACAGCATACATCGCACCATCAGTATGAAACCGATAGATGTCAGTAGAGAGAATGAAGCTAAAGTGCTTAAACGTTTCTCTCACTAAGAAAGCAGGAAGAAAGCTAAATTTAAAGTTGGAGATAAGATGCGAGTGAGCAAAATAAAGCAAGTATTTGAAAAGTTTATACGCCCAACTGGTCGACAGAAATTTTCACCATTTGTCAAGTTGTGCCAACGTATCCAGTGCCAACGTACAAGCTGAAGGACTATCAAGATCAACTCATCGCTGGCGGTTTTTATGAACAGGAATTGCTTAAAGCTAAATATCCAGATGTTTATCTTGTAGAGAAAGTATCGAAAAAACAAGGAAATAAGCTTTATGTAAAATGGTTAGGGTTTGATAATACGCACAATAGTTGGATAAATAAATCAGATTTGTAAAGGTTATAATAAATAACAAACTTTTTATTTTATACATAAGGAAAATTTTTCATATTTATTTTTTACTTATGAATTATTACTCCCAAATCATTGAAAAATCGCTTGGTTTTTCTTCATTCAGCTGAACAAATTGATCATTATAAAGTTTTTTCAAAAGCTTAACGTTATGATGAGCACAATTGAATTGATTGTCGTCATAGGGGTTTTCGTAAGGCGTAATCCATTTTTGATAGCTTGTTTTAAATTTGGATAATGAAGCACATATCGCGAATTTGATTCTACGGTAGTCAGCAGTTTTTCTAATTTCGAGCCTGGCGGTTTCTTGTGCTCAGGACAGAACGGTAAGTCTTTGTGTACATCATGCAGGTACTGTGGATACTCCAAGTCAACTTCTAGAATGTAACCAAATTCATAATCATCTGGTACATTAAAATCGGTGTTTACATCAACCTATCTGAAGTTAGCGTAAGGTAATGGATGTTAAAGAGCCCATCCATAAAGCTTATTAGCATCAAAGTACATGAGATATTTAGATTCTTCTGCTGGATTATATTCAAACATATACTTATTATTTGCATGAGCATAGCGTTTGGAGCACTGACTGATTCCACCTCTTATACCTCGGTCGATAAACATCACCATGTCAATGTCCGTAAGCACTTCAAGCTGAATTTTTGTACACTTGAGCATAGCATCCCATGTCAATCCAGGTGCTGTATAATAATGCGCAGGGTCTAAGCCATACGTTGAAATACAGTTATTGCGGAAATTCTCGAAAACTTCGGTTAACAGCAGTACATCTGTTTTCAAATATAAATCAGAATATTCTCCTAAATTTGAAATGTTAAATTTATCCCATACGTTTTTCACATGCTCGTAATCTTTATCAGAAATTTCATTATCATGCAAGGTACTGTAAAATTTATCTTTTGAGGGAATTTCTGTTATATATAGTTTTTCTTCAGAATCTAAATAATCATATGGGAAAATTCCTTTTCTTTGAAGTAGTTGAAATTTTTGATCAGTAAAAGGTGAATACTGTTGATCTTGATTGAATTCATGCTTGAGAATATTTAATTCTTGAAGATATGAAGATAATTTATCCAAAGATGAAGCCATAAAACGAAAAGAATCGATAAATCTGTGTTTGATATCACAGCCATCAATATGCTTGGTAAAAGAAAGTTCCATTCTTCCATTAAAAATATTGGCAATATCTCTGATGAGAAAATGTGAATCGTATCCAGTAAAATTATGAAAAATAATTGGGATAATACGTGAATCTTGGTAATTTAAGTTGCACTTTTCATGCGCTGGACCTTGATATCTGAAATCAATGTTAACATATATTTTTATATGCGTATATTATTTTAACATTAAAATAATATTAATGTATTTTATTACCTGCCAGTGAAATGACAGTGATTATGTACACGCTTTTCACCAAGAAATTTTTCACATATATGGCATACGACTGCTTCATCGAAAGCTTTAATATTTCATTAATAAACCATTTAGCAGGTTCACTACCTCTATAGCTGCGATAATAAGACAATCAATCATTATAACTACATTTTATGTAGTAGCCCACGCTAAATGCCTCATGTTTCTGATAAGCAGACGTGTTGTCATCTATTTGTTTAAGAAGACTCTCGAAATCGGCATAAATAACAAACGGTACTTTTTCTTTGTAACTAAAATTTTTAAATTCGAGAAATCGTTTTTTTAAAGTAGGTAGTTTTATATAACATTTATTAATTAAAGCACAATCTTGCTTATGCAAAGCTAATTTCTCTTGATCATGAAAAAAATGTAGGCATCGATTGCAAATATATTTTCGACCTTTGGTTCTGGAAATTTCTTTGGAAACCAAACGAGATAAATCCTTGATCCAAACGTAGTGGTATCTGAGAGGTTCCAAATCTTTATCATTCATCTCATCATTTTCTTCATCAATGTAATGATTTTGTAAAAGAAGAAGATTAATATGAATTCTTTTTCACATTGAGTAATATAAATTGGCACAACATAAAATTTGTTATCATGTTTTTTTAAAATGTAAACATTGATAGAAATATTATTTTGTTTTTCAAAATGAGGCACTTTTTTTGGCATAACTGGGAACTGTATATCTATAAAATTTAATTCCTCTTCATATTTAATGTAATTTGATACACGATTAGAATGAAGAGCTGGATGCAGTGCTGATAGTACAGCCCATTTAAAACAAGTGTCATCAAAATTCTGTACCTTGACACACGCTTTTTTACGTTTGATAAAATCAGGTAATTCTATAAAAGAACTTCCACGCATTGGATTATATTTGTTTATATTGTGACGAGGTTCGCTCGTCAGGACACGCACTGACTCCTCGCCTCGCTCTCGTTACTTGAGTCGCAACAACAAATGGAAAATAATTCCTTATGTGTTGATTGTAGAAGTAACGAGGCGAGAAAAGAGTCGCGGCCAGAGCCATAGCCGCCTAACAAACAGCCAAAGCGTGCAGCAACGACCGAGCCAGCGGTGCGGAGAGGGGGAAGCCTCGCTGCGAGCAGCAGCTGTAGCCAGCGGGTGCGCGCGCACTCACGGCCTATTTTAACGCACCTGTGGATGCGCCTTTGGAAGATACGATTGGATACTGGTGGAGGTCCACGTGCGACCTGAATATGTAATAGCGAGTGGAGGGGCTAAAGAAGCCTACTCCGCACCGGCATCATTGTTGCGGCCGGTCTTAGTTTTAAGCAAATGTAAGAAAGTATGAGTGCTGCGTGAATGAATCGCGGTTCAAAAGTCGCGCGCTTGAGTGACTAATTGACGCCTGTCAATGACGCGTCAAATAGTGGTTCGCGGACAAGCCCTTCGCGACAAGGAAGGCTCGCGGCGCGTGACTCGTTCACTTTGTTCCGGACTAGCAACCGATTAGCATCTCGCTCAAGGAGCCAATATCAAGGAGTTTTATTTAAGCGTGCCACGCGGAATCGAGATAGGAGAATACCGGTCGTGAGTCGAGCTGAAGAGCGGACAACAGATTTCGAGAGAAAGAATTGAAGGTTCGTTACAAATCTGTATGGTAAATTTTGTAGTCGATTGTGGCCAGGTCTCGCGTTGACGGTCGTTGGTGTGAGTGCGCGAGTGAAGCGGTGCGACTTGATCGGGGCGTGCGGCAGCCATTTTTGATGCGAGGATGCGACAGAGCATTCGTCGTAGTATTGCGTTTTCGTGTAATTTATTTCGTGGTCAGGCTATTAATAAATACTGTTAATTATTTGTTACTTTTAAATCAGTGATTGTGTCATTCTTCAACCCGATTCCCTATACTGTGGTACGCGGAGCTGGAGTACGCCCGAGTACTCTATATTTTTGTCGACGACGGAATCTCCTCTGGGAGAAAGTCTTTCAGCCGCGGCGTGTGACGATTGTCGAGCGACGAAGCTACCTGCCGGCCTGGCGCCCATCATAGAGAAATTCGGCCGGATCGGTAGTTATTTGTAAACGTTGGTGCTCGGGAGTTGCCCACTAGAAATCAATTCTAGCCGGGTAACCGCCACGTTACATTATGCACGCTTAAATTTAAAATAGTGCGTAGTGTCCATCCAGCGTCTCGTTCTTGGAATTCTTCTATATCTCGCTATATTGGCTCTTGAACGTTTGTTTTCCACCATTGCTTCAAATCACTTGTATGCTGAATTATTTCAGATTTTGTATTAAAATACTTTATTTCAGTTATCTCTTCTTCCGCTTTTTTAATAGTGAATTCAGCAGCCAACACAACGTATATTTTTAGTGCATCTAGCTTTTTAAGAATATTTTTTATTCTAGGTTTAAACAGAACTTCAGCATCTTTCAAAAATATATTTATATCTAAGTTTTTCAAATTTTTAATTATTCCTGTTTTTATTCGTTCATTAAAAGCACCTTTTAAATCTTGCCACTGTACACGGTCACTAAGTTTTTCCCGTCCTTGCAGCCCTTCACCACTTTTCAGTAAACATTTTAATCTATTTTGAATTCCTTTTATTAAAGAAATTGTGGAGAGAAACTTTTGTTTCTATGTAACACTTGGATTACTTTTATATAATATCTTTCTCAAAAGTTTTAATGTCTGACCAGCAAACTTAATTCACTTTGACACTTTATCACAATCAAAATGAGAACGATTTAAAGCGTTCTTGCAATCATATGCAGACATTACAAATGTATATACTCTTTACAGTATTATTTCAAACTAAATCGAAAAACAATCAATGTCGGTCCCTTATATACCCTCAAGGAACTGTATTCGTAGAAAAATATTTGTAACCATCTCAATGATTATCTATATGCGTAAATAGTTCGTAGAAATCATCCTTCAAAACAATATGTATGTGTATGCATCATGCTCCAAGAAATAATGCTTGAAAATAATTCATAGAATATAATTGAATCAACAACTACATTCATTTATACCCTTAAAAGTATCTTGCATACGAATCCTTCTAGAATATCATTTATATTTATATTATTGTCCGAAGCTTAAAATGCGCAGGATGTAATGTGAAACGTCTTCGAATCTTCGACAGGCTGATACGCAGATACGTAAGTAAGGGTGCCTACGTGCGAATGTGTAGGAGAAACATTCAGCCGCATCCAGAATATTCCATGTATTTTTCATCTGGTTTATCTTTATTACTTTTCTTAGAAACAACCACTCGCTAATAAAGCAGTCTTTTGCTTCATGAATGTTCTAGAATCTGATCGTGTCTACAAAAGGGTAGTGCACGTAGTAACGATATCACAGTTTTCAAACACTTCTCATTCGCTAAGCATCATTATTAAAAAAATGGATTTCAACAAAGTAAATCGTCTCGGTAAATTGGATTTCCTTCCAACGAAAAAATTATCGAGTCTTGAAATTGGACATAAATATAAAATTACTAATGTGAAACAAGTAAAAACAAGATATGGTGAGAAAATTGTTGTCGATGTGGATGATTCTTTTGCTGTATTTTTACCTCAGAGAATGTGTAAATTTATTTTGGAAAATCAAGAATATTTAAACAAGTTATCTGAAGAATGTAAAAACAAGAACATTTACATGGAATATTTTGGTGGGAAATTTAACAAGATAGAATTTGGACATATCGCAGAGTAATTTATTTCATCAAGATTTTAGTTTTCAATAGTTTCGATAGGTTAAAATAAATTTAAGCATCATATCTATAAAGTAATGTGCATAAGCAAAGTCAAAGGGACTCATCTTTCGTCGTATTTTGAACGGAATAAACCGAGAAGAATCGAGAGATATATATTAAAGCTAAGGTGTTACATTACAGCTTAACTGTACCGTATAAATACGAGCGCGTCATCATTGGAGGCAGTCTTCATACAGCTGTCGAACTTTTCTGCTCGTGTCCCGATCTCTTGTTAGGTGTACACAGGAAAGTGTCGAGACGAATGAGAGAGAGAGAGAGAGAGAGAGAGAGAGAGAGAGAGAGAGAGAGAGAGAGAGAGAAAGTCGAAACTTACAACGAGAGGAGAGAGCTGAGCTGAAAAAAGGAGAGATCAATACTTGTAAATAGTAACTTGTATACAATACTTTAATTCTGAACGCTTCTCGTGTGGCAGAATGTTATATTACCATTTTTCATTACTAATACTTTTTACAGAATAATGGACAATAACGCAGAATATACATTTATTTTACCGAGGGTGCGTGTGCCAATTGAATGGTTGGAGCTCAATCAACATTCATTGTTACATACAATCGTGATGGCTATTACCACGCGTGAGTAGGTAGAAAATGCAGATATATATTGCATTGTTGACAACATGTACACAAAGGTGTAAGTAAAGTAAACAGCATTTTTTGGTTCAAAAAGGAGACGGAGGATGAGCTGCAGTTAATAAATAATATTCAGTAAATCCTTCAAATTAATATTTTGTAACAGGTAATGCATATGATAAATTCTATTAAATCCATCGTATAAAATATCGAAAAAATAATTGACACATATTTCTCAAGTAAATGAATATTAACTCGGTTAGTATTCATTTATTTGAGAATTATGTGTCAATTATTTTTTCGATATTTTATACGATGGCTTTAATGGACAGATGAGTCGAAGGGTAGAGTGGCGGTGGGGGTCTAGAACCCGTAAAGCCGCCGACTCCTGGTGCCAGCCTCTTAAGCACACCTGGTGTTCTGTTTTACCAACAGATGTGCTAATCTCATCTGCATAGGTGTGCTAATGATGCGACACACATACACATAAAGGTTTGCACTAAATTACCCATAAGAACCCGTGTATAACGTATCGTTGTAGTGGTGAGATTGTGTGTATGTATATGGAAAAGGCGAGTGGTGGAGGGGGGGGGGGAATCTCTCTTTCTCCTCCCTGTCTGAAGACATTACGCACATAAATAAATGTTAGGCAATTAAATAGAATTAAATACATATATATTGTAACGCCACACTTTGTCTGCGTTACGTAGCAGAGCAGAAGATCTGACGGTGCAACCACCAATCCTGCTCATGCAAATAGAAAACCTAAAAATCGAACAGAGTGCATAGATTTAAGGAAGACTCTATGCTGCCAGTGCAAGCGATCCACCCCAACACCTAACCCCTCACACACTAAACCCTACCTAGCTAGTAATTCTACCTAAGCTACCCTATCCCCTCACATACTCCCCTAATCTACACCCATATTCCACTCAGAATCTTCTATGCTAGAGTTTGGTTGCCCAGGCAGGCGCTGAGTCGTTTGGAGACCAGTCACTGTCCCACCTAGTTTCCTATAAATAAAGAAGTTATTAGTACCTAGTCAGAAGTGAGAGAACACAATGGAACGATACAGGCTATTACTTACCACGACTCCTGGAGCAGCTACTACAAAGAAGAGGAGATTACTACCGCAAGACGTAACTTCTAGAGACCAAGGAGCCATCAACGATGAAGACTTCTGTTTTCAGGATGTCCTGGCAAGGGAGGAGCAACATCTACACCACCAGAGCCGAGAACAAACACAAACACTGCACATAAATATTAGTAGAGGAGTACAGTGACGGTACATACTTTACCATAACCTGACTCACACCCTCGTCGAACCATAGCTACAGCAGTATACTCGAATACCCGTGTCCCAGGAACCCCGTGAAGGACACGGGATGGCCTACTCACCAGCACTAGTTACGATTTCTCTCTCTCTCTCTCTCTCTCTCTCTCTCTCTCTCTCTCTCTCTCTCTCTCTCTCTCCCTCTCTCTCTCTCTCGTCTCTCCGTCTCACTTTGTTGCACGCTCCTTAATGTAGCCTTCAAGCTGAGATATTATTTTACTGGAGGCTGCGTTTTGCTACACTATTATCACTCTTTGAAATTCCTCCTCTGCAACATAACCTGCAAACTACCTGGCATCGCTCTCTCCTGCTTGGCCTGCCTTTTCGCACTCTTGGACAGCTATGTGGAGACATCTTACGAGACAACCGAACATCATCATAGCATGGTCTCTCACAGGTAGGTGCGCTCCTTCTCTACTCTCACTACTAGAACCATCTGTTGACGAGCCCAACAAGCTCATTTGCTTTGTCGGTAACTCTACATCATAGGGTAACCCCCGTGTATTCCACATTATCGACTACCAGTAAGTTACCGGCAAAAATGAGTATTAGTGAAGAGAAGTGTACGGAAGGCTTTACTACCATCTGCAAGGCTTGTGACAAAGCCATCCAAACAAAAGACCCCAAAAAGTGTGAGATCTGCAACAACCATTTCCACACGAGATGCATCTCCTTCAGGTTCGTGATGGTGAGAACCGTTGCTACACTCACGTGTTCTGCCTGCGCAGATGCTCACATAAGAAAGCGGATGGAGTCTTCTCTCAACGGCAGTAATATGTCATCAAAAGCCGTTAAGAACAACAGCAAGAAGAAGATCCAGTCTGCACTACCATCCATTAACCCATCGCGCAGCCAATCTCCTGCTCGCCCAGCAGTCACTGCAGCATCAGCACCGCCCATCACCATGGAGTGCACTTTGCATAATATTCTTGCTGCACTGGCGGACATCCGTGCTAAGCGGAATGAAGCGGTGGAGGCGCAGCGACACACCTCGGACAGGATCTCCGGGCTGGAGGCTAGGCTAGGCCCCATAAAACAGCGCCTCAAGGCTCTTGATGTCCGGCCCCAGCTACAGTCTCGTATGACAACTGCCGAGACATCCATCTCCGAGCTGAAGGTGCAGGTTCAGAAGCTAACATTAGGCTGCCTCAACCCACAGCCCGCACACAGCAGCAACAGTACCGTCGATAAACCTTCCCCTGCTGCCATAGTTCCCTCTGAAATCGCCAGTCTTCGCAGGAAGCTCGAGGCCATCAAATATTGGCAGGAGGCATCGAACAACAATGTTGTCGTGATAACTGGGCTGCATTACATCCAGGAGAGCTCTCTCCGTGTAATCGCCTACTCAGTACTCTCTGTCCTTGACCCTACTGTCCTCAGGAGGGACATAGCTGCCACAAGGATCATGGGAAGATTTAATGTAGCGACCGACACCTCGGTCGCAGACAGCAGGCTACCAACCATTGTTATCACTCTGTCTTCCCATGCCCTTGTTCGCTCCACCCTGGCAGCTAAAATCAAAAAGCTCAGCACGGACTTACTGGAGAAAGCCAAGGCTCTAGCCCCAGACCACCAGCGGCTTATTAACATCAAAGAGCTGCTCCTCCCAGATGTGCACAAGCTACGCGTAAAGGCCAGACAGGAAGCTAGGAAGGCACAGGGCTGTGAGGCCTACGCGAGGGACGGGAGGATTTTCATCCGTGCTGCTCAGGACGGAGGAAAAGCCACTATCATCAACACTGAAGAGGATCTACAGAATATTTTTTGCCAAGAGACCTCCGTGCAACAGCAGCAACGACCGCTAAAATCGGTTCGCATCATACCACCCTCACCACCATCATCATCCATATCATCATTGCCTACATCTTCAACCGTTTCTAAGGTAACTCTGTCCGAGGGTTTAAGGGCCTGTCACTTCAATGCTAACTCCCTCACAGGTCCCATTGAGGCGGTGAGGCTCTTATTGTCCACTCGTCCCCTCTTTCACTTAATAGCAGTTACTGAAACCTGGCTGGACGACAAGGTAAAAACCATACTCTTACTTGACAATAGAACATAGGAGGAGACAGGGTCGAATATCAGTCGTCTGTGCGTAGTCTGGGACTGGTGCTTGACTCTAAACTTACTTGGAAGGAGCACGTTACTCAACTATATAAGCGCGCATACTCGCTTATGTATAGACTATACTTCTTTAGAAAGAGCAGCGGTTTTGAGCTACGCAAGCATCTCGTGCAAGCCCTATTGTTCCCCATTATCGACTATTGCTCATTAGTTTACTGTGACCCAGTAAACACAGGAATTCGTTACATCTATGGTGTAAGGAGAGACGAGCACATCACCCCCTACAGGCGTGAGTTGCAATGGCTCACCACCGCCGGACGTAGGAAGTATTTCAAAGCCTGTTTCCTTAGGGAACTTTTTAACACCGCTCCTCCATCTTATATCATGGCCTTTTTTGACTTCCACGTCGCACTCCGCCCCGAGAGGGGTGAGGTGACCCCTCTGGACATCCCGACTTTCGTAACAGACACGCTGAGGAATTCATTCCATATAAGCGCATCATATCTTTGGAACTCTCATCTTCTCGACAATAGATCACTATCATCTTTCAAACGTCAGGCAAAGCTATACTTTTTTAATCTTGAAAACACCTAAGCGCTGTACAATCACTTTCATCTTACAATCTCATCATTCATTTCCTTGATTCACTTATATTGTCTGATCACTTATTCATTTTATCTATAAAAATTCAATGTACTTTGTTATTGTATTACTGTTAATGTTTTTTTTTGTACAACAAAATGTCCAGAAATAAAAATTATCTAAATCTAAAATCTCACTCTCTCTCTCTCTCTCTCTCTCTCTCTCTCTCTCTCTCTCTCTCTCTCTCTCTCTCCATCTATCTCTCTCGTCGACTCATCCTAAAGTGTGTAGTATGTGGAACATTGTGTACACGTTCACCTAATTTTTGCTCGAAGTGCAAGAAACCGTGCCACTCAAAGTGCGCCGTTAAGAAATGGGATGCACCGTGTGCTAATTGTCGGAAAGCGATAATGACGGAGCATCTTCAGCAGACGGACATTGACAAGAACAACATTGACAAAAATAACATCGACAACAACGACAACAATAATAGTAAAAATGACGTTAAAAGTACACAACTCTATACTCCAGCAAGAAATCGGCAAACCCTTGCACTGTGATTACCGCTGAGTGCTTCAATATCGGCTGCGACACCGACTATGATTAAGGGTCTACATGCGATGGGACTAGGCGCAAAGTTAACCAGATCACCACGTGTCACTGGAGAGTAGTTAGTCGGGCAGAAAAACGTCTCACAGGCACAGAAAATCCAACAAAGGAAGCATGAGGCATCCCTTAAAGGAGACAACAAGAGTAAGGCATCACCAACGAAACCATCTACGGGATCCCCCATTGGAACGTCTAACGTGAGGATGGAGGAACTGAGCGGCGTTAGAAGTCCAGCGTCGAGGAGCAATTGAGATTGATACAGCTGACAACACTTCCCAAACTCTTGAACACCAACTCAAGACGAAATCACTGCAGCGGCCCCTACTGAGAACGACACAACACGCGTGAGTGAGATTAGTATTTTGGGGGTTAAGAATATATTGATTCCGGTAGGCACCATGGATCTTCTATTCCAAAAATTTGATATGCTGCAGGAACAGCTCGATGATTTGATCTCGTGTACGCGCCGCGGTACGGGATTACGCGAAAGTCAGTGCACTTGCACGAAGCCCGACACTACCGCTACTGACAATGAGTTCTGCTTGGCTTTACCTATGGGAGCTGGGGACGCGAAAGATGTCCGCTAAACGCAACGCTATTTCTTGATAGTCACCTGTCGTACTTCGCCGCGTCCCAATAATCCCCTTTCTGTTTGAGTTAGTACTTCTTAACTTTTACTTGTGCATTAGTCCCTCATCAGTACTTATTCATTTATATTTCACTACTCTACGTGCCAGAACAGTCGAAAACGTATCGTCGTGACTTCTCGTCTCGAGGGTGTTTAACGGAATAGACCCAGACGGAAACTTTCTCCTTGCCCATGAGACCTCCCGCCAAGCCTCCGTCTTCCCGAATTTTGAGCCTACATTGTGCCCTCATTCGCGAGCTCGACTACGCTAGTCAAATCTTCTATGTGTGCGCCTTCGAGCATATACTACTGGAGGTAGCCCCCAAGCGGCCGCGCGCGTGACCGGGCGTAGAGAGAGACAGCTGCTCCAAGGTACGTGCTATCTCTCTCTAACTGCGCTCTGATTGGTTGCTCACTATCCCCTCCAATGACAAAGACGGTAGCGAAAGTGAAGCGCCAGTTACTTAATTTTTCGACTTTATATATTGAATACATATCACTGTAATCAATAATTAACTACAAACTATATAAATAAAATGTTACAAACCAACAATTAAATCACAAACAATTCCTGGGGGGCTAAAACTGAAATACAAATTGAAGTACTAAACAACAGAGGTATGATTAGCGCAATCGGTTAAAGCGCGCGTAATTTTTTATGATGCGGTAGGTGGAAGTTCAAAACCCACTACCTTTTTTTTTAGTATAAGTTAATGAATGTTTGTAAAATGTTAATCCCATGGCAGACGATCTTTGTTTGTATTGCAGAAGTTTCTGTCGGAGGGGAGTAGCGCGCAACCAATCAGAGCGCAGTTAGAGAGAGATAGCACGTACCTTGGAGCAGCTGTCTCTCTCTAAGCCTGGTCACGCGCGCAACCGCTTGGGGGCTACCTCCAGTAGTATATGCTCGAAGGTGTGCGCTAAGTATGAACATGCTTACCAATGCGGCCGCTTCCCTCTACCGGACGCGCCGCGGTGATGAGAACGCGTCTGGTTCCTCGTCGCTTCGATGTAGACTCCCACCCCCCACCCTTTCCTTCTCTCTGCGTGTCGTCACTACCTGCGCCACATCCGCCGTCATCGCCTCAAGCGTCTGTCGCGCTGCTGCAGCTGGGAAGGGGGAGCTGCCTCCGCCCCATGGCCTTGACAGCAGCAGCAGGCGAGACCTTGCCCTCGACAAAGCTGCACTTCGTCGCAAAATAAATAAATAAATAAAAATTAAATCATAATTAAGAAAATCTTTTTAGTCAATGTTCTCTTTTTTCTCAATTAAAATAATTAGAAATATTACGGTACGCATACACATATAAGCACTCATACGGCTATTTTTTTTTAAAACACATGATTCAAATTCTAAAATAATTTTACGGTGATTACTCAGGCACACAAAAAAGAAGTTCTTATTTCTGAAACCTTACTAGTATATCTTTATGTGTTTCGTGTCGCTAATTTCGAATCCGGTGTCCGTTTGTCCGTAAAGGTCAAATTATGGAAAAATGGTAAAATCGATTAAAGTTTTTATTCCTATATATTTTGAGTCACTGAATCCAACTTCGATACTCATTTGATCCGACAAGGTCTAATTCAAGGTTATTTCAAGGTCAAACGTGCTTATTCTGACAAGAATGAAGTAGCGGAGTGAGATGCAGAATGCATGTTCAAGCTCTTTCCAAAATATAATCAAGC
This sequence comes from Muscidifurax raptorellus, assembly GCA_020010945.3. Lineage (NCBI taxonomy): Eukaryota > Metazoa > Arthropoda > Insecta > Hymenoptera > Pteromalidae > Muscidifurax > Muscidifurax raptorellus. The sequence goes on along the minus strand of JAHUUD020000013.1, from coordinate 1,500,909 downwards.
AATAATGCGATTAAATTAGAAAATTTTCGCTGGATTTGACCTCGAAATAAAAATGACCTTGATATAGCGGTAGCAAACGAACCTCGGATTCTAATCCAATAACGTCAAAAACATATTAACGTAGTAATTTAGTCTCGTGAAACACATTTTCTTATTTTTGCAATTTTCATAGGATCCCTCTATACAACAACATAAAGAGACCTTGAAATGATTTTGGTAGTTATGTTATCAAAAAATTGAATATATATCTAGATGTAAACTGTCGCTTTCTTTCGGAATCTGCAGTAAAAAATTCATTTTTGGAATAGGCACGCTGGATCTTGAAACAACCTTGAATTTGACCTTGTCGGGACAAATGAGCATCGGATTTGGATTCTGCGATCCAAAATATATAGGAATAAAAACTTTAATCGATTTTACCATTTTTCCATAGTTTGACCTTCAAATGACCTTGAACCTGACCTGATAGTGACAAACGGACACCGAATTCGAAATTAGCGACCCGAAACACGTAAAGATATACTAGTAAGGTTTCAGAAATAAGAACTTTCTTTTGTGTGCCTGTGTTATCAGTGTTTCCAATTGTATTTACTGGGCAATTTCATGTACCAACTCGGTGCTATCAGTTACGCAACGTAAATAATATGATATAAATAATATATATTTGAATATGGTTAAACCTGAAGTCTAATGACATCTCTCGACTACGTATTTCTTCTATTTCCGAAAATGATTGGCACTTAGCTGCAACTGCAGTTTGTAACTGTGAGCCAAGAAGGTTCAGTTCAGTTCGTAAACGTTCTAATTCTGTATTTTTGCGCTCAATTTGAGAATGTAATGTATTATTTTCATCATTCAAATCATCTTTGTTTTTCCTTAAAACCGTGTTTTCATATTCAAATCTGAAATACAATGACTCTTAAGTTTTGCTCATTATGTAATGTAATTAAATATGTTACCTTTTAATAGTATCTTGCAATTTAAATAGTTCGCCTTTACTTTTACCAAGTTGGCTTTGTAATTCTGATGTATAATTTTCGGTAAGGGCTAGTTTATCTTGACAACTTTTTAACTCAACTTTTTGAATTTCAATATCCTTTGTTAATTGTTCTAATTTATCATCTGGAAAACAAAAGTGTACTTGATTAATGAAAAATAATATCTATTTATATATTTGATAATATTTTTTGTTCAAAGAGGTCACCAAACTTGCTGACCTCTATATTACATGTACGATGCAGGCTTAAACCGTATGATCAACGGTTTTTTCTAGCCGTTCTTAAGCACTATTACGCGGTTAAGACTCGCAAAAGTAAACAAAAATTAGATAAAAAGCTTATTTTTTATATATTTTATTCTACTAATCAGTAATCTAACTCTATTCTAGGTCCACTAAAATGTTTGTTTCGAACTTTAAATAACACCTCATTGATGCAGCTAAAGGTGATTAGAAATTGCAGGGGTGGTTACAAAGCTTTAAACTAGCTTATGACTACGCCTTATAGGTTGCTGATCTTAAATTGAATTATTGTTTTGGTTTATATTTTTTGTCTCTGACATTCCCCCTCAGAAAATAATGTTATTAATTTGGTTGTATTTGCAAGTGTTGTCAACTTTTGTCAACTTTTGATAAATTCGGTATATAAAAACGAATTAATATTAAAATATAAATAAATAATAAAATCTTTAATATAATAATTAATCTATAAAGATAAATTATTTTTTACAAAACTATGTTATGTTATATAGTTTTTTTTAATATTACTAATGTGTTTTCTTAGTGATTTGATATCGATCACGTAAGATAAGCTTTCAGATAAATCTTTCGTTCACGAAAAATTGTGGCATCCGAGCGTCTTGAATAACAAGTTCTCCTGGAAGTATGCTGCACCTAGCGGTGAGCATTCGTGTTTCCCTACGCTCGATGTGTTGCCGTACGCAAGGCTTGAATTCGTCAAGCAGCAGGTTAGTCTGGAAACAGTCCGCCTGTTTGAAATTATACCGAGGTTGGTTGATAATTGCAGGAGGCTGGTTGTAAATAAATAGATCTTATTTAAAGTAGCTAACTGCTACGTGAGTATAAACTTTATTTAATGATCACTTTCAATAACTTAACTTTAAGTAACTTGAATGCACTAACATTGTTGAGAAAGTCCGAAATTGAATTATTGTCTTGATAAAACACTTTTATTTAGAGTTGCACCGTAAAAGTCTTTCAAACTTGAGAATTGCGTCTAGCACATCACGATTGTAACGAGTACATATACACTAGTTGTTTGTGTGTATACGAGAAGCTTGTAGAAGCTTCTCGCTATGTGATTACCGAACATTCTCCCCCAATCAGCAGCGTTCAGATGTTGATTCTTCTGGTTTTGCACTGTGTGATGGAGTTATTTGAATCGGAAGTAATGTCAGCTTATAGATAGGCCGAGTGAGAGTAGTTAATGCTGTCGTCAATGTGACGACCCGTGTGAGTTGATCCTTGCTGAGATGAAGGCATATTACCCTTGCTCGAGGCCATTTAGTTAGAGGTGACCTTTCATCTGAAATGCAAACTAGCGATCCGACTTGAATAAAATGAGATGGGTGATGCCACTTGAAGATTGATTGCAAATGATGTAAGTAGTGAGTTGTCCATGATTTCCAAAACTGTTGGGTTTTTTGTTGAATGAGCTTGATAATCGAGATTAAAATAGAATAGAATAATAGAATAAAAATTTATTTTGCACAAGTTAAAAACATTTTGTACATATCATAGTCATATCGTAGTCAATATACATTTCGTCGATATAACTTTACAATTCGCAACTTTTATTCATCGTCAACTCGGTACATGTAACGGCGTATTGCTGTCCTAAAACTACTAAGCGTGCATCCTGGGAACTGAAAGACTTCATCCCAGCCTCAGTACGCGAATTCGGTACTACGAGTTCTTTGGGGTCCCTGCTCGAGGTCCTAGACTGGTTTCTCTCATAAAGAGCAGCAACATATGGAGACTGCCTCATAACTATAGCCTTGTACAGCATGACCGCGGCAAAATACTCTCTCCTCTCTCGAACTGTTATCCATCCCAATTCCTTTCTGTATGGGGAAATATGCTCGTCCTTCCTAACACCACAGATATATCGTATACAAGAATTCTGCAGCCTCTGAAGTCGAGACTCAGGCTCTCCTGAGATATCCATGTAAACAAGAGAGCAATAATCCAGATGAGAGATTGCAAGAGCACGAGTGAGTGTGCTAAGATCGTCAGGATCTTCGCTAAGAGGTTCCAAGGGTCAAGAGTTCAATATGGCTTCAATTTACGTCAAGAATGTTGTGAGTTCCTCAAAGGTAAATAAAATTTCATTGATTTAACCACCGCTTCCCATTTGCCGCCCATGTGTGAAGCAGCAGGAGGATTACACCGCTGTTACGTTTGATCCTTGTTGATGATTGAAGCCATGTTCTAGTGTCCCTTGGATGATTGTGATGACATAATCTTGAGAGTTTGTTCTGCACCGATGAAATTTGTACCGCAGTCTGAATATAAGAATTGAGCAATGCCACGTCTTGAGATGAATCTTCTTCTATGCTGAGAGCAATCCTTCTGTGGAGTAGTCAGTTACAGCTTCTAGATGAACTGCCGAGGTTGAGAAACATACGAAGACACAAATCTAACCTTTAAAAGTCTTGGCCCCGCGACCTTTGAAAGTTTTGAATGTGACCGGTCCGGCATAATCGATACCTGTGCTTGTAAATCCTCTTGATGGTGTGACTTTTGATGATGGTATTTGTCCCATGAGTTGTTGAGCACGTATGCCTCGTTGACAAGTGCATGTGACACACTTTAAAATGAAAGATCTTACCGGAGCTCAACCGCCAATGATCCAAAACTCTTGACGTATAGGAGGAAGAATTGCAGGGTGTTTGAAATCATAATCCATATTTGAGAGGTCGAGTCTCCCCCCAACACGGACAATTTCATTGCCATCGATGAATGCTGTAAGTTTAAAGAATGATGGTTGGCTGATAACGTGGTGGAAGATTGCAATGCTTTGATTTCATGGTTGAAATATATCGTTTGAGTTGCTCGTATCCAGAATAATTTGGCCTTGTGAAAATAGCTGTTTGTTGATTTCTTCCTTTTGCAACAATCGACGAATTGAATGCATAGAGTTGTAACCTTGATGAACTTGTTTAGAGAGGAATATCCAAGAATTAAATCCCAATGATAATCGTGCTGATTTATGACTACATTTAGTGAGAGACCTGGACGTGATTCTGTTGGATCTGTGATCTATGATGTGTCTGGTTGAGCAGGCCAAACCTCGGGTGATAGAGTGATGATCCATTATGGTCCTATCCACCATAACTTGTGTTTTTGGAGTTGATCTGATGTTACGCCTTGTGATGCACAGTCGGCAGGATTGGAGGCCATCAAAAACCACATATATTGTATAGCTCACTCTTAAATGCGAACAAATACTGAAGCAAAGCTTGAACCATAAAGATACTTCAAGCGAAGCTCTCGGGAATGGAAGAATGATTCATAGTCCTTGCCGGAACTCAACCAACACCGCGGTGCCTGTCGCATTGGATGCTGACGCGGCTGCAGTCTCCAACTTGCGTGCTGCTGCTGCTGCGCCTGAGTCTGTTCCTCTACGTAGTTCCCCCTCGCAGAGCGTACACGGGAATAATGAAGCAGCTGAGAGTCGCGAGGTAATCCTAAATGGTATTTTAAAGATTGACTGCAAGGTCACAAGTGATCAGTTGGCGGATATAACTTTTACGAAAAATGGCATCACTCCCGTGCACATCATGCGATCGAGAGAGCTAGTTGGAAAACAGGGAGCGGAGGATTTGGCTGGATCGGGCTCTGGCGCGCTTCCGTCATGTGCGGTCGAGCTCTCTGACTCAAGTATAGTTAGGCAAATAATACGGGCAAACCGTGCCTATAATTATTTAACAACCAATGATATCAATGATGACTCTATGTACGCGGGTGCCGCCGCCTGCGTGCCCAAACGTTAAATTTTAATTTAATTAAATTAAGTGTCCTTAGAATAAAGTACAGTATGCAAACTGTAAGCGTGTAAATATTGTATGTATATATTTTATTTATTTGTTAATATTGTATTAGAGCGCCATGGCGAACCGAAGCCATTCTTTCTGTGATATCTAGTATTCGTGCTGATTTAACTCCACATACTACGGCATTTATGTAACTTTTGTAAAAACTAATTCGTGTATATATTTATAATATATTAAATGCACGAATTACTCAACTCGCCTCGTGTCGGTCGCGCCAACATCTCAGTTTTCTTCCTCGTGACCGCTCGCTGACTTCTAGTGCTCTCATTATGGGACAATCATCAGCTTGGTTTCGGCGCGCGTGTGTGGGTGACGCCTTTTCCAGCCACCGAGGAGTGCTCCCGTCACGGCAGGTAATGCCTCTCCCTTCAGAGGTCGGCCATGACAGGAAAGGTATATGAGCCTCAGGTGTACGGCAGTTCACCTCTCTCACTCTCTGGTGACCGGATCCGGGTGTTTCCGACGATCCGTCGCAATATCCTAATTGGAATGTACAAAATAACCTTTTCTACAAACATATCCCAAACACTCTTATAGATAATATAATACCAGGCATAGATAGTTGGAATCTAGTAATGCCAGAACTCGATCGCGAGCAAGCTCCGTTTGAATTTCATAACACTCCTCAAACAGTTCACATAGGAACTGCTAAAACTTTCAATCGTCTCATATAGTCATATTTTTAGCCGAAAATGTGGAAAGACGTGAAGCGTTATGTTAAACACTGCCTAGACTACCAAATGTGCAAAGTCCCTTAGCAATCGCCAATGGAACTTATTGGTCATCAAAAAATCGAAGGACCTTAGATAAACGAAGCAGCGAATATAATGGATTTATTACTGAAAAGTAAAGGACACTGCCGTTACATTTTAGTATTCTAAGATATCTTTACAAAATTCGTTGAAATCAAAACATTTCGTAAAGCAACAGCAAAAAGCGTCGTGAAGGCTTCTGTAGAATTATTAATCTTCCGATGGGGATATCGAAAATATTTAATTACCGATAATGGTACTGAATTCTCGAATAAACTCGTAACGGCAAAAATGGAAGAATTAGGCATTATACATTGCTCCTTACCATACACAGAAAAACTTAGTCAAGCGATGCAACAGTACAATTAAACAGATGCTGAGAATTTTTGAGAAAAATGACTACTTGAATTGGGAGATCCACCTTAATGAATTCCCATTATCATGTTAAAGTCTAATCTATAATCGCGGCGCCAATACTTCGGCTTAAAGTAAGCCGAAGTTACATGATTACAATTACATGATTTTAATCTTTGTTAAAAACGTATAATTTTTTTCGATAGAATAAAATTTGGATCAGAATTTTTTGTAAAACGGTTTTGAGAAACATCGATTTTACGTGGATGCCTCCAACGTATTATACTATACATACAAAGTCCAGAATTTTTTACGAAAACAGTAGCATCATGCAAAAAAATTAAAAACCTTTTATCAAGCACGGAAATTGAAGTAATAAAATCAAGAACCGAATAATTTTTTCGTAATTTAAAAAAGCTTTAAGATACATTGAAAATAAAAAATATAACGCAAAAATTCTTACTACCGCATTGGATTGTAAATAAAATTTGTAGTTAATTGATAAATATATCGGCCATCCCCTCTACATAAAGCGATGGCCTGTATTGTGAAGCATTTGTTATGAAGCACCTGATACGTGATTCTGATTGGTCGTAAAGATACAAAAACGTGATTACTCTTTCGTTCAGGAATGCGAAAACGTAAGTTTTTACAATTCTGATATAAGTAAAACATTAGAATTTAAAATGAAAATGTTATGCTTATGATTAATAATATTCATATGTAGATCTAATTTCATAGTTTTTTAATAGCTTTCTGTTTAATTATTCCTATATTATTTGTATAACAGACAAACCTGTTTATCAATTACAAAGTACAAATTCTATTAAAAATGTAATAGTCTTAAATGAAAGCTTGGTTTAAAATTTAGGAACACTAATTATAAACGCGATTTTTAAATTAGACCAATCGCTAAGAAAATAATGGTTTTTGCTATGCGGCATTTAATACGTAAATCTGATTACTGGTTAAATAATCGTGATTGGTTGCTATGGCACATGTAGGTACACGACGCGCCGCTAGGAGACAGCACGTTTCAGCAAGGACAAGGAGAGTGAGAGAGGGGGGGGTAGAATAGAGGGAGAGAGAGAGAGAGAGAGAGAGAGAGAGAGAGAGAGAGAGAGAGAGAGAGAGAGAGACAGTCGAACACCTTGAACTAGGAAGGATTTACTACCAATCTCAGTGTTCACTCCGGGAATGTTCTCCCGGCACTGCCCTTTCCGTAAGCCTGAGCTTATGGACTTTGAAAAATTCAGCCAAGTACAATATTATACAAGAGAAGAGGGCGGTACAGACAATTTGTATCATTCTAGAGGGATATAATTAATAACATGGAATTATATAGAGATATAATTATGTTGGATATCGGGAGCACTTGGAACTCTCCACCCATCTCAGAGTTGCGCATGAGCCGGCTCGCAGCGCCGAGGTGCTCTCGTCCGCAAGGGAGCATGATGCAGGATGTTCAAGAGAGCCCTTTGTCTTCTAAATTATAAGTCCCACTCTCACCTGACTCCCAACAAATTAATAACATGGAATTATAATTACTAACAAATTGTTTGTATCTAGAGATATAAATACTATTCATAGTCAATGTCTAACTATATATAGTGGCCTATGGTGGTATACACCGTACTTTTTGAATCTATATTAGAGATGTGAATACAAAACGGATCCCGAATTCGGATTCTGCGCGTCAAAATAGATAAGGATATATAGGTCTGGTTTCTTATACGAACTAATTTTTTTTGTGTATAGCTGTAATTGTTTGCACTCGCGTTTCCTGTATTTAAATATAAATATGGCCTTTAAAACTTTATTGAAATAAATAACTTAAATTTAAAACAAGCCTTAACCGACTTTTACACCACATCAACGACAAGGCAAAAGTAAGGAGAAAGGATCGTCCGTAAAAACGCAAGTGCGGACAATTCACTGTTCGACGAATATCAACACATTACAATTGTCTGCTCAGTAACAATAAATTTCTCGATCCTAAGCTAGTTCACACAAATAGGAAAATTATCTGTATTTGCGCAGTCTGTACTTAAACATAAATAAGGTCAACACAAATCAGCTTCCCTTGTGGGAAACTAGACATTGTTACCAGTGCAACAAATTTAGATGCTTCTAGAAGAATACATGTGGGAAAAATTGAGTAGAAATGTAAGATGTTTAGAGTTTTATTGAATTTCTGAACGTTCAAAATTTTATCAGGATTATTGGATTCAAGATGGATTGGCCATTTTGTATATTCGATCCGCTACCAGATGTTATTTACATAATTAAAACAGTATGCATTTGACACACTTAATTTGAGGACATTTTGCATAAATTATTATAGATGATTAAGCGTTACTTGGAGAGAGATGATAGATACAAACTAAGAGCATTACTATTTTTCTCAAACGTTGAGGATATTAAGTCGAATTAACAATGGAGTCATTCAGACAGAACAGATTGTCATAAAATAAGTTATACGGCAGCGTGTCTTTCATATTTCGCTCAAATCAAATTTTTCACTGAATTTTGGGTTGTGACAATACACTAATTTATTATGCATTACGAAAGTTAGAATTTAATAACTTACAAAATTTAATAAATTATCTCAAAGTAGGATTTCTATATCACAAATCTTTTGCACACTTGGCAGCGGAACTAGATAATTCTAGTAGATATGAAGATGAATATTTCGATAATTTGTCTTCACGTACAGATAGTATACATACAGATACCACACTTACTCCACTCACTCCAAATCTAAAAATTTGTACGAACGATATGAGAGTATTGTATGCTATTTTTGAAATTATTCGAATCATTAACATCATGTTAAAATTAAAGTCTGAATACCTTATTATTTGCATAGAATCCCAGAACGCAATGAATTTGCACATACAAGACTGAGACTACAAACAGTCTTAAAAACCTTACAGATAGATATAAACGGAAATGATGCTCAGAGCCTTGGTCTTGCAGACCCCGGTACCGTCCGGCATAGTACCAAAACAAGTTATTATATTAAAAAAACATCGCCGTAAAATAAAAACGAGTTGGCAAAGAAAAAACAACTTCTATCCCCAGAATCCCAAAATAGATATACATGACAAAATTTGTTGATTAATGACGGAGTTGTTCCAAAAATATTACGATATGTATACTCACACACATCTACATGCACACATGCAGATATCCATACAAACATTTTCTAATAACACGTAATTCGAACTCCAAACACTTCAAAACGTATTTCTAATGTGTTTTTAATAAATTCAAAAATTTTACTATGACAAAGCTTCCTCTAGGAGGAAGCAAAATTTTTGCACATCTAAATTGTTTAAAATTTTAAAAGCAGAACGTTTTTTTTATGATGGATGGACTGCATTGTTGTAGAGATATAATGAATTGTAATGTGCCATGTTCAAAACGATCTTTTGAAATGGAAACCCTTATTTTATTGGTCATACGACATTTCCAAAGTGGAGTAAATTTTTGCCTTCCAGTAAATGACAGCCACTTTAGACATTCGCTGCAAGATTAAATATCTTAATAGTTACAGTAGTGAGCGGCAAAGGGATTCACGTTAATCTAGCAACTCGAAGGTAAAAGGCAAGAGGACTCACGATAATTCAGCATGCCAATGGAAACAGAACTTACTACGTCCACGTCGTTATTTCTGGATGGTGCAAAAAGTATGGTGCTCACATAGCATGGAAGCTTTCTGGAAGCTTCCTGCAAGATTCGTATTCTCACAGGGAAGCTTCCAGGAATCTTCCTTGCTATGCAGTGTAAGCCCTTTTATTCAACCTTAGAAAACTCAGTGGGTAGAAACTGTTTTTTGCACTATCGGAATAGGAAATGAAACTAAAGGTTAACATAAAAAAATTGATTTGACCGCATATTGACCTTGAAGGTCAAGATCAGGGTTGAGGTCAAGATCATAGTTAGACGTAGAATTTTCTGCTCTTTCCATTTCCGGTATTATAAATGTGGGTTTCCATTTTAAAAAATCAATTTGACCTTAAAATAACGATGAAGGTCAAGGTCGAAGTCAAGGTCATCGTTGTGTGTCCCCCTTAAAACTTGACAACTTTTGTTTAAAAAATTTTTCTTTAAAATGCTTTTGTTGGGAGATTTTTGGTTGGTGGTTTTAAAATGGGACACCCTGTATATATATATATATATATATATATATCTATATATTAGGACGGTTCCCCTCTGCTCGCTTCGCTCACCAACCCCCAAATTTATATATTCAATTTTTTTGCTTAATAAAATCAATTTTAATCAATTTAATAATAATATGAGCAACGGTATAATTCATATTTGATTTCATATAAAAAATATCTAAAATTTAATTTATAAAAAAAATTATTGGTTTGTTAGGTAGCTTAATAATTATTATATGTAAATTACTTAAAGCTGAACAAAGCCAGATAAAGTGGATTACAACCCAGATAGAAAAGGTAGCAAATCTTCTGGGTCGTCGGCGGACTATTGGCCGGACTCACCAACCGTTTGTTTATTCTCAATACATTAAAAATGCTTCCCTCGTAGGAAAATAACTTTACGCGTCAGTTTGTTTAATAACACAGGCACAAAAGAAAAATGAACTTGGATGTCCATCGACAAAACACATGGACTCCTATGTATTTTTGCTCGTTGAGTCCGAATCTGTGCATTGATTAATCTCATCACGTCGGGTTCAAGGGCATTTGAAGGTCAAATTGCAGAAATCAGCAATAACCAGTAGAAAACCAATAAACAATATCTGTTAAGTTTTGGGGTCGCTGAATCCAAACCCAGTATTTGTTTGTCTCCATGAGGTAAGTTTGAAGATCAGTTTAAGGTCAAAGCAGTGTACTCTAGGAAAAATGAATTGTTGACTGCAGATTCTGAAAGAGCGGAAAATTTTACGTATAGATAGGTATTCAATTTTGTTTTAATATATCCCTCAAGGTCATGTGAAGGTCACTTGATGTAGTTTGATAAAGTATTCGTATGACAATAAGATAATGGGTTTTTATGGGGCAAACTATTATGTCTTTAAGTTTTCAGGGTCACCGAATCCAAATCTGATGTCCGTTTGTCTCCATCAGGACGAGTTGGAGGTCGCTTGAAAGCCAAATCCTCGAGAATTAGTAAAATCGAGTCAAGTTATCATTTTAACATATTTTTGGGCCGCTAAATCCAAATATAAAGACCGTTTAGTACCTCAGGGTCAAAGTCAAGGTCATCCCAAGGTCAAATATACATTTTTTTACTAAAGAAGGAAATTTTAACCACAGATTCGGGGAAAATGGAAAATTTTATATCTAGCTGTGATCTTTACTTATTTTTTTATCACCAGAGTACCACTTCCGCGTGGTGACGGCAGAAAACGACTTTTTTTCGCTTTTTGTTTTCCGGCAAAACCCTGGGGTGAACGCTCTAATTCTCATAGTTGTAAGCAAAAAGTGAATTCCTTTTGCTATGTATGTGGCAAATACTTTTTGACAAAGTCGGTTCTTTAGCAATTCAGAGATGATTTGAAATTAGCATACGATGAGTGGTTCGGTTATAAAGTCACTGATGCAGTGAGCAAGATTGGCTGTCACAATTGATATGCAATAGCTGTAGGCTGATGTTCTGCCGATACAAAATGAACGAAACTCTATTAAAATTTGTCAAACCTATGGTTTGGAGTGAGCTGGAAAATGTCGAAAATTGTTATTTTTGTATGACAAAAACTGAAGGTTTTAACACATCTAATGTCCACAAAATTGTGTACGCAAGTGTGTCTACTGTGGTGAAGCCGTTTATAGCTCCAACAGAAGAAAGAGATACAGATGTAGAAAGTGACCTTTCTTCTGCACCTACTGAATGAGAGATTTCTAGTTCTGATGAGGCCGACAGTGAAAGAGAATAAACGGACGAGAGTAATGACGAATACATGCCATCTGAATCACAAACAAAGATAAATGGAGTATTTGATCAGAAAGAACTTAATGACCTAGTTAGAGAGTTAAGCTTATCAAAGGAGGATGAAGAGTTCCTTCTTTGAGGTTGAAGGAAAAAAATTTACCGATGAAAGGTACTAAATGTTCTTACTATCGGAATAGAGAAAAAGATTTCAGAAAATATGTCTCTGCGGAGAACGATCTCGTAGGTTGTAACAATGTTAAGGGTATGATGGACGAATTTGAGAAGAATGTTTATAAATGTGAGGAATGGAAATTATTCCTAAATTCTTCTAAGCGAAACTTGAATGCTGTACTATTACATAACACTAATAAATGTTCTCCAATACCTGTGGCCCATTCATTACGGTTGCTTTAGCTTTTTCAAAATACAACAAATTTATGAGCGGCGACAACCTACAAGACTTTAGATGCAAAAAAGTAAGGCCAAGTATACATTCAAAGAAATGGACTTATTATTTTTTTATTCGACTATTGCAATCTTCTATTACAAATGCAACTATACTGTGGAACCTTTGTCAGAAAAAAGATGCAAAGAAAATGAAAACTAGAGATTTATGTGTCAAAGTAACCGAGAAATACTTGCGAAAATCTAATCCTAGCGTCACTGTACATGATGCATCAAATAAACATACATCAAAACAAAGAAACTCTTGCTCCGTTAAAAATTGTAAATTGAGAACAACACGCTACTGCTTGAATTGTACTAAGTATTACTGTATCTATTGCTACGATAAATTACATAAAAATAAAACAAACAAATGAAAAAAACAAATGAAAAAAATAACTAAAATAAATAAATAAAAAAATGGAAAAAAATAAAAAATAGGAATAAAAAAATTATAAAAATAAACAAAAAAAAGAAAAAAACTTATATCGTTGACCACCACGTTGGTATGAGTTGGGCAACGTGTCGTTTAGATGCGGCAGACGGACAATAGGTTTTTGCAATGGCAATTTTTCCGAAATTTCCAAACTCATTCAAAAAAATCTGAAAAAATTCACTCTTATTTCTTGATCAATTATAAACATTTTTTATTCTATACAATTTTTTCATAAAGTTAATACTTATCCAGAAAAAAAATCCTGAAGCTTGAAAATGCATTTATGGTTAGAAACAGCTATTTTGGTGACCGCTATTTTGAAATCGGGAAAATCAACGATGCTATCTTTTAATATAGACCAATATGCCACCCGATCCGGAATTATAGCCCGATCAAAAAACGCACTCACGAAAAAAAAATGGTTTTTAAAAAAAAAATGAGTTGAAAATCACGTTTTTTTTTGTTTAAATAATCGTAGTACAAAAACAATTGCAAAAATTATAAAACTGACAACGGATTTGTAAAGAGCGATAAATTTTCCATCGAACATAGTAGTTTCAATATTATTCTACGACTTTTTCTATAAAAAATACCGCGTAAAGAAGAGGATAAATGCCATTTGGTAGTTCAAGGGTTAAAGCTTTTCTCTATTTTGGTTCTGCACGCTGTAGGATGTATGTTTATAATTGCTCTGACTTCTTCCTTTAAACATATTTTTGGCCACCAATCTTCTTTCATATTCATGACCGTCAATAGGTAGCTACTTGCTCTTTTTAGTGTTTCTATACTGAGACTAGATGTACCTGATTCCCTCCGCGAAATGTACTCTGGAGTATTGCCATTAAGACCCATGGCCATTCTAATATATTTTCTATGAACTCTTTCTATTTCGTCTCTTTTTTCCTAACCCCATATTTCCGAAGAATATAAACAACCTGATCTTATCAGCGTATTCATAAGATATAGTCTTTTGGTTGCTTTATCAATTTTCGCCCTCTTAAAGATACCCCATACCGTGTTGATTGCTCTCATGAATTTCCCCGCCACTGTTTTAGATGCTCTATGTATTTGTTTCTAGTTGTAAAGTTAGAACCTAAGTATTTTAATTTATTGACCATTTCTTCATACAGGATATTTATTTGACTTAAAATAGATAATTGGTCTATATACACTGATAACATCATTTAATCACTTATATAATTTATCCAAATTAACGTTAATATCATTTTGCTATTTTTAGTATATTAAACTAAAGTAAGGAATCAATAGTTTCATAATTGGCTTTAAAATCACTCCTAAATGAGTGACTACGATAAAAGCATTTATTTTGATTACAGTCTATAGTTGATTTTATGTAGAATAGATAAAATGAATAGTGCGTGCCTATTTCTAAATGACATTCAACCCATGGTGAAATTTCGGTACAATCCAAATCCCGACCGAAGAGAAAATCCAATGTATATACCTTATTGCAATTTATTGGATAGAATTGACAATAATTTAGATGAGAATACGCAGAAAAAATGGTTGGTATGTTGAGCAGCTTGATTGTTTTCTGATTATCTATCGCATATAAAAATATTGTAATTTACTAGTCTAAGTTCACTTGATGATGTCATTTCTTAAGAACGCTCCCGGCAGTGCTAATATAATCGATTAAACACGAAACTAATGCAAATTATTTGCTAGCCAATCAAATTTTTCGATAATGGAATGAGTATTTTGATATAAATGCGATATAAGAAATACTGGCAGATAACGTTGAAGTGATATAGTAATCTTCTTACTTGATTTCAATTTTAATCTTTTTTTGAATAATTGGCGATGATTGTTACTTTTAGATGAGAAGATTTGTTATTTCTACGGTGATTTTGCAACATTTGTCATTTAAATCATGTGGGTTTCTATTATTGTGCTCTTGAACTTTATTATATAAAATGGATTTTGGACCTATACTGTTAATAGATTACATCAATGATATGTCAACCATCGCTCCGGTGATTTTTCCTTTAAAAGTAACCTCGCATTTTAGTTGAATTTCATGTCTTAAATGAATGAACTTCTTATGACAAGTTGCCACTTGGAGTGCTGATCCATATATAGACCACTCCCGGAGAGAAAGTTAAGGCTAAGAAAAAATTATAAGTGTAGGTTTAAGAGCACTTATCAATGTTTTTTGATGTGCTGATTACACTAAAAATAGTGAAAAAAAATGTCAGATTCATATTTGAACTTGAACTTTGAAGGTTAAATAATAAAAATGCGCATTTGAGCTTGAAAAATAGTATACCTATGTTTTATTAACCTCTTAATACGATGAAAATAGTAAAAGAAGTTCTAGTCACCTCTTTGACCTTGAACTTTTAAGGTCAAAGCATGAAATTTGGTATTGGCGCTTGAAAAATAGCACTTCACACTATTTCTGTTAGTAAGAAGGCATTCTAGACAGTTTAGTGCAGAAGTACTAAGTTCTACCCTCGGATTGAATGCGTTTTACCGCCCAATGGAATTTTATAATTCTACAAAAGGCTTTCTCTCTTAACGTTATCCACAATCAACGACTTGGACGTTGCGAAAATATGATTCGTTTGGGGTGCTTGTTTATTCTGAGTCCCCTTTCCTCTCACTTGGGGCACTTGTTTATTGTGAGTTACCTTGCCTCTCACGTCACACTATCAGACATTATGTTTGTGTCTGTTGTGTGTGGTACTCTTCGAAGCATGGGATAACGCACAGAGGAATATGACACGTGGAACAAATGTACGGGGTTCTTCGCGTTATCTTTCGCAAACTGCATAAGTGGCTCTTCGTCGTGTACTGTCCTTCGGAAAATAAAGTCCAATCCAGCTTCGAGGGATGCTCTCAGAAACACTCTTGAACAAAGTCCTGACAACCTCTAATCAAAACTCTAAAAATGGAGCTTGTCCTGCATTTCTCATTTTATACATGGCGTGAGCGTTTGAAAGACACAAATCTCCTAGGTAAAAAAAATAGTTTGCGGTACCATTTCATTGTTTTTCGTACAGTTTTAGTGATGGATAGTTGTCTGTCTACGTTGTCTACACTTCTCATATTTTGGTTATAGTCATCAATACACGTTGGTTACATGATATTCTCATCTGTGCCACGACGTTTCTTGCCAGTTGGACAAAAATCAATATCGTGCTCAGTTAACAATATACGTACACTTCTTTTGTCCTCCCATTTCATTGCCATCCACACGTCAGTGTGAGCAACTTGTTCTCGTGATAACTTATTTTCGAGTTTCGGCATTCCCTTTCTATTTGCTTTTACTGTCCCATACAGACAAGTATCCCGGTCATGCAAAAATTCTGCCAAGACAGGAGATGTGTACCAATTATCAACATACACTACGCGACCCTGACGATGGTACCGTTCTAAGAAGTGGGCGAAAATATCTCCAGTAACACCTAATCCGAACTTTCTATAGTCAGTATCTGCTCCTGTATACACATTAAAGTTTAGAATGAATCCCGTTTCCCAATCAACTAGCTCAAACAGCTTGATGCTAAACCAAAGTAATAGACTTTCAACAATACAGACATTTTTCCCTGGAGTGAGAGTTGCTGAAAATTTAGATTGAAGAAAATCTATTACTGGTTTGATTTTCGCTAAATTGTGGCCTGCAATATCCGATGTCGTATTTATATTGTCGTGAAAATAAATGTAACACAAAATCTGCAAGTATTTGTCGCGAGACATCATCTGACGAAAAATTGGAATTTGTACTAATTTATCAGTGGATCAATAACTATACAATTCGCCTTTTCGAACGTGTCCCGTGAAAATCGAAAAGCCAAGAAAAATTTTGAAGTTTTCTTTTGGAAATCTTCTTAGAATTTTGAAAATGATAATCATTTCAATCAGTGAGGAGTCGAAAAAATAATTGAAGAAGTCTATAGGTGTATTACCTGCTACAATGATGTTTTGATTGATTTCAGAGGTATCGTTGAACTCCTTTATTGATGGAAAAAATCACGAGTCTTCATAAATTTGATCTTCAACATACTCCACATCTTCGAAATCTTCTAAATCAATACTACATCTTTCTTCATCGTCAGGATCTCTTTCCTCTGGCTCAGATTCGCCGCTTGTCCAAGCTTCGTCGTCAGCCATTATCTCAAAGATAAGTGATGGAACACTTTTTGAATAGCAAAATGTAATAATAATAACGAACAACTCTTATACTAATTAGAATATATACGTGGAAGTGTGAAAAAATTAAATAACTAAATACTATCTCGTTATCAGAAGCTACTAAAAATGACAATTTTCTGCTACGTTTCCCTGGAAATCACCTACAAAATTAGTTTTTTCAACAAGTGCACAGAGAAATGTTTTTATAGAATTACCTATATAAAAAAATTGACCTTGACATAGCTATTACTTCTAGATCCTACACAATGAAAGACATATGTTATAATTCAGTACTTATACTCCGAACTTACTAAACAAAGATGACAAGACGATCTTGATAGAGCTAGTGTTACCACAGCGTTCCAAAGACGCCTGTTTATTGATTTTCAGATAAGATAATTTTTTGCACACACTGATCTTCCAACTTCAAAGTCGGTGAGGTAGTTAGACTAATATTTTGATTTACTATAGCACATAAAATTTAGGTACACCAATTTTTCAAGTTTTCAAGCTCAAATACGCATTTTCATACTTTGACCTTCAAAGTTCAAGGTCAAAGAAGTCACTGAAATTGTAGGTTACAAATTTTATCGTATTTAGCGACTCATAAAACGTAGGTATACCGGCGAAAAAACGTATTTTTATTGCTTGACTTTCAACGTTAATTTTGAAGGTCAAAGAAGTAACCAGGATTTTTTTTTTCAATATTTTTCCTAAATTTAGTGCTGGATAAGGTTAAAAGAAAAAATTATTTCGTATGCTGATGATACTGCCATAATAATTGAAGATGATACTTGGAAATGCGTTGAAAAAAGACTAAACGAAGAAATAAAAAATATATTAAACTGGTCTTCTTTAAATAAACTCTCTCTAAATCTGGATAAGTCAACATATATTACACTTGGCAATTATCGCGAGGTATTATATATTATTCGATTATAACATGAAATGGGATAAACATATAAATTATCTCTATCTAGCAAGACCAAATATCTCCTTTTTATTTTTTTTTTAAGCTGGCTAAAGTTTTGAACATTAAGACGTTAAGACTTATTGATTATGCATTTTTAATAGCATTGTCGGGTATGGCATAATTGCATGGGATGGAGCTTAGACTGGAGCCAAAAACCCAATCTCAAACCTGCAGAAAAGATTATTGAAAATTATAAACAAAAAGCTGTTTATAATTAACAAAAATCCACTCAATATTATACAATTATTCGAAAAGGAAGCGCTATGCTACCATTACGATAATCTTAAGACAATGGTCATGAATTCAGTGTAACAAGAAATAAAAATATCCAAATACCTAACGTTTACAAGACTGTTAGTAATAAGAATAGCTATATCGTAGCAATACAATTTTTTAATACATTACCAAACAACATGAAGAATATAAAAACAAAAAATAAGACAAAAATAATGAGGGATTAGATTGCGACAAATATAACATGAATATAATGAAATCCAAACTAGATTGTCAAACCATCGAATAAATATTAATATAGGTATATAAGTATAAGTTCACGTAACTATGATATATTTTAGACTTGCACATTTAGAATGCGAATACACTGTTCGAGTGTCTCCTACAGAGTGAGTGAGAAGTCGCAAGAGTCTCAGCTATCAGCGCGTCTAGATGCGTGCGCATTCATACTTACACATGTTTCTATTATCATTTACACAAGTTACAGCAACACACTCCATCAATTGAGACATGATAAAATTTAACAATTTCATTACTTTTTATGTTGTACATTATATACACTCTGATAAGTAAAGTTAATAATATTTTAACATTTTTATAATATATTCAAACTTATTTATTTTGACTTAAATTATAAATACAATTAATTTCACTCGGGTTTCACTGGTGTCACCAAAAGTCAAACATTTACAAAGACTTAATCGCAACTGAGATTGACTCCTATGTGGCAAGCATAAAATTTTTATTACGATTTTTATCACAATTTACATTTTACATAAATATAAAAAGTTCAGTCTTTAGATTGTACATCTGATAAACCTATCTTACCTATGAATCTTATATTTTACTTGGTCCGACAACCTTAGTAACATATCTGCTACCATCTTGTTGGTTGGAACGTAATTTAGTACAATTTCTTGTCTGTCGATCTTCTCTTTAATAGAATGATACTTCATATTGACATCTTTTAAGGCATAACTGAATTTGGAGTTTTTGCTAAATTCAATTATACTTGTATTGTTACGCCTTATGAATGTTGGACCTTTGTCTTCAAGTTCGTCTATGATTTTTCTAAGCCAAAGAGTTTCATCCACTGCATCCGATAAAGATTGAAGTTCAGCGTCAGTCTAGGATTTGGCCACAGCCGATTGCTTCTTGGAATGCCAGCTTATCGCACTTCCCTGCATCAAGAAGACGTACCGTATAATTGACGTATAATCACCCTTGTCTGATGCATGTCTAGCATCGTAGTATCCAAATACTTCCATACCATCTTTTTTGTGAAAGTTTGCCCAAGCTGTGATGTTCTTTTGATATATCTGAGATGGTTTTTTACTTCATTCCAGTGAGATTAATTGTATAAGGTCTTAAATCTGCGTAAAAGATAAATCAACGAACCAATAACATTATGGTATGGAATTTTCTTCAATTCGTCTATTTCTTCTGTCGTTTTTATTGTGAGATCAGGATGAAGAATCATCCCTGGGTCAATTGGCTTCGAAGTAGTAGAACACTCATCCATATAGTAGTCTGTGAGCATTTTATTTATGTGATCTTCTTGATGCAATTTAATTGTTCCTCGTTCTAGGTTTCTAACCACAATAATACCCAACAGTTTTTTGGACATGAACCAAATAATGATAGATTCGTGATTGTAGAATACGATCATATCGTCTACAAATACTATAACAATTAGGTGATACTTCTTGTCTGTTTATAAGTAGTAAAGACATGCATCATTTCTTGACTTAGTCAAATTCAATGAATCGAAAATTGATTCATGAAGTAGAAAAAATTTTCGGTTTAGCGGGGACTTGAACCGGGAACCTTTTGGTCACCAGTAAGTCATCTTACAGACTTACCTATACGAGCTCTTTGAGGATGTATTTTTCAAAATAGTCTTGTTCTTACGTTAAATTATTTTTATAGTCCTGAAAAGGGATTATTGAATTAGTCTTGAAAAGGACTGATCGAGTTAGTCCTGAGAAGGACTGTTTGATTCGCATATGATGAGACGCCCTGGTGACTCGTCGTCAAAACTCTCGATTGAATATTCTTCATCGCTGCTGAATATCAATCGCCTCCTCACAGGCGGGCGCTCCGGTGATTCATGATCGCTGTCGCTCTTCCTCTTGTCCACAGATTTCGGTGGAGAAACTATGTCTACGACTTCTGGTGGCACCTTCTCCGGCGTTGGTAAAATTTCCACTTCTGGTGAAGAAAAAATTTCGATGATCTCCAGAGAAGACTCGATGTCGATGACCTCCGTCTAGTTAAGGACTAGTGAAAGGTGGTTGTAGTCTATCTTTCCCGATGACCAGGGTATCCCGTGGAAGTTCATCTCGAGCCAACGGTTCTCGCTCTTATGCTTTGGAGTAAGTTGCTTCCAAGGATACGGAGGTGCGAAAAGCAACACTGTGGGCAGGCAATCACCATTCTGGAGAGGTACGAGAGCGACCTCCTTGAAAACGACCTGGTTGTTAGCCATTTTAAATCCCTGGACGTCTACGATGTACTTCATCTTGGGGGGAAGCTTCTTCTTGCGGTTGACGATGAACGAAAGAATGAGCTTAAAAGGTTTTTGAGCTCCTTAAATACCCTTTCTCTCTCTGAACCCCACCTCTGAACTTAACAAATTCATCCCCCCCCCTTCACAAATCATTTGACCAATCAAATCAGTTTGATTGGTTAAATAGATGGTTTAAGATTTAAGATAGTTTATCTCCACTATAGTTTCTCGATTACCCCCACCTCGCTTCAAATATCAATATAAGGCGACGTTTTTGTCGAAAAAAAATCGTTCAGTCCTCATCGGAGCTTGGGAACTTCAACCCCTCTCTCTCACTCTTTCTTGAGATAGCATCGAAGACTTCTTCTCCACCTGTGGAATTGTTATCTCAATGTGTTAGCTGGCGATGCTGATTTCGACGACATAAGAAGATGGTTGGATATCGGTGACGTAGCCAAAACTAATGCAAGTGATTTTGCATATTCTCCAACTTTGACAGTGGAAGATAAACGAAAACTACAATCTGCTATTGTTCTCATAAAAAGTGTTGTACGTCTGTTGCGTGAACATGAATTTAACGCTGAAGTTGTTGGTGCAGGTGTTAATGTAGGTGAAGCGAATGTGAACAATCCAGTAAACGCTCCATCCGTAGAGTGGGGTGATGTTAACAGTGCTTTTAAAAATCGGATAAAAACAGGTGTCATTACAAATCGTAAACACCTGGACATATCCAAATTTTTAAAAGATGCGCGTCAGCAGTTTGTTTTACAAGTGAATAAGACTCTTGAGAAAGATCATATGCTTAAAGTGAATGCTGTGTTGGCCGCCGAATATGTGGACGTGAAGAATGGTGAAGAGCTATCGGACATTAAGTACTTTAATACAAAAAAGCCGATATACTCAAGTACGGACTTGAACGACTGGTTTACGTCGAATGTTCTCAAGTGTGTAGATGCTGACTCTGAAGAATTCCAAGAGCAGGAATCGGGCTGGACTTTGCGAACGGTATTGAATTTGGTGATCAACATCAACAAATATAATCCTATGCGAGGCAGTTTTTACATTGATTTACGTTTGCTCATTAAGAACAAGAAAGCATGTATAAATGTCATAAATAAGAATGACAATGAGTGCTTCAAATGGGCGATCCTCTCGGCATTGCATCCAGTCAATGTAAATGTACACCGAGTGTCGTCTTATGTACAGCATAAAAATATATACAATTTCGAGGGAATCGAATTTCCTGTTGACCCAAGAAACGATACGAAATTTGAGAAGCAAAATGACGTCTCAGTAAACGTATATTTTTTGAAGAAGAAGGGTAATCAGTATATTGTTTTACCTACACACTTGACTGCTGAAAAGAAGGACAAACATGTCAATCTACTTCTCGTGGAAACTGTATACAACGACGAAGACGATGAAGAAGAAGAAGAGCCACAAGGGAATGAACCTGCAAAGCCCTATCATTTCCATTATGTATGGATCAAGAATCTTTCTCATCTGTTATTGAGACAACTAGGAAAGGTAGGTCTACATTATTTTCAAACTGAGGAGAAATTAACAGCGCATACTATCGATTGCATGAAACTAAATCAGTACAAAGTAGTGCTTCCAACGAAAAGGGACCGTGTACTGCAATTTAAGAACTTTGTGTATAAAAATAGAGTACCGTTCGTTGTATATGCTGACTTTAAATGTTTGTTGGAACTAGTAGAAGATCACAAGCGTGCTTACCAACAGCACAAACCTTACAGTGTTGGTTTCTTCGTTAAGTGCAGTTATAATGACAACCTATTTACGTATAGAAGTTATCGACAAAATACCGACGAAGTTAGTCCTGCGAAGTGGTTCGTCAACAATCTTTATGCTCTTGCTTTGGATTTACAAAATATGTATAAAAATCCAGTAGCGATGAGAGAATTGACGAACCTAGAAAAACTTGACTCACAGGTGTTACAAATGTGAGAAGCCTTTTACCCAAAAAGATGTAAAAGTTCGTGATCATTGTCATCTGACAGGAGAGTGAGTAATTATTATCTCTCTCTCTCTCTCTCTCTCTCTCTCTCTCTCTCTCTCTCTCTCTCTCTCTCTCTCTCTCTCTCTCTCTCCTCTCTCTCTCTCTCTCTCTCTCTTCTCTCTCCTCTCTCTCTCTCTCTCTCTCCTCATCTCTCTCTCTCACTCTCTCTCTCTCTCTCTCTCTCTCTCTCTCTCTCTCTCTCTCTCTCTCTCTCTCTTCTCTCTCTCTCTCTTCCCTCTCTCTCTCTCTCTCTCTCTCTTCTCTCTCTCTCTCTCTCTCTCTCTCTCTCTCTCTCTCTCTCTCTCTCTCTCTCTCTCTCTCTCTCTCTTCTCTCTCTCTCTCTCTCTCTCTCTCTCTCTCTCTCTCTCTCTCTCTCTCTCTCTCTCTCTCTCTCTCTCTCTCTCTCTCTCCTCTCTCTCTCTCTCTCTCTCTCTCTCTCTCTCTCTCTCTCTCCTCTCTCTCTCTCTTCTCTCTCTCTCTCTCTCTCTCTCTCTCTCTCTCTCTCTCCTCTCTCTCTCTCTCTCTCTCTCTCTCTCTCCTCTCTCTCTCTCTCTCTCTCTCTCTCTCTCTCTCTCTCTCTCTCTTCTCTCTCTCTCTCTCTCTCTCTCTCTCTCTCTCTCTCTCTCTCTCTCTCTCTCCTCTCTCCCTCTCTCTCTCTCTCTCTCTCTCTCTCTCTCTCCTCTCTCTCTCTCTCTCTCTCTTCTCTCTCTCTCTCTCTCTCTCTCTCTCTCTCTCTCTCTCTCTCTCTCTCTCTCTCTCTCTCTCTCTCTCTCTCTCTCTCTCTCTCTCTCTCTCTCTCTCTCTCTCTAAGTATATTAAATGTTCATACGTGCAATAACTAAACTATTTTCAGATATCGAGGTCCTGCGCATAGCTCATGCAACCTGAATAATCAGGATTCCAGGACCATTCCCGTGGTTGTCCACAATCTCAGTGGATACGATGCGCATCTGTTCGTCAAGGAGATCGCAACATGTTTTCCTGGACGTGTTGCCTCAAACTAAGGAGAGATATATATCTTTCACAAAGTTTGTCAAAGGCACGAATATGAGTCTACGCTTCATAGACTCGTTCCGATTTATGCCATCGTCTTTAGACAAGCTATCGTCATACTTGACGAAACTTGACACGTTGGAACGAGTTTTTCATGAGGATGGATTCACTTCTGAGCAGATTAGCTTGCTAAAGAGAAAAGGCGTATTTCCGTATGATTATGTTTCCTCACTCGCTAAACTCGACGAGGTAAATCTTCCGATGAAAGAGGATTTCTTCAGCAGTCTATACAATGCTCACATCTCTGATGAAGATTACGAGCATGCCAAACAGTCTGGCAGGATCTTAACATATAGACTCTAGGACAATACTCGGATTTATATCTTAAGACTGATGTCATACTCTTAACTGAAGTCTTTGAGGATTTCAGAAATAATTGCATGCAGTCGTATGGGTTGGATCCAGCTCATTACTATACTACTCCAGGTCTGTCGTGAGATGCTATGTTGAAATATATACAGGTAAATATAACTAAAATTTTCTTAAGACTATGAAAATATTAAAAAAATACTTATATTATACAATTATTTCTAGGTATGTTTGGATCTCCTGACAGGCATTGACATGCTCATGTTTGTCGAGCGTGATATAGGAGGAGGAATCAGCCAGTGCTGTAACCGATACGGGAGAAAGCCAACAATCCATACATGGATGAAGGTTACGATGCTAGTGCTGAGCAAAAGTACCTTGCCTATCACGATGCAAACAACTTGTATGGCTGGGCAATGACCGAGGCATTACCCTCAGGAAAGTTCACTTGGGTAACTGATCTCGAGTCGCCTAACTTCTTCAACGTTCCCGACGACAGCCCTAAAGGATATATTCTCGAAGTGGATCTTGAGTATCCAATAACTCTTTATGGAGCGCATTGAGATATGCCCTTTCGTGCCGAACACATGTGTCCACCAGGTTCAAAACAAAAGAAACTGATGACCACACTCCATGACAAGAGGAATTATGTGATTTATTACAGAGCATTAGAACAAGCTCTTGCACACGGGCTTCGTCTGAAGAAAATTCATCGCGTTCTCGAGTTCAAGCAAAGTACATGGTTGAAGCCATATATAGACCTAAACAGCGATATGCGAAAGAAAGCTGAGAACGAGTTTGAAAAAATGCTTTTCAAACTGTTCAATAACGCTTTTTATAGTAAAACCATGGGAAATGAGCGGAAGCAAGTCGAGATCAAGTTGGTAAGCAAGTGAAAAGGAAGATACGGCGCCGAAGCTCTCATAGCGAAGCCCACTTTTTACAACTGCACGATCTTCGACGAAAATTTTGTGGTGGTGCAGATGTTGAGAGCTGAAGTTTGTGTCAAGAAACCGATATATATCGGCCTGAGCGTCTTGGACTTGTCCAAGACGTTGATTATATCGGTTTCCTTACGACTACATGCTCGAACGTGCTGGCGACAAGTGCAAGCTTCTTTATACCGATACAGATAGCTTGGTCTACGAAGTGGCAAACTTCAATCTGTATAACATGATGCGTGAAGATATTCACGAGTTTGACACTTCGCGAGTCAGACGGGACTTCGCCGCCATCTTGGGCGACGCCGTCGCCACCGTTTCTCGTCACGTCAAGAGAAGACGAAGCATTGTAACCAATCCTCCGTTGGGGGGTTGGCCAACGGGATATAAAATATATATGTTGTATCAATCATACTGAGTTTCCAAAGCGTTGTTTATTTTCCCCCGAATTGCCACGCCAGGCAGGCAATTTATTCTAGAATAATTATTAATAATTGTTAACTTGTGTGTGTGTGTGTGTGTGTGTGTGTGTGTGTGTGTGTGTGTGTGTGTGTGTGTGTGTGTGTGTGTGTGTGTGTGTGTGTGTGTGTGTGTGTTGCAGATGGACATGGAAAATCTTAACAGAATCGCCAAGGGAGAATTCCTTCCCACAAAGAAACTGTCTGAGCTAGAGAAGTATCACACGTACATGGTCACGGCTTTGAAGGAGGTGAAGGCCAAGTACGGGACCAAGATCATCGCAGAGTTGGATAGGGAGTTTGATATCTTCCTGCCGATGAGTGTCTCTGATACCTTCCTGGCCAATGAAACCTTCTTCGAGAGCATGCAAAATGTAGCGAACAAACTAGAACTCTTTATAACATACCGTGGAGGCTCCATCGTCGAGTTCTCCGGTAAATAGTGTGTGTTGAACTTTTACAGTGTTAAGCTAGTATCAACTAATCTGAACTAGCTTAAACTATTTCTGTGCGTGTTTCATCCGTTTTTGTTAGTGTTTAAAACTACTTAAACGTCACATGTAGTTATAAGATTTTTCAGAATGTCAATTTGTACTGTGAAGTGTGTACGCGTATGTGCCTATGTATGCGTGTTCGTATGTGCGTGCGTGTGCGTGTTCTTGCTTGCATATAATAAGATAGTTGTAAGTATGTATATAGGCGCGCGGCAGTTGTATATATAAGTTAATAAATTACTCTGTTTATTCATTTCAAATTTAATCTTTTATTTTAATAATAATAATAACAACAATATATATAAATTATACATAATTAGTTTTATCAATACAGCTATTATGAGTGCTATCGAAACCCAACCATTTTACGAATACTTGATTTCCTCTTCTCTTCAAGACTTGTTCCACTAGATATACATCAAGATATTTAGCTTTTAATATTTCTTATTCATAGAAATATCCAGAGATAGGTTGATCTTGATAGTCCTTTAGATGATACGTCGTTGGATTAGTAGCTGCTACTTTGATAATCGTAAAAATCTCACTTAACCAGTTCGGTGTATATCCTTTTCCGAAGACTTGTTTCGCATTGCTTACCCACTTTGAACTTTGGCTTCTTCTTCACTGGTATACGTTTACGAATGAAACGTTTCAACACAGCAGTTTCTTTAGCACGTGATACATCTTTAGGCTTCATACCGATAGTTCGATGTTTGCTTCCATTATAAGTTACTAACAACTCAGGTAAAATGTCTATCCATTTGTAGTTGCCACGTAAACTAAACTTTTTCCACATAGCTGATTTTAAAGTGCGATTGAAACGTTCGCAAATTGAAGCTTTCATTTTGCTATACGTTGAGTAGAGATTAATCTTATATTTTTGCATGAGGTTTTTAAAATCAGTATTGTAAATTTCTTTTCCTCTATCCGTGTGTAAATTTTTGGTACTCGACCTTGACTCAGTACTGATTTCATGGCGGCAGCAACCTTTTTTCCAGTTTTCTTTTTCACAGGAACAACCCAAGCATACTTTGAAAATATATCTATTACAGTGAGCAAGTAATTGCAGCCTTTGTTCTCCTTGAAATAAGGTAGCATTTCCACCAAATCAGCCTGCCAGGTTTCATCCAATCCTCGTACGATAAACTTACGACGGGGATAGTTACGTCGAGCAGGTTTGTGAAGTTCATCTACAAGCCTTTTATGTTCCATTATTAGCAGTTTTGTCTAGTGTTGGCACTTTGACGGGCACTAATGCATTACCTTCAACAATCTCTGTGAGAGCCTCTTTTATATGCTGCATTTCTGCTTGCAGTTCCAAATTTGTCCATCCATTTCATCTCTGAGTGCTTCAATGAGAGAATCCAAATTCTTTAGTTCTTCTCTCAGTCCATTCGAGACATTGTGCACCTTTTGAATTTCCATTTGAAGTATACGATGAAGAGTATTCAAATCAACAGCTTCGTTCAGCTGGTGAGGCGCTGCTACATTGCATAGTCTCTTATTATCCAATTCATACTGACCATCTTTTGTGATTTTGAAACCGAAACCAGGAGGGCCACGGCTGCCCTCGTTCTTTTTCAGATTACGTCCCAACACGTCGACACTCATTTTGATAATGCCGTTTACGAACGATTCTCAATATATATAGCCACCTTCGCGGAGCTCTTCTATGATTGAGTGGATTTCGTTTACGTGGCTAGGATTACCAGCTGATTGTTCAGCAATAAACAAACGTAGACGATCAACCCGTTCATTTGGGTCGTCCCAGTAGATGCAATCCATACGTGTGTTCATTCTAGCAATTTTATATCGAAGCAGTGCTCTGCCCTCCTTTTCTTTTTTTCCAAAGAAAAGAGGCGTTATGTAGTATATATTTTACTATTTGAAGCTCGAATATCTGCACCAGGATCAAGCTTCTTTTTGTGAACACTCGTTGCTTCTAAAATGCTGCGATAATTTTTCATATCTTCTGAATTTACAATTTTTTTTGTTAGGATTTTTGTAAACTATTAAGTCTATCAACCCATCAGTTTTCGGATACTTAACGTTGTTGAATACTATGTTCTTATCTTTGAACTCTACTATTGAGTTTCCGAGCATATAGTTTTCATTCTCCTTGTGTAATCCATATTCTCGTATTTTGTCCAAATTTGCTTGATCAAGTAAAGATAAATTGGGTTTACTAAACGGTGCATCATTCTCACTATCAGCTTTATCTTAATTTGTCTCAAATCCGTCATTTTGAACAGTAGAATTCGTCCAATGAGATTCATTATCCTCATCAAATTTGTAAGTCTCATCGTCAGCATCACTGGGTTCGATCTTTTTTATTATTCGTTTGAAAGGATTTTTATGTAAGTTACCTAATGGTAATGCAACAGTTGATTTCTTATTTTTCGACTCAACTAGTTTTTGTAGAGGCTTAACGATTGGTTTAAAAGTTTCTCTAACGGCTTTCTCGAAATTATCCTTTCCAAATTTTAATAAGTTGTATTTTTGCTTAACAGCGCTCCGTGCTTTGACCAACTGATGAAGTATATTTTTCACTCGATGAAAATCAGACATGTTGGCACTTTCGCATTCAATGCTATACTAAATATACAGTACTAAGCACGAGTTATATTTATAGCAAACTGATCGAATCCTTTCCGATATCTACCAGCGTTGATTGGACTATCTTTATCAATCATTAAAAATCCATGATTCACGTCTGACCAACAATGTGCACATTAATCCTTGAACCGTGCATAAGTCATGTCGGAATTTACATGATCGTCGTACAAGTGCTTTAAATTCACATCATCTTGTCGAAATACGACTAACAGATTGACGTTATATCTCACAAGATGTTTAGGGACTTGTGCATACGACTGGCAAAGGTAGAAACAGTCAACCTTTTTGTGTCTCCCCATACAAAAGAATGCTCTGACGTTGTTCTGCTTTTCGCATGCTATATCATCGAATATCATTATAGAATTGAGAATTGCAATATCTAGCTATAAATAGAGGGCTTATATACTCTCGGAGTAAGTTAATCGTAAACCATCAAAGGGTAATGATCATACACAGACAACGACGACGTAGTCGTGGTTTAGTAAACAAAATAATCGACAAGCTTCCGGTAGAACTTCACTTGCCAGGATACCGATATTGCGGCCCAGGTACTAAATTAGCAAAACGCTTAGCACGAGGAGATCCAGGAATTAATTCTCTCGACGAAGCCTCGAAAGAGCACGATATCACATATTCACAGAATCACGATAATGACGGAGCTAGAACCATAGCTGATAAAATTTTAGTCGACAAAGCTGCAAAAAGAGCTTCATCGAAAGACGCAAGTATTGGTGAGAAAGTAGCTGCTTTCACTGTTTCAAAAGTCATGAAATTAAAGATAAAACTCGGAATGGGTGCTAAGAGAAGAAGAAGAAATAGTAAGATAAGTTTACGGTTGAATAAAATCGTCAAAACTGCTGCCAAATTTATGATTTCAAGCAATAATGGTCGCAAAGCCATTCTTTCTGCGTTGAAAGGGGTTCGCGATGCGATTAAGAAAGCAGGCGGCAAGCATAAAGTAACAATACCACGCGTTTTACTGTTTTTGCTGGGTTGAGTGCTACTGATGCACTCGCAGGAGGAGCTGCTGGTATCGCGAAAGCAGTCAACGATGCCAAAGCGGCTAAGTTACAATTAGAAGAAACTTCTAGATACAATAGAAAGATGGAGGATTTGGCTCTCGGCCAAGGTCTCTACTTGAAACCGCATAAAACGGGAATGGGTCTTCACATAGCACACGGTAAGACATTGAAAAAAAAAAAAAAAAAAAAAAACTTTCCTCAAAGTAAGATTACCACAGAGACCACTCAGTAAATCCGACCTCGTAAAGTATACTCAAATTTTCAAAATACCACATTTCCGCGGTGTGTTCATGAGAAACGATATGCCTTCTAGTGGTCCTTGTTACAACGAATCAGCTATCGTGAACTTGGACGATGCCAGTGGTCCTGGAACGCACTGGGTAGCATATCGCAAACGAGGAAAATCCATAGTCTACTTTGATAGTTTCGGCAATCTTCAACCACCAACGGACTTAATGCTATAATTGAACGTAGACAGCGTCAAGTACAACCCCGAGAGATATCAAGACTATGATATATTTAACTGTGGTCACCTCTGTCTCCAATTTTTTAGCAACAAGCTCGCTCGTCCCCATCGAACTATATAAAGAAGTGAATAGTCTGAGTTGATTCATTTTTAATTCAACAGTCATGGAGAATTCATTTACTCTGACTCTCTCTGGTACTTCATCCATACTTGAAACTCAGTATTTTCCTCCAATTGAATTATCACCGCACAAACAGTACGTTCTCGGATTGGTTGAACTTTTAACTTTCAATTCGATACCCAATATCGATAAAGGAAATAATAAATTTTACGTTGGCGAGGAGGAAATTGTTTTACCTACGGGCAGTTACGAGATTGAAGATATTGAGAGTTATTTTCCCGAAACTTTGACTAAGAAGGGTATTTCGATCAGCATACAACGTAACAACAATACACTCCGTAGTATCATAAAGTGTGATCATCAGATTGATTTTCGGCCGCGAGCTTCGATTGGGACGTTACTCGGCTTCACACAGCGCGTTCTTCAAGCCAATTTCGCTCATCCCTCTGATTTGCCAGTTGCTACTCTCAAAGTTAATGCTCTGAGAATCGAATGCAACATCACCAGTGGTGCCTACATAAACGGAGCGCATACCATTCACGAATTTTTTCCTGCAGTACCACCAGGATATAAGATCATTGAAGTCCCGTCGCAAGTCATTTACCTTCCAATCACCGTCAATAGCATAGATCACTTACAAATTCGCATAGTCGATCAAGACGGACAGCTCGTAAATTTCCGAGACGAAACTATTACAATCCGATTACATTTAAAAGCAACGTAATGGGAATAGTGTATAATATAAAAGTTTGTGCAGGATATATAAGCAAACCAACATGTCGCTCAGCTATCAGTCGTCGGCGAAACGCCAAAGCGTTAACACGGCAAAACATTCAGTTCCTAAAAAGCCTAAATTTGCGAGTCATCGCTCCTGGTGGAAAATAAACTGCACACTATTCTGCTGTTTAACAAAAAATGGAAGAGATTCTAAGCATACAGTCACCAGTAAACTTTGATGAGTCGTTGGCACACTACGAGCTGCACGCTCATCATCCCTACACAATTTCATTCTACAATAACAGCGACGAGATTCGCATCGCCATTCAACATCAAGATTTGAGCCTTTTGCCATCACGTCGTTCATTGCACATTTGCGGTAAATTAACGAAACCAAATGGTACTGCACTGGCACATACTAAGTTAGTCAACAATGCCATCTGTCACATGTTCGAAGAGATCAGATATGAAATTAATGCTGTAGAAATCGACAAATGTAAAAATTTCGGTTTAACTACTGTCATGAAAGGCTGGATTTCACACAACCCCAGTCAAAGTTTGATACTGGAAAATGCAGGCTGGTTGGACATTACAGAGACAAAATCGTTGACCAATGATGCAGGCTACTTCGATGTATCCATACCGCAGAGTATGATATTCGGGTTTGCCGAAGATTATAGAAAAATCGTAGTCAACGTGAAACAGGAGCTTATTCTGACTAGATCGAGAAACGATTTGAATGCAATCATTCAGACGTCACCTCTTGTGGGAAATGTCGCTACCTTCGAGGATTACAAATCAGAATTGACTAAAATCGAATGGCTCATGCCGTACGTTGTGGCATCCAATACCAATAAAATTCGACTTCTAAATTACATAGAAAAAAATAGATCGATTAGTATGAGTTTCCGAATATACAAGTATCCGGTACTTCCGACCTCAACCAAAAATGTGTGGACTGTAAAGACGTCCAATCAGTTGATTTCAAACAAATCGACAAATTTCAAAGATTATCCTGTATGATTCCTTATATTATGTTTATCGTTGTTATTTAAAGGTCTTTTTTCATAGGCTACCAGAAAATAGGTTAAACCTACCAGGTGTTGTATTACATGATATAAAAGAAAACAAAAAAGAGTCAGATGTAACAAAAAAGTTATTCAAAGCAATTTACAGAAACGAAATAACTTTCTTAATCTGAAAGATTTACAAGCATGAAATCAAAGATGAAATCAATTGACAGTGATAATCTACAAAAAGTCGTTGACTACTCAGTGAATGAAAAAAGTATGTAAAAATCAAATATAATGTTAAAAAAATGTTGTGACAATAATAATTATTTTAATTCTATTTCAGATGCCATTGTAGACATTTTTGAAGGAACAATATTTTTAAAGCGTTGTCTTTTTGTACAAATGAAATGCTTAAGTCAATAGAAATATTTCCGGAAATTGTATTTATCAATGGAACGTACAAACTATTACAATTGAATTTACCGGTAGTGGTTATAGTAGTTAAAGACGCAAATGGATGTAGTGAAGTGGTGGTCATTGGGATTTTTGTATCAGAAGATAATGATACATATAAATGGTTCCGCAACACTTTTAAAAAGCATAGCCCTGCAGTATATAAATTTTTAAAAGAATATTCCCAAAGAAGCACTCGAATAATAAAACTTTAAATAAGGCTTAGAAATACTTCATAAACTAGTATACAGCTCTTCCGAAGAAAAGTGAATAGAATTGTATGAAAAGTTAAAGGATATTGCATGTCAGACTTTTATGACAAATTGGCATAAGATAAGCAAGGAATGGACAGATTATGGGATGGTTGATTAATTAGTAACTTAGGCAACTTAACAAATAATCTTTTGGAGTCAATTAACCAAAAATTAAAAATTGCACTTCAGAAGCAAATCTTATTAATTGATTTTTGTAAGCGTTTTTTTGATTGGAAAACATCACATAATTTTGAGAAAGACTTCAAACACTCCAAGTACTTTGCAACAAAGAAACTTTCAATGGCTATCGCAGGAAGAGATAATTTAGTTGACTTTATTGATAAAAATGATTACAAAGAGAAAACTAAAACGTATGTTTGATGTAAATGGGTGGATTTTTTAGACATTAATGTCAAGACTAATACATGCAAAATTATTTCTCAATCTGTGCTTTTAACTATTACACCTACATATTGTGAATGTAGTTTTTTTAAAAGA
Organism: Muscidifurax raptorellus; assembly: GCA_020010945.3. NCBI lineage: Eukaryota > Metazoa > Arthropoda > Insecta > Hymenoptera > Pteromalidae > Muscidifurax > Muscidifurax raptorellus. The sequence continues at coordinate 1,467,637 of JAHUUD020000013.1, read as the reverse complement.
TTGAATTTACCATGTAAATATCACAGTTTGGCAACAAGAAAAAAATTTAATATGACATTTTTTGATAAAAGCTTATGCTATTGAAGGTGGACAAAGCTGTACGTACAAAAATACCATCGCACTTTTGATGGCATTCTTGAAATATCAAAAGTTCTTGAAACAAACAATCAAACCTCTAATAACAATCTTAAGTTGCAACAAGTCACCCAAACAGATAATCCGAATTCATCAAGAAAGGTTGTCATTACAAAGCTTCACAGCAGAAAAAATGTTTTAACTGTTCCTAAAAAAAGAAAAATACTTACTCCAATATTAAATGATGTAATGAATATTGTGAGTACTTCACGTAGAGATAATTTTGAAATAAGAAGGACTAAATTAAAAGAATTTACAAGTCATGGAAAGCTGACAAAACAATTAAAGTCTGGTACAAAAAATCTTCAGAAAGAATGTCCCACTGTCCACCATTGACAGTACAAAAAGCTCTCATGTTTGTACTGTTGACGGTAGACGGTAAAAATAGTTGTTGTACTTATATTGTTTACTGTCTACCGTTGACAGGGCTGGTACCTAGACACTTACCTTAAATTAATAACACATGCTGTAAAGAAAACAAGATGGGACCATGCACTTCGAGTTATAGCTTTGAATTTTACTCTATTTTTATTTGTCAAATGATTTAACTTATAACAACCGGCAAATATATATACATGCTTTGGAATTTACCTCGCATAATGACGTTATCTAGAACAACATGCTCTTGATTCATGGAACTCATTTTTATGCGCATGGTCTCACATTATTTTCTTACACCATGTTAACAAAACCTGCGTATGCGTGTGTATGAGGTTAGATTATACTTCAATTAATAAATACTCATGTCAATAGAACATTTAAGTAGATTTTCAATTAAATATAAATTTAAAATGTAAATAATAAATTATTCCAATTAAAATTTTTAGATTTTTTATAATATACTTTAAATAATTTAGGTAAATTTTGTATAATAAACTTCTGAACACTTTTATTTGAGAGAATGAGAATAAAAAAATTAAAAAAATAATCTCTGATTAAATAGTATAATAAAGATAACAAAATGTATTAAATATTTTCTTTCGATTTTCTATTAAAGGTTATATCTTTTTTTATGATCGATCCAACATTTTAAAAAAAATGATAGATTCTGGGTACATAAAATGTATACTATTGCAAACTATCTGCTCTTATTTCCCTAAAAAACTTTAAAGTAGTTGTAACTTAAAAGTATTGTACTTAAATTTTGTATTGTAAATATTATAGTTGAAAAATCTAGACTTTAATTTTTAAAGTTTAAAGGTGTGCAAGGTATATAAAAGTAAATAAAAAAGTAATGGTCTTTGCTCTAATTCTTTGTATACATTATTTTGATTGATTGCCAATGTCAATTTCTAAGGTGTCATGATCGGTCATGTGAATAACTAAATTTAAAAGCAGTGCCATTGTAAAAAATTTAAATGATATTCTGAATATTTAACAAATCTGAATTAGCTAGCCCCAAGCTGTAAACATAACAAAATGTATTACATGTGATGTAATTGTTTTTACTTTATAGACCAACATGGGAAATATTCAATTCGTGATATAATGTTAGCGTTAAAACTAGCGTAACCAAATAAGAGGTACATTTATTTATTTTATAATTAGTTTCTCCATTGGCAAATAAGTAATTATTTATAGACAAAGAGTAGTACAAGTCAATCATTATAGATGGTGATATACTCAATCATACAAAGTCTATTAATCTTAATTATCTATTAATTTTCTCAATGGCCGACTACTAAAGGAAAAGTGTTAACAAGGCATATCTAAAGTTGCCAGTATCAGAAAAACAAAACAATTGTATTTAAATAGTACGATGGTAATTTTATAAGAAATTATGAGTACTAGACACCAACTATATCATTTAGATAGAAAATATATATTTAACCTTGACAGTTATTTATAAATTTATGCTTTTTATAGAAAAAAACATTGATTGCCATTTTATTTTGATAAAATGATCTATTAAACATCCCCTTAATTATCTTAAAATCCTGATATCATAGAGACTTCTAAAATCAGATCAAAATAAATGCAGCTATTACACAGAAATATTAGTTTTGTTGTAATTATTAGTAATTGAAAATAACTATATATGATTTTAAAACAATAGGTATATTATTTTCTAATAATAATATTGGTATGTCTAAAGGCTATTTTTTGAGCAAATCAGAAGGTATGATTTTTGTAAATATCTTTTTGTCCTCTGCTTATGTTTCCATGTATGCCAAAAAGGACTCTGGGACAGAACCTACTAACAATGAAGTGAAGATCAAAAAACTGTTTTTGAATTACTTTAATTGCACCTATGTTGCACTACTTCTACAAATTTTACATTTATTTTTAGAAAATAAAAGGGATAATAGTAGAACTAGGTATAAGGTATATAATATTTAAAATTTAAATAAACTGCATAAATATACATAATCAGAAGGCATAAAGTAATTCAAAAAAAGCATGTAAAACACAGAAGATTGTATTGATTATTTTTTGCATTTTATTTAAATTACTTTTAATAAAGTTATAAAAATTGCATTTCTTTTTTATACTGGTATTTAGCTTATGTTTTCACATATACAAAAAAGGGCCTTTAGACATCCTGTTTATATAAACTTTTGGTAAATAATAGTTTGAAAAATACTATTTGGCCACACAAATAGTAATATGTTTAGCAAAATATAATACTAAAATAATACCTGCGAACTTAAATTATTTAAACATCAATTAATATATTAAACAGAAATATTATATAAAAAAACACAATAAACTTATGGACAATCGTAATAGGTTTTGTAAAATTTATTTCAAATACCTAAATTTTTGCGATTTGTTTCAAAAATTGCTTTTGCTGTTATAAATTCTTCAAATTTCTTGCTAAAAAAGATGTTCAATTTTTTGCAAATTTCCTTTGGAATCTGTGCAATATCATCAATTGTTAATACTTCCAATAATATTTTAAAATCAGATTGATCTGAACTCTCCATGATGATAACAAATAAAGCAGCCAATAACTTAAACAACTTTTTTCCTTCAATGTTAAATGCTATCGATTCTAAGTCATGTATTACTTTCAATTATAATTATCTATACAATACCGACAATTTGTTTTTTCTACGGTAAAAAGTAATGCATTAGCTTTCCTTAACTATTCATTTGGTATGAAATACCTTCAAATTCTCTTTTGTCTTCCTTAAGAGATGTCAGCATAAAACCATATATGTTCTTATGTACTGAATTCAAATTATTGGCATATAGCCTGCATACATGATATTCCGTAATCATTAGGACCCAGACACATTGAATGGTATATATGGTACCAATAACGAATAAGAATAACGGGTAGTCTACAACAGGCTCCATGCGCCTTGCGCCTTGCGCTTTGTGCGGTCTGAAAAAAAAAGATAGTTAGCCATCTATAAAGTTTAGTACCACAGATTAAAACGAAACAGACCTACTTGCTATGTTTTGAAACTTAGCCTATAACCATAAGGAGTCGACTCCGAAGTCCGAATTGATCAAAGTTTTTTCCAAAGCATACAGTTTTTTATTTTTCACAAAAAAACGAAACCGCCCGCAATTTTATGACTTGCAGTTGTTAACGTTTGCTATCAATTCCGCAATTAATGGTATTTTTTAATGAAATTGTATATGAAACTGTTTAAAAATGTAATTCTTAATTATTAAATAAAAATAAATATGGATATCAATGTGTTTGTGATAATTGCAATGAATATTGATTCATCCCATGGATGTTCACATCTCCATATCATAGGTATTCGATCTAATTTGAATTAGTATTGAACTTCTTCTCCACATAATTTATAAGTTGTTCGTTTAAATTGCAGTTAAAAGTCGTTGCGTTAAACATTTATTTATATTTATTTATATTTAGTTGAAGTTGAAAAGAGTAAAGAGTTGAAAAGAGCTTTAATAAGCTTTAACAACATTTTATTGTCATGAAGGATATACATTGTTTTCATATAATTTTAAATAAAAAAGGGTTCAGAATAAATAACACGTGTTCAATAATATTGTATACAAAAATTAAAATGTTTATTTGTAATACAAAATTATAAATAAATTTTTATAAATTATTGTTGAGCAACATGCTTAAAACTTATTTCCTATACATATCTTTTGAACATTGTAAATGTATGTAAATTAATTTTTAAAATCTAAAATCTGAATCAGCTTTAGGAGGTGCAACTCTAACCGTGACTGGAATCCTTGCTCTCGCAACTTCAGGACTGCAGAACAAGGGTACTGGAGTAGCCTTACCAGGAGTACCAGGTAGTATTAGTAGTAAGTACCAGGAGAATTTATATCTGTGTATGTTCTGAAATAAATGTTAAACGCGTGTTGCTCAACAATAATTTATAAAACTTTATTTATAATTTTGTATTACAAATAAACATTTTAATTTTTGTATACAATATTATTGAACACGTGTTATTTATTATGAATCCTTTTTTATTTAAAATTATATGAAAACAATTTATATTCTTTATTACAATAAAATGTTGTTAAAGCTTGTTAAAGCTCTTTTCAACTCTTTACTCTTTTCAACTTCAACTAAATATAAATAAATATAAATAAATGTTTAATGCAACGACTTTTAACTGCAATTTAAACGAACAACTTATAAATTATGTGGAGAAGAAGTTCAATACTAATTCAAATTAGATCGAATACCTATGATATGGAGATGTGAACATCCATGGGATGAATCAATATTCATTGCAATTATCACAAACACATTGATATCCATATTTATTTTTATTTAATAATTAAGAATTACATTTTTAAACAGTTTCATATACAATTTCATTAAAATGAAATAAAATAATTAAATTCTTTCTTTTCCGCCTATATTTGAGTCGTTTCTCAAATTGCCGCGCAATGTGACCGTCGTTACTGTCACGGTTCGAGTTCCGTCTATCTTCCACCACAGCATAATGTAATTCACAAGATAAAATCCATAAAACATATGATCCACACGACAAGTTTGTCTTCCATAACCACAAAGCTATAGACGACATATAAGCTAGAGGATGCCGCCTCCGGGCGCTTGCTCGCCGTAACCGTCGCTCTCTTCTCTCTCTCTGACCCCGCTGGGACGTACCGCCATCTATTCGTGGCACACCTAAAGTTACGGTTTCTGTGGCGCCGCCCCGCGGAGACGAAGCAAAGAACTACAATAAGATCACAGCCGTTTGGTGGTGGGGGTAGGCTAGTCGGTCCACCGGTCTTTCTTACACCGTGGCATTTAACAGGTCAGACCAAAACATTATTCACATCTAAACTCTGTCTCCAAATAGTATTTACAACTAGATTCAAAAAACTACGGAGAGCATCAGAGCATCACCTAGACTTCATCATTGGCCACTATACGCATCTAGCCATCGCCTCCGAATAATACCCTATTGAAAAATCTGAACATAAAAAAACTGCGGTGCTATTTTTTTTTTAATAAATTTCGAAGTCCTTGTTCCTATTCCTAAATCTAAATCTAAAACCAATCGTCTAAAGGCGATCAATCACATTTTCGTATTAAATGCTGCATACTTCATATTAGCTGCCATCATAATGCTTCGCAACAAATGCTTCATCTAGAAGCCATCATTTTTTAAAGAACGGATTAGGCTAGGTATTTTTAACTGAAAAAAAGTACAGGAGCGCCACCCTACGTAGGCAAGTGGATTCGCGTATATGGCGTCCATCTTTGCTTTAATCTTAGTGACCAATCAGAATCCTGTATTAAATATTAAATGCTTCATAACAATGCTTCGTTTTTGTAGAAAGGATAGCGACTTAAAAAGTTTTTGATTTTTTACAAGAAAATGAATGTACTCTTAATTTATTTTACTTTTGGTTGTTAACGTTGTTAACGATTCCGCAATTAATTATATTTTTTTATCAAGATATATGTATATCATTTTACGATTTGACGCAGCTGAGAGAGAGAGAGAAAGAGAGAGAGAAACTATAAATTTGTGGTGGATTTGTTGATAACTTCAGCGATAATGTGCTACTCATTATCTTTGATGAGTGATGGCGCATCTTGGGCCTCGACCATCACCTATCACGCTCTTGCGATTTGAAAAGAAACGCAATTTTAAAAACAGGTGAAAGTAGAGTGTCAAATTTTAACAATGTATCCTTTAGTTTCTACGAAGTCAATAACAACTTTAAACTTTGTTGCAACAAAACGTACGTAATTATATTTTTTGTTGAGTGTAGATATATATTATTTTAATTCTAACCTAACACCTTTAATTCTTACAGTTTTTTAATTCTAATTAGTTATACGATATGCAAAAATTGTATATTTTCATGGTAGATTGTAAAATTATATATATTATTTATATTAAGCTATGATTTATATATATGAGTATTAATGTGTATTGTTAGATAAAATAATAAGATAAGAAAAACTCTTATGAGTTTATGTTAATATTAATAATAAAAATATTTATAATAGTTAATATTAATTAATATTTAATGTTACAGGTTTTTATTATCAAAAATCAGATATTGGTGGTTTAGCTATACTATGTACTGGCAGAATTAAATCAAAATATTCTACAAGAATTAAAAATTGTGAATTCGTATTCAAATCTAACAGAAAAAATCAGCACATACAGTTATTTCATCATGGATCAATACAGTATGCTCATGACTCATCGTCAAAAGTTGAGGAAACAGTTAAAAGTTTTAAAGAAGAAAAACAAAAACAAAAATTAGATAATCTTCTGATATCTGACATTGTTCAATCCTCTGACAAAGCTATAGAAAAAAAAAAAAAAACTCTGTGGCAAAAAGTTAAAGCCGAACTGGTACATTATTACCATGGCTTTAGATTATTGGGTTTGGACATGAAAGTATCAGCTAAGCTTGTTTGGAGAATACTTCAAGGCTACGAGTTAAGTAGAAGGGAACATAGATTGGTTAGTTGAGATTTTAATGCAGAACTTCATATGTAGGGCTGGTCAGGGCCATTTGTTTGCTATCAATTTTTGTTTTAGTCTTAGAAAAACGGTATGCACTATGATTGCATGAGAAATGTATACGCTGGGTATGTATCTAATATCTTATTAGTTGAATGTTATTTCACTAAGTTAAATCAAAAGCATTGTTTGCTAAAATGTTTGCAACTATTTTTAGATTAAAGATCTAGAATAGATAGCTTGACAGAGTGAATATTGTTTTCTAACAATGTTTTTATTGTTGATACACACGTAGCGTATAATATTGATTAAATAAACAAGTTATTCAAAAGCAATAGATAGAAAATTATTTACATTATATTATATTTTTAACTATTATGTCATGTCCAGTTTTCAATCCAAAACATTGTGGACTTCGTCCATTTTTAAAATGACTGTTTTCGTGGTTTATGTATAATCCAATATTAATGCAAAAAAAAAAAGATGATTCAACAAAAATCAATTATAAATGATAAAATTATAAATTCCATTTGTAAAACAGTACCTTTTTCTGATTCATTTCTTCATTTATACAAAGTAGTTATCAGAGTTAAATTGTATTAATTCTTTGATTTAAAAATATATTTATATCTGATTATAACTTATACAAGAACACATTTAAGACCGCTAAATAATTTTATTTTTTTTTCTTTGAATTTTTTTTTTTATAAGAGAGCCTAGGGACAATTTGTTGGTGGAGCAATTTTTTCTTTTGCAATCTTTTCCAGTGTGTGAAATTTTACTTGACACCAATATGGTAGCTTGTATCTGTAGGTAGAAATATATATTTATACATATCTTTCATTAAATTATTATTCGCCAAGATGAATTCGTAGCAGATACTCTGCAAATTTTCAATTCCCGTTTTTAAACTTTGGAGTCACATGATAGTTCATCTATAAATTTCACCTTTATACAATGATATCGTAGATATTGTTATCTTTATATAGCTTGTTAATTACAAAATTTTGACACCTGATAGATCTTTTAATTTTTAGTTTAAGGTCATGTACTTATAGTATGATTTTTACTAGTTTAAGATAAATTTAGTTAATGTTGTCAGGGCAAATTCATAATACGAGTATTTTATATGGGAGTTTGGATATTTTTATTTTTAAAAAAAAATTAATAAAACGGTTGCTAAGGTAAAAAGTTATCAATTTTAGAAAAACTGCAAATCGTGTAAATCCCAAAATATTTTAAGATCAAGAGAATGATCCCTTTTTTCATGATTGTTTTTTTGCTTTTTTTTTAACCATAGTATTTTTTTAATTATTGCAGTTCTTCCCGTATACTAATCCTAGGAATATGCATTGATTTGTATAATTTGTACCTACAAACATTGAGTATGTATTATAGTATTCGCTATACAAACTTCTTCCAGGTCTAGACAGTTTCATAAATATTTACTTCTTTTTCAAAGAAGTACCATATATTTTAATATTTTTATAAGAATTTATTTCAGTTAGATTTATTTCTCAACTTGATATTTCTATAAAAGGATTATTACTTATTAAAACGGCAAAAGTTTTGGCTCTAAAAAAAGAAAAAAAATGAATTGGCCCCTCTCTCTCTTACATTAGATTTATCTTAGGTTCTCAAATCTGAATATATAAATTATATTGAACATTTTCCAATTCGTTGTTATTTCTTGGTTATCTCTCTACATATTTATTATACCTTATATTTTTTAAAGTATACTTGTATGGATTAAACAAAAATATAAATCTGCACTATTTGCAAAGTTTATATTTGATACTGTTTAATATACAGGGTGTCCCATTTTAATTTACCACCCCCTAAAACTGGTTAATAATTTGCTCTGAGAAAAAAATGTTTCAAATAAAATTTGTTGGGTTCGAAGGGGGGCATCTTTTGGCTATTTTAGCTGCGACCTTGAACATGACCTTCAAGGTCATTTGAAAGTCAAGACCAAATTTTCATATGAAATGTGCATATTTTTATGGCGGATTCGGATTCTACTAAAAAAGAGAAACACTTTGTCCGAATCATTTTTTAAAAAAATCCTAAATTTTTGTTGTAAACGGCTTTAAAAAAGTTGAAAAAATTACTAATATCCCTTATTGCCCCACCCTTTAAAAGAAGTTAAAAATTTGCTCTGAGAAAAAAATGTTTCAAATAAAATTTGTTGGGTTAGAAGGGGGGCATCTTTTGGCTATTCCAGCTGTGACCTTGAACATGACCTTCAAGGTCATTTGAATAAGATTTATCACAGATTCGGGTTCTACTAAAAAAGTAACACTTTTTGTCTTAACCATTTTTTGATCATCAATAGGTAGCTCTCCCTTTAACTGAAAAGAGAATTTGTCCTAGAAATAAGCTGTTTTAGATGAATGTTACTAGCTTCAAACAAAGACACAGGTATCCTTTGGATCACTTAAAGCAAGACCTTCACGTCCAGCCACTTAAGGCAAGACCCCGTCCAGCCACTTAAGGCAAGACCCCGTCCAGCCACTTAAGGCAAGTCCCCGTCCAGCCACTTAAGGCAAGACCCTATTCAGCCACTTAGGGCAAGACCTTCACGTCCAGCCACTTAAGGCAAGACCCCGTCCAACCACTTAAGGCAAGACCCTATCCAGCCACTTGAGGCAAGATCTTCACGTCCAGCCAAGGCAAGACCCCTTCGTTCAGCTAGTCACGGAAATTTCAACGTCTCAAGTGCTCTATCAATTGCCCATTTTGTTGAATACACATTTGTATTCTCTGCCGAAAACTTCTTTGTACATCTATTAATGTTTGTGGGGTGAACGCCCGGAATGCTGCAACAATTCTCTCCATCATATTTTGTGCCGTCGTCGGGGCTTCCGCGTAAACTCTCTGCTTCACGGCCCCCCACAGAAAGAAGTCCAATGGGGTCAAATCTGGCGATCGCGCAGGGAATTCACAGATTGGACTACCAATTCCAATCCAACTATTTGGGTATGTCGCGTTCAGAAATCTCCTGACAAGTAGTCTACGATGAGCGAGAGCACCATCTTGCTGGAACCACATGTCTCGCCTTATTTCTAGCGGAATGTTTTCTAGAAGAGGTGGAATTTGGTTCTCAAAAATACCTAAATAAAGCTCGCCGTTTAAATTACGGTCATAAAAAATTGGACCCACAACGTATTCCCCAACTATGCCCGCCCAAACATTAATTGACCACCGTCTTTGTGTACGGTGATCTCGCTGCCAATGTGGATTTTCTTCTGCATAATAATGCGCGTTATGAAGATTAACTCCTCCCATATTGTCGAACTTTGCCTCGTCTGTAAAGAGAGTCCGATCAAAGAAAAATGGATCTATGCGCATTCGTGTTTCCGCCCATTGACAGAATCTAAGTCGCCTGGCAGGATCACCAGGCTCAATGGCATGTGTAAGGTGCAAGTGATATGGATGAAATATAAAATGACGCAATACACGGGAAACTGTTGATCTGGGTACTCCATGCATTCGCTGAATTTGTCGCGTCGAAATATGAGGATCCTCGGCAATTACAGCACGAACCCCAAGCGCAATATGCTCTCTTGGGCCCGTCCGTCACCTCTTCCTTCTTAAGTTACCTCCTTGAGCTCTTATCGTTAGAAGTTTAATATTCCTCCTACTAGGATGGCGAGCGTCCGGATACCTTTCAGCGTACAGCCTCGCTGCAGCCTTGTAATTGTCGTGACATTCTCCCAGAATCTTGATCATGTTGACTATCTCTACTGGCGTGTAGTCAGCCATTAGGTTGTAGGTAGATTTTTTAGGGAATATTTAATCTTACTAGAAATAATTTATTATAAGTATTTTTCTGCTCCGAAATTCAGAAAGTCAATGAAAACCTAATGATGAGAAGCTTTGAGGGGCTGTAAGAATTTACAAGCTTTACCAATAGAACGATAACGAAGCAAAAAAATGTCTTTTAGCGAGAAATAAAGCATTTACGAGAAAAATATTTCTTAAAAAGATGCGTACTTTATCAGAGAATCTGAATATGATTTAAAATATGTACAATTTTCATTAAAAAAACTAAGCTTGATTTTGATTCTCAGTTGAAAACATGCCCCTTACTGCTCAAACTTGCCCCAGATGATGTCAAACTTGTCCCAGTTGTGACCGTAAACTTGCCCCAGATGATGTCAAATTTTCCGCAGATGACGTAAAACTTGCCCCAGAGAATGTCAAACATACCCCGAAGATTGCAAACTTGCCCCAGAGAATGTCAAACATACCCCGAAGATTGCAAACTTCCCCCATGTGATAAAAAATGAATCAGATTAGCGTTCTAATGAACTTTGGTTCTGTTGATAAATTTTTTGGTAATTTCATTTCTTTGAAAAAGAGTGTATTTTCCATTAAAGTGATGGTTCTTTCTTAAAATGAATTTAAGGTTCGAGGTCAAGGTCATAGCCAAGCTTCAATTGCCGGAATAAAAATCGAGGATTACCGTTAAATAAATTGACTGACCTTTGAATGACCGTTGGTTAAGGACAAGTTCATGGCTAAGGTCATACTTGGACTTAAATTTGTAAAATTGTGTACGTTTCTAATTCCTCGGATAAAATGTAAAATTTTTAGCTTCTTTTAAAGGGTGGGGCAATAAGCGATATCTAGTGATTTTTTCAACTTTTTTAGAGCCGTTTACAACAAAAATTTGGAATTTTTTCAAATAATGATTCGAACAAAAAGTGTTTCTCTTTATTTAGGTATTTTTGAGAACCAAATTCCACCTCTTCTAGAAAACATTCCGCTAGAAATAAGGCGAGACATGTGGTTCCAGCAAGATGGTGCTCCCGCTCATCGTAGACTACTTGTCAGGAGATTTCTGAACGCGACATACCCAAATAGTTGGATTGGAATTGGTAGTCCAATCTGTGAATTCCCTGCGCGATCGCCAGATTTGACCCCATTGGACTTCTTTCTGTGGGGGGCCGTGAAGCAGAGAGTTTACGCGGAAGCCCCGACGACGGCACAAAATATGATGGAGAGAATTGTTGCAGCATTCCGGGCGTTCACCCCACAAACATTAATAGATGTCCAAAGAAGTTTTCGGCAGAGAATACAAATGTGTATTCAACAAAATGCGCAATTGATAGAGCACTTGAGACGTTGAAATTTCCGTGACTAGCTGAACGAAGGGGTCTTGCCTTGGCTGGACGTGAAGATCTTGCCTCAAGTGGCTGGATAGGGTCTTGCCTTAAGTGGTTGGACGGGGTCTTGCCTTAAGTGGCTGGACGTGAAGGTCTTGCCCTAAGTGGCTGAATAGGGTCTTGCCTTAAGTGATTGGACGGGGTCTTGCCTTAAGTGGCTGGACGGGGTCTTGCCTTAAGTGGCTGGACGGGGTCTTGCCTTAAGTGGCTGGACGGGGTCTTGCCTTAAGTGGCTGGACGTGAAGGTCTTGCTTTAAGTGATCCAAAGGATACCTGTGTCTTTGTTTGAAGCTAGTAACATTCATCTAAAACAGCTTATTTCTAGGACAAATTCTCTTTTCAGTTAAAGGGAGAGCTACCTATTGATGATCAAAAAATGGTTAAGACAAAAAGTGTTACTTTTTTAGTAGAACCCGAATCTGTGATAAATCTTATTCAAATGACGTTGAAGGTCATGTTCAAGGTCACAGCTGGAATAGCCAAAAGATGCCCCCCTTCTAACCCAACAAATTTTATTTGAAACATTTTTTTCTCAGAGCAAATTTTTAACTTCTTTTAAAGGGTGGGGCAATAAGGGTTATTAGTAATTTTTTCAACTTTTTTAAAGCCGTTTACAACAAAAATTTAGGATTTTTTAAAAAAATGATTCGGACAAAAAGTGTTTTTCTTTTTTAGTAGAATCCGAATCCGCCATAAAAATATGCACATTTCATATGAAAATTTGGTCTTGACTTTCAAATGACCTTGAAGGTCATGTTCAAGGTCGCAGCTAAAATAGCCAAAAGATGCCCCCCTTCGAACCCAACAAATTTTATTTGAAAAATTTTTTTCTCAGACAAATTATTAACCAGTTTTAGGGGGTGGTAAATTAAAATGGGACACCCTGTATATCTGTATTTAGACAAATAGCTTATGAAATCACATTGCATCTTCTAACCTTAAAACTCGTTGATAAAAGTGTTTGAAATGTATCATAAGTTAAGTTATATTTTTCCATACCAATTCAGTATTGAGGTAACACATTATAAACAGATGATAAAAATTTAAGGTTTCATTTCATATTAGTCCCATATATTTTCTGATTCCTGTTATGCTCTTTGTTAAATCTTGCACTTTTAGTAGATCACTAGAAGTTTCTACTAGTTATGTCCAGAGTTAAAGTGCCCAGCACATGGACAGATTTTGAGGAAATTTTAGAAGCACATTTTTTTGCATGGATAAATTGCATGATATCAAAAACTTTTGATACCAACGTTGAGCTGAATTATCTTTCATTTTAAAAAAAACTAACCTCAAACAATTAGTTTTGATAGTAAAAATAAATTTTGAAGTGTGCACAAAAACAAGATGTAGTTAGACATCATTCAACATGATTGAACCATAAATAGTACTTCGACATTTTAATTAAATATGTCCAACTACTGCTTTATGGAAATTACCTTTTTCGGTATAGTTGGACAATACTGAAAAAATTTGCTCCTGTGGGACTCAGAAGTAGTCCTTCAAATCATCCTTAAGAATTGATTTTTGTTTAAAAGTAATCAAAATCATAATAATAAGTATATTATTAGTAATAATACTTAGAATGATAATCCACTTTAAGTTTTGATCTAATCTTTTTCATTTTATTGCATTATCAAATATTTGAGTGACCAAGTATATGATGAAATTTTCATTTTGTCATTTTGTCATAAGTATTGGGCATTTTACTGAAATAGTTGATAGGTTTTATGAATACATAAAAATAAAATCATGCTCCCGACAGAATGACACGTAAGTCTTAATTAATTTAAGCAAGATCTTGATGTAATTTGTCAGATGTAAATGCAATGTAAGAAAGTATAGGAAATTGTAGAAGTACACAAAATCCCTAAAAAGCCATATAGAACAAAAAACATCGTTTTTTGTTTTTCAATAAAAAGAGGTCCGACATTAACTGTTTATAGAGTAAATTTGTAACTACTTATAGTTTAATTTTATTCGTAAAGTAATTGTATATTTGTATAAAATAAAACATACTCAAAATGCACAAGCTATACCAAATTAGAAGATAAAATTTTGTATGCAGTGTCGTACTGGTACTGTACTAGACAAAATTATTATATATTTATTAGTAACCTTAGGACACTGTGTTTATATGTGATAAACAAATGTTCGTATTTGTTATTTAAGATCTAAACATATTTTGAAGTTGAAAATATAATCCATTGTAACTAATTGTAGATTCAGGAACTCTTTTCATTTCCTTCAAAAAATAAAAAAACAATCTCTTTCATTTTCTGTGATCTATAAGAATCAGACGTTGTAAAGTGGTACATTCCGTACATCCATCATATTAATAAAAAAGCTTCCAGCACTGCACTTCCGTCAAAATTAGCTTCTCTGATTTTGGTAATCCTTGATGTAGCTTTCTTCAATCTTGACTCTTACCATATGGTAAGGAAATTGAAAGGAACTATATAGTTCCTTTCAATTTAGGTAAGATAACGAAGTTGAGTTAATATTGTCCCAATTTCACATTATTTAACCTAATAAAACTTCCGTGGGTTATTGGGTTATTGGGTTATTATGGAATGGCATATTTTTTTCAGGTGAGATTTTTCAATAGGGAACATAAATGATTTTAATTTGAAGCTAGTCTGCTTATTGATTGAATTATTGATTTTCTTAGAATGTTGCTTAAAAGTTTGTTCATATATATTGTTGTTCCCAAAGAAGAGTACACATTTCAGAATTTTGCACCAAAGACTGTCACAATTTACGACTTGTCAAGTCGACTACCATATTTCACTATTCGCCACAAAAAGTTTTTAAAACGTTTAAGACTTTTGAAATTTTTTTTTAAATTTTGAAATTTTTGTATTGTACTTAGAGTATATTAAAATATTGCGAATTCATCAGTTTAATTTTTATGTTCTTTATCATTTTATAAGGAGAAATAAAAAAAAGCTGAAAAGTATTTATAGTAAGATTCGAAATACTGCTAGTTTTTATGGCAGATACTAAAATGTATTCTATGGTTTTTATAGCATGTTATTAATTTTAACCTCCCAATCCACGTTTTTGCAAATAAAACATAATAAATTTAGTCCTGAGTTAAGTGGACTACATTAAAAAGTTTTTAAGAATTTTTTCTGATTTTGCTTTCTTTATAGCAAAATTATTAACTCAAATAAATCTAAACAAATTATTTTTTTTACTTTTTGATTCTCATTTCCTCAGATAAAAATATTCAGCAGTATATTAATATGAAAAATTTAAATTATATTATTTAAAGTATAGTTTTAAAAATCACCTTACACACTATTTTCGACCTATATTTTATACCACGAAAGCCTAAAACATAATTCAAATTAGATCCCTATCGCAAACTAATTTGAATTATTATAAGAGTATTGCGATAGGGATTTTCTTAACTCTTGATAGCACTCCACCACTATATGCATCTAGAAATCGGCCCAAAATATTATTCACATCTAAACTCTGTCCTTGAATAGTAGTCACATCTAGATTTAAATAACTACGGAGCGCACCACCTGGTCCTAGCCGTTGGCATCCTTATATTCTTAGACGCTGCATTCGAATAGTGTACACATCTAGATTCGAAAAGTTGTGAAGCGCATCACCTCCCTGTTGAAAATGATGATTGTATTAAAATATGTATAAAATAGTATATTACGGTACGTGTGAGTTAAGAGGCACTTTATTACGCGACACGTAACTGGCGCCCAAGTAAGGGCGATACTGCAGCGCCGTGTAATAAAATGCCAACTTAGCTTATAAGTATCGTATAGTATTTTATAGCATCTACCTGCCCTAAGTCTGCTATGTAACGCCTATCCGTCACATAAGCAATCCTGAACAGCACCGTAAGGTTAGCTTAAGCACGATGCTATAAAGGACTTCTTAGGTCATATTGGCGTGTGACATAAGCGCGGACTTAGGTTACGCAGTGCTATCAATACATATTCTAATATATACTATGATTTGTACTAAAATACGAACTGAAATACATAATATAATACGTTGTAAATACGTTATTAAGAACGTATTAAAATATCCTTGCTAAAAATTGAATTTCACCCTATTAGAAAATCTAACCTGAGATCTCAGGCGAGATTTTCCAATATGGCAATCGATTTCAATTGTTTTCAATCGACGTTTTCTAGCAAGGATATCCCTAAATCGAACAATTTCAGTTCTGTTGCAAGTAGCCACGTGGTTTTATTATAGGTGGTTTAATCATCGTTTACCATCTAGTTATAAAAACAATTTTTAATTATTACTGTAATGTAATTTATAATAATCAGAGTTTTCATGCGTGTATTCCCTGGTAGAAGCGATCAAAATAAGATGGCTAGATAGTGTCTAGATTTGCAAAATCTCGCTAGATTTCATAAAAGACATCGATGAAAGTCGCATGAATTCTACTGAAAATATCGATTAATCCATTTCGTAACTTACTACACACAATCAAAAGTTTCATCACAATAATTGACGTATTTTCCTACAAAAATATCATATAAATCACCAATTACCTGAATTAACTATGTACCTTATGAATCATTAGTTAAAGTAAGTTTTATCTAAGAGTGGCAACCTAACCCTACATGCACACGTATAAATTGGAAGACTACTCACTGACATTATTATCGTTAATATTAAAGACAAACACTGATATGTGTGTGTTCAAGATAGCCAGCGACAACCAGCAATGGACTCTGGAAGTAAAGAATCTCCAAAGATATTGAATATGATATCTAATGTCAGATGCGACCCTATTGAAAAATCTCACGTGAGATCTCAGGTGAGATCTCAGGTGAAATCTCACGCCAAAATCTCATCTAACCAATTTTTTGTTCTTTACGCGCTTTAAACCATTCGTAGTCGATTGGTGGCTTTTTTTGAAAAATTCGAACTTAGAAAATATATCACAAATTTTGACTTAAAAAAATTAAGTCCAATTTTCCAAAAATTTTCTATGTTTGAATTTTTCAAAAAAAGCCACCAATCGACTACGAATGGTTTAAAGCGCGTAAAGAACAAAAAATTGGTTAGATGAGATTTTGGCGTGAGATTTCACCTGAGATCTCACCTGAGATCTCACGTGAGATTTTTCAATAGGGAATATCACGCATATAATTAATATTATGGTGTTACATGCAGTATATTAAAGTTATACATATAATTTTTGGGACAGAACCTTGTGAAATTGTGTGGAAACAGACTACAATGACAGTTTTTACTGAAATTTTGTTGTTAAGTCTCTTGCATCACACCCTATGACATGAGCGTCCAATTTTATATATAGGCATCTGATATGAAAATTAAAATTATATGAGTTAATATAACAAGTTGAGATATTGTTTAAACATGCCAAAAAAAATTTTAATAGAAAATTTCAGCTCTCTAGCTATGATAGGTTTTAAATGAGAACCAAAAAAAATTGTAAAACAAGTTGTTGTAAAACCAGTAATCACTAAAAATATTGTTTTGACTAGGCTGAGCAAACCAATGTAGCGACGACTGTCACCGTGACAGACCTAAAGGAATTGCACCTGTGAAAGTAATTGTTGCAGATCTCGTATTTTTTAGGATCCTAGGTCTGGATGGCTTTATCACAGACCTTGCAGATGGTTGTATAATAGGCTTCCGCGTACTTCTCTCCACTAATGTTCATTTTTGCCAGCAACTTAGTGGCAGTCGATAAAGTCAAGTACATAGGAGGTTACCCTTTGATGATGAGTTGCCGATAGAGCAATGAGCTTGTTGAGCTCGTCGCTAGATGGTACCAGTATTAATTGAGTTGTGGGTTAAAGCGGGTCCAGCTGGACCTGGATAGAGGTCCACTTCCTCTAGGAGATATTCGGAGAGGTTAATGATGTAGTCAGGAAGTCTGGAAGATATAAGTTTATTAGTAAGAATTGAGATAGGTAGCTTAGTACAACTCTAGAGCCAACGACTTTCTGCCGCGGGCAAGCGGCGAGTTCCCCTCATCAACATGGCGGCTTACCCCCACTTGGGGGGAGGCGGGGAGAGTCCCCACACACTCCCTTCAAGTGTTAACGCAAATGATTTTTTTATTTATTTTCATTTTTATTTGCCTGGGAAGCAGTCTCAAACGGAGAACGGTTAGTATGTGAAAAAAAATATATTCCTTAAAAACTAGAAACGAAAGATATTTTTTTACGTGAATACGTTTTTAAAGCTGGACGACTAGTATCGGAAGGGTTACAACTAGGAATAACACTCGGACTAGATAGTGGCTGATTGCCATTATTAGTACTATCTAAAGGAACTAGTTCATCGAGATCATCCGGAATATAATAAGCTGGTTTCAACAACTCAGCTGTGACGCTTTTCGTGGTACCGTTTACATTAATGTCAAAGACGCAATCAGAAACTCGCTTAACAATCTTAAATAGCCCTGAATAAGGCCTTTCTAACGCTTTTTTTGCCATGTTGCGCATGAATACGTGGGTACATGTAGATAAATCTTTATAATAAAATGCGCGCTTCTTATAATTATGAGCGACGGGTATAGGTCGAATTTGGCGCATATATTCCCGATATTCTTCTAGGAAGAAATTGGGTTATTGGGTGTCTGATCTTCGGTTATGAAAAATTCACCCGGTAAGCGTAAGGTTGTACCGAACAAGAATTCCGTAGGGGAAGCCTCGGTATCAGCCAGAAGATGACAACGTAGTCCGAGAAGGACCGTGGACAGCGTGCGAGGCCAATCTGTGTCGTTGTGGCACATGATCGCAGTCTTCATACAGCGGTGCCAACGCTCTATCATGCCGTTAGCGGCGGGATGATAGTCGGTGGTGCGAATCCGTTCGCATCTTAGGAGAGAGAGAAGAGCAGAAAAAAGCTGAGATTCAAATTGTGAACCTTGATCGGATGTGATGACCTTGGGTACGCCATACCTCACAACCCAAGTGTCGAGGAAAGCTCGTGCGACCGTTTGAGCAGAGATTTCGAAGAGAGGAACAGCCTCGATCCATGGAAAACCTGTCAATCATGGTCAAAATGTATTGCAAGCCATCCTTGATTGGTAAAGAACCAACAATGTCAATGTGCACGTGGTCAAAGTGACCATCTGGTGCTACCGATTGACTAGGTATGAGCTTGACATGACGTGATATTTTAGATTGCTGACAGTGGATGCAATGCTTGCACCAGTTCGCAATATCGCGATGCATCGCTGGCTAGACATATCTTTGTCTGATGAGGCGATCAGTGACCTTGGACCCAAGATGAGCTGGATTGTGAAACAACCCGAAGAGGGATTCTCGCATGAAAACTGGTTCAAAAGATCGAAGAGTTTCACCCGTTAAATCACAACATATCGTTGTGTGATTTGGACCGAACTGAATGCGCTTCAGGGATAGTGAGTGATCAGGTGACACGCGTATTTCCTGAAGCTGTTTATCAGCCTCTTGTGCCGCTGCGAGTTCCTCGAGATCGAACTCTAGAGGGAAACGAACTAATTCGATTTTCGAAAGAGAATCAGCTACGGTGTTGTTGATACCCCGAACGTGCTCAATACGCGTAGTGAATTGCGAAATGTAGTTTAGTTATCGCACACGACGAGGTGGGGCTTTATCAGTTTTTTGTAAGAATGCATATACAAGTGGTTTGTGATCTGTTAGAACATAGTAATTGCAACCTTCAATGATGTGTGCAAAATACCTGATGGCTTCGTAAACGGCGGTAAGCTCGCAATCGTACGCACTGTAACGCTGTTGCGAAGGGGAAAGTTTCTGAGAGAAAAAGGCTAAAGGTTCACAGACGCCGTCGAGCGATTTCTGTTCAAGAACAGCGCCTACTACAAAATCTGAAGCATCGGATACGATGTGAAGGTCTGCACCTGAGCGAGGATGCACCAGAAGTGCGGCTTCAGCAAATTCAGATCTGACTTTTTCAAAGGCTTCGTCAGCTTCAGGGGTCCATTGGATCAAATGCTTGTCGTTTTTGCGGGAGTCGCGAAAGAAAGCGTTGAGAGGAGCCTGAGAAGTGGCTGCTTTCAGAAGATTACGGTGATAAAAATTCACTATCCCTAAGAAGCGGCGAAGTTCTACAATCGTGCGAGGTTTTGGAAATTCTATGACGGCATCGATTTTGGCTTGAGTAGGCTTGATTCCCTGTGAGTTGATAAGATAACCAAGAAACTCGAGTTCTTCGACCATGAAGACGCTTTCGTCAACGTTGAGCCGAAGATGGAACTTCTTTAAACGCTCGAACAAGGTGCGCAGATGCTTATGATGTTTCTCAAGAGAGTCAGAACAATGAGGATATCGTCGATGTATATGTAGACGAAGTCTAAATCCCCCAGAGCATGATGGATATAACGTTGGAATGTTTGTCTTGCATTGCGAAGACCAAACGGCATAAATACTTCAAATAAACCGAAAGGCATTATAATAGCCGTCTTCTCGATGTCCTCAGGCGCAATCGAAATTTGATTGAATGCTTTGTGAAGATCGAGAGAGGAAAAGATCTTGCCATAAAGATTGATATGGCAATCATAGAGATGTGAGGTAGGGTATTTGTCCGGAATAGTAATCGCATTAAGAGCTGTATAATCACCGCAAAGTCTGGATGAACCATCCTTTCTTTGCGCCATGTGCAAGGGGCTGGCCCAGGGACTGCTACCAGGTCTGCAGATACCTGCTTCTTGCCAGGCACGAACCTCGACCTTAGCGGCTTTGAGTTTGAGGTCTTGGATGTGGAAACGCTTAGAGGAGTAGCCATGACAGACGGTCTCCAAGTCCGCAGGCCTTATTGGTTTTTTGCCCTCCATTCGGCGTTTTTAGTACACCAATCCCTGCAGGAGGTAGGACTGTCTGGGTACTTAGTGTGCGCCAAACATAACCCTGAAGCATTCTTGCGGGACCTAGAGGCTCTTGCTCCTTGATCTATTAAAGTCGTTATTAAAGCAAGAAGAGCTGCGGGACTCACGCAAAGTTTTCTCTAAGCTGGCAAGGCGCTTGATGAAATCTTGAAAGTCGACTGAAGAAATAGATCTATCCATCTCCAAAATGCAGCCTCCAGCGGAAGTATATATCAGCTTGAAGATTGCATTAAGGACCGTGCAACAAACTGTAAATAAAGGTGTCCAGGGGCAGAAAGCGGCAGAAAGCGTGATTTAAAGCAGAAGCGTGCAAGTAGGCAGCTGATGTACCCAAGTGATGGCGGAGAGAGAGAATTAGAATTAGAATTTATTTACACATCGATTAGGGATTAGGTCCGCTATAGTCGTACGAATATATGAAAATCGTCGTATAGTACAGTAGAGACATTATAGGCGAACAATGCCCTCACATAACTGGCAAAATGTGTTAAAACTTAAAATAACTTAAAACTTAGATATATTTACATCGCGCAAGTGAAGACAAGTACATATAAAACCATAGACGATAGGGCGCAAGGAAAACGCATTTACATGCATCGTAGCCACGAGCTATGTGAGAAATAAAATAAATAAATAAGAGTACAGCTTAATATAGATAAACAAACAGTCAAATGGTCAGTTAAAAGTCCTTACAGTTAAAAGTGCCTTACACAAAAAGTTACTTAATACATGTAGTAGTACTCAAGATTCAACTTGAAGGCAGAGATCGGATAATTATTCTTATGCAATTCTCGAATCTCAACGGGGAGAGTGTTCCAGAGTTTTGCCGCGCCTAAGCGAAATGAGTAGGTATAGTATTCGGAGCGGTAAGATTTCTCTACGAGGTCAAGCTCGCTGGCCCTTCGGATCTCTGCCTATCAACTTTGTGGAACTCAAGGTATTTACTTAGATAGGAAGGAGCATTGAACCTTAGTACGGAGGCAAGACAATTAAGGGCTAGCTGCTTGTGTTGGCACTTGTACAAGGCAATGCTATACTTTTTGTACGTAGGTGATATATGCTGGAATCAGTTAACCCATTAAGGCCCAGGCCAAAAATGGATTAGATAGCATCAAAATAACTTTTGGAAACGGGGCATAACGAAAAAAAAGTACCCGTGTTTTTTCTTTTGACTTTTGCAATTGTTTATAAAAAATTATTTAAACAAATTACCAAAAAAGTCATTTTTAAAAAAACTGATAACGCCAATCGATTTTACAGGAAAAATTACGAAGAAAACCTAAATAACATTTTTTTCTCAGATCGCAATTTGTTAGTCTAAAACGACAATAAACAATGGCAGGCTAGATAGCCTATAAGTGTCTGCGCCAAATCCCAAGCAAAATCTACGTTTGATAGCATCAAAATGACTGTTGGAAACGGGGCATAACGAAAAAAAAAGTACACGTGTTTTTTCTTTTGACTTTTGCAATTGTTTATAAAAAATTATTTAAACAAATTACCAAAAAAGTCATTTTTAAAAAAACTGATAACGCCAATCGATTTTACAGGAAAAATTACGAAGAAAACCTAAATAACATTTTTTTCTCAGATCGCAATTTGTTAGTCTAAAACGACAATAAACAATGGCAGGCTAGATAGCCTATAAGTGTCTGCGCCAAATCCCAAGCAAAATCTACGTTTGATAGCATCAAAATGACTGTTGGAAACGGGGCATAACGAAAAAAAAAGTACACGTGTTTTTTCTTTTGACTTTTGCAATTGTTTATAAAAAATTATTTAAACAAATTACCAAAAAAGTCATTTTTAAAAAAACTGATTACGCCAATCGATTCTACCGGAAAAATTACGAAGAAAACCTATATAGCATGTTTTTCTCAGACCGCAATTTATTAGTATAAAACAGCAAAAAAGTTGTACGAATGTTTATTGCTGTTTTACACTAACAAATTGTGGTCTGAGAAAAAAAATGTTATTTTGGTTTTCTTCGTAATTTTTCCCGTAGAATCGATTGGCGTTATCAGTTTAAAAAAAAAATGACTTTTTTGGTAATTTGTTTAAATAATTTTTTATAAACAATTGCAACAGTCAAAAGAAAAAACACGGGTACTTTTTTTTTCGTTATGCCCCGTTTCCAAAAGTTATTTTGATGCTATCGAACGTAGATTTTGCTTGGGATTTGGCGCAGATACTCATAGGCTATCTAGCCTTCCATTGTTTATTGTCGTTTTACACTAACAAATTGCGGTTTGAGAAAAAAATGATATGTAGGTGTTCGTCGTAATTTTTCCTGTAGAATCGATTGGCGTTATCAGTTTTTTAAAAGAATGACTTTTTGGTAATTTGTTTAAATAATTTTTTATAAACAATTGCAAAAGTCAAAAGAAAAAACACGGGTACTTTTTTTTTCGTTATGCCCCGTTTCCGAAAGTTATTTTGATGCTATCTAATCCAGTTTTGGCCTGGGCCTTAATGGGTTAATTCTCCCCTTCCACAAAACGCAGGGCCGCATCTTTACATTTATCGAGTTTTGTAGCAAGCTCGTCACTTAAATCGAGAAAAAGCGAAGGGCAGTACTCCAAGTGCGGAAATACCAAAGCTTGTATTAGCATTAGCTTAGTTTGTCGCGGGTGAAAAAACGGATTTTTTCTAAGACAAGAAAGAGCGGCAAAACACTTTCTTGCAATAATATTGTATTGTTCTCTCATAGACAGACAGCTATCGAAGGTAATGACCAATAATTTGAGATTCTCTCCAGGGGGTATGACCTGCGCACCCACAATAATTGGGAGCAGATTAAGCTGCTCGATCTGTCGGCAGTAAGCGTTCTAGCTAAGCCATATTGCTTTAGTTTTTTTACCATTAATACGGAGACCGTTTGCCGAAGTCCAAGATACAATGTTATCAACGGCGTGATTAACGCGAGCAATAATTTCGGCCACGTCACGCACCTTGTCATGCGCGTAAATATAGAAGTCATCTGCGTAAAGATGATAACCGCATTCCCTACAGACATCAGGCATATCGTCTATATATAACGAGAACAATAGTGGGCCAGGCAGTGAACCTTAAGGAACACCTGAGCCTCTAACAAGCGGCGTAGAGGTTGCACCATCATGAGTAGTGACAACTTGAGACGTTCAGAGAGAAATGAGCGAACCCAAGCATAAGCCATGTCTGAAAAGCCGAAAGAGTGCAAGTTTTCCGAGAGCAGCGGGATGTTGACCAGATCGAAGGCCTGGATTTGATCGATGGAGACTAGAAGCGTAACCTTGCCCTCATCAATTGCACATCGAATATCGTCATTTATCGAGACCAGCGTAGAGTGGGTGCTGTGTCCCTTACGAAACTCCAATAGAAACGGGTTAAGCAAATTTTTCCTGGCAATGTATTCATTAATTTGTTTAAGCGCAACAGACTCGGAAATTTTTGATACCGGAAATGTTATGCTAATAGGACGAATATCGCTCGCCGAGTTGGGGTTGCTTGTTTTCGGGGTCGGCCTGACTGTCGCACTGTTCCAAATGTCGGGAAAGACCCCAGATTGAAGAAAGGCATCAAAGATGGTGATTAAAATAGGAGCAATCGCATATGAGCAGTCTTTGAGCATACTTAATTGAATGCCATCAGGCCCGATAGCATTCGAACGAGCTGAACTAAGGAAATCCAGAACATCCTCAACTGAGACGTGTCTAAAGAAGAAGCAATCATCTGGAGAAATGCGAGCAGTGGGCGAAGATCATGTAATGGCTCAGGTGCATTGGAGCTGAAGAAGAACCTATTAAGTTCATCAACAGAAACTGGAAGCTGATGAATAGTTCTTTCCTTACCGCGCAAGCCGAGTTTTCCAACAATATCCCATAATTCTCTACTGTTGCGACATTCCCCAATCTTTTTATTATAATAGGCAACCGCGGCTGATTGCAATTGAACCTTGACAAGATTGCGAAGACGAGTATAAATCCTCTTATTACGACCACACTTATTAACTCGATATTTACTCCAGGCTTTGTTACGCTCGTTTTTGAGAGAAATTAATTCCGGCGTTAGCCAGGACGAAGGCTTGTTTTGGAGTACGAACGTGCGCATAGGTGCATGCTTGTCATAAAGATTGAGAATGGTTACAGTGAGAAGGCGTAGACGCTCATTGAGATCAGGCTGAGAGGTAATAACAGACCAGTCAACACATCTGAGATCGTCCCAAAGAGCATTGATCGATCGAAGTTCTTATAATTTCGACGTGTTAAGGATCTCAACTTTGAAGTTAAATTTACCAATAAGAGGAATGAGACAAATACCGCATCATACACCGAAATCCAGGGCTGGTGCAGTTGCCAATATTTGTAGTCGCTGCTAGCCTTAGGAATACATATGTAATCAATAGTCGACTGCGAATGTTCGAGGTGGTGCGTGGGTCCGAAAGGTGCTGGAAGAAGGTCGAGAGTCAGCAGTGATTGTGCGAGAATTTTGCGGTTAGCCATGTTAGAATGCCATTCTACATTGAAATCTCCCATCAAGATGAGATGGTCAAAAGGCGCGTTGCAATTAAAAATAGCCTCCTCAACATCGTTCCAGTAACCTGCTTTAGGAGGATTATATACCAATACACAAAGTAATTTGAGACGTACTACTGAAATATGCGCTAACATGAACTCCGCTTTTTAACGTACATTTCAGGACACGATGAGGAGCCTAAAACTACTTACAGTTAGCACAGTGGAGATTCCCCTTATTCTTACATTGACTAGTTTGGTGTCCTTGGGCGCAATTGCCACAGATAGATTTGTTTACGCAGTCAGATGCCTTATGACCAAATTACAAACAATTGAAGCATTGCAATATGGAGATATGATCTGTAAAACGATACAGTTGCCAACCAATACTGGCTTCGTCCAGTCGGAAGAGGCATTCGCGACATTCGGAGTCCATTTGCACTACACATGATCTAAATTTCTTCCTGCTCGTAGGATAAAGGTAAACGACCTTGAATCTGAGAGAGAGAGAGAGAGACAGGGAGAGGGAGAGAGAGGGAGAGAAAGAGAAAGAGAGAAGACGCATGGCCTGTTCACCGACACGTCGCAACTCACGTTAGACATTTATGATCGTCGCTGCGCTACTCTCGGAGATGATGCATAGGCTGCCGTTGCACAGTGGGGCGAAATGGAAAAAAAGGGACAAAAGTCTAGCTTAAAGTGGAGTTTCACATAAAATAACTTCAAAACCGGTAAAAATGTTTGTTTTGGTATATATTTTGCGAATCCAAGTCCCTCGCAATGATACCGATTCTAATAAAAAAACGGCTAAATGCCGAAAAATGTATAAATTTAAAAAAATTTTCTTCAATATACGAAAATTGAAAATTACCGATAACTTTCAGTCAAAAGTGTTGGATGATCTTATTTTAGTAATTTATACCTTAAATTCATTATCTGAGGTTTTTTGCCATTTTTTCCGTTGCTTTGATTTTTTTTTTCTAATCGGGCACTTGAATAACTTGGAAACAATAGATGATTATTTTTACTCAATTTTTCTCGTACTAAATATTGGTAGAAAAATTTGTTGATCCAAAAATACCTACTACACGCGGTAATATTCAATATTTATAAAGATTATTATAAAAAACAGAAATTTACACAAAAACTTTACCAATATGTTACGGCTTACCGAAAATCCACAAATAGAGATATTTTTAAGATCGATTATTTCTAAAATGGGATCACCAACGTATTTTATCTCGAAGGAATCATTTAAAATATAATGGAAATTCTTGTGGGGCTTAGGAGAGGCAGCGTTTAAGGACAGCTGGAAGATGAGGATGAAGGATGAATTTCGACGCTCTAGTGCAGAGTATAATAGAATATGGGGCGGAGATATGGGGTTGGAAAGGGCAGGAGGAACTAGAGAAGATACAGAGAAGGTATATCAAATGGGTGCTGCACCTAGATAGGATTACGCCGGTACATGTGATTCACTGGGAGACGAAAAGGTTTAAACTAGAGACAAGGACAAGGAAAAGGGCAGTTAGGTTTGAAAGGAAACTGAGGAGGGCAAAAGAAAACACGTTACTAGGAGAATGCTGGAGGCTGCTGAAGAAAGAGAGAGAAAGGGGAGAATGGAAGGGAAGAGGGAAGGACGTGAGGAGAATGGAACTGGAGAAGTGCGGGATATCTGTGGCGGAATATACAAGAAGAATGGAGGAGGAAGAGGGAGTGGAGGAAGAAATAGAAAGGATAAACAAGAACACACAATGGCAGAAGTGGAGAGAGGAAATAAATGAGTCAAAGTATGCGGGTAAGATAAGGAAGATAATGATGGAGCAGGGAGAAATACCAGAGTACCTGATGGAAGTGGGAGAACACAGAAGAGGGGCGCTCAGCGTTACGGCAAGGTTCAGACTAGGGTGTGAGACAAGAGGGAACAAATACTGGAAGAAGGAAGAAGAAAGGGTATGCAGGCTATGCGGGAGAGAGGAGGAGACGCTTAAACACGTGTTCGAAGAATGTGTGGAGACGAAGATAGAGGGGAAAAAGTGGCAGGAAGTAGGCGGAGGGAGAAGAACGCAAGTGGGGAAGCTTTATAGCACTATATGGAAGAGGAAAAATAAAAAAAGGTCGCAAGAATAAAGGAGAGGAAGGCAAGGAAGGAAGGAAACAAAAGGATAAAGCAGAAAAGAGATTTGAAAAGCGCGCGCAAAGCATGCGGGGAATTCTGGGGAAAGTCCCTAGGAGGAGAGAGAGAAAGAAACTAGGAGGGACGGTAAGGAAGGTAGGAGTAATCAGACGGAGGGAACAGGGAGAAGAAAGAGGAACGAGAGGAACAGAAAGGAAAGCACATGGTGTGGAGAGCAGAGAGGTTATAATAGGGAGAGAGAGCGTGCAAAGCTAACAAAGATAAAGCGAAGATAAAAAAGCTAAAGACGACAAAAAGCAGGAGGGAGAAATGTCATGAGAGAAGAGTGGAGAGAGAGATGCGGGACATGAAAGGGGAGATGAAGGAGTGGAGAGTGAAGTTTCAATTGGAGAGAGGGAGAAGAGAAGCGGCGGAGAGGAAAATGACGGATATGGAAGGTGATGTGGAAATTCTGAAAGGAAAACTGAGAGAGGAAAGAAGAGAGAGGGAGAAGATTCAGAGAGCAGTCAAGGAAATGAAGGGTCCGGTAGAAAGACTAAAAGGAAAAGCAAGGAGAGAGGAGAGAAAAGGTATAGAAAGAGAAAGGGCTAAAGTGAAAAGTGAGGTTAGGATAGTGAACACCAACAAAAGAAAGAGGACGGAGGGAGGAAGGAGCAAAGTAGGAGAAAGAGGAGTGATCATTCACAAAGGGACAAACTGGGATGAGAAGAAGGTACTGCAGGACTGGTTGGACGAGATTTTAGAAGGAACGAGCTGGGAGTTGAATGAGACCTCGAACCAGGATACAAAAAAAAATCATTTTTGCGGCAGAAGAGGAAATGGAAGAAATTTGGAAGAAGAGAGAGGAAATTAATGAAGGAGGGAAGGTGAGAATGGAGCAATGGATGAGTTGGGAAGAGAGAAGGGCAAAGAAGGAAGCCATGGGGATAAGAGAGAGAAGAAGAGAGGAAGCAAAAAAGAATGGGGAGCTGCTGAGAAATGGGGATTTTAAGGTGAGATTGGAAGGGATCCTGTACGAGTGGAAGGAGGAGGAGGAAAGGATAAAAAGTGAAGAAGAGGAGAGAGAGGAAAGAAGGAAAAAGGAAGAGTAGCAAAGAGCAAGAGAGAGAAAAGAAAAAAAAAGAGTGTATTATGCACATGCACATGTATATATGTTAGAAATTATTGTAAATACGAATGTATAAAACAATAAAGAAATTATTATTATTATTATTATTATTATTAATATATAATGCAAATTTAAATATTATTATTAATTTAAAACAAAATTTTTTTAATTTATTTTTTAAATTTATACTTTTATCGGTGCTTAGCCGTTTTTTATTAGAATCGGTATCACTGTAAGGGACTTGGATTCGCAAAATATATACCAAAATAAACATTTTTACAAGCTTTGAATTTATTTTATGTGCCACCCCACTTTAAGCAAGACTCTTGTCCTTTTTTTTTCATTTGGCCCTACTGTGCGACGCTCGCCGTGATGCTGTCGTGCTGGTCGCCCGACCTCTTCCTTCCTCTCAGCTTGGTTGGTATCGGCCTGTCACTTCGAAACCTTCGGCCTGTCTTTTGGGCTGGGATTTGTCCTGGACCATCTCGTGCCCTGGAGTCTCGTCGGTAGTTCTCACGGCTCACTATGTTTTATTTTGACTTAGGTGTGGACAAAATTGAGTAGCGCCTCTTAATAAAAAGACAAAAAAAATAGAATTGGAAAGCATAAGGATAATAGATGAAGGGGGAATTATTCGCGTTTCGCCAGTATCCCATTTATAATTCCCTTCAAAATTCGCTCCCAATACAAAAAATTCGTATAAAAATTTACTTTCTCTGCTCTCTTGTTTCAAAAAAATTGTTTCCATAGACCCCGTGCGTAAATCTATATATTTTTTGGTTCTCTGAATCCGAATCCGGGGTCCGCTTGTCTCTATCACATCAGGGATATAAACAAATGGATTCCGGATTCGGTTTCAGTGACCTAAAAACATATAAATTTACTCACGGAGTCTATATAAATTGAGTTTTGTGAAATCCAAATCCGATGTCCATTTCGCCCGATTAGCTTTGTGAAGGTCACCTCAAGGTTATTTGCAGGTTAAAGTCAAATTTGTTTGCAAGCAAATAATTTTACGCAAACTATGATTTATTAGCAACAATTCGTCATAGTTTAACAGCGCGAAATTGATCGTGCTATCCAACAGTGATTTTATATATATTTTTTTAATTATTTTCATTTTCAGCTGTTTAATGTATTTTATCTAGATGGATAATTATTAACACACACACACGCATGTGCAACAGACCTCGGATTCGGATTAAGTGAGCCAAAAACATACACATGCATTTTTTCAGATTTATTTACGGACTTTTGTCTATTTGACCTCCAAATGACCTTGAACCTGACGTGATAAAAATAAGCGGACCCGAATTCGGATTCAGCGACCCAAAAAACATATAGATTTACCCACGGGGTCTATAAAATCAATTTTTTTGAAACAAGAGAGCAGAGAAAGTAAATTTTTATACAAATTTCTTGTATTAGGAGTGAATTTTGAGCGTATAAATGGGATTCTGGTGAAGCGCAAATAATTTTCCCTTAACTTTTATTAAGAGGCGCTACTCAATTTTGTCCACACCTAAGTCAAAATAAAACATAGTGAGCCGTGGGAACTACCGACGAGACTCCAGGGCACGAGGCTCAAGGCTTCGAGGTGACAGGCTGAGAGGAAAGAAGAGGTCGAGCGACCAGCACGATAGCACCACAGCGAGCGGCAGCAGCCTACGCATCATCTCCGAGAGTAGTGCAGCGACCATCATAAACGTCTACCGTGAATTGCGACGTGTCGGTGGACAAGCCACGCGTCTTCTCTGCCTCTCTCTCTCTCTCTCTACCTCTCCTCCCTCTCTCTCTCTCTCTCTCTCTCTCTCTCTCTCTCTCTCTCTCTCTTTCTCTCGAATGAATTCAGCCCGAACACATTTTATATTCAATAAGTAAGAGTTAACTTATACATGCTAGCCTGAATCCAAACCTGTCCTCAACACCCAAGCAGAGAAGGATCATACCACTCTCTGCGGTCTGCTAATGCGAAGTAAGCTGAGCTGCCGAGGCGATTCTTTCATCGTAAAAAGACGACCTTTTTTTTGTCAACGTGGTGGTTTCGTGCGACCGTCACATTGCTTGGAGGGACAATTTGTTGTTCGACTCGCACTAGCGAAGCCACTACGTCACAAAATGACCCCCGACCGTGTTGCAAAAATCAACTATAAAATCGTGTATGAAACAAATTAAAACGTAAGGAAATTGTCAAACGGGAAGCACGTATAAGATTACACAATAGCACACATTCGCGCTAAGGAGAAATATTTAAGTAACTAAATTTATTTTCTCATAAAATCAATTTTTTTTAAATAACGCGATTGACGCGGAGTGTAGCATTACGATATAAAATTATGAAATGCTTGGACAAGTATCCGTCTGCCTACAAATCATTATAGAATTGACCATGGATTTTTACTGGTTCCAACTACGGATGACTACTCTTTTTTAAAGAATATCGGGAAAAATTATGGAGCAAATGCATATCACTTTATGACTTGAGCATTGTTGCAATAGAACTTACTGAAATCCAGGTCCCACCGGCAGCTCATTACAATAATTTAAATCATTTCACATTCCATAGTAACTCTGGAAATTCAAATTTAATTGAATTATCTCGCACTTAGAACAAAAACAAAACTAAATATAGAAATAGAGGAAATTTTCATACACATACAGTTTTTAAAATCAGAATCTGATAAGTACAACCTACAAGAGTTACTTCTGCATAACATATTGCAAACTATGACTATCAAGACACACAGAACATGAACCATCGCGAAAAACTCAATAAAATGTGTACTAAGAAATTTGATAATTTAATAGTAAATAATAGAATAATACAAACAAAGATCAATAATTTTATGAATAGCGGGAATGAGAATGGTTTCTTTGTCAAAAAATATAAAAAAACAGAAATTTACACAAAAACTTTACCAATATGTTACGACTTACCAAAGATCCACAAATAGAGATATTTTTAAGATCGATTATTTCTAAAATAGGATCACCAACGTATTTTATCTCAAAGGAATTATTTAAAATTTTACAAAACAGTATACACAAACTAAACTCATATGTTAAAAATAGTTGTAAACCATAAGTTAATTAGTCTCGATGTAAAAGCCTTGAAAAAATTTACCAACAAATTATAAAAACATCAAATATTCCCTGTGTAAGTTGCTTATAGGCTCCCCTATCTCGCGTGGATGATCGTCATGGATGATCTTAAGACTGAATGTCTATCGAATATTTATTAAATCTATTTTCTTTTTCCGCTATATAATTGATAAAATATCTTGCATTCCAGGTAATAAAACAGATGAAATATTAATAACATTTAACTCTGATAAGAATATATTGCAATTCACATAAGAGATTAAAAAAGCTCCATAAACTTCTTAGATGTACTAATTATAAATGACTCAGGCCAAATTATTATCGACTGATACACCAATCAAACGTTCTCTGACAGTACATAGGCTATAGGCATACTGGATCATACTAGATTCTAGATCTAGATTCTAGATCAGCCCCTCTCTTCCCGAAGCGATCTAGAATCCCTAGTGTGTATATGTTCTATGTTGAATTTCCCCTTCTCATATTTTTCCAGGATTCGTCACAATATTTTTTTTCATATGAGAGGGAAAGGAACTATCCTCTACCCTTTCTTATTATTTTTTTTTTTAATGAAATAGGGAAACTAGTGGGTAATGCACACTGTATTAAAAAAAATTAACTGCAATGCGTTCACTCCACTCGAATTCCTTCGATGCTTATTTGAAAAGCGATAAATTAAGGCATTGTCCCGTAAAACCTTTTTTTAGGTATGTCAGAAGAAAAAGATCGATACATTAAAATCGTAACATAGCCGCATGTGAAACTGGAAAATGTCACCGTCATGAACAGCATCGCCACCACGAACATCAGCAATTCGACGATCAACGAGAAGACGATAATAAAGAAGATATATGTATTAGTGTCAAAAAAAGTAATTTAATAAAGAAACGCGCGTGTGAGGGTTAAAAAAATGCAAATATATATATTGATGAAAACGGAATTCAATGCGTTTATGAAAACTAAATAATTGATTTTATATGTTTAAAAAAAGAATTGTTTTAAATGTATTTACGTTTGACACATAACTCTTTCTCTCCTTGTAGAATAATAATAAAAACAGTATAAGAAATAGAATAGAATGGAAAAAAGACATAGAAGAATACATTGTTGGTTCCTACGAAGAGTAGCAGAGTTCAATTTCCTACGAAGACTTAACGAAGTTCATTTTCATCGCGAAGACTAGCACATTTTATGGCATACTGTTACATTTTGTAGTACACTGAAAAAAGTATTTCCTGTCCAAAGGACGAGAATACGTATAAAACAAAAGCATGTTTATTGCTTCTGCAGTACAACATTGTACTCAAACTCAACTGAAATATACTATCTGGCATTGAGATTTAAAAACACATATTTTGTCATAGGTTACTTTACGACCACAACGGTCGTAGATGAACCAGCAATAATAATAATAATAATAATAATTCCGAGTGTAGCTACACTACAAGATACAACGACTTACGGCGCTTCATACAATTTATATCGTTGCTCCGAATCTTAAATTTCTGTCGTGTATGAGAAAAACTAATGATAATGTAGTAATTTTGGTTTTACTAGCTGGCCAAGAGCCCGGCTAGGCCAAGAGAATTTTTGACGAAGAATGAAAATCAATCAAAAAGACCAAGACCCTCTACCAATGCAAAA
This sequence comes from Muscidifurax raptorellus, assembly GCA_020010945.3. NCBI lineage: Eukaryota > Metazoa > Arthropoda > Insecta > Hymenoptera > Pteromalidae > Muscidifurax > Muscidifurax raptorellus. The sequence goes on along the minus strand of JAHUUD020000013.1, from coordinate 1,434,100 downwards.
AAACTTAAAAGTGCAACAGTGGTCAAAGACTCTATTAGTGATACAAGAATAGGAATTATGGACATCAATATTCTATTCCCTGCACTTTAGGACATTTTAGCATGCAATAAGCGCAACGGTAAAGTGACATTTAGTGAGTCTGGTGTACAAGGCTTCGGGTTTAAAGTTGATGTTGTGTGTGTAAAGTGCAAGCAGATTGCTTCAATCAATTTAAGTGAAAAAGTTGGACCAAGAGTGGCTTGCTGGTTCTCAAGATTGGTCTATATATAGCTGTGACCTGTTTCAATGATGGACGCACAGGATTTCTGAATATATTATGAGGAAGTTTGACATCAGCCCAGGATGTGCAGCAGTGGATTAGACCAATACGAGCAACGATGCCAGACTCTTTCATGCAGAAAGAAAAACATTATACAGTACCGTAGAGGCCTGGACTATCAGAAGCAGAACACGAGAAGGAATCCTAGAGGAATCATATGCAGCAGGTGCCCACTAAGGTATTTATTATAAATATATTTATTATAAATCTTGATTTTAACTAATGATTATATTTATTGCCTCTAATTTGTATTTATTATTTAATTTATTTAATAAAATAAATAAATAAATATAATTTAGGAACTATTCCCTCTAAAATGTAAATTTTTTATTTTATTCTTTGCAGAGCTGGCATGAGCCGTCTCTGTCAAAAGTGACAGGTGAGGTTATGGATGTGTAGCAGACTCAATAAATGACTACAATGCTTTGTCTATGTGACAAAAAAAGATAAGTATTATTAACTGAGTTAAGTGTGATAAGTGCAGTGTACTTAAATTTCTAATTTTTGTGTTTTTTTCTGATTTCAACTCATGTAACAACAAAAGAGCGGTTCAACCCAACCCAACCGTGGAATATTGGTGCCAACTGGAGGATACGCTTATCTAATGCATTAGAAAGAGGAGATAAGATCCTGAACATATTAGATAAGTATTAATTATAGCTAATATAATTGAAATCTTTATTGTTAAATATCTCATAATATTGTTTTTCTGAATTTTTAGCTCACTGTCCGTAGGATTCCAAGGGAACGCATGGTTGGATTGGGCTCAAACTTTGAGGAGATACTTGTTAGAGGAGTACTTTCAGTATGAGCTGAGGGATTTTGAATTGAACGAGTAGAATTGATTCAACACTAATAAAAGTAATAAAATTATTGCAAAATAGGTGTAATATTGCAATTATTTAAACAAAAATATACTTCTACTAGCTCAAATAAAAATTCCGCCGTTCATACTGAAAGTACACATATAAAGAGTATCTCCACAAAATTTTAGACCAATCCAACCTAGCGTAAACTTTGAATCTTACGGACAGTGAAAAAAGTCATCGAAACTAGTCTGCTTTGCCAGGGAGGCAATATCAAGTTGAAATATAATAAAAATTTAGATATTTAATGTTTATTATATGTACTTGTATAGGAAAAGACTTTTTTTCAATGATATTTTAAAATTAAGATCTAATATCGAATTTTTTGTTTCAGACCTTAAAGGTGGTTTGTCCCCTTAACTGGTTGGGCCGAGTCTTATCTTAACTGCTTGGATAACACAAGGTCTGCTTTAATTGATCAAAAATGGGTATTCCTATTTAAAAAAATTAACCTTCAAATCATCAGGTATGTCATGGTCAAGGTCGAATTCGAGGTCCTAATCAGATAGTTGGAGAAATATTATGAATATTACGTTTTAAATGTTGTTCTCTACGAATACTGGTTTTCATATTATCGTACCAAACCTGAATTGTCCTTGTCCATATCTTCCATGGTCAAATTTTAAAATATTTTAGACCATATTTGAACGTAAAATTTTCCGCTTATATATTTCAGGGGTCAAAAATGGAGGATTCTATTTAAAAAAATCGATTTGACCTTCAAATGATCTTGATGAACATGGCCAAGGTCAAATTCAAGGTCCCCATCGGAAAGCTGGGAAAAAATCCTAACAATCGTGTGTTTTTATTTTTTTTTACCATTGTTAGTTCAGATGTTATCATGCCGTTCCGGAACTTTTCAGACACCCTGTATATGCGTGTATGCGCTGTGTGAGTATACTCGTATGTCGTCTGTGATTCCCCACTCTACCAGTTATAAGCAAGTCGGTGACTGACTAACTTTTGCACTCTTGTGTTTGCGTGATTGAGATTATCCTCTATTATTATTTTAATGCATACATATAATAGATATATAATTATAATTTTTATCTATACATGTATTTCTATGTGTATTATATAGATATAACTTGAAAAATATTTAAATTGGAGTTTTGATTCTAATCATGTATATATATATAATTAATATTTGTGATTTCAAGGGATGTAGGTTAAAGGTTTAGCTAAATAAATTTATGAACAAATATTTAAATTTCTCCCATTTATTAATTCTTATTCAATTAATTTTTTTGAATAAGAATGAAAAAATTTACTTATACTGTTCTATTGTAAACATATATAGTTCGTTGAAAATATTATTGAATAAATCTAAACTGTTTACAAGTTCATCGTTGCTTAACTTTAGATCGTTAATAATTTTTTCTTTTATAATTAACATAGAGCCTTTCAACTCATCGTCCGCTAAACACCGTATTAATAAATTTTTACAATTTTGTACATTTTTCACATTACTTTGTAAATAGGCAATTTTGATTTTAATTAAACTTGTTATTGCTACTAAATAATCAAAAGTTACTTGTTTGAAATTTACGTATGGAATATATGTGCGATGCTTCTTCTTGTCAGGCTCGGAAAAACTTTCACTTCTTATAGATGATTCAGAATTCGGCTTTTTCTCAATTATCATTGATTTCGAGATTGTGGTGAAAATGATTTTGAGATTTTTGTTAACGTTAATGGGCATTTTCCAGCGTACGAGACCTTCGCCTTGAAAGAACGCGGAGATCTCATCAAAATTCTCTAATAGACGAATCCACTCTTCTGCGGTTAATTCAATATTCTGTCCAATTCCTCCTAAGGTAATTATTGGTTTGAAATTTCCATCCAAGATATCTTCTTTCAATCCAATTGAAATAATTTTGAAATTACTATTGTTTAAACTGTACATAGAGTTTATGAAGGACTGTCTTGGTAAGGCAGACATATTGATCAAAGTTGTTTAATGAAATACTACAATGTTATTTGAGAGAGCGTTACTGCTAGAATGAGACTTGAGCACGTTAAAGAGGTGAACTCGTCAATTTCGTGTGTATATGTGTGTGTGTGTGTGTGCGTGTGCGATTGCAGTTGCAGTTCAATGTCCTGAAAATTGCTTAATAAGACAAGTTCCTCACGTGTTTTGAGTGAAATGCTGACAATGATCTTTACTGTATATTAAATCAAGTTCAGTCACGTTTTTAGCTAAACGCTGAGTAAAGATTTCCTATTCAATAGTATTATAATCTATGGAATGAGTTATAATTTAAATCAATTTCTACAACAATTATCCTTACAATTCATTACACTCTTTTTTTTAAATTATAACACGCACATTTTTTTTCTTCTGTACGCTTTTTATTTATAACAGTATTTTTTTGTTTAGTTAAATCATCATAAGATTCTTTGACTATTTTATCATTTTTTTTATAATCCGTCGAAAATACATTTTTGAAAGTATGCATCCCAAACCCGTTTGATAAAAAATCAGAAAGCATTACGCAAAACTGCCCGCATACATCAGGATTTTCACTCTGCATTCTCATAGTGTTCCATCTAAAATATTTACTATTTTGTCAAAATCTATTTAAATGATTCGGAATCAATGGAGGCGATTCATAAGTGTCGAAATAATATCCATTACCATACTGGTCTACATACATAGCTATCCAATGCTTGCCGGGTTTAGTATGATTTTGCATATTAGACACAATAATTGCAGGCCTTGTCCAGAATTTCGAAATCTGATCCGAGGGATAAACGCCGTACGTGCAAACAGGTAGAGATCGAAGAGTAGCCAGTATTTGTTGAGTGTTCATCTTCTTTTACATATTGTTTTTGTAAATTTTCTGTTGATAAATTAACAAGCCAACGTTTGAGTCTTTTAGCTTCTTTCAATGCACATTTATAATTCGCTGAAAAATTGTTCGTATAATGAAGAATACAATATGCATGTGATGACGGTAGTTTATCAAATTACGGACACGGTATATCTTCATGCATATTTATAACTTCTCGAGCCATTACTTGTTGTAATAAATTCGCTTTTTTGGAGCCTTTTGTATAGACTAATCTTGCATGTTTCGATAACTCACGAAGATTAGCAAAAATATATTTTTCGGGCACATCTCCTTCGAAGCATTCTATACCGTGTTTGTACAACGTACGCCAGTTATTTTCTCTTCGAGCTGTTGTAGATAGATCAGTAAAATTACATATGGGACTGATTACCCAATGGGCTGTAAAGTTTTTATTGACGGAAACAACAGCTACTTCTTTAGGAATTAAAATCATCCATTTAGGATGATAGCTAGAGGACTACTACACTTCTTCCAAGACACTCTATTGTGCAAGAAATTTAGAAAATTTATGTCAGCAAATTATTACCACGTATATTAACTACTAAAATCGACGATAACCTGTCTCGATGAATCAATTTCTAGCACGTTATCGTATTCAGCATAGAGAATGCAATTAACTGTAGGTATTAATGGTTCAGCAAATCAAACTTCTATCCTCATACTTCTATGTTTTACTAAGTTCCAATGTGTAGTACTATTTGCTGAAAGATCAGGAGTTAAGTCAAAAGCAAATAAATAGCTTCCTTGCGCGTAACTTTTTCTTGAAATGTTGCTTCCCTGATTCGAAAAATGAATTCCGGTGCCTGAATAAAGTGTATGATATGCATCAACATAGAGATTCTTTTTGAAATTCGGTTGTAGAGGTTTTGAGGGTATTTGTGTGCCGTCGATATAAAGAGAAAAGAAATTTATATTATAATGTTTAAAATTGAATGGATTGTATTTTTTATCGCCGTTAAAAGCTTTGTTATCTACGAATCCTACTATGATTCGCTTTGGTAACTGACCAAGTATAATATTGTCCAGGGTTTCTCCAAGTACGCCACCTCGCATAGTAACGGTTTTAACTTCGACACGAGTCAACGGATATTTCGCGGTTGCTTTTGATAAAGCTTTCGTATGAGCTAACAGAATACCCGGATTTATATTCGCTCTTCGAATAAGTAAAGTTGCTTCTACTATATTGACTGAATGCCCATTATTCCCGCCCTCCATCAGGCAGAATAAATCTCTTGATCTTATAAGATTTACTCGAAGTTCAATACCGTTAAGAAGATATGTCTCCTGATGAAAAATATCTGTATGAAAATGACCTTGCATATCCACGCATTTTTCTTTTTCCGTTAAAGAGCTCCTTTTTTTGAAGCCTAAATTACTATCAAAGATCTCGTCCATGAATCCTGGTGTATCGTCATACCAAAGATAGCTTGAAAGATGAGAATTCTCAGCTCCAGCACCGTAGTTTAGCAACGTCTCAATATGCGTATGCATTATTAGCTGGAGTAACTAATTTCTGATTGAATGAAACTTCCACTTGGTTAAACATCGAATGGAAAAAATTATTCACTGGCCCGACTTTATACTTCCCATCGATTAATTCTTCTCCAGATGTATTTTTTATTTTTACACGTAAATGTAGCATAGTATGTGCCAAATCAATATATTCTTCGCCGGAACCTGGGACGACAAATTCTTTAACGAATCATCCGAGAGAGATGATATTGGTTTATAATTCACCCATTGCGAACTTTCAATTGTGATTTGTGTTGGTGGAATAGTAAAAAGAGACAGCTCTTCTTTTAAGAATTCCCAAGATGAACTATGTATTTATTTATTTATTTATTTATTTATTTATTTAATCCAGAGTAACAAGGAAATCTACATACAATTATAAAAATCATATATAAGTTCCTTACAAGTAGCTTCACAGGCAACTACAATGCCGAACTTATTTACATAAACCGCTGTAGCGCCATGAATCCTGCAGAGGAAAAAACAAATTCCTGTTTGCAGGTCTGGAATGAATTTAACTTAACATTTGTCGGTTAGTATTGCTGCGCATAAGCACAGCAATAACCTCCGGCCATACTGCACACATTCACACTAGCATACTAGGCAGCGGTAGCACCTTCTCGGTCGTTAGAACTGACAAGGATCGCTTATCATTGCCTACACATTCACACATATATTGGGTATAAGTGCCCTATGGCCTACTTATACTCCAACTTGCCCTACTTATAATTAGGCTTACAGTAACAAATTACAATGTTGTTGTACATAACTGCCAACCTTAGATATTGCGTCTTATCCAACTCTTAAGTAGCTTTCTATTCGTCGATTTTTTCAAATCAAGAAGTTTAAGATCGTTTGATAGCTGATTATATACTTTGACTGCCTGGTAATAATTGTTTTTGTTGCTAACTGCTTTTTTCGCTAAAGGAATCGGGATACTCCTATGTCTGGTCACGCTTTCAGACTTGTTATATTGATTTTCTAGTTTATTGTAGTGAAATTTTAGGCACTCGTATGCAAAAATTTGAGTTAAGCTTAATGGGTTTTCTTGTACAAATTTGTTTTTATTGACTATTCTTAGTATTCTATTCTGAAGTTTTTGTAAGAGGGACAAAATGGTTTTATAAGCACCTCCCCATGCAGTGTTACCATAACTGATAACACTGTGGAAGAATGCATGGTACACCATCAGCAGTGTGTCTGACTGCATATACTTGGACATTCTATATAAGATATAAGTAAGATATTTGGTCTTTTTTATTATGTACTCTATATGTTTATCCCATTTTAAATTGAAATCAATATTTATCCCCAAGTATTTACAACAGTCTACCCTAGTTACCCTATCACCATTAATTCTTATATCAAAATCTTTAGGAACACTATCACAGTAGTTGCCAAACGTTATATATACTATCTTTTGTATATTTAACGATAATTTATTTAGCGCCAACCATGTGGCTACTTCACTTAAATATCTATTCATAGCACTCTCTACTTCACTCCAGGTATTAGCAGAGGATATAATTGCTGTATCATCCGCATAGGCAATAGCTTTATTCGACATATCTTATTAAGAGATCATTAACGTATAAAATAAATAGTAAAGGTCCTAAAATTGTTCCTTGTGGAACACCAGTGTTTATTGTCATGAAGTCGCTTTTAACGTTTCGAATTCTGATTCTTTGTTTCCTTCCATTTAAGTAACTTTCAATTAGGTTATATGTATTGCCTCTAATCCCGTAGTTATATAATTTGTTTAATAAAAGCTTATGATTAACAGTATCAAAAGCCTTCGCTAAGTCTAGGAATGTAACAGCTATTGGTTTACTTTTATCTAGATTATCATAGATTTTACTCGTTATATAGCTTAGAGCATCTGTAGTACCTTTGTTTTTAATAAAGCCAAACTGGTTGGTAGCAAGAATGTTGTTTACATAAATGAAGTTATAGATTCTATTGTATATTAATCTTTCAAAGATTTTAGCTATATTCGAAATTAGAGATATAGGTCTATAGTTGGATACTTCAGTTTTCTTTCCTGACTTATATATGGGTACAACCTCTGCAACCTTTAAGGCATCTGGCCATGTAGTTTCTTCAATACAGCGATTGAAGATGTTTTTTAAGGATTCTGTGATATAGGGAGCCATCACTTTTACTGTTTTAGTATTGATTTCATCAATTCCTCCGTTTTTTAGTTTCATATTATCTATTATTTCTAGAATTTCAATGTTATTTACTGGATTTAAAAATATGGAGTTGTTGTTCATTGGTGGCATCTTAATTTTGGCATTTGTAGGTGTAACTATATTATCGCTCAGATTTCTTCCTATATCACAGAAGAAGATGTTCATTGAGTTTGCAATTTCCTTTGCATTCTCAATCAATCTACCATCCTTCAAGGTAATTCGTTTAATTGAATCCCTTTTTATATCTCTGTTTCCAATTTTATTGTTAATAGTTCTCCATAATTTTCTTGGATTATTTATATTTCTTTCAATTTCTTCCTTATCATGCTTAATTTTGGCTAGCTTTATTATTTTGTCTAGTTGTTTGGTATATCTCTTATATATTAGTCTACAGCTATCATTGTCGGGATTGCTTTTCATATTCTTATACAATTGTTCCTTTTTATCACATGATACCATAATTGCTTTCGTAATCCATTACTTCCTAGGTTTATTTTTTACATTACTAGAATTTCTAGAGTTTAATGAATATTTGGATTTATTCAAGCAATCTTGGATTTCCTTAAGAAGTACATTAATGGCATCATTAGGATCATGCATTGATTCTGTAATGTGCCATTCTTTTAAATTCGCTACTCTTACTAGTTTAGTGTAATTATAAAAATATCTATCATTGGCTTTAATGATTTTAGGTATTTTATTTAGAACAGCAAAAAGTGGATAATGATCAGTTATAGGCACTTCTAGTTTGAAAGCATTAATTTTAACTGAGTTATTTTTAATAAAAATGTTGTCAATGCATGTACCTTGGAGCCCATTATCTGATGGTCTAGTCGTATTTTTAAATCCAGGGAAAAATCCATTTTCAACAAATCATTCTCTTCCATAATATTTATATTAAAATCCCCAATGATCAGGTGATTTTTGTTGTTCCTAATATTTTGCAGATATTTTTTTATATTAAAGATAAATTCATGACAACTGAGTTCATGTGATCTATATACAGCTGATATATCTACTGTACTATTATTGTTTAGATGAATTTGTGTGTTTAATATTTTACTGTTCCCAAACTCAATTATTTTGGTTGATTCATTGACATTTTCACTTATGTATACGACTACACTATCCGATTTATTTATTTTACTATTATTGTAATATATTTTGTAGCCTGGTATTACAAATGCTTGTATATTGACTATATTCCAGGTTTCAGTGCATATTATTATGTAAGGTTTGATACTCAGACTCTCAACCAAGATATTTAATTTACTATGATTTGCATTTAGGCTTCTTATATTTACATAAAGTATTAAACTATTATTTTTATCCATATATCTGTTGAGAACCTTAATATCACTAAAAGATTTTTCTTCTTGAATTAGTTCTTTTTGTATTTCTTCAATAAAATCAAAATGTTGCTCCATTATGTTGATTATTTTGTTGATGTAGCAGTATGCAGGAGGGGCTCTTGTGTAGATTCGTCTGTGAGTTCCTTGATGTCAGCTGAGTGGGTTTGTACCTTCGATTTATCTTAGTTCGATGTTCAGAACTACCCACATTATCCCAAGTTGGTACTGTAGGTTTGATAGGATGATCGGTCATATCAATTTGCTTCTTAACCTTATTCTTAATATGTAAAAATGACATTTTAATTATTATTATTATTATTATTATTATTATTAATATATCGGATATCGGGCGTAGTTTGGCATGTTTTTTCTTCTTTTTATCTGCTACACTTTTGATACGTTTTTTATTTTTTACAGTTTTAATTTTAACTTTCTTTGAATTTTTTCTATCGTCCTCGCTGTCTGACTGTTCGTCACTACTGCTGACAGTCGAATGAAGATCTCACGAAGATTTAACCTTCTTATATTGTCGATCGTTCAATAATTGATCCAATCGCTCCTCAGCTTTCCTTTTCAAATTATGTCCGGATTCCTGTATTCGACGCTTAAGTGCATCTTTAATAGGTGTCTTGTTAGGCGCAATATCCTTGACAACGTTAAATCCTGCGCGTGCAGCTTCTTTACCAACCTTGCGTGACCCTTTTTTCAAAAGTAGTAAAACACTTCTATATATCCCTCTTAAATATCCACCGATGCCACAGCCTCTTTGTGATTTTTTTCAGGATATACAGTTTTCATCTCGTCAGGTAAATCGTTACCACGCCCCACTTGTGCATCGAAATACGCGTCGTAATGAGTAGAATTATTGATATACTTTTTTAAAGTGTAGCGCTACTGTGAGCGTCCCGTACTTGAATGGAATAATGTTACTATGCTGGTCTCTTATATTGATTTCAATCGTGCCAAATTCAGTGCGCTGTATAGGTACGTAATTTAGCCATGCAAATTCTTTAGATCTGTTCGATCCAAAATTATACGTATCTTTATATCATGAAAAAGTTCTTAGTAGAGGTGTTTGGGCGTCGCCGGTAATGTAGGGCTCGCATATGTCTGAATATACATGTATCGTAGATGGTAAACCGTTTTTCATTGCAGCTGGATAATTGAAAATATAATTAGGTTCCTCACTATTTACACAAATCAGTTCTCCAGATGTTGATCCTAAAATCTTTCTTATATATTCAGACATTTCAATGTTATGACTTACATTCTCTCTGCATTTTTTGGTTACTTTTATAAACCCTGTAGCAGTTATTTCAAAAATTAGATGATCTTTTATATAGGATAGCCTATTTATTTCGTTCATCATATCATGTAAATTATCGTAATTTCCGTGAGCAATAGCTAGATTTACACTTGAGTTTAAATCTGTCTCTTCTATATCTATTTGAGATGTCTTATTATTTATTTCTTTTGTTGGAGAACGTAAATAATTTGATAAAGTGTCACTATTTAAATGATAATTTTCTTGAGTTAAGATACGCATCCAATTGCTTTCCATGTCATTTGAAATGTGTAGTAATGTCTGTGGATACTGAATTTCGACAAGAGCTACCTTCCACAATCCTTGCAGTTGAATCTCATAAGGTAGTCGCACCGTAAAGTTTGAAGGATTATTATCAGGAAAATATTTTATACTGTTATCACTAGCTAAAGAAATATAAAATTCGTCTCTCATTTTATAATTTTTAATTCATTTCAACAGGTATCCACGAATTGGATTTGTCAGGATATCTAGCCCAGCTGACAAAATATTGTTTATTGCGACCTTTTCCTCTACTGCAAATAACTTTCTTTATAATAAAAATATCTTTTGTTAGATCTTTGGGAACACGAGACAGTTCTTTCTCGTAAAATATACCGTCGATTTCTTCCCTAGCTAAATCCTGTAGTGTATATGCAAATGGGCTCGCGTTTTTGAAATACGTATAATTTCAAAGATTTCCTCTGTATATGTTCCTTCATATGTTTTCGAAAAGACGTTCTTAGATGTACTAGCGCGTACAAGGTCGTGTAGCTGGTATTTAGGCACTTGTTTTTAAAATCTTGGGCATATCTATGCGTCAAATTCGCTTGTGCCACGTAAGCATTTTGAATATTTACTTTACTTGGAGAAGTTCTAATACTAGAATGCTCTGTATTATTGTAAGATTTAACTAAATCTGTATATCTTTTAGTATTAAAATTGGTAAAATATCGCTATATACACTCTTTTATAGTGCGATTAAAATGTTCAGCTATCGCAGCTTTTACATCAGGACTTCTTGCAACTCGAAAATTTACATTTTTTTCTTTTAAGAGACTTTGAAATTTTGAACCTGTAAATTCTTTTCCTTTATCTGATTGTAAAATAACTGGAATGCAAAGATACGGTACCCGGTGTCTCAACAGATTTTATTGAAATTGCATAATCAAATTTATTTTCTCTTAGATCTTGCGGTTTATCTTCTGTATGACTGTTATGCTGTTCACGTTTGAAATTTTCTTCAGGAACAAGAATCATTTTACGAGCATGCTCCATATTTAAGAAAAATAAACTGTTACAGGTGCTAATAATAGTGTCAAAATTTTTATTCCATCTGTAAGAATGATCTTCTTAGTACTCCAGGTACCGCTTTTATCAGGCAAACGGCGAAGTATTTTAGCGTGTCTTTTCAGCTTTGATTTTTGAGAATCTGCTATAGTAACGTTATCGTTTAAAATTTTTAATGCGCATTCGAAGATACACTTGATGAGAGCCGGTCTAGCTTTCCGCAGAATTACAATTCTTTGATCTCTGCCAATGTGATATAGAGCTTTAAGCATAGATATATATTTTTTCGGTAAAGACGAACGTCTTTCCTTAACCATCATGCAAAATAGACTGAGCATAATTCAATTAAGCTCTTGTATTTATATTTTTCGCTTTGGTACGTAGACGCACTCATTTTGGTCAATTGGAAAAATGCATGTCCGAAACCGGAGCACGTCACAAGTTGTTTGCGTCATATCGGAAAGCAGATAAGAATGGGGCGTAGAAGTAGCATCTCGAAAAATTTCTCTTATAAATAGAGGGTTTTCAGGGTAAACTTGTCGTGCCAAATGCTGTATTTGTGCGCGATTCCGAGGATTTTTAAAAACCACAAGATAAGATACGTTTAAGGAGATATCTCTTTGCCCTTTGTAGAACAAATTTTGCGAGAGAAAAAATATGGAAACCGATCTATGATGGCTTTTTCTCACAAATAAATCGACGATAACATTACTCGAAGATTCACGCATAAAGTCGTCAATAACAATTTGTTTTGGATGTAAATCACTGTCAAAGTCCGTGGATTGCGGTAAACCTTCGCAAAACTCAACTTCTTTATCAAAATCTGTGTAACCTGTCTGCCATTCTGAATAATAAAATATTACTTTTGAAAATACAGTATCGCTCATTTACTTTCTATATTTAAGGAATATTTTTTACAAATGTAGTTTTTCCTGAGCCTGAAGGCCCACAGATGTGGATGTTTCCACCTTGTGTCCATTTTAAACAATGGTGATGCTTACAAGATTTACAAGTATGTAATACACTCTTGGTTCAAATTGGTTATAGTGGTGGCGGCGGCGCTAAGTCTAGCAGCTTATAACTCGCGGGTTTAAAGCTTATAACCGTCAGTTGAAAGCTTATAACCGCGGGTTGAAAGCTTATAATCACGGGTTGAAAGCTTATGAGTGGGTTTAAAAGCTTATGGTAGTCGGTAAAAACAAAAAATAAATAAATAGATTAGTAAAAATTAAATTTGTTGAATAAATAAAGTATTTTATTTACTATTTATTATTATAAATTTATACACATTTTATAAACATACATTATTTATATAAATGCTATGTCTCGCTATAACCAAAAGGATAAGAAATTGTGTCGCTTTCAAACCAACGCTTCGCGTACACAGGCTTACATGATTTAATTTCTTTACGTGTAATGACATCATTAAAATCGGTACGTCGAATACTATCAAATTCTATTTGTATTAAGAGTTATACCTTTTACCTTGCAAACTTCTATCTCATTCCCGTCAGGTTTTTTTACAATATATGGATAAAATTTAGGACCTCCAGAAACGAAACCTTTTATAAAGCTGGATTTACCGTGACATTCTAATTCGTCAGTAAGTTCACCGAGCAAGGATCCTGTAGGAGGTTCATATTCTCCTATTTTACCGGTTAATGTATATATGCATGAATCAGTGTCATAATAGAACACTCGCTTATCTGATTTTTCTAAATAAGTATATAGTTTAAGACGTGCTTGAGCTGTAGTGGATGCAGCTATTATAACATTGGTCATATCACCTAGATCATAAGAATCATCGCTATAGACCCATAAAACATAAATATTAGAATCGTTAATTGGTAAAAAAACCAATTACATCGATTTCAGGACTAGTCATCAATTGCATAAAACACGATTGAGTCTTTTATACTTTACATATCTATCATATCTTTACAACCTCAGTTTTTGTAAGATTCTCTCGCTGTGCAAATTTACTCCCGAAACTATTTAATATTAATTTTGCTACAGATCGCAAGCCATGATTACTCTCGATCTTTTCATATTCTAATAATATGTTTTCTGATTTATGGTGATTTGCAATGTACTCCTGTCTTGATTTTTCACTCTTACAATCTACAGGCCAACCGCTAGATTCTGTTTTAGGTTTTAAAAAAGTATCTATAAAATTGGCAAATAACCCACCTGTTTTCGTCTCAGGATTATATTTTGTAATTGTGTACTGCCAAATTTCGTAAATTTCTAATATTATATAGCCTTTTTCTACAGCTTTTTGTAACTCATCGGATATCCAAGTTCCTTCAAACACAGCATGTTCTACATAATGGAAATAACAAACGTCCATGCATTTTAACTGGTAACACTGAATGATATAATTTTTTTGGAGGTAAAACTCTACATTTAATTACACCGTTTATCTGTGAGATATCGTTATTCGGACCTGCTAAATTGGCACATTCTGTTCCAACGTAAATTTTAGGGTGACCTATCGGAAATTTGCCGTATTTACAACATATGGATAAAGCGAACAGACATTGACATATTTAATTTTTTCACATTCTTTTGTTTTGCACAATTTTACGATGTTTTCTGTCCAACCTCCATAAAAACAATCGCGTGCTCTTAAAGGTTCGTTAGCAATTAATGTATGACTTTATAAAAACGCATTGATCTGAGGATTACTCTGTCTCTCCCGATCGAAATCGCATTCCCATTTCTCTATCAACTCATATTTGAAACTTGTAATTTTGGCTGAAGTAGCTTCCGTTCGAGCTAAACGTGCATCTAGCGTATCCCAACTGTTTAATTTTTGATCACGATTTAAACGGTAATACCTCGGGCACCCGTGCCAAAAGCATCCGTGAAATTGAAATGCGTATTTTGCATCATCTATTTCTAAATAACCATCTACAATTATCCCTTCCCCAATTTTAAATTCACGCCCGTTGAACGCATGTTTAATTTGTGCATTTCTTAAATGCTGTTCCCACGAAAGCCATTCTATGACTTTTTTTGATTGATTATTACTTAGTTGATATTCATGAGGAGGTAAAATACCTATAGAGGACGGTTGTAAAAACTTTTTCCGGAAAACTTTCATACACGCTGATGCTATGGTGACACATTCTAAGAAAGGATCTGTGTCGCCTGTTTTTATAAGTAATTCCTGAAATTTCAAACACGCTTAAGATGTCAACATCTGATGTACAGTACGCTAGAATTTCTTTTTGAAAGTTGAATTGATATCCTGAGTTAGAAGTCTCTTCATGCCATTTTAAAAGTTTAACTCTATTCTCACTGAACATTGTGTCTGGTGAATAATAATGCGCATCAGGTAATGGACCAACGTATGATTGATTTTGTACTGTGTTAAATAAATGCGGGAAAATCCCTTTAGTCAAATCCGGTATTCCAAAAGCTTTTGGGAGTGCATTGAGATGCATTGGTAGATGATTTAAATGATCTGAAAACGAAATTCGGCCAATTTTCATGCTCATTATTTTCGTACCGTTTATTATAATTGACGGGGGATCTTAAAATTTTTCGTTTACTATGTATTTTAAAATAAATTGTGCATCAAATCCTTTTGCACTATGCGCGATACATATTATACGAAAGAAGTTCGAGGTTTCCCGAATCGTAAAATCTACAAACTCCTTGACATGATTATTCTGAAAAATAAATTGTCGGATACCGCATGTATCGCAATTGTCATTTAAATCATCATTATTTAGACAATCAGTACAAACCTGCTGTGCAACACATAACGTAGGGACGTGTGTAAAGTCTCTATCGCTTCCTGCAGCACGCTTGTCCTGTCTAGTTTCAAATTCATAGAAAACAAATAATATTTTTTTCTCTCTTTTTTGATCATTACCTATTGCAGATTTCTTTTTTATTTCTCGCAATGGAGGTATGTAACAAAAATGATTGTATTCTTTATAGCATCTGCAAATGTTACAATATAAATAGCCGCAACGATGTTCTCGATTTTTTTCTCTACCTTTAACATTCATTAATAAATTTTTACAGATTACTTTCGCAAACGCTCGGTTTCCTGTGTTTTGTAGACATATGACTCTTCTTTCTTATGGTGGTCGTAACAATTCTGATTTTCAAAAGTTCGCAAATAATCATTACAATTTATACGTAAGCTACTTTCACACACAGGTTTTCTCAAGCAAGATTTGCATTTGAAAGAACATCTATGCTCTCGTTCGTTTTTACATAACTTGTTACACGGGATACAAAACCCCTGTGTCATCAAAAATAGGTTCTTTACCTTTTCCTAGAGTGCGAAATTTATATACTACTATAGCTATTGATTCTAAAGCCAGATAATTTTGAAACAATCTTATTTCTCGAATCCCACATCCATTAGTAGGTATACAAACTTGAGCTTTATGTACGAGTTCTTCTGCTAGGCGTTTCTGTAACAAGCCTCTGGATCGTCTAATGCTATCCCATTTTTTCTGCAGGGCCCCAATACGAATATCACCTCTTTCTGCAAATACCCGCGCTACAACCACAGATCTCGGGAAACATAAATTATCGTTGTTTAAAATATTTAAAATGGATCTTTTAAAAATATTTTCATGCGTTAATTTTTTTCGCGCTCCACTTGCCAATGGACGTACAATACATGCACTTAAATTCATTGGCTCCCGAACATCAAATCCAGCATTACTCTGGGTAATTTTGTGAATGAGTTCTAATAAATGTGAAAAATTATACTTATCGCAGGCGTAAACAACATAAAAATATTACCTCGCGTTGAGGATGATGGATTTTCTAATGTATATCCTATAATATCGTTACCAGCGCATCCATTTGTGAGATAAGTATTTATATCTCGCTTAGCCCCTTGCAACCATAGAATAGGATTTTTGTTAGAATTTTCGGGAAATCTGAATGAAATCTGTTTTTTATACCTGCAGTACGAAATCTTGCGTTTAATATTCTTGCGAATACCTCGCAAGGATATTAAACCGTTCGCCCGGTGATCTTACTTCTACAAAACCCTCTTCGTCGCTGTCTTCGCTGGAATCTTCGTCACCTCCCATGCCGAATCCGACTTAAACAACAGCTTGCTGATGTAAAAATTTAATATTCTCTGAATTTTTATGTTATCTATAATTTTTGAGTTTCTAAAGTATTTTACATGATTTATTGTTGCTCGCTTTTTATATGATAACCGAAGAGCTGAATATGTAATTTAAAAAGAACAATAATGTAAAAATCAATGTTTATAGAAGCATTCAAAATAAAGTTTAATGTAACTCAATTTTTTGTATGATAATTAAAATAAGGAAGAAATAAAGTATGGGATAGAATAAATTAAATTTGTATGGCTAATTTCATATTTATCTTTTCTTTTTTAAACAGGATACAACCACAATTTCTTAAAATGAAAAACAATTTCTTTGATTTAAAAATCATAAATAAAACAGATTTATGGTTCTCTCTGGCTAATTGCATTTAAATAGTTTTCTGCTTCTTCAGTATTAAATGATCCTATATCCGAAATGTGTAGAATAGGCATGTTATCTAATGGAATGAATTAGAGGTTAGATGATTGCTATTTACGAATCTTAACGTATCTCGTCTTCATTGTATACTACTTCGCACTGAAGCATGGATTCAAGTGTCTCGAACCGTTGCCCCTCTTGAAACGGTAAATCAAGTTGCACGTCTTCGATTTCTTGAGTTTCCTGTTGCATCCTTGAGTGTTTTGTCGAATACTCTTCAAGCTGGTTAGCATCCTCTTCATCCGAGGAAAGGAATACGCCTATTTATTGTAAAAATTTAAATAAAAGTAATAGAATACGTACATATACACTCGTCGCCTGTGTCGGTTTTCAAATCGACGTCTCTCGATGATGGCCTCTTTTACTAATTTAATCCCCTCCACGTTTTTAAAAATATCCATATTATACGTTCTTAATAAAAATCCATAAGGAATCATCCTTATAATGGCACTTAATTTAACAAGGTATGATTGCTTTGAAGCATCCTTTGACCCGTAAAACTGATCTGCGTATCTATATCCACACAACAATTTCAAAGATTGGATTGCTTCAAACACGCACGACATTTTTTACTGTTTGATTTAGAATTTTCGAACGTGCTTCGAACGTGTACTAATAAAGGTAGATATTTATTTGAAAAATCGCACGAGTATATTCTGCATAGTTGCAATTCACCCTACTCGTCTACAATGAAATCAGAGACATTTCAAGCAAACGAGCAATCGCTCGCTAGCTCTTTCATTCGCTCTCTGTCGTTGCCCGAAGTATTACCTGTGATTAGCGTAAAATAGAATAAAATATTACATTTTATTCAATGGTGGTAAATATTATATTCTAAACGTATTGTATCCTCTTCTCAATCATTGCAGACATGTATTCAAGATAACTAAAATCTGATATTCTTTACAGAAATAATGCACATAGAAATTCACGCATATACGTAAAATCATAATTATATATATGTATATATATATATATATATATATATATATATATATATATATATATATATATATATATATATATATATATATATATATGTATAATACACATAGAATACATACATAGATACGAAAAATCATAATTATATATCTATTAAACGTATGCATTAGTATAATAGCAGACGATCTTACCCACACAAATGCATATGCTCAAAAATGACATGCGGACAGTGCAAAAGTCAGTCAGTCACCGACCTGCCTATAAGCGGTGGAGTGGGGGATCACAGACGACGTAGTCACACAGCGCATACACGCATATGATATGCTGACTACGTTGTCTGCGCCTTGGTGCCCCAAAGTGAGTAGCTACTACTTTAATCCAATCTGCTTCTTTCCCTTTATATTAATCAGGCATTTCTTCTGTTGCTGTCTAGTTACATTCTTTATATTCCAATAAAATCATCACTTTCTAATTTTACAGCTTGAATAATTTGCCTTCCTCAATATTTTCATTCCGCTTATATTCTTATATACTTCAGTTTTGAGTATAATAATTTTCTTCAATTCTTTTAAAAATAATTTTCAAATTTGCTTTCTTATCTTCTTATTTCATTCAACATCTTTAACTTCTAAATCGTGCTCTTTATTCACTATCTGTTTAAGCGACGACAATATGTGCTTAACCTCAAAATTTTCCACGTCTATGCTAGCACGTTGCCACATTTTTCACTAGCCGATTTTCGCACTTAAATTGTGTTTAATTTACAAAAATCTTCTTATTATTTTGTACTTGACAAATTTATCTTCGTAACTGAGCATATATTTTTTTATTTCATCCTTTTTTGACCAGTTAATCTTCCCTTGAATTTTTTTTGTCAACAGACGTTTTGATATAAAAATTCGAATTCCAATGCTTTACAACAATATCATTTGTTCAAAATTTTTCTTCTTTAATTTCACTTTGCAATTCACTTTATTAACAACAACCGTTAAATACTTTTCGGGAGAGAGAGAGAGAGAGAGAGAGAGAGAGAGAGAGAGAGAGAGAGAGAGAGAGAGAAAGAGAAGGTACAGTCTGACTGAACCAACGAGTGTGTACAGTATAGTAGGTGCTTAGAGTATACATGCAAGTCTTGCGTGGTACGTTCGCTCTTGCGTGAGCTCATCTCGTTGAACGAAATCATCGTCAAAGAATAGATGGCTCGACAAGTACCAAATTGTATATTGGAACTAGATTATAATATTAATTTACAACAAAGAGAAATAGAAATGGATATTAATGAATTAGATAGAGTTATGAGGCATCCAATGAAAATAATGCAACGCGAGTGAGTTTGTTATTTTATAGTGACGAAGGCGAGGAGGTTAAAGGCGTTTACACACGATTGGGATATATTAAAGAGGTTATGGAAGAGGCAGAAATAGTGGGGAGGAATGGGCCATATCGAGGGGCGAATTACAATGAGAAGCACATTCTAGGAATCGAAGAGCTCCAGAACTACAAATCTTCTTCTTTCGAATCGACTTCTAATTTTCTAAGTAAATTTTCAGTTAATTCTCACCCAAACTTTTTCTCTGACTAAATATTTTTCACTAACAAAAAATTCTTTTTTTCAGAATAGATCTATATTCTTTTAACAATATTGCCAAGCAAGACTTTGTGCTAAGGAAGAAAGCAGCGGACATGGAATCAAGTCATCAGTACATGGTATCTGCACTTAAGGAGGTGAAGACGAGATTTGATACGAAGGTGGTAGTACGAAGTTGATGAGTTTCTACATCTTTTAAACAGAGAAGATTTTATTGGCTATGTTGAAAGATCGAGTGAAGAGTGCAACGAAAAAGCGATGAACCTCGGGCATCAACCGAGGACCTCTGGTTTGCAAGGCTGACCCTCAGTCGTCGCGCCAAAACCGCCACCTAGACTGCACTCTTCTACTCGTCTTCTTATAGTAATTAGAAATCGGTGATGTGTGTATACACGTGACACTGGGTGGAACTTTTTAAAGTATCACTTTAGCTTAAGCCAAAGAAAATAATTAAATATGCAAGTTAATTTTTTACAATCTATTATTATTTGATATTAAAACTTGTACATTATAATAGTAATACTTGAATAAACACATAATTAAATTAGCTGCATTGAAATCGTTTAATCTAAATCCATGTAATCATAAAATATTTTCAATAGTATTTAAAGCTTTATTTTCTTTTGAGCAAAGTCAACTTTTAAGCAAAGTAAACAGGTTAGGCGAGTTTGATGTATTGCATATTCTCATGTATGTCAATAAAATAACGTCACATAATAATATAATTTTGTTTACTACGAAGTTACCGATTAAAAAATAACTGAGATCAATTAACGAAGACCATTTTGTTTACAATGAAATTATAGATTAAAAAACAACGGAGATCAATAAAAAATACAGGGTATACAGGGTGAGAAAGAATTTGTATTTTAATATCTTTTCAACTAATCGTTTACATAAGCTGCGAAAAGAACTTAACTGAGATAATCAAATGATCTATCTTTTCCCAAAATTTCAAGTGCAATAAGGCCTTTCTACGCCCGTAATCGAGACTCAAAAAAAACTCATTTTCATCAGTTTACGATTTATTTTCGGCCGACTTTTCTTGTCATCTCGTTTGCTACCCCCGGCTTTTACCGCCAGTTGGGGTTGCGAGCCTTGCGAACTCTCATTACTCGGAACACTAAGTTGCGCTAGCGCTTCTTTGAAAGCCGTAGCGAAGTACGTGGCCACTGCGGGTATTTCTGCCACTTCGGCGACTGCTGAAGCACCCTTCGGTGGGACCTTCTGCCTCAGTGCGTCTGCTTCTTCTTTGTAAGCCACTTGGAGCATCAAATACACTTCTGGGGACGGTGGCGCTTTATAGTGATCTCTATCGTGGATCAGTATCTCCGCTGCTCTGCTTTGCGTGATCAGTGCATCTAAATTAATCACCTTCGATTTTCAGCCAGCATATTATCGTAAATGATGCTGAGCTGGACTTCCTCTCTCGGTTGCACGTCTAGACGGCTTAAAATGGTTAATGCAGCAAAGATGTAGTCCCTGACCTCTTCCTTTTTTCCTTGAGTGCGAGCTTGCGCTTCCGCCAGTAGTTGCATCTGTATATCTTGGTCCACGCCGTAACTTCTTCTAGCTGCTTGACAGAAATCACTCCAAGTGACCCATGTGCGACGCATAGCTATCTACACCAGACTAATGCGGCCCTGTCAGTATGTGCAATAGGGCATTCAGTGAATCTTCTTCGTTGAGATGCGATGACATTCTGCATTCATTGACACGTTGAATGAATTCTTCAATGCAGCTGCTCTTGTGCCCGTCGAATTTGATGTTTCACTCCCTAACTAAATGGGTCGCTAGAGTAGGCTGGAGTCTGTCCTGCTTCGAGAAATGGGTTTTTATTACCACAGGGTAATTCTCCCCCCTTCCTAGAACCCCCCCCCCCCCCCCTGCAGATGTTGTTACTGTTGGCTAGCCGCTGTTTGCATATAATCGACTCTTGCCTCTGCTGCGGGTAGAAAGGCACTTGCTGCTGGATTGATTCCTGAATTACGGGTGCTATGCGCATTCGGCGCAATATGCCTGATATCGAATGTGTCCTGAAAGTGCACCTGTTTGCTCGGTTGCGTATTCGCTTGCAGTAGTAAGGCGGTGGTCTCTTGACTGGTTTCAACTAATTCTTGTATAAGGTATTCCAAATTCTATTCTTGAGTATCTCGTTTCCGCTGCAACTTCTGCTTGCTGTTGTTGGGTACTGACACTTGTCGCCTGGTCTGTTCTATGCGCTGCCGCTGTTATTATCACCGATGTAGTAATTGTTGTTGTGGAGGTTGTACCCGTAGTCCTGGTTACTGCTGCTGATATGCTGCGATTGTCGCTCAGCATATTCATCGCTGCTGCTGCTGCTGTTATCGTACTCATTGTTAATGTAGGCGTTGTCGTGTCACCATCTTGAGCCCTGTTGTCAGGAGGATTATTACTCTCTAGCCACTGTCTGGGTGAGCTATGGTATAACGGTGCTCCTGTTACCATATTCGTAAGTTCCATATCGGAATTGCGCTCGTGATATAGGCGTTGGCGCTCAAGAATTTGACTTTTCGTCACGGTGGATAATCACAAGAACGCTTTATTTGTCAGCAGCGCTTTCTGCAATTTTGATGCTCTTCTTCAGGTTGCTATATCTTCTGGCTCAATAGATTCTACAAAATCTGCTGCAGTGTAGTCGCCGCATAATCGCCTGATTAACCTGTCTATGTTCCGAGATTGATCGCTTTCTATTCTTAATTCTAAATTCGCAAGGACTATTGCTATTTGTTGTGCCATGTTGGAGTCATCTATTGTCTTCTTTAATGTTCGCTTATGTGCTGTAATAAACTTTATAACGCTAACCGAAATCCGAATAAATCTATATATATACTTTTTGCTCGTGGGCGAGGTAAAAAAAATCTAATCGTTTGCTCGACGAAGAAAAATTCGTACTCCTTTTGTTTGTCGAAAGAAAAGGAACAATATTCAATTGTTTCTTATTTATTTTATAAGTGGTCTCTCAGTCTACAATCACCACCAAGTCTATACTTGACTTGTACAAAGTAAATTAGTGATTTAAGTGTCGAACAAAGCAAAAAAAAAACAATTCGAATCGTAAAATGCACGAAAATAATAAGAAAAACTCTTTGATTTCCTTTGATATTAACCGCGCAACAATTTAATTGTTTAATTGAGCGATCCGCAAAACTGAGAGCTCCTAACTCTATTCTCTTCCTCTGGAGTTTTCCGAGAATTTTCCTTCGTTTCCTAATGTGTCAATAATAGTTGCGAAAAATTATTCTCGTATTCAACCGAAGAAAACAGAAACAGAAACGAGAGAAAGGAAAAAAACAATCGTAAATTTTAAACGGAGTTATTAGTGCGTTAATCTTAGTATACACTGTTTATATATAAGAAGAAAAAAAAATTCAATCTCAGAACACTAGATAAATACCTATGCGAATTCTCAATGTATATAATCTTTTTCTCATATTCCATTTGTTTTATTATCGTATATATAATGATATCGAATTTCATGATAGAAATACTGAGTTGGATCTTTTACATCATATACATATTGTTTATTATCAACGTGAACAGCTAATCTAAAAAAATATAAGATTGTTTATTTAATTTGTATTCTAAAATACAATACATGGTTTCAGGTGCACAGATATATCTTGTTGAAATACGTTATTTCATCATAATTGTATGTATCATTGCTATCGCCCGCTGAATTTTCGTTGGTATTGTCGTGTTCTATTCAAAATTTTACGAGAGCAGTATCGGGTCCTCTATGAAAATACATATATTGTCTAAATTTCCAATAACATTTGTTATAATACTGTCTTATCAAATTCTACATTTGCAATTAAACCAGTTGAGGTGATATTTGCATTTGATATACGTGTGATGGCTATTTTAGAGGAATCATCAGTTGCTATATTTATTTGATCTAAATCATTATCTATATTTTTCTTTTTCTATTATCTACATTTTGCCTTTGTGTAGAATTTTCTTTTATTTTTTTATGGTACTCACGCAATCTGATGGCTTGTTTCTGTTTCGTCTCTGATCATGCATTCGTCCTATTATCACGTGATCTTAGTTTTTTTTTTGTTTTTAATTCTTGTGAACGATTTTTCCTACATACAGATACCCTATTATTTTCTTTTAATTATGAATTTATGTCATGTTTTTTCTATTTTCACGCGATCTTAATGCCTCTTGTATATGTATGCGCTATATTAATTGATAATTACTGAATCATGAATCAATAAATCATATTAAAGCGTTTATAAATATGATGATATATTATAATCTCACAACCCCTGTGTACGGATTTTACTGGGGTCGGATCGGAACGGGCTATCAATGAGACTTAGAATCCAATTTGCAGGTGAAAATAAAGACAGTTTTGTTTTTCTATATAAACTATTATGCCGCCTCGGGAATAGTATACCCCTCGCTCTGGGGCACTCAAACAGTCCCAGAGTATAGCAGACTGAGGATGACCCAAAGCGAAGGGGAGGGAGTACTGGCGCCAGCGAGGCGGTGTTGGCGGAAGTCCTCGGCGGTGGTGGGGGGGATGCTCTCTTCCAGTATGAAATTTTTTTGGCGGCGGTAGTTGGGGAAAGTGATGACGCCGTTTTTTTAATTTTTTATTTTTTACATTCACGCACGTATACATATACTCACAAGCGCACCCATAAATAATTTAAAAACAACATACCTTTACTTGCAATACACAAAAACGGTTCTGAGCTGCCTTTCCTTAGCTCTCATATCCATTGTCTGTAGGATGCACCAAGTATCAACACTTAAATATAACACTACATATTTAGACTTGCGTCCACTCTTCAATTTCGGCATCATGACATGTTTCCTGCGCCATATAAGAGCCCTATCCACTGGCGACCTAAATATTTGTTCCGCACATTGCAACAACATCCGATGCATCTGGTAAAGTGTAAAATATTCGGGCCACATTAATATTTCTATAGCGCGGAAATTCAGTCTCCACAACGGCGTGTTCGGCACATCATACGGCAATAACGAACGAGCAATTAATTGATGGTCAATAATTCTGGAAGCGGTGAAACCGTTGCACTTACTACTGGTGCCTGCTGCTCGATCTGTCGTCCATCATTTTGGAGATCATCGGCAGTAGCAGTAGTAGCAGTTTCTACGTCGTGTGGTAACATAATGGTTTTCACACACACTCACACACACACACACCCACACACACACGCACGCACACACAAACCAAGGTGCATCTGGCCCGGATGCTAGCACTTTGTTAAAGGGCCCCTTCCTAGGGTACAGGAGCTAACGGTGCTGCCACGAAAGTCCTCGGCACCCCAGCACTGTTTAGAATTACCGAAACATCAGGTATTTAGGGTGGCAAGGACAAACAATCAAGAAGCGTTCTCAAACATATGAGTACCCAGGCAGGCATTACTAATCCTGCCGCCGATTTCGATCGGGTATCAGCCCCGGTGGTCGACGCTCGCCTCCTTGGGGATAAACCCCTTGGATCTGGGAGAGGCGAAAGTACGCTTTCGATTCAAAACACAACCAGCCCCGCTGTAGGTAACCTGGCACGGGAAGGCAATGATAATGCTACAGGAAAGAAGGCAGAGACTATGGAGGTAGACGCAGATGGCGACAAGCGAGCAGAAAGCAAGACCTCCAAAAACGTGCACCTAGATCGCCTTGGCAGCAAAATCGATGAGCTGATCGATTATGTCAGGGACAGACACAATGTGCACAAGCAAATTAAGGATCTCGCCCGGAGCATAAGGGCCAGCTGCAGGGCTCTTTGCTCTGCAGAGGATAACCTTATGCAGTGCCAACGGCCAGGGACTAAGGGCAAGGTGACCCAAACAACTCCTGGCCTTCTGGAAAGGGCAATTAGCCTAGCAGAGGCGAATGAAGTGACCCCTAAGCCGGTCGGCAAGGGGAAACCACAGCAGGCTAGCCGCGTTAGTGGGGCGAGCTCTGCAAGAAGAGTAGCCGACGACAATGTCCACCAGAGGGAGAAAGACTCGTGGCAAGAGGTGGTGACAAGGAAGGCAAAGAAGAAAAAGGAAAAAAGCGTAAACAGGAAGGATAACACTGGTGATCGTGGCCAAGACCAAAAAGGCACCAGAAAAAGTAGGACGGCAAGAGCAAGACCCCTAGACCTGACGCCTTAGTCATCAAGGCCGAGGGTGGAAAAAGCTACGCCGAAATCCTAAAGAAAATGAAGGCAGAGCCTAGCCTAGAAAAGCTAGGAAACAGCGTACATAGAATACGCAAAACGACAGCAGGAGATCTGCTACTCGAACTACGACGTTCCAAGGAGGTGGAAACAGCTGAGCTCCAGGAAGCGGTGAAAGCAGTACTAGTGGAAACTGCTACAATCAGGGCGCTGCATCATGAAGAGGCCTTCGAGATTAAAGATCTTGACATGCTGACCACTAAGGAGGACATAGTGGACGCACTACGCAAAAATAACGAGGAAGGACATAATTTCGAACCTACGGCGGTTAAGTCGCTTCGTAAAGCCTATGGAGATACGCAGAAAGCAATAGTACAACTACCTGCTCAGATAGCTCAGAAGTTTATCAAGGGTGAGAAGATAAGGATAGGGTGGGTTATCTGCCGAATAAGAGCAATAAAGCGAGACTCCCGTCCGCTCAGGTGCTATAAATGCTTGGGCTTCGGCCATACTGCTGCAAGCTGCATTGAGCAGCACGACAGAAGCCGCTGCTGCTACAAATGTGGCTCAGCGGGACATGTAGCGAAAGACTGCACAAACCAGCCCAGCTGCATTCTCTGCAGAGGAAAGGACGACGTAGAGAAAAGCGACCATGATAGACGGCCATGAGATAACCTCTAAATCGACTATCAAGTATTAATTTAGAAGACTGTCCAGACTGCCCAGCATGTTTGGACATGTGCGAGGGCGCTGAGCACGTTTTTTGCTACTGCTCGCGTTACCAGTAGGAGCGTGAAGAGTTTGAACGCTACCTCCAGACCAGAGCAACTCCTGAGTCTATTATGGTAGCTATGTTCACCACCGCTGAGGGCTGGCACGTGGTGAGTAACTACGCCGCGGTCATCCTCAAGAAAGTGAGGGGCGACGAAGAGAGAAGAAGACGAGAGATGCTGCAAGAAGCTGACGACCGGACGATGCGGTAAGAAGTAGACGGCAGCCTATAATGAAGAAGGTACGATAGTAGATTTACTATATATAGACGCATAAGGAATGACAATCACATCAAGGAGACAAGGGCAATGTCCCAATGCCCCCCTCCCGCGAAGTAATACTTGACCGTGGCACCGCGGGGGAAAAAGGCACTGAAGACGGAGCTTGGCCCTCCTCACCGACAAATCGGTAAGGAGAGCGAAGAGGATTCGGGTTGCAATTGGATTCTATATTCGGTCGCAAAACGAAGGGTTTTAGTTGGTGAGAATCCAACACACGGTGGCTCAGGCCATGTCATGGTCTATTAAAAAAAAACACACACACATACACACACACACACACGCACAACACAAGTTTTTTCAGGTACACTAGAAAAGTGCGGCGAACATAAATCAATCACCTCACGAACCAAGTGTCCATGGACTTAACAAATAACTGATGCACTACACTTTTTTCAACTAACCCGAAATAAAAAATGCTCGACCACTCGAAGTAGTGCACTTGAGGGTTTGAGCATCGACTGACACTTAGCGTAGGAGAGAGAGATAAATCTCATAGTAAACAACAGATGCATTCAGCAGTTTATTATTAATATGCAACGAGCAACGGACATACAGTGTAACTAATATCTGAGTCTACTCGTTTCTACAAATCTAAACTTCATTTTACACATCGCGAACTGTCGCGATAAATATTTTCCATAAAGATGAGAGTAAGAGAGAGAGTGAGAGAGAGAGAGAGAGAGAGAGAGAGAGAGAGAGAGAGAGAGACGCTCGTACAACTGACCACGCGTTTTTCCATGCAACAGCGTATCGCTTGCTACTTTCCTGGGTGTGTCTATGTGTGTGTGTGTGTGTTTCCAACGGGCGTTGGCAGATCAAGCTCTGCGCAAGTGGTCTTACGACATCCGAACCCCACCGATACCATCGCTAGACATTGCTTCGGTGTGGCCGTGTAATAGCCGGTTGGCTTTTCTGCTAGTTCAACTTTCCCGTACATCCCCCTTCCACTGCTGCGATTAGGGGTTCCGGATCAAGTTCGTCTTTTTCTCTCTCTGCATCGTCCGGCCGTCTACTTCTCACAGCATCGTCCGCTTAGCCTCTGGCAGTCTCACCCCGCCCTACGTTCCTCTGCATCGGTCTAAGGTGCGTATATATGGACGGTAGTCTCGTCGTCTTAGAATACTATACGCTGACGTCTTGCCGTATTTTCAATTCTAAGTTTTTTCATTATGCTGGCCGCAAATGATGCCACTACCCTCCAGTTGTCGGCTGATTTGAGCATCAGCTCGACAATGTTTTCGGGGGTGACATCATCTCTCCGTTGGCACCCTGTCATTACATGTTCGGTGTCTTCAAGCGAGTTGGGGCAGGTTGGACAAGTCTCATTATCCAACTGGAACCGGTGCAGGTAGTACCTAAAGCAGCCATGACCGGTCAGAAGCTGGGTGAGGTAGAAATCCAGATTGCCGTGTGGTCTATTAATCCACTTCTCTATATTAGACACTAGCCCTTCTTGTTTGAACACTTGATGACTCCTTCTCTTGCAGCTTCTCAAATAGTCTTGCTCTTTCTTCTGCGGCAAGGTTCAGAGGAGGTATTCCTGCAAGCCCCGCGATCGCATCACTAGAGATGGTCCTGTATTCGCTAGTGAATCGTAAACACGCCCGGCGGCGTGCTGACGCTATCTTGTGTAGGACGATAGCTTTGCTGCTTTGTGTCATACCGGCGCAGCGTAAAGCGTGATTGAGTCAACTACTTGGGCCAGTAGTTTCTTCTGTGTTTGCCGTGGTCCCCCTATATTGTGCATCAGTCCCGCTAGGGCATTTGCAACCTGGGATGCTTTTCAACCGACCATTTTTAAATGTTCATTGAACTTTAGTTGAGCATCAATTTATACTCCTAGGTATCGTATGGTAGGCGACGAGGTTATATTACTGCTTCCAATCCTTAGAGTGATTGTCTCTATTTTTGTCCGACTAGTTACTAATGCTGCCTCCGTCTTGTGTTTTGCCAGTTTAAGACCACCTGTCGTGAGCCAGCTTCTAATGTTGCTAATTACGTCGTTAGCGTCTTCGGTAGTTTTCTCGTTTGTTTTACCGGTCACTACTACCGCAATGTCGTACGCAAATTCAACAACCTTAATATTGTGCGGTACCGGAATCCTCAATACACCGTCATACATAATTTTCCAGAGCGTTAGTCCCATGACAGAACCCTGTGAAACTCCTGCAGATACTTTGTGTTTGACCATACCATCGTCCGTGTGGTATTGGGGCGTTCTATTGCTTAAGTAGCTTGCTACTATTTCTCGTATGTAGCTTGGTACTCCGAGGCGCTCCAAGGAAGCAATAATTTGGGACCAGCGTGCAGAATTAAGCATTCTTGACATCCAGGGCAATGATAGCGCAGTACTTCTTTGTTCCTCGCCTCCATCTCTTACCATTGATTGCCTCGCGCGCTGTGTTGTTTACCAGATTGATTGCATCCGTGGTTGACTTGGCTCTGCGAAAACCGAATTGATGCTCAGATAGCCCGTAGCGTCCCTCGGTGAAATCTTTAAGGCGTCTGACTATGATTCTTTCTAAAATCTTCCCTGCTGTGTCCAACAAGCAAATGGGTCTGTAGGATGATGGATTTGTATCACACGCTCTTCTACGGTACAGGTATACACTTTCTCAATGAGGGTAATCAAGTGACGAGTGACACCTTTGATTTGACTCCAGATTTATCGGCAAATAACTGTATACATTGGAATTTGATTAAACACGGAAGCGTGAGATTAGAAGTATGTTCCGGTAATGCTCTAACGGAGACGGTAAATTGCATTCTGTACGCAGAGTACGATAATATTTTGGAAATTGATGCGTCCGTTAGCTGAATCTTGGAGTTCTTTCAACTTCTCCATCCGCGCCTTCCATTTGGATATGGCTGTTTGATCTTCTTTAGAGATTGCTTCGATGTCTTCTTGTCCAAGTAAAGATTTCGGATGGTTTGGTGCCGAAGTTCAGCATAGCTGGTGAAGTTTGAAACGACTCCTGAGTCGCCGTGTTCATACTGAACGCAAACTCTGCAATGTGTTCATCCCAGTTCTTATGGTGACCTTCTACATACTCCCTGATCATGATTTTAATCGTGCGATTAGCACGTTTTACGGTGTTCGGCTGAGGATAGTAAGGTGGTGCGTACGTATGGTGTACTCCCCGTTCCTCTAGGAATTTATTCATCGCCTTATTCCGGAACTCCGTTCCGGTCTGGTCTCCGGTTTCCGGTCCCGGTTTAATGATGGTCTGGGCATTTGCCTTGCGTATGAGTATACATTCAACCCATCTGGTGAACATATCTTGGAACACCAGTAGGTATTCGTAGCCATGAGCCGATTTTGGCAAAGGACCCATATCACGTCACCAGCAACAGTTTTCCATGGTCGGGAAAAATTGCAATTACCCACGTGACCAGCTGGCTTTCTTTGTTCAAATTTACATTGTTGACAAATTAGACAGTTTCGAGAATAGTTAATCATGTCCTTATTCATCGTTAGCTAGTAATACGACGAGGCGACTCGATCTTGCGTTTTCTTACGGCCGTAGTGACCTGACGTTGCTTCGTCGTGGTTTTCATTTAAGACTAGTGCTCTTTTCTCTTTCGGAAGTACTAACTTCCAGGCATTTTCATCTTTAAAAATTTCATCGATGAATGCCAACCAGCTTCCAACCTGGAAACTCTAACGGTCGGTCGGCCACCTCTTCTATCCGATCAGTGTACCACTTGTCGGATGTTTCGTCCTCTGGGGTAATAATAGCAATAGTTGGACGTTAATTTTCTGAGTCGGCATCGTCATCTTCATACAACCGCGACAATGTGTCAGGGACTACGTTTAACGATGCTTCGCAATCTTCGATCCTCCAGTTGGATTGCCTAGATTACCTAGCCACTTGAGAATGCTATGATCGGTGATAACCGCAAAATGGTAACCTTCCACTTACGGACGGAATTTTTGTATTGCCCAAAGGACTGCTAAGCACTTGCGTTCGCTAGCAGAATAAGTCCGTTCCGCAGGAAACATGGTATGACTCGCGAACGATAGTACGCGTTCCTCTCCTTTTATTTTCGAAAGTTTCGCTAAAATCGGGTCGGTAGAGGACTGGTGCTGATGTTATTAACATCTTAGCTTGTTCAAACAAACGTTGTTGGTCCTCACCCAAATTAAAATTCGTTCCTTTCTTCAACAGCCGATTCATCGGTTCTACTATTGTTGCGAAGTCTTTAAGGAACTTACGGTACCACATCGACATTCCTAAGAACATGCGCAGTTGTTTTAAATTCCTAGGAGCCGGGTACTCTATTATCGGAGCGATCTTGTCCAGATCCGGACGAAAACCATCCATGTTGACGAGTACGCCAAGGTAACGCACTTCTGAATGACAGAAATGGCTCTTTGTCCGATTTATTGACAGCCGTGCCTTGGCTAATTTCGTCAGAACGATCTCTAAGACTCTTAAATGGTCTTCGAACGTTTCTGTACAGACGATAATGTCTTCCAGATAACTCTAACAGTTTGGTTCGAGATTGGGTGTTATTAAGGAGTCGATCATCCGCTGGAAGCAGGCAAGAGCTTTAGCTAAGCCGAATGGGAGGCGTTTCCACTGGAAAAGACCCATTCCTGGGACTTTGAAGGCTGTATGTGGTCGACATTCTTTCTTTACCTTAATCTGATGGTAAGCACTGCTCAAGTCTATTGTAAAAATATAACGAGCACATTGTAACTTACTTAAGATGGTATCCATGAAAGGCAGGGGGTAACCGCTGATTTTCGAAACTTTGTTTACGCCACGGAAGTCTATGCACATCCGACGCTGTTCACCATCCGCTTTCTTTACTATTACGACTGTACTAGCCCAATCGCTGTTAGAAAGCTCGATGATACCTGCAGCTAGGTGTTCTCGTACTTGAGAGTGCAGCATCTCTTCAAGCTTCTTTGATACTGGATAGTACTTTTGGTTAATTGGTCAACAAGTCTCGTTGTCCGATCAAGTAATTCTTCTAACATCGGTTTTTGGCCTTCGTGGAGGTCTTGAAGGCCAATTGAAGCCAAGACGGACGTGTGTCCCCATCTGTCACTGTTTCGTAGGCATTAATGACTTCGGTCGAGTTTTCGACCGCGAGGGTTCGTTCGCGAGGATTAAGCCATCGTCGAACTGCATGACGAAGTCTGTGCCTAAGTTGCATCCTTCACGTAGGTCTGGCACTATCAACGTCGTTAGTGTCCTGGTTTGACCACCAATCGTGAAAGGTAAGTCGACTGTTTCGGTTACCATGGAGGTATTATCATCAGCCATACAGGCGACTATTCCGTCGCCTGATTTCACCACAGCATTGTAAGCGCTGGCTAATTGTACGGACGTAGTCCCGATGCATGTCTGAGTGGCTCCAGGATCGTAAAGGGCCCTGATCCTGTATTCACCTACTAGCACCTGTAGCGACCACTGTTGATCCGACAAAGCAGTAGTGCTGCTAGTTGCTGCACAATGTGCGGTAACAGTCGGTTTCGGCTGATCAGTCGACTGTGCCGTCGAGATCCTGAAGGAATCTTCGGGGTCTATAAGGATCTTGTTTACTTTTCCCTTTTCCCGAGCAATTGAGGCACGTTCTCTTGGTGTAGCCAGGCAATTTGCAGGTCTAGCAGATTAGTTCTTTCTCATCCTTGTCTCTTGAATTACTTGGCTTTCCAGACGTTTTATCATCGTACTTGGAGTCAGCTCGGTTTTTATTACCCGCTGACGTTACTGCATCCGCCTACTGATTTCCAGCAGAATTCTTTTTATTATCGGACTTCTCTGATCCCTTTTGGTTCTGACGGCCGTTATTATTCTTCCTCCAGCTTTGCTGGGAATTATTAAGCCAAGTCTTGAACCAAGGGGGTAGCTCTTCTGCATCAGCTGAGCTAATCGCTGCAATTGTCGGCTGGTTTTTATTTTTATCCTTTTCCGCCGAATTATATGTTGCGCCTGGTAATATTACTTTATTTGGAGGAGGAGGTGGTTTATGGCGCAGTTCGGCCCTCGTCCGATTTTCGGCACTCACTGCCTTACTCTTAAATTCACTAAGTGTCGTGAACTCTTTCCGGTCGAAGATGACCTTTAAGTCTGGATCCGTGTTCTGGTATAAAATGTCCAGCTGTTGTCGAATGGGTAGAGCTTCGGGCATACGTTCGAATATGGTGAGCATGTTCACGTAGTAATCATTTACATCCTCTTGTGATCCTTGCGTACGCGAACTGGCTTCTACAATTAGTCGAGAGCCTTCTTTGACCGTCATTCCGTAAGTCTCTCTGACTTCTTTGCAGAAGTTCTCCCATGTATGCCACTTCGGAAGTTGTGAGCGCTAGTGCATCCAGCAGCTCTTCATCTGATATCCGTGGACGTGCCAGCTTCCTGCAACCTTCAACTAACCGGATAAACTCTTCTACGTCTTCCGTAGGTTTATCTCCGAATTTTACAGCCCATTTCCGGATTTTATCGTTGATGTCAGCGGAGCTCTCCTTTCTACCCTCGGACCATCGTGAGCAGTTAGTTCCAAACGGGTTAGTCTGTCGGTTTCTTGACTCTTGCTCTGTTACCAGACGATTCGGGTGTATCGGCTGGTCCCCCTCCCTCCAAACATTCCCAGGGTTCTGTTGGGAATCACCAGCATACGTTGTCATGTTGTGATTTTGTATTTGCCTACCTTGAGGGCATTCACACGTTTGTTCGTCCTGATAATTGCCATAGTTTTGGTTATCTGGTTGCGAACGCATGTGTTGGGTCAGTCTGTTTTGAGAAAAAATATTCCTCTCGTAACTCGACTGAGGTAGTATGTTTTGAGACTGAATCGACCGTTGATGGCCAGGCTGTTGTTCAACAGTGCAGTTGTATGGTGTTGCTTGTGGTAATTGTTGCGTCACTCTTTCTTGAGGTTGTTGCTGTTGACTGTTACTTAGCAAATTAGGATTAGAGAGGTTCTGCATTACCAGTTCAAAATAGCACGTGGTATATGTTTCATTAAAAATTACACGTGAATTTCTTATGTCCGTTGGTTGTAACGTCTCTTCATTTGGACGTGTAAACTCGGACGTTCCAATACGTGCACTACTCGCTGGAGGCTCTCTTTCTCTCTCTGTCTCTTGTTGGTCATCTGTAGTTTCTTTATGTATTCGCACGCTTCTAAGTAAATCTTTTTATATCGGGCAATTTCGTCGTCCTTCTTTATCATATCCTCAACAATTCTTGCCGGTAATCTATACATAACGCCGTCGCTGGTTATGCAAAATCTGAATTCATTAGCTTCCGCAGTTAAATCATCGAGCAGTTTCGGAGTAGGTGGGAACCTCTCTTCCGATTCTGTGTGCTCCGAATTCTCCTCCGTAAAGCTGTTATTGTCGTCAGGGTAACCTCCAAATATTGTAGCCAACGACTGTCAAAGTTCTTCTCTGACGAGGGGTTGAGCAAACCCACTCGTTACTGGATTTAACCAACTAAATTCATTTTCTATTTCACTCGGATTGCTACAATCGGCCGGTCGATAGGCCTGTTATTCCATAGTGTAGTTGGCAGGATTGTTGACTGCATTATTGTTCTGCTGTAGTATGTGTTCAGCTGCTTAAATTGATTAAGTTTGCATTCTGTTGTTCTTAATCTATCACGTCACTAACCTCGCGCGGAACATAATTACTTATATACGACGCTAATGATGGGCGAAAATCTTCTGGAGCATAGTCTCCCGCTAGGCATCTAAACAGCCGACGCACATTGTCTTCTTGTGCCCCTCTACTCTGTAGCTCTAAGAAATGTAACGCATGTCCTAACTCATTTGCGTTCATCGATCGGACGTGTTCTTGTAACGTCATGTGCGATCTGCTTAAATGTATAAATGAGCCTGTTAATGATATCGCGCTCCTTGAATAATTAGACATCTAGTGATGAGAAGGAGAATGACAGAAATTGGAGTTTCAAATCCTAACTCCTAATCTCAATTGTGGTCAAAGAAATAGACAAAAAATTGTATACACCTAGTGCACAACGTTACACTTGATAAAAAAAGAACAATTATACTAGTTGTCTCTTTATGACAATTTTAACAACTGCATGGTCAAGTAAGTAATTATACGCACGTATTTCGGTGCTTTAGAAAAAAAGAGCTTGACAAATTTTCCTAAATAAAATTAAAATAAGTTTTCAATAAATTGTAAATAAATTTTACAATAATTGTCTACAACGAGTTAATTTATTTACTTAGTCCGCCATGCAGCTGTATACTCTAGCGCGAGATTCGAAAACATTTATACAGCAGCGCACAGCTGTGTGTGTGTTGGGCTATAGCTGTATACTTATATATGTATAGTATATACCTATACTGTATCTATCTATTACAGCTAACCATTTCACATATAGGAAAAAAAAATTAATAGATGCAATCGCACGTAATTTGTTACAAGATTATCTAATTTTTACGTGCTTATTATTCCTATAAATATTTTGCACCTCTTGTTATTGACAATTGTGCGTTAACTAAGATTAACAAACTAAAAAGAACAATTATCAATGACCTGCGAAAGTACGACCCTATACACTTAATCAACTTCCAAGTTGTAGCTAGTTGTAAAAAGAATTTTGAAAACGAATGTAATGTTCAGAAATAATCTCACGATTATATGTATATGGTCGTCTCACTCGCACTTGCAGTCGTAAATTCCCTGCCTAAACGGACGACACTGTATAGCCGAGCTCGCTGCTCGTGGCGCGCCGCTATTGTTGCGGGGCTAGCGGCTCACGAGAGACTGATTACCGTTTTTCGAGCGCGAAGATGACCCCCGACCCATCGGCACATCATTGTCATACCTTGACAACGATATGTGGTCAGGTGGCAATAGCGCTACCTGTTCCGACTTTCTCTCTCACTCGTTTCGGTGTCCACTGGCTGCTTGGTGAAACAATCTTATGTTTGATACATTATTGGTTTTCATCTGGAGTGACGTTGTAACGTGCGTCAATTGCACTGGCAATCGTTACATTATATATATATATATATATATATATGTGTGTGTGTGTGTATTAAAAAAATCCTTTAAATTGAGTATTTTTCTTCTGTATATTTTGAGTTACACTCGAAAATTTTGAAACGCCATTGTTTGAAATGCCGAGAAAAAAAAGAAGTTCTGATCAATCTTTTCCCCCTTTAAATCGTTCAGAGCGTTCAAGAA
The DNA here is from genome assembly GCA_020010945.3 of Muscidifurax raptorellus. Lineage (NCBI taxonomy): Eukaryota > Metazoa > Arthropoda > Insecta > Hymenoptera > Pteromalidae > Muscidifurax > Muscidifurax raptorellus. The sequence continues at coordinate 1,397,954 of JAHUUD020000013.1, read as the reverse complement.
ACCAAAATTATGAAATAGATGATTCTCATGATAACTTTGACGAATTTGTTTACATACTTGACCCTGATGATTCTGGCGATAAGTTAGAAAAACACCATGAATATATTCGTAATTGGTTAGAGGGTGAAAACGTGTGTAATGATAATGTTGAAGAAACTGTGTTTTTGAGGGAGAAAAATAAAGAAAAGATGTTTTTCTGTGGAATTATTAAAAATTTCATTATTAAATCAACTTTAGAAAATGGTTATAAACTTTGTATATGGTTGTTAAACGCATTTATAGGTATCATAATTTTTTCTTCATTCAACAAGGGGAAAAGTCAACGTGATTATTGGTCTAACGATCCCTACTTATCGAGTGAAGTTGTCAAGTCCACTATGTCCCGAGATCGATTTGAGAAAATCAAATCCAAAATAAAGTATTCTAAACGTACAGATAATAATAGAAATGATAGAGGGTGAAGGGTACGTTTTTTATTAGATCAGTTTCGTAAAAATATTCAGCAATTCGGTATCTTTTTTTCTGCATTGTCTATAGATGAAATGATGGTCAAATCATTTACTAGAACCATTTTAAAACAATTTATAAAGGGTAAACCAATAAGATTTGGATTGAAGATTTGGGGATTGGCAACTTCCAGTGGTTACTTACTACATTTAGACCTATATTGTCGTAAACACTCAATAGTAGGCGATAGTGTTTTCCAAAAGAGGACTTTGGAATGGCGGGTTGTTATGTATTTACTGAAACAAATTTTACACGTAACAATTGGTCGTAAACTTGCTTATTACCATGTTTACTTTGACAACTTTTTCAAGTTTTGATTAGATTGTTTAAAAAAAATCGCTCCCAATTCATTGGCACGTAACTTCCTCCAAAATATCTATTGTTCCCTGTTCATATGTATCGTTCAAGTATATAAATTTAATAATGCATTTTTTCTTCGGATCTTCTTAATAAAATGACTTTCAATTTATATCACAAATAGACCTCATAACCTCATAAAACTGTGAATTTTGTCAAAACATTCTGAGTTTTCGTTAGCGAGTTATAAGGTTTAACAAAAATAATAATTTTCAGTCATACAGGGTATACAGGGTGAGATACAAAGAATTTGTATTTTAATCTTTTCAACTAATCGTTTTCATAAGCTGCGAAAAGAACTTAACCGAGGTAATCAAAAGATCTATCGTTTCCCAAAATTTCAAGTGCAATAAGGCCTTTATACGTCCGTAATCGAGACTCAAAAATAACTCCTTTTTATCAGTTTTCTATTTATTACTAAAAAAATAAGTAGTCAAATCACTTGAAATTTTAATGGAATATAGTTTGACACGTAACCCATCAACATATTTTTTTTTCGTAAGGTTATGATGTTTAGTTTCAGGGATATGAATTTAAAAAAAAATAACCTTTTTCATTTTATCTGCTGAACGGAGCGTTCAATCCCGAGGTCCAAACGGGAAAAATATATCATTTTATCATCTTTCAAATGCATTTTAGCTAAATTATTGGTAACAATAGAATGATTGAAAAAAAAAAATGTTTTTCCCGAATTTAGAATCCAAAAATAGATATGCATGTCAAATTTGATTGATATTGACTAAGTAGTTACAGAAATATCACGGTATACATACACATACACACACACATCCATACGGACATTTCCTAAAAATACGTAATTCGAACTTCTAACATCTAAAAACATGTTACTATAAAGTTTTAGTGAAACTGAAAATTTTACTATTACAAAGCTTTCTTCTTGGAGGAAGCAATTAGGATTGTGCTCAACTGGTATCATCCGAGAAAACCGAATAAAAGAAAAAAATTTAATTGATAAAATGCTGAACGAGGTACGCACGCAGTGAAACAAGTCACAAACAGTGGCGTAAATTATGTTACAGTTATGGATTCTAAACTAATTTCAATAGCATGTTCTGCTGCAGGAATAACTCCACTAACACCTTTGAAAAGGTACAACTCTGAAGCTGGTTGAAAAGTTGACATACCATTCCAAGGGTTTTTCAGATTTATAATTGGTTTATGGGTGGAGTTGACCTCCATGACATGCATTGTAACAACTTGATGCCATGCATTAGAACAAAGAAATGGACATGGGTAATTTTTATACGGTTGATATAAGCAGCTATTACTAATGCGGTTGTCTTGTATAATACGATAAGAGGTGACAAACATAATGTTGGTACGATGGACTTATTATTGCAAAATACTATATGGATAAGGCTCGTTTAATGCGTCAAACAAACAAACATGTTTTATGCACGAAAGAATCACAGAAATCGTGTCCTGCAGAAAAATGCACTACAAGAACAAACAAATTTTGTAAACAGTGTAAAAAACATTACTGAAAAAGGTGCTTTGATAATTACCACTCAAACGTACAAATGTTAAGCGAAAAAAAAATTAATAAAAGATAAAAAATAACAAAAATACGATAAAAACACAAAAAAAAATTTTCTTCCTGTCTATATTTACACGATGAGAGTTGGGATACATTGAAACATAATGGCAAAAAAGCAAATTAGGCGTACATGATCTTGATTTTGGAATACTACTTTTTAATTGCGTTAAATTCACGTAAATAAGCAGAAAAGATGTTTAGAATGTAAAATTTTATATTATGTGCGAACTTTTGTACGCATTTTGTTTTTAGAATTCAATAATACATAAGAAAAATGAAAAAATAGCAGTAAAAAATATTAAAAAATAGCGAATTAATGAAATTTGAAGGTTTTATCTGCCATTTTGAACTTTCCAAGTCTCCCAAAACGTTTCGGTTGAAAAACAGATTAAAAAAAAAAAATTTTGTGAATTTTTCAGGAATACGTCGCTATTTTCAATTTTCGAGAGGTGATAGCGCAAATCTGAGGGCGGCATTCGAAAGAGCGCCCTTGAAAACATTAGGAAACCAAAGTTTGTTCAAATCCATCGATTTTTTACATGTTTTTCAAACCGTTGAAGTTAATGTAAATAATTTTGCGTTTCAGGCGTTAATGAAATATCGATTCCTAATTACATTAATAAGTGAGACTTAAAGGATAAGATGAAACCAATGACGAAATTTGAGAATCCTAAACAAATATAGTGAGTTAGTAGATTATGAAAGTTTTGTGAGATCTCTCACAGATAATCGGTATATATTGAAGTTGCTAAATAAAGTCGTACGACGATATGGCAGTTAGCTATTGCAATTGTGTTCCGTTGAAGAGAATATTTGATGTTACATCATACAAATGTTATATTATACCATAATCGATCTCGTATAGTAAAATATATTTTTTGTAAAATTTAAATTTTAGATGACAGTTTTCCACACCTCCCAAGAGGTACTGTCAGAAGCATATTGTATTAGAGTTATAATACAATATACATCAGGTGCGTTAATTGTTTTGTTTTTTTATTTTATTGTATAAAAATCACCAATATTTTCATATAATTTAATGACATGATCGAATTATATAAAATTATGGTTATTGTCAAAAATGAATTTTGTTCTAAAAATTGTACAATTATAAACAAAACGATTATTACTGATTCATTTTAGCAATTAGAATTTTTATCCAATAAACTTAAAAAAATCGTGGAATCATCACCTAGAGTCATATAATCAGGGGAGTTTTATATACCAATCCTTCACCCCAAAAACACCACCTCATACCATCCTCCGTCCTACAGAAACACTTTTAGTTGTAATAAGTTTTAAGTATAACAATTAATGTACTATTATTTATTTATGTGAACACATTATAAAATCATAAACCTATTCAATTATATGATTGATTAATTAAAACTTTTTTTAATGAAGATCCAATTTTTAATTTAGTTAGTATTATACAGCACTTTGATTCCTATTTTCGGGTTGTTTATGAAAGCAATTAGTTTATTGCGTAAAAAATTGGATAAAATTAAATAATATTCAAAATTACACGAAGAGATAATGATCCGTTCCAGTGGTATTTCGATGTGTATTGCACATATGTTACGCGGACCGTTCTTTCTTCGGTTTGCATTTGATAATGGGTGTAAGTTCATAACTGAATACATAAAAATATACTACGCGAGTACAGGAAGAGTTATTAACAATCTTTTTTGCGGTTATTGCAATTTTAGTAGGCCATACAGATGTATAAACAAAAAACATCAGAATTTATGAACGTTTTGGAAACTTCGCATTTTTCTAGTTTGTTATTAACAATTAATTATAGAGAAAAGGGTTATCTTTAAGATAAACTTTCATTGATCGCAATAATTTAATTAGAACCCAAGGTATGTAGAAAAGAGTGAGCGCTGAACGTGAAAAACCAGCATTATCATAATAATTTAGCAATAACTTTGGTTCTAATTAACATTTTTTTAAATTTCCAAATTGTATGAATTTGTTACAACAAAATAAAGGGTTCAGCGTTTACAAATTGTCACTATCGCTTATATATCGGCTTTTATAGCCTTTTAAACAATTAAAATGTTAATAACAATATTTGGACCATTTTCATACAATCCACCCTCGATATTTGAGTTCAGCAGGTCAAAATACATGGAAATAACCTGGGTGACCAATCGGCCACGATAACCTACCCAGCACCTAGACTATATCTACTTATCAAGATTATCAAGTTCAAATTCCAAAAATAGAGTGGTTAATGCCATGTGTCGTTGCATCTGCTAAACAAGAGTCCGACAATTGAATTTCATTGGTAAAAATAATTACATCTCTATGTGTTTTCGTTTTTGGAAATCATTTGAATATTTCTCTTCTTCCGAGCACGAATACACACGCCTGTACAGTGAAAACTTCAAAGAATTGGAGAAACTTCGTTTTGTCATTCTTGGACTAGATACAAAGAGAAAAAGTTTGAGAACTACCAACTCCAGTCGATTTCATCATTGTAACAGTAGTAATGAGAAACTTTTCTTAAATTCACAATATTATCCACACAACAATCGACAGAATATCGACATAACTAAGAATCATTTTGCAATTCTCAATGGTATGTACGCTTATTTTCAAAAATTCTTGTACGCAAGAGATCCGCAGCCTATGCTAACAAAGACGTTATTTATCAACTTGGAACCACTTATAGTTATTGACTGTTAACGACAAAACGAATCTCTCAAGAGCGGTTACGTCGAGTTAGGTCTAAAGTTTGAGGCTTAAATATATTTTTCAATTAACACTTCAGCTTACTGTATGATCTTACACGATCGCATCGTTAAGTACGATCTTATTAGTAGAGATGTCAAGAAGCTTGTTTAAATACTATATTAACCTCCAAATTTTTTCGTAAAAATGATTTATCAATTATTGAGGGAATCTAGTCATCACAACGAGTTATTTTGAAATTCTTTATTATTCGGGTTTTGGAAGCTTTAGCTTCCCTTTTCAAGAACACTTACAGTCACGACTAACTGTCCATAGAGTGAGGATGCACCAACATCATGCAATCCTTCCCTTACATCCGACGATTTAAGTGTGGAGTTGACTGGCTTTGTTTCGGTTTGCCATGTAATAACTTCTGAAATTGACTCTTAATTGTCCGTGAAAAGGGAAGCTAAAACTTCCGAAATGTCGGACAATAAAAAATTTCAAAATATCTCATTGTAATGACTAGATTCTCTGAATAATTATTACATTTAGTTCTAAACAAAATAACCATCATTCCTCTCAACGAAAGTAGCAATTCTATCGTTTATCTATTCAATCCTTTTGATGGAAAAGACTTTCTGATAAAATCCAAAGGGAAAACATTTGGCTCTAACATAATTATCATGGAATACCCTGAAAGACAAATGGACTTGACTATTTTCAAATTGCAAACTTGCTTCGTGAATATCTACACGATACCAACATTTGTGTCTTGGTCGAATTAAAACACAAATGGCTGCAACGGTACAACATTCCTGCTCATAATATTCATCAATATGGCTATCCGAAAAAAACCATCTTTCAACTGCGTCATGGTTTGCACAAACATTAATCCAATCTACAAGACTGTCCGGCCCTACACACAGTTAAACTCATAAAATTATTCTATCAATCCTGCAACCATATGTAAGAGAAAAATTGGAAAAAAATATAAAAATTAAAGAAAAAAAAGTAGAAAACGTTATAGGTATTCTGGATTATGCGAGAGAGGAGAGAAGCTCATTCATACGGATTTTGGATCACTTGAAGAAGGGTGATCCAGAATCTGTGCGGGTACTGGATCACATTCAGAGGAGAGGGGGTGATCTAGTATACTGTTACATCCAGATTATAAACTTTTAACTACAAAAGTATATCATATAAAAACAATGAAATGAATTCCTACCTGAATTTATCAATTAGCTAACCAACTTGGTTACATATAAAGTCATAATAATTTAAGCTTATTAAATGAATAAATGAAAGGAAATACCTTTTGGCTACCGCGAACGCAGTCACTGCCTACCGGGGAAGAGAGCCGAATGCGAAGTCACTTTAAACTATAGAATATATTTTATAATTTAATATATTATAATAATTTAACTCGACAAACGTTTATTTTTCTAAAAAGAGAGAAAAGTACTTTAGTGTGTAAGTCTGATATGATTTTTTCAATGTACGTTAAAGAATGGTCTGGCGGCGGGTAGAGTAACGTTCTGTTCGAGAATCTGAATATTTGTTTGCGATGCTAGCCCTTTGCTTCCGAGCTTTATATACTTGTGTATCCTCTTATTTTTCCTCGGACTATTGTTTTCCATGGTGGCTTCCCTCACTCATATTTTGCTCTCTCAATATTAGAGGAATTGTGGCAGGTTAAGTCATAAACATCATAGTTTATGACTGTCACTTAAGAATTTTTCTCTTTTAGAATATCTCCCGCGGTCTCTTTGTTCACTAGAGATCGCACATGTGTTTCCTATAAAATTCCAAATCGACTAATATTGTGCGTCTGTTTCTCTCTGCTTTATAATTGTTCTCATATTTATGATCGTTTCCTGCGATGATTTGTCGCCCGATTGTATTGCGTAAGATAATCGTTGTCACTGCTCTCCTAATTCTCGCCTCTTAATCTATGGCTTCTCGTTGGAAAACACCATCTCGCGGTTTTTATGAAGTTATTGAAACCAATACAGTCATTAGCGTTCTATGACATTTGTGATTTATTGCGTGGCCTATCAGAATATAGTCCATTTCTGCGAAGGTGCCGTTGATACGTGTATATAAGTATCTCTCCAGATTTTCGAATCTACTTCTCAGATGCAGTGTTGACGTGTTAGTGAGTCAGTGTGTATGTAGGAAGATAAATAATGTGATATATAATAATTGTAGTGTTTTGAATGCGTAATGGAATCGATGATTCCATTACAGTATACCTATCTACTTCTAGCCATGTTCTTAACTATATGTCTTAATACCCGACATCTCAATAATATGCTGTGGTATATACTGTAGTTGATAGGTCTATAAAATTAGCTAACAAAAGGTTCCACGAAAAAAATAGTTCAATTGCTAAAGAATTACTTATTAACAATAGCTACCCCACCGATTTCATCAACAAATACGCGAGAAAGATATTGTCAATGATAGCATCAGTTCCGAGATAAAATAACAACAATAATAGGAACAGACGAAACATTGTTAGTCTGCCTTACGTTAGCGGCTTTTATGAGCAGATTAGTCATAATTTTAAACGACATATAACGGTTCCAAAAATAAATAGTGGTATGAACAATATCATAGTTAAAGGAAAGAAAGAAAAGAAACAATAATATCGTCTATAAACTGAAGTGTAATGATTGCAATGCTACTTATATAGAACACAAAACAAAACCGAAAATATGTATCCAAATCCAAGAATATGATTTACGATCACAACCATACCTATAATTTTAATAACTTTCAAATTAAAGACAGAGAAAAAAATTTAAGTCTAAGACTAGTTGCAATTATAAAATAATACTGTATACACGCTGTTTCTATATGCCAACTCAAACCCCTAAACAATAGTTTGACTTTAAAGGGGGAAAAAAATATCAACGAATCGTTGTAGTCTATCTACTCTACGAACGTATGCAATACTCGATAAATTAGTTCTCGCGAGAATTCAAGACCAAGCAGCTAAGAGACAAAGAAATTCTCGCTCGCGCGCGCGTGCTCTCTGTCTCTCTCTTTTTCTCTCTCTCTCTCTCTATCTCCCCGCGGACGTACTATAACTATGTATCTGCAATACTCAGATTATTGTAAGTTCTTTTCTCCTGCATTATTATTGTGAAATTTTATTATTTATATTTTCTTCTCATAATTAATATTTCGACAGTTTCCTGATGATGTCGTTATTGCCCGTCGAAACGTCGTAGAAGAAAAGACTATAATCTTTTCTTTCTTTACCCTTCCACCTGCCTCAGGAAGGCCGACAGAGTCGGCAACCTTCTCTCTGTAATGTCCCACGTTACTTTCAATAAGTTATACATTTTTATTCGCACATATTGTTCATAAAAGAGTTTTTGCTGACGAAAATCTTACGATGCCTGTGTGTATACATTTATGTACTCACACAGACAACGTAAATACCACCGATTTAAAATATGCAACCTCAGCTGGTTGCAACACTACGCTTTGCGCCGATCATCCGGCAGAGTGCTTTGACCTGTGAATCTGTGCTAATTAAAACACCTTGTACTACAACAACACGTTGTGCGCTAGTTACTTCATATTGGCGTGTCAGAAGTTTATTGGTTATTAGCCATCCCCACATCTTTAATTATTAAACTGCTTGCATCGAGTCTGAGCCTTTATAAGCCACGGAACCGATCCACGCAGTGCCTTTTGTTCGTAAACTTAAATAGTGTAAAGAGTAAACTCTTGTCCGGCGAGTACAGAGCTGCTCGACCGATCTAGTAAGCATAGAGGGTGTCGAAAGTATTACATCCCGATCTCTACGGAAATAGACGAACAGCCTATCTACTTTTGTAACGCGTAGTGGATGTTAAAGCAATCCATTCCTATCATATTTGGAGAAGTCAAGTGTTGCCCTCGCCTGACGAACGACAATTCTTAAGCAATAAAGTTCAACTAAAGGACCGTTGTTACATCCGGCGTAAGTGGGTAGACCGCAGTTGTTAACTAAATTTCCTATGGCCACGATACAATCGTGTAGAGCATAATTAACTTCAACATCGCCATCTGACACACCAAAGAAGGAGTTGTATTACATCCAGAGTGTGCATAAACGAACGTTGTAAGTTATACAAATATTATATTAATTTAGTATATTTATTGCTTAATAAAAACCGGAAATCATTTATAATAGACTGATGCTTAGAAACCAATAGTTTATTATACCAAAATAAAATATATATATCCATTACAAGGATTATTACCTAGAAGCCAACAATCTAATGTAAATGTATTACTCGTATTTTGAATTACTAAAGAACATTGTGTAGAAAATAACGGTTTTATTGTAGTAATCCAAATCGAATTCTTTATATTTCGACTAGTAATAAAAATAACGGATTATAAAACCAAAATATCTTATTTATACAAGAAACCTACATCAATTACCAATCATCAATGCATCAACATAACATCCTATAAAGAATAGGAAGAAATCGTTTAAAGTTAATAATAAGTGAAAATAGATCAGACAGAAAAATCATGTCACCTGTTAGACATATACGGAAGAGATTCTACAACGCGAGACGTCCGCATACGATACTGAGACGATAGTGTGTCACGCAAAGTCAGCTCATTCCGCGCACCATTCTACTTGCGATAATAAAGGTAGACAACCTCGTCTCGTGAGTATTATACGATAAAAACATAAACATAATATCGTGCGCGTCAGCTGATGAGAACGTAAGTCTGCAGACCAATAACCAGGTCACAAAATATTATTTTGCTAATTCAGTAACTAAAGGTTTTTGCACCAACGGCTAGTTTCCTAAATAATTAAATAATTATTTGTTTAGAACTCGCGCAGCCCGTTCTTATTAACAAGCACGGTCTTTACATCTCTACAAATTAATTATATTTTGCAATTTAATTAAGAGAGCTCTATACCCAAACCGGAAGTCCGAATTGTGAAAATAAAATTTTGTTGTCCATACGGTACCGCCCTCTGATGGAGCAATATTGAAGTAGATATAATGCTCTGTTTTATTGACACGTGTAGTCTGCAGTACAGGCAATGAGGCTATCTCGGACCGAGACCCCAGATCATCCCTGCCGAACTCTGACGCTCCGTTTGAAAAAGATATGGGGCGGGAAACTGAGAGCGCCGTACATTATGGGGGGACGGTGTTCACATCTGTTATGTGGAAATTATTAATATATAAATAATCTTTAAATATTACATATTATTTAAAATTGTTATTTTATTACGTTGATTTTCTAGGGTCTTAATAAATAAATTAATTTATTATTTGTCCAAATAAATTATCACAATAAGTTTTTAATTAATTAAAATTATAGGCATTTAGGGATTCTATATTAGTTTTATTGTACGTCTATTTTTCAGGGCGAATTGATTTTTTTTAGAAATACATCTGAAGTCAACAGTATTTATACCATAAAAGAAGCATTTTAATCAAATTGAAAATAAGAACAATAGTTGATTATTATAATATATGTTGATTATTATCAAACATATATGTATTAAAACCAAATAATCTAAAACCGCAATATTCACTCCAAGTTATCCCAACCCCTCGATAAACAGATGCTACTTTCTATCTGATGACTCCAACGACGTTCTCGGTCGAGCGGTCTAGGTCGTTGCTTGCCAATGACTTATGCACTCGAGTTCGAGTCCGACCGAGGACAAAATTTTTTTTCTTTTACTTATCAAATACATAATGGAAAATTTAGAAATTAGATTTTGTTTCTGTAATTTTTATTTTATTAAGGTAAATAATTGAAAAATGTAATTGTATAAATTGGAATTTCTTATCACGATACCGTAAGACTTAAACGTTATATTAATAAAATTTCAACTACGTTTTTCCTGAAATTGGATAAGTATTAGTAAGACAACATGTTTATTGCTAATTTTATTACATTTGAAAACAACATTTCGTTTATGCAATTAAGATTTTATTTGGGCAAAGAGATACGAGGCATGCAATAAATTCGTACAATAATTTATTTCTTAATCGATAATTAAAAAATAAAATTTGATATATTGTTTTTAATTATAATGTAAATAACAAAATATTTATTATTTTAAGTACTGTCCAGTGGAAATATCGATAATAAATGTGATTCACGTGTTATAGTCAATATAATGAAAATTGATTCTTTTTACTGTGTTGTACTATAACACTTTTGTGAAAACTTTGAAAATAATCTCGTGTATGCAGCTCAATCGATGACCTTATTCTTTTTCTATTTTATTCGGCAAAATGAATATAAATCATTAGCGGGACTAAAATTAATTTTTCAGACCGGCGGGCTACAAAGATTAAAAATGCCATCTAACAATATTTGGATAATTTTCTATATACATACGCACACACACTCACACACTGTAGCTATTGATGAAATCTTAAAATTGAAGTAGTACAACATAATTTTTGTAATAAAATTAATGATAAAAAATACTTACACGCCATTTTTTCTGTATACAATAAATTAAAAAAAATAAATAAATTTTAAAATTAATCTACTAAGATTAATTAGTGTGGTCACCGCATCTGAAAAAAATTTTATCTGTCATTCCACGCTCGGCCTAAAAAATCCTACTTCATGCCCTTGGTAAACAATATACTATACCGAACTAGTAATATACTACTATAGAATTAAAATTGTTGAATAATAAACCATACTTCAACTGTGATCGTTCTGCATTGTTTAAAATTGTTTACGGTTTTTCTTTAGCTAACAGGCTTTCAAAAAAATTATGTTAGAGGATGAGAATATTAATATTTCTAAGTACGTGGGATGGATTTTTGAATACTTATGATCTCTTCCTTTTCTATAGTTTATGTTATTATATTATGTTATTATATTATGGGTCTCTTGTACGTACCTCGATTTCGAGTCTTTCCAATCTCCAGTTATTGAGTATTCTGTAGTAATCATGTACCAAAGCAGAATAAGTTACTTCATGTATATCTGGTTGTGTTGCATGAGTTCCATAATCCTTATCAGCCATGAGAAATGGATTTTTTCGTTTTTTGCTACTATTTGTATTTTTTGACCTTTCATGCCTTTGACTATTCAATTGAGCTCTTCGAACCTGGATATTATGTCCTATAGTCGGCACTTCTTTTTTAATACATCACAAACTGGTTTTAAAGTTTCGCCAGCATTATTAGCTGATATTGCAACATGACAACGGCCATCGTAACTATCTCTTTTGGCAAAATTAATACGCTTACCTCCTATTGCTTTCGCAATCAGTGGATGATGACTTTCAACGATATTTGTTGTTAGATTATGTAGTAGGCTATCGACATTACTTCTAGCTCTGTACAAGCACTCTTTAATATCTTGAATCAAATTTTGTTGTTCCATTCAAGAAATTAAATTCTTTTCATTTTCGGTAGATCGGCCAATACATTCATTGTTATTGTTATCACAATGACTATGATCACCAAACAGATGATAAGGTAATTTGTCAATATCACTGCGTGATTGCCGAGATTTCATTTCCCAACTTTTATCTGTTTCAGATATCGCCTTTACCGAAATATCAATGCATTTTGCAAATTTAACTGATATTTCGAAGATAACTTTCCTCAAAGCCGTACCTAACTTTCCTTTCTTTCTAGACCAATTTTTTAAATTTGTACAAACATTTCTTTTCAAGTGATTACTACAAAGTACATTTTTCACTTCTACTGCATACTCCCCATAAGGATTACTATCTAAAATGGAGGAATAATTGCTACTATCTCCATCCGATGTTAATACTTTATAAATGACATTGTTCTTCTCAATACTTCTTGAAAATGCTTCGACTACTGCTGTACTCTCCATACTTGTAGAACTCAAATGAGGATCATAATTTCTGAAGCATTTGTGAGGTTTTGCACATATGCTACAATTCTTTGTTTTACTACTATATCAATTACTTTCCTTGTATACCTTCCTATAACAACAAGACAACAAGCTAGTGAATCGTATCGGCTATTGACATATGATCTTTTCATAAAAGAATTACATCATTTCTTTCAATTGCTAATCGTCTTTCTTCTGCTGCAGCTTCTGACATTTCCTTCTCAGCAGCTTCTTTTATATTCATTACACTTTCCGTTTGCAATTGCTTCCAACATTTGTAATTGTAAGGTTGTATATTGAAGAAAGCAAACAACTCCTGGAATTGAGATAACCCTATACCAATAGTAAGGCATCCCAATGGTCCTGCAATATTCATATTTAAATGGTTTTCTCCTTCTTGGACGCAAGGTATTCTACTTTCCAAAGAGCACATATCACATTTCAATTTTAAGTATGTTATCAAACCTTTTGCTGTAATGCCAATTGTTTTAAGATTACGAAAGTTGCAAGAATATAATGTATCATGGTAATCGTATACTGCATACAGTTTCGTCCAAAGACAATTTAAATTAACTATGTAATTTTGATCGGCAGGAATCACATTAACGACACCTGCATTCAGGGGCGCAGAGCTGATAACTAATTCTTCAAGCTGCGCTGTCTCATCTTCCAATTCACTGTTATTCTGCTGACTATTATCATAAACGTTTGATTCAGAAGCTTCCATTTGTAATACGTTCAGTACTTCGCTATTATCAGGAAGTACATTGGTATAAGCATCTACAGAAGGTTCTTTGTGTGCAGAAAGAATAGCTTCCTCATTTTGAGTAGGTAAATCATCCTCATTAATGCTCCGTGTTAGGAGCATCTCATTTCCATTCGTTGGGTTCATCGTATCGTCAATAGATAATGTATAGTCTTCATAAAGCTCTTCGTATGCAGACACAACAGTTTCCTCGGTTTTATAGAAAATTCAATAACGAACAACTTTTTGTTCAAACTCTTTCCTATAAAATCAATATTTTTTAAGATACGGAGCGAAATTAGAAAAAAAGTGCAGAAATCCGACTTCAATTGTTCATTGTTTAAAAAGCTCATGCTATCCTCTGTTATCGTCTTCAGATTACCACTCTAGATACTCTTGCGAACAATCTAAGCCATTCACCAAGGACATTGGAAAAGTCATCATTTTGAATCTAATTTAAGTGGACTGGGTAAGTCTATCTCGGGCCGGGATCCGGAGCGTGCGCAGTAGCGCGCTTGGCTACCGCCCTGTCATTGGCGCTCCACGTTCGCGCTCTGTTTGAAAATGATAAGGGACTGGGCTCTGCGAGAGCAGTATTTCAAAAAAACAAAGTTCAAGTCCCATTCTCGGAAATTTTTTTCTTTTTTTTTATATAGTTAGTGTTATGCCATGCTTGAAAAACTATTTAAAAGTTGAAAAAAATTTTTAACGATAATTAACATATAAGTTATTTTTAAATATTACATCGGTTGATTAACAATGAATTTTTTTGTTATTATGTAACATTGTTACTTTATTACGTTGATTTTCTCAATTACCAATAAATAAGTAAATTTATTCTGTACTGAAATAAATTATTACAATAAATTTTTAATTAATTACAAATATGGGTATTTCGGGTTCCTATATTACCGTTATTATACGTCCTTTTTTTCAGGGCAAATATCTCTTTTTTAGTAATATATTATAAGTAAGCTTTATTTGTTTTTACAATAAAAAGAAACATTTTATTCAAATTAAAAATAAGAACAATAGTTGGTTATTTATAATCAACTTATTGATTGTTTTTAATAGATACTCAAATGGAGATACGCATAAATTTATAGACATATATTTAGACCCAAAATGACCAAGCATAAATTTATTAACACCAAATAATTGAAAACTTAAATATTTGTTAACTAATTATGTTTATGTTTAAACAAAATTTAATTAATTAACAAATTAGATAAATAAATGGCAAAAAAAATTTCGCCCTCGGTTGGGCTCAAGTACATAAGATGGTCGAACAACGACCTAGACCGCTCGGCCGAGAACGTCGTTGGAGTCATTAGATAGAGAGTAGTATATGTTTACCGAGGGGTGGGGTAACTTTGAGTTTAATCAAATTTTGTTTAAGCTTAAACATAATTAGTTAACAAATTTTTAGTTTTCAATTATATGGTGTTAATAAATTTATGCTTGGTCATTATGTCTAAATATATGTCTATAAATGTATGCGTATGTCCATTTGAATATCTATTAAAAGCAATCTCATAGTTGATTATAAATAACCAACTATTGTTCTTATTTTAATTGGATTAAAATGTTTCTTTTTATTGTATAAACAACTAATGTTTACTTCAAATATATTACTGAAATAAGAGATTTGCCCTGACAAGACGACGTACAATAAAGGTAATATAGGATACTTAAATTCCCTTATTGCAATACTTTATTTAAGTAAAGAATATATTCATTAGGATTTTAGAAAATAAACGTATCAAAGTAATAATGTTACACAATAACAAAATAGTTCATTGTTAATCATCCTATGTAATATTAAAAGATAATTTATGTTCTTTAAGCATAACATAAAATTAAATATAAAAAAAAGAAAAAAAATTCCGAGCACGGGATTTGAACTTTGTCCTTTCGAAATACTGCTTCTGCAGAGCTCCCCCCCCCCCTCTCATCATTTTCAAACAGAACGCGAACGCGGAGTGCCAATGAAAGCGCGGCAGCGAAGCGCGCTACTGCGCACTCTCCGGGTCCCGGTCCGAGATTGACTCACACACTCTGTTCCGGGATTGCACTCGACTCACTCTGTTCCAGGATCGCACTCGACTCACTTTGTTCCGGGATCGCACTCGACTCACTCTGTTCCGGCATCGCAGACAGTTAGCATCTTTGTGTACTCGCAAGTACACCTCGTGTATCCCAGAAACTGTATACCGCTCACCTGGTGCACCAAAGTCGCGTTTCCAAGAAACGAGAGAATCCTGCTAG
Source organism: Muscidifurax raptorellus (assembly GCA_020010945.3). NCBI lineage: Eukaryota > Metazoa > Arthropoda > Insecta > Hymenoptera > Pteromalidae > Muscidifurax > Muscidifurax raptorellus. Next base: position 1,381,956 of record JAHUUD020000013.1, on the reverse strand, counting down.
AGCAATCGATTTGCAACCCCGGAGCTTCGCTCGAATTGTAAGTAATACTTAGTTATTGTGCGAGACCGCGCGCGTTAAACTTTTGCTGTATTGCCTTCGTGCTACGACTGTAGCTGGCGCCCAATTGATTAATGATTGTTACGCAAAGTAGTTTTAAGATGTGTAAAATATACTGAAACTATAACTAACTGGTGTGTCACATTTTTACCCACTCAACTCATTTATCCTATTATATAATAAAGTATGTTAAAGTCTGCCAGAATGCAGCGCGCATATTCCGCTGCATTGACGGAATATGCGTCATTATATATATATATATATTACAGAAAGTGTTATTTATATAAATTACCTTTCCATGACAGAGCGTTCTCGGCTAAGTCGTTTCCCGCTGAGTCTATAACGTCTCCGGTAGCCGTGATCGATGCCTTTCCTCTCGCTCGAAGTCGTCTGATTTTCTGCAATCCCAGCCATGGTACTGCACTTCACTTACTTGAGACTATTACTAATGTTATATAATAAATATAGTTTATCAGTAATAGCTTTTGTAAGCAATGTGTAACGTCGGATAAACACAGTGATTAAAAATCGAATGTGTAAACGCCAATATGCACGTGTTAGTTGTTCACGGGACAAGTGACAACTAAAACCTATAACAGCCCGCGTAAAGAATGTTTACTACATGCGCAGTGTGCGCATACAAAAATTGGCACCACTACTAGAAAAACACTAGCAGTATCAGAGGAACAAACCATAATCAATGCACAACTCACGGTCGGCAGTGAGGACAACATTGTGCTCAAAATAATATTTGTCGAGTTGGAAAGGTAAGTAAATTAACAATAGACAATTAATATTTATATTTATTCTATTTATTCAATTATTAATTATTAATAGCATGGCGCCAAGAAGAAGCCGAAGCGGAGTTTATTTATTCGAGTTAATTTATATTTATTCTATTTATTCAATTATTAATTATTAATAGCGTGGCGCCAAGAAGAAGCCGAAGCGGAGGCTTTAGCCGTTTTCTCCGTGCTGCAGCGTTTCGGGATAAACTGCTGGAAAGAAAAGTGGCGCGGAGAATTGACGTAAGTATATCATAAGTACTGTATATGTTTGTATTTTTTGCACGTGAACTTAGGTTAAGACAGGTAAAAAAGCATAGAGCACAACACACAAGATTTGCATTGGTTAGTATGAATCTATAGATATGAAGAACAAAATTTTGTGTATTGTATTTTGAGATGTATAAATACTAACCAATGTGAATCTTGTATGCTGTGCTTTGTGTGCCAGTCTGTAAAAGTGTACATACCAGTACTGATACATAAGATTATATATATGTATACACGTATATGAATAATTACTATATATATAACTAATACTAATATATAATAAATTAATTTTTATTTTCCGACGGAAAAACCAAATACGGCGGATGACCTGCGAGAGTGGCTCGAAAAGAAAAGAGAAGAGAAGAGCAAGAGAGAAAATGAAAACGAGAAAAGGAAAAAAGAAAACGAGCAAGAAAATGGAAAAGAGAAAGAGAATGAAAATAAACAAATAAATAGAGCGAAAGTAAAATAAAGAACAGATATTTTTTAATTATTTACTTTTTTATCACCCCCCTCCCTATTAAACTAATTAAAATAATAAAATACTTGAAAGAAACTTAAATTTCAAGAATTAAAAAGTAATATTTTATAGTAGTTTTTTTATATTTAAATTTGTAATTAGCTTTAAAAAAATATTATTCCAAGCTATTTTGAGCACTAGGTACGGTACTGGGGATGGACGATAGCGCCAACTATGAAGTAGCACAACTACTATATTTTGCTCTACTTTATCGGCGATACTGATATATATATATATATATATATATATATATATATATATATATATATATATATATATATATATATATATATATATATTGTAACGGGGTGGTTTCTAGGCGGCTAACTGCCTATGTACCGCTTACAAATGCAAAGTCCTCCTGCACTTTGCTTTTGCGAGATACTGTACTCGCTCGTGTGGTCGCCTACCTGCGACGATGCCCCGGTGCTCAGTATGCACTACACTCCTGTGTAGTGCCCGCGGAGGCGGCGGTATTCGGCGGTTTGAATAGGAAGAGGGATCGGGACGACAAGCAAATGCACACACTACCGATTCTAATAAAAAGGCGTTTATTCAGTTAAGCAATCCGTCTTCCGTGTTGCGCGTATTTGCGTCGCGAGAAGGCCACAAAATACACCGGAACAACGACTGGGGCCAAATGCCTCGCCAGTCGATCGCGCACAAATAAAAGGAAATAAGATCCTACTTTATCTTATCGCGTCGATCCTCGTTGTACGCTGGCCAGGGAGTCTCCTGCTCGACCTTGCCGTATTCCTGGGCCATGGTAGCTTTGGTTGCTGCGGTTGCTGCCGTTGCTGCTGTTGCTGCACTCGTTCTGCTCTTGCCGCTCACGATGCTGCTGTTGCTGCTAGGGTTGCTGTATTTGCTGCTGCTGTTGCTATTACTTTTTACGCGCGTCGTTACTACTGTTCGCGAGTGCGGTCAAAAGTTAACTGTCTCGAATTTCCCTCAAATTACGAGATCTCTACCGGCCTTCCCGCGCTTCGGCTCTCCGCGCCGACGTGCGCGTCTCGCCGCCCGTTACAATATATATGTAGTTACCGCAGGGTTATTCACATCTCACTTTTCTCGACGGAATACTCGGTTATTACTTATCATTTTTAGATTTTCTTTAGATTTACTTTAGATAACTGTTCACGTGAATATCCACAACTTCAGTTGTGGATATTCAAAGTTTTAATAATTTGCAATAAAGCTTTTTCCTCGTGATTGCGTTTGCCTGCTGGATTTCCGAAGCAGACAACATTTTCGACCTAATTTTATAAACTTTAATTACAGACGTTTAAAAATTACTCGCAAATATATTTAAGTTTTCCCACGCGTAAATCGGACTGAGGTTTCGTTTCATGGCTTTATTCATGATTTTTATTCAATAATTAATTAATAAGACGTCGAGAAAAAGTAGCTTCCGGTCTGGTAGTTCATGGTGGCGCTTCGGTCGGGGTATACAGCACTCTTAATTTATTAAATATAAAAATCATAATGTACACGCCTATGGCAATGAAATTTACTGCTATTTTTATTTTTTTGATGTCTACAGTTTAATTGTTAGGTAGAACATACTTATAACCGAATTAAAAAAATTAATATGTAGAATTAAATTAATATATGGTATTAATTGATAAAAATAAATTAAATATTAATTATCGAGAAACTAGAAGATACGTATTATAAAATTACTTAAAAATTGTCTAATTAAAAGATTTTACGGTGAACAAGATTTTTTTACATAAATTTTCTGATTATCATTGAAACATTTATTTAAATAATGTATTTTATCGTTTTGGTTTTTTGTTATTACTAAGTAATCTACTAATAATATTTTTAAATTATTTTTTGGTGTACTGTAGTTAAAGCTACATATAATTGACCATGACTAAGAACTAAAGACATTAAATATAATCCTACATCATCCAACGATTGACCTTGAGATTTATTTATAGTCACTGTGAATCCTAATCTATATGAATATTGTACCATGGTCAATTGGAATTTCAGCTAAAAGATTTAAATCAATTCGGGGTAGTAAAATAATTATCTTTAGAGTTACCTCTCTTTCGGCTGCTAATTTGTAATATTACAAAGAGAGGCATATCGGTTTCACATATGGGAAAATCCACAGAAGTTTTAACATTTTGTGTAAGGATTTCTTCCACGTAAGTTATTGCCGTTAGTCGCTTGCCGGGCAAAGCACATAATCTAGACTGATTGAAAAACATTCAATGTAAACTAGAAAATCAACCCTGAAATTGACATATATGTGCTAAGTACGGTTTAATATAAAAATGCATAAGAATATCTAAAAAAAGTGCCATTTTTTCTTACAATTCAAAATAGCACTTTTTTAGGTATTGTTATACATTTTTACATTAAGCCGTGCTTTGCACACTTATGTCAATTTCAGGGTTGATTTTCTAGTTTACATTGAATGTTTTTGAATCAGTCTAGATTATGTGCTTTGCCCGGCAAGCGACTAACGGCAATAACTTACGTGGAAGAAATCCTTACACAAAATGTTAAAACTTCTGTGGATTTTCCCATATGTCCCCCCGCCGCCCGGCGGGGGAGCATTCTCCGCCCGTAATATTGTACTGAGGACTATCTCCGTGATTTTTTCTAATGAGGGCGGCATTGTTTCGCCGAAACGTCGAAAAGGAAAAGATGTCATAGTTTTTTTCTTTCCCTTCTTTCCACCATCCTGCCTCGGGAAGACAGATACAGCCAATTAAACAAATTTGAACAGTTTCATCAATCAAAAGTAAATTATAAACACCTGAAGTCATTCCTTGTAAAATTAGAATTTTATTATTTGAATTATTAGATATAATATCAGAGTCATTATTTAAATGATTCTCTTTCCTAAAACCTACTAAAGCGTAATCCAGACCTTTATATAAATATTTAGACAAATATTATATGATTTCATGAAACATACATACACTATAGTGCTGCATATCTTGACATTAATGTGACAATTATATGTTAGCAATAAATAACGATTATAGGGGACTACAAATTGATTATTAGCTGTACGATTCGATCCGTACTTTAATATTCGCCCATCGTTACGTTGATGATATGTTGGGTATCTATTTTCTACATTGTAATGAGTACATTGTGTAAACGGTTTAGGGCATTTTTCAGTACATATAAATTTAAATTTATCCATACAAGGCGAATTTTGATTCCGAATTCTACACGGTCCTTGTATCATATGTTGTTTAAGGAGGCATACTTACATACATACACCTTTAAAACTCGAAAAAATAATTATTTTTAATTTCACACAGATAAGTTGGATTGATTTTACATTTTTTGTACACACGTAACAATTTATCTTTATTTGAGATTTTGTTTGCCTATTTAGTCCTCATGTACCCTTATGAATAATCAAACACCGAAAAGCTCTGTCCATACATTTTTTGACATATTCTTAAAAGCACTAGTTTTGGTATGAATGGGGGAAATTTAATTTAAATGAATAGAAAAATTTTTAAAAATAAAACAAGTCAAAAATTTAGTTTTTTAGCTTATTTTTTATTATTGTTGACTTGTTGTATTTTTAAAAAGTTTTCTATTCATTTAAATCAAATTTTCTCCATTCATACCAATACTAGTGCTTTTAAGAGTATGTCAAAAAATGTTCCGCCCGATTGGGCCGTACATTGTTCTGGAAACGCGTGGGCAGTGCTTTTGGGTTTGATTTTTATTAGGGTATATTACAACTAAATAGGCCAAAAGAATTCTCAAATGAAGATAATGTTATGTTACGTATGTATACAAAATTTCAAATCAATCCAACTTATCTGTGTGAAATTAAAAATAAATATTTTTCGAGTTTTAAAGGTGGTGTGTCCCCTCAACAAAACCATATAAAGTAGGGTATTCACTTTTATCTGATATTTCAGCACTTATTATTAATTTGACCTGAATCCTGAAATTTATCTTTAAAATCCTGTATCCTATTATTTTACCAAAAAACAACATTTTAGCTCATTTCAGAAATTTAATCTATTATAACATGAGACACGAGCAATTAAATCCGAATTATCTAACGCAATTTTCGTTTTCATTTAATTTTTCTACAATTTCAATACATTTGAATATGTCATAGTAATGAATAAATCAGATTTACTGAATGTTTATACTACTGTCATTGCATCAATATAATTCTTTTATAATGAATGTGGATCTCCGATAAATGTATATGGTAAAATAACCATTTTGCGTATACTTGAATTAAATAGTAAAGTTTTGATCGATAAATAATCTATTAATCCGCTATACATTTCGGTGCTTAATTTTGCTTTTCTTATTACGAATAAAAAATAATCTCGTATCTTTAACTGTACATCATGAATCTTCTATGAATTAAGTTATTAATTAAGTTACTAAACATAAGTTAAATTCTTTTTATATACTTAAAAGGAAGGAATAATATTGTAATGCTGCAACTTGGGATTTATTTTTATTTTTACTTTCGTAGTTAGGTTGACACCCATCTTGACCTAAAGGAAAAATTAAAGGATATGTCATAAGGTCACAAGTTTACTTATTGTTGAAATTCTTTCACATTTTGACTATTTGAAATGAATAAAAAAATCACGATAAAACTAATGTTTACCTTCCTCACCCACAAAAACAACTGCAACATGAAGGAAGTTCGAATGTTTTCCTGGCGTAAATAAATCGGAGTGCCAAAGTAGTTTCTTATTCGGAAATTGCCTACACTTTGGCATATCCTGGCACACTTCGGCATACTTTGCCAACATCTCTTTTTTGATACAATATGGCAACATGTAGCATAGTAGGCGCACTTTACCATAAAATCGATTTTCACTAGGGTTTATTAGAATAATTTTTCCGGGTAACAAAAATGTAATCCTTTCTAGGTCATGGAAAGTGCGATTGGTCAATTCCAATAAATAACTAGTATATTGAAATTCATCTTTTATAAAAACTTTTCCTTCATGACAACAATTGTTATATTTATTATCAGTCAGTAATTCTAATATTAAAAATATTTAGCTTTATAAAAGTCACATTCTTGATCCATTTTATCTAAATAATATCTAAAATTAGTTATAAATTCTATTTTACTATTATTTAAATTTAATTTTTTTATTTGGAATATTTTTTCTGTTTTTCATCTCTCATAGACTTTCTATAAGTAATGTGGATTTTTAAACGTTTGACTTTCTTTTCATTTGAGATTATATGATATTCATTAAATTTTCTTTGTATTTTGTATTTTATTTCAAAATTCCTTGTATTGGTTACTGCCATTTTACATATTTCCCTTCTTCCAAGCTTCTCACACTGTTCTTACATCTAATCCTTACACATTTAATTATAGCATATATTTTACATTTTTTACTTTTCGCCGTACTTATACATCTTAATTTATTCTTAATACTATTTAACAGCCTCGTTTCGACTATCTATCTCCATTTAAAAGCTATTACATTGATTTCTTACATACTATTACGCTCCGCCCGCTTCCTAATTTCCTCTATCCCTACCTATACCCTCTCGGTACTTGATCTTGCCAGTTTTTCGAACTCCATACTGTACTCGCACATTGCTACACATAATTCCCTTTTCAGAGCTTATATCTTTTTATCAGTTAGTACTTCCTGCCTGTCAAACCTAATTCCTCTATCTTTCCTACCCCCCCCCCCTCTCTCCCTCTCTCTCTCCCTCTCTCTCCCCCTCTCCCCCCCTCTCTCTCTCTGTTTCGCTTCCTACCTTACTGAGAGAACTCAGGCTGTCATTGGTAACAGTAATGAACTCTCCAACTTTCAACCACTAAACATGGAAGTACCACAGGGGTCTGTATTAGGCCCACTGTTATTCTCACTGTACATCAATGACATCAGCCTCTGCCTTGACAGACGTATCTCATCTCAATTATGCGGACGACCTGCAAATTTACAGCCAATGCCACCTTGAGGAGCTTGATTCCTGTTTCGAGAGGATGAGTGCTAATGCCGAGAGGATCATGGGCTGGGCTGCGCAGAATCATCTCAAACTAAACGTTTTCAAAACGCAGGCGATCTTCCTGGGCTCCTTCTATTATATCAATGCACTACCTTCTATGGCTAATACTTACATTAACATTGGAGGATCCAGGTTTGAATATCAATCGTCTGTTTGCAGTCTGGGACTGGCGCTCGATTCTAAATTCACCTGGAAAGAACACGTTACACAATTATTTAAGCGTGCACACTCGCTCATGTATAGATTGTACTTCTTTAGAAAGAGCACTGGTTTCGAGCTGCGAAAACATCTTGTGCAAGCCCTACTGTTTCCCATCATCGACTACTGCTCATTAGTATACTGTGACCTGTCGCAAGAACTGGACATGAAGCTACAGAGACTGGAAAACACGGGTATTCGTTACATCTATGGTGTAAGGAGGGACGAGCACATTACCCCCTACAGGCGCGAGTTGCAATGGCTCACCACCACCGGACGTAGGAAGTACTTTATAGCTTGTTTCCTTAGGAAACTTTTTAACACCGCTACTCCATCTTATATCATGGCCTTTTTTGACTTCCACGTCACACTCCGCCCCGTGAGGGGTGAGGTGACCCCTCTGGACATCCCCACTTTCGTCACAGAGACGCTGAGGAATTAATTCCATATAAGCGCCTCATACCTTTGGAATACATTGCCCGCTCATATTCGCGACATCAAAACACTGTCATCTTTCAAACGTCAAGCAAAGCTACACTTCCTCAGTACTGAAAACACTTAAACACTACACAATCACCTACAACTACACTACCTCATCATTCAATACACTTTCACTCTATCGTCAAACCATCAAATCATCATCATTCATTCATTTACTCTATCCATCCATCTACTTTATCCTATCTCTAAGTTAGCTATAATTATTTATGTATTCTTTATATTGTATTTTTCTTTTAATGTTTTTTGTACAACAAAATGTACAGCAAATAAAATTCTCTCTCTCTCTCTCTCTCTCTCTCTCTCTCTCTGTCTCTCTCTCTCGCTTTTTTAATGCCCAACTCTTTCGCCTTTTTGCACACTCATATATGTTCTATCATTTCTTTTTCCTTTTTGCATAACCTGCACCCCGGCTCTTTGACGCCTTTTTCCACCGTCCTCCCTAAACTTTCACAACGTAAGCTAGCCCACTGCTCTTTCTGTTTCGCCTCCCATTTCTTACTATTCCAATATTCCTCACACTTTAGTTTTATCTTTCATTCCCTGTATCCCTTGTATCCCTAGTTTTTTCCTAATTTCTTCTATTTCTCTCCCCTCGTTCATCCAGCTTAATCCTTCCCTATCCCCCGTCTCTTCGAATTCTTTTTTCAGTTTTTTCCCCCACTCAGATACCTATTCCTTATGCTCCTAATTTTCTCTCTTAAACATATCTTTGGCCATCTGCTATTATCCATCTTACATATTCCTCATAAGTAATCCCCCGCCCTTCTCTTAGCTTTCATCTCTATACTACCTCTACCCGCTTCCATTTTCCAGATGTAGTCCGGTGTATTCTCGTTAACTCCCATTGCCATTTTAACATACTTCCCCTGTACTCTCTCTATCTTCGCTCTCCTTTCCTACCCCCATATCTACGACCCATACATTACCCCTGATTTAACTAATGTATCCATAAGATACAATCTCCTTTTTAAATTATCTAGCTTAGCATTTTTTCAAATTCCCCATACGGTATTCATAGCGTTCATTTCTTTTGCCCTCATCCTTCTAGTGTGTGTCCCATACGTATTCTTTGAGTTGATCCAAAAACCTAGATACCTATACTCATTAACAATTTCTAATTCTTCTCCCTTATATACCCTTTTCAATGTTTTCTTCCTTCTTTCTCGCTTCATGAAAATCATCACTTTCGTTTTCTGCGTGTTCACTTTCAGTCCTATCTTATCGCTATATTTTCCCAGCTCTCTAAACATCCCACTCAATCCCTCTCTTCCGTTTCCGATACCATGACCACGTCGTCCGGGAATTTTAAACAGTATATCCCCCCCAATCATCACCGTGCCTTCTATCCTCTTCTCTTCCCATTGCTCTTCTATGTCATCTATATATAGGTTGAATAAAAGAATGGTATCAGGAGAGGAGGAAGAGAATGTGAGAGAACTAGAAAAGATACTAAAAGGATAAGCGCCAGATTGAAAAGCTTGCTAGGTCAAAAAAAAGGTAAAGAGCCAACAGAGAAGCATAAGGTAAATCGTGTGGAGAAAAGGGATAGAAAATAACTCTGTAAATAAATAAATAAATAATTAGAAAAAATTACAAGAAGGTAGAGGAGTTAGGAAAGAATCCGACAGGGAAGAGGAAGCAAAGATATCAGATAAAGCGAGTAAAACGTTAGGATATTGAGGAAAGGTAAATAAAACTACTAAACATGCGATTAGGAAAGGAATAATTCGAATCCGCCCTTTTCGCTGAATTGTGCAGGTTGTTATATACAAAACGCATTCGTACAAGCTACCATCCTCAAGCTAACGGCCTAGTAGAAAGATTGCACAGGCAAGTCAAAGCCGCTATTAAATGCCACGATAGTAACGATTGGGTATCAATTTTGCCAATAGTTTTACTCGGCACCCGTTCCGCATTTAAAGAAGACCTCGGGGTAACAACAGCCGAACTTGTCTACGGCACCGGTTTACGCTTGTCTGCGAAATTTTTCATTACTAGCGACCAAAATCCAACGTCCAGCTTCGTTCAAAATCTAAGAATATGCGTCAATAATGTCAAACCATCGCTTTTACGTCGTCACGGTGAGAAGAAATTATTTGTATTCAAAGAACTAGCGAATTCACCGTATGTTTTTCTACGTCACGACGCCGTGTGCCGCATGTCCGATCCACCATACGATGGACCACATAAGGTTATGGAACGCAGCGACAAATCTTTTGTTATCGAAATCAACGATAAAAAAGTTTGCGTGTCAATTGCCAACTTAAGCCCGCTTTTATGTTGTCAGACGACATCGAAAAACTCGCCGAAGAAAAGCGAGATGACGACGCAGACGAAGACGATTTTGAAGGACTAACAATTACCATCAAACAACAAAATGATGCGCCTCCGGTTGACGTTGCTCCTGCGCCAGTAATTGTACAGTAATCAAGACCGGCCAATACTAACAATAACTATAAGCGTCAAATTACACAATCCGGCTGTAACGTTTGCTTCTCAGATCGTCACTAAGCCGGTTTTAAATAGAATAAGTTTTCATATAGCATTATTATATATTTAATATGTAGCCTTACTATTTCTTCCACCAAAATGATTGGCAAAGGTTCGCCGCAAACGTGTTAGGACCGTGAAGTTTGCCGCACAGCCATATCGCTATATGCAGAGGGGTATTGCTGTTTCATCGGTTTTCTGGCATGGTCACTCACATGTAGTTTTTAGTGTCCAGGTGTAAAAATCATTCGAGGACGGTATCTAGGTGTACGGGGTGGCCTTTGACCAGGTCAACGTGGTGCGCTTCGTGGTCTAGGTATAGAATTAGGTATTAGAAATAATTCGAGAGCGGTGTCTAGGTATAGAAATGATTCGAGGGCGCTATTCAGGTGGCCGATGACGAGGTCTAGGTAACTTGCACCCTGGTCTTCGGTGTGTAGGTGTAAAAATCATTTAAGTGTGGGGTATCAGAACAATCAGTGATAGTGATAAATAAGTTATAAAAAAGCCATGGTCAAAAGGTGCTAAAGATGCTTATATTTTATTATTACAACAAATAATATACTCAAAAAAAATTACTAAAAAGGACTGAAATCTCTTTAAAAATGAACTGTTAAAAAAGTAAAAGGTTAAGCGAGTTTGATATATTCCGCAACGAAATTACAAATAAAAATGAATTGAGATCAATCAAACAAAGTCAAGTTTATTATATTTAATCATAATAAAGAAACAAATATTTTTTGTTCATTGAAGGGCATACTTAACTTAAAGTTAAGTTATATTGTTTATAGCACAGTGTGACCTAAGCCCTCACTTAGGTCACGCCTATCCGTCACCTAAATAGTCGTTTTTTACACCGTGTTTATCACACTCGCGTGACAGCGGGCTGAGGTAGGCTGTGCTATAAAATTCTATATGATACTCGTGACCTAAGTAAGACCTCAGCACGGCGTAAACTCGCTGCGCTCCGGCCCTAACCTCACGCCGTGCAAAAAAGTGCTACTTAGGTCACTTGTATCGTAATGTACTATAAACACTAATTAGTCTAGGCGCAGAGCAGTTTTCGTCGGACTTTAATGGCCAGTCGATCACCAAGGTTATTCTTATGTATTTTTTCCTCCTGAACACGAATTTCGAGGGTGGAAAGTCCGAAAGTGCTCAGGTAATTTGTTATAAACAATTTAATTATTTAAATGGCCATAAAACGGTAAGTAATTGTACTATCGACTACTAATAAAAACAGAAGTGTTACTCACGCTACAGAGCGTCACCATGAATTTGAATTTTCAAAAAAGAATTATTAGAACCGAAGTTATTGCAAAATTAGTGCAAAAAGGAGCCTATTTGGAGCGCAAACGCGCTACATGCGCGTTTTATAAAATACATACATGTTTTATAAAAAATTTTTTATGATTTATTGGGCGTCATTTTAAAGAAAAATCTTTAAATTAACATACTATTATCTATTAATAATTTTTAAGTGGACTATTGTTTATTATATAATTGCGAAAAACGTCTAAGTTTTGAATTTTTTTTCATTTATCCGTGTGGAATGGAACTTTTATTTAATTATATAAATGCATCAACTAGTTACTAACTTTTGTATTATGTTCGTTTTTACAAGTATTCTTTTTTTTTGCATGAACAGAAAGAGCAACAGGGAATTCCCGCGGATAAGCAAACACAGGCTTTTGTCGTACAAACTTTACAATTACAATTGTAAATTAATTCGTCGGCAGGTGGTAACAGTATATCTACTCGTGGAGGTAGTAATAGATCATCTTCTATTTTCCAGCCGAATTTCGTAGGATCTAGATTTTCAGCAGTCTCACTCAAGCAGTGTATCTGTGTATAAACTACATAATATGCTCGCAAGATATGTAGCTTCATAGACTTGCTTGTTGGTGGCAATTCTTCAACCAACGCGCATTTCGCATGATGGTAAGACCAGAGACGTAAATCATCTGCAGTTTTACAATCTGAGCCTTTTCGCATGATTTTTACTAAAAACTCTTCAGCCATCGCAACACTTTCCTCCATTTGCAAGCAATCTGCAACGATTATAATAAAAATTTATTATCCTTTCTTATGAACACGTCACTAGAAATATTCAACTTTTTAAAATAGCATAATATGTATGCTATTTTATTTATAACAAATTACCTGAGCACTTTCGGACTTTCCACCCTCGAAATTCGTGTTCAGGAAGAAAAAATACATAAGAATAATCTTGGTGATCGACTGGCCATTAAAGTCCGACGAAAACTGCTCTGCGCCTAGATTAAATCTATCGCTCTGCTTTCTTTGCGCATTACTAATATTCTGTTTACTCCTCTAAGTGTTTTCTTACAGCGGAAAGGAACCCCCAATTGGCTCTCACGTTGACGCTAAAAAATCACACTGTTGGTGTTTTTTTATGGGCCTGCACGTTAAAATTTTAGATTGAATGCCGAATTATTTCAATATGACTCTGTTAGAGTGATTTTTAGAATCAAAGTGAATTTTTAGAGTGACAACCTTTCACTCGGAAAATTAGAGTGGTCTCATCACTCTACAGTTCTGAGTGATGTCAATATTCTTTTAACTCTAAGACCCGAGTGACTTGAAAATGTCATCTAAGCGTTTGTAATTATTGTGACCACTCGTAATTAGAGTGATGAAAAGTCAAATGAAGGCCCTCAAAGATAATTTTGAATTTGTTGAGCCGAAAACAATTATGTTAGGAAATAGAATAGATCAGAGACTAAATCAAAATGATCAAGAGTATAAACAATTTTTATCTTCAGAAAACTGTCAGTATGTTCCTGTTACAAACGTTTTAAAGTTATTGCTATCAAATCCATTTATACAAGAATATGTTGATAAAGAACTAATTTCTTCTGACGATGGAACGTTAAATAGTTATATCGATGGTCACAATTATAAAAAGCATGTTTTTTTTTCAAAAATATACAAATGCAATCAGAATCCAGTTGTATTATGACGATATCGTGGCTAAAAACTGTGGCGCACAAGCTAGGTATGTTCTATTATACAATAGGAAATATACCGCATTATTTAAATTCTGCACTAGATGGTATACACATTCTAACAATTTGCACAGCTGCCGATGTTAAAAAGTATGGATTTTCCAAAATTTTAGCGCCATTTATGAAAGAATTAAAAATTCTTGAAAGTGATTTAGGAGTTAAAATCAATTTAAAATGTCAACCATATATACTCAGAGCTTTAATTTCAAGTGTAATAGCTGATCGTTTGGCAGCTCATCTTTTATTCGGATTGCTAAGTCCGTCCGCACAATTATTCTGCAGAATGTGTACCATAACTCGATCTCAATTTCATGATGACACTAATTGTATTACAAAAAAATATCAACTAAGAACCAAAAATTTACATGAACAACAACTTGCTACTGTTAAGAGAAATAAAGCTATGACAAAAATTACGCGTGTAAGTGAAGAAAGTATTCTGCATGCATCTAAATAGTTTCATTATATTGCGAACTTTTGCTTTGATCCGATGCACGATTTTTTGGAGGGTATATGTCAAATAGAAATTAAATTAGTTTTACATCATTATGTCTCTGAAGCAAAATATTTTAATTTAAATACGTTCAATAACATAATTTATTCGTTTAAGTATGGAAAAACTGAAATAAAGAATAAACCATCTGCAAATTTTGAAATTACTTCGTTAAATAATTAAAAAAAACATAAAATTAAACAAAAAGCAATGCAAACGTGGTGCCTGGTGAGGGTATTTCGATTTTTAGTACTGGATAAACTATCCGAGGATGATGAATATCTGTTACTGATTATATTATTGAATCGAATTAATGAAATAGTTTTTAGTCCAAAATGTGTTGTACAACTGTTACCGTATTTAAGAGATCTAATTATAGAGCACGAGATCCTTTTTAGACGTTTATTTCTTTTGTGGTGTATGCGCTTCGAAGCCAAACATCATTTATTCAAAACGTATGGAGCAGTATGTTGCAATTTCAAAAATTTACCATTAAGCATGGTAAGAGGTGGCCAAATTTCATCAAACAACAACATCTCTTTAGCGGTTCAGAATGCTTCAAGCAGCTATGATTTAAATAAGATTGGTTTTACAGACAACTTTCAGATTTTTACGAACAAAAAGGCTCAGTTATATGGGGCTGAATATAGAATTGGTCTTTTTGTTGTTATGTGTAAAATCGAACCTTACATATCAGATTTCCCCACTTTTGGACCAATAAAAGAAATTCCATTAGTAAATAATATGATGTACTTATGGTGTGTGCAATATGAAACATTAGAGCTAGAAGACAAATTAAATGCTTATCGTAGACATCCTAAGAATAATCATGTATTAATTAATGCAGAAAGCTTTGTAGATTTTAAAACGTGTTCTGTTTGTAATACTTATCTAGATGATGCGCAATATATTTCTTTGCCACATGTTTTATTGTGACTAATAGATTATAGTTTATTGTTTTATATATTATATTGTATGAAATATTTATTGAAACAAATACTTGCAGTAGATAATGAATTTACTGGAGAATCATTGACTGCCCTAACCAAGGAGGATCTCACAGAAATGAAAATCAAGGTGAAAGTATGTAGACGAATAATGCAAATTGTTGACAACATTAACAAAAAGGTAGATAAATAATACTGTGTTGTGGTACGTAGAAAAAAGTTGATTTATTGCGCGCGAGTGGTTTGTCACCCGAGCATAAGCAATGATGATAATCACACATGTGTAGAATAAATTTTCCATGCATATCGCACATAATTTATTCCTTCAAAGAGCGCCAAATGCGATTTATCGTCCGCGGAGAAAATGTTTATTTTTTATTTCTGTATTTCATTTTTTTTTTCCAGTTTCCAGTAAAGTCTCCCAGTCCTCGAACTACAGTTTCAAAGCATTGCAATGATGAACTCGATCTCGACAAGATGTGTGAGAATTTTACGTAAACATTACCATTGTCTATACCACAAAAGGTTAACAGAGATGATTACTCATTTTCAGACGCAAGCGATTTAAGTAATTCGTCAGATTTGAAAATTACAAAGAGAAACTTGTAAGCGGAAGATAAAAATGTATCCACATCTAATTCTGAAGGTATGCAATGAAATTAATAATATTTCGATCTCACAATTAAAATGAGTGTAATCTTATTTGTCTTATTACTGATTTCTTATGGACTTCTCACAAATCAAAACAACTGTACGGTAGTAACTTCAGAACAATCTGATGCTGAAAGTGAACCTCAATTTTCAGTCAAGCTAGTATTATTTGCTGTAAACATTTTATATTTTTCAGCATCTTCCAATTAGACAGTGGATAGCTGAGGCAAAAGATGGTGCTAAATTAATTAAAAAATTGGATGAAGGACGATTTGATCGCGCAGATAGACAAGCAGTCGTACGTGAAACAGTGTCTGGTCTATGTAGAATAACCAATTCTTATTAAGTAATTATTTCATTTAATATAATGCAAATTTGAACGGTAATAATATGATTTTTAATTTTTGTATAGTACTGTGACGAAAGACATGCAAAACGCAGCAACGATGTCTATTGTACGAGATTTTCCTAAATTGAAATCTTTGAACGGCCTTGGTCACGTTAGTTGAAATTCATATTTTGAGTACATTACAATGTATGTGACTTAAGTGGCGCTATGACTCATAAGATGGGCCATTTAAGTACTGGTATTGTACAAGATTTTTATCGTTTGCAGTAATTATGTTGATTTAAAAATATTTTAGAAAAGCTTTTTTGATATGAAATCTGGTAAAGGATTTATTCAGTACCGTTTTGGAACAATGAGAAAAGGAGATAGATCAAAATTATTGAGGAATAGAAAATCAAATAAAGTAGATGAAAACGAGCCAAACAGTAAAATTCCCAAAGTTGATGGGGGAGAAAAATCAAAACTACTAAGTGATTTGGAACTGAAAGAAATAGTAAATACTGTTCAATTATAATATATTATTTGAAATAATGGAAGTTTCTATATTAACATAAATACTGTAAAAAGTTTTATTAATTTTTGAAGGTCTCATGGATGAACCTTAAGGTACCAGATTCATCAAATAAATTATCTTTACAAAAAGCATTCGAAAAAACAAGGGAAAACAGGCTTGAAGAGCTGAAAAATCCCCCCAATACAGCAGCTGACGTATTAAATAAATACCAAGTAATAAAGGCTTATAAAGGAGATATGGTAAGTTGTCTCGATACATTATTTGTTATCGATATTCAAGTTTAAAATAAAATATAGGGTAATGAATATTTTTATACGCAATTGCCAGATTGATAAGGAGTTCAACGCACTTTTCTCAAATAAAGATTTATTTATAGGTGAATTTCCTAGCTTTTATACTGAAAAAATATTACAGTATGCAAGTGAAATACTTCCACAATATAAAGATATCTTACCAAATTATGCAGGTAATGTATAGAAATTTCGCAATATATTACAACAGTATGTATGTCATGATATATATATATATATATATATATATCTGTAAACGATTATTCTTATAAGAATAATCTTTTACAGATAAGTTACGAGCTGTTTGCTTTCTGCCACATCCCTTACCATCACCTAAGTACACTGTTGGTAAAAGGAATGTTAAGGTATGTAATTTCTTTATTTTTTTTTACACCGTGTGTGCGAAATGCGATTTCGCGCACGCTGTGTTAAAAAATAATGATCAATACGCGTGCGAAGTTGATTCTGCACTCGTGTGATTGTTACACGACAAACCTCACACACGTGCCAGAATCAACTCTTTCGCTTTACTATCGAAATGTACTACTCCATAACTTATCTTATTATACGATATTAATAATAAGGGAAATGATAAAGGAAAGGGTGAAGGCAAATCAAAGCAGTCGACTGCTCAAGATGAAATGTCGATCCCACGACCAACCTTGTTACGGATAATTCCTGTAAGTAAAATCTAATTGAAGTATAATAATAAAGTTGATAAAGTAAACCAAAAGTTTTTTGCTTATAGGATAACGGAGAAATTCTTCAGAAATTGAATACAAAACAAAAAGTCTAACCCTTTCTTATTTTCGCTACACAAGGCGAGAACAGTGACGGAAAGATTAAAGGAAAATTTTACATACAAATTGATTCACAATTGATTGAATTGTCGCCCAATTTCATAAAGTTTTTCGATAATTTATTTAAATTGCAATACATTCCCGATATAGAATTCAGTAAAGTATGAGAATGTAAACTTGCAGAATTTGTATGATTTTATTTCAAATTGTATTTTTTCGTTTGGAACGCCTAAGCGTTCGGCTGATTTATTAAATACAAGGCTGCATAATATATAAATGTAATAAAATGTAATTTAATAAATATTTTACGTCTAAACATTTCACTCTCATTTACATAATATCCTCTTACAAAATCCTCTTCTCTAAGAAGATATCCTGAAATATTTTGGAAAATACCTGCTCTAATTAGAGAAGAAATTGCACTCTAAAGCAAGAGCCTAAAATATTTATCAAAAAAACGTTGCTCTAATTAGAGTTAATTTTCACTCTATTAGTGAAATGTGCACTCGAGTTCGAGTGAAAAATAATGATCTAAGAGCATTTATACTTCACTCTTTTTAAGAACGAAATATCACTCTAGCTAAGAGAGGCGTTTCACTCTACATAGAGATGATGAGAATTGACCTTTTGTCAGAGTGAAAACTATCTCTAATGGAGTGATTTTCACTTTAAAATTTTAGCGTGTGGAGGGAATTTTCCGCGAAGTACCAACAACATGACCTATAATTTTCACCGTATCTATCGAGAGTCCAAGTACGGAGAGTCCAGCATATCGGGGAAGATCAACACTCATCTTCCAGAAGGGACTTCTGGTCAGTGGCACATCGCAGTCAACGCAACTCATCGTTTCTGCATTCATGGTTTTTTTTGCACTGCAACTTGAGGTCAGGCCTATGTCCATATATATATATATACCTCGCCGATAAGCGCGCGAAATCTTCGCGCCGCTGGACTCGACGTTTCATGCTTCGCTACAAGGTGGCAAAATCAGCGTCCAAATATACGCGCATGCGTTAGGCCCGCGTAATACGCGCTGCGCGCATGTTTTGAATATTGGAGCGCGTGAAATTTAAATAGATAAATGGGTGCTAAGGCTCGAATTTAAAATTTTAAATTAATTTAGGCACACTCTGATCAGTGATTTAATTGGTCTAACCTACAGTATTATTTACACTTGCTTTTATATTATTTTTATTTTTTTTTACCAAAGATGTCGCGCACGTCATGCAAAAAGTGCAATAAAATTCTTCGGGTAAATACCAAGATGCGTAGATGTAAGGATTGCGACTTGCCCTATCACGATATTTGTCATAACTGGGTAACTCTGACAAGTGGCAAATTTGCGTGTCAGGAGTGTAGGACGAGAAAACTGCAAAAGAAGAAAAGCGAAGCAGTTACTACTAGCATAGCTCCCATGTCGCAAAATAAGTCCACTAGTACGATCAAAGCACGCATTCCGCTAATAAGAGGTACTATAAATACTACTAGTAATACTAGTAATAATAGTGCAAATACATGCTGGTGTTAGTAACATTGGTACCGTTGACCCGGATGTTATGGTTGTAAACGCTCCCAATAGGGTGCCCGACATGGATGCTGAGAACTTCAATGTTTCCGCGCCGAATATTAATGTACATAGCTATGTATCTTCGAAACTAACAGCGTCAAAACCATCCTTGAGCGCCATTTCTACGAGTGGCTCAGTTGTGGTTCTGGTAGCATTCGGTATTGCTCACTGCCATCCTCCATGCTGGACCTCTTTGGTAACAGGTTTGAGTTGCTGGAGAATTCGATCGACGGTCTGAAAGCTCTTCTCGTGGAGAAACTCAGGGCCGCTAGTGCAGATTCGGCACCCTTCACAGCATTGGAGGAGTCGATCAATTGTCTGGTCGCCAGGATTTCCTCGCTGGATGAAACGATTGCTGAGCAGTCGTCTATACTGGAGGGACTGCGCGGTGACCGTTTGTTGCTTCTACAGGAAAACTCAAACCTTAAACAGGACATTAAAAGCCTTATGTCCAAAATAACATCTGTCGTTGATAGCACAGGTGGTGGTGACGCTGCCTAGGGTTGTCAGCGTGGCCTCAGTCTTGCGGAAGAATAGCAAATCTTTGTTTCCCTTAGAGACCATGATGGGTATCATGTCCGTATGCCCGATCACGTCAGATATTAGTCTTAATAAAAATAGTAGTGTTTGTTTAATTGACGGTAACAACAATACAGTGCTAAACAAATCTGCGATATCGCTTCTGACCTTGATGGGTCTCGAATGCGACACAAGCGGCGTCGGATCTAGGGTCCTCGCCCAGCGAAAGTCGCCGCTCCGGAGCTGAGCGGAGGCGTCTCCGTGGAAGGGACACTGGCTTGTGGTGGGTATTCAGCGGAAATAGTTATGACAAAAAAAAGTGATGGTCCCGATGCAATGTGTGCAGATATAGTGTTTGCTGTCCTCACCACGGTCGTCCTTTCAATAGTGAGAGGAGATCTTGTATTCACGCGTCTGTTCAGAGCTGGCGCGAGGCTGAAGGACGGGGCGCCGGTTTCGTCGCATCGGCGTTCACTAAGGGTACTTTGTCTCTCTCATCGTAAACTTGTGGATAAAATAATGCGTTCGAAGGGGAGATTCACAGCAATGAACACGAAGCACATCAACGTAACCTCTCTTAGTGAAGAAACGCGTAAAAGCCTTATTTAGAGTAGGATTTTTATTAATGAATATTTAAGTAAAAAGAATTTTAGTCGTTTGAACAATCTAAAATAGATTTCGCGCGCTTTGAAATTCAAATACACTTGGCAGAGAGGCGGGCGATTCCTTACTAAGAGACGAGACGGTGGAAAAATGGGCGAATTTTCTTCGGCGGCAGACCTGCATGCGTTAGCGGCTTCCTATGGGAAGATTGTTAAGACTGACGAAATTGTCGAGTCTTCAGCCAGAGAGGTTGCAAGGGCTCTTGATGATGTACCCAAGCGGCCTATAGTACAAGGTTGGGCCTTGGCCCCAGCTGGTCGGGCGTGACTACGTCAGGGTAAGAGGGAGACGAACAGGGTGTTTCAAGCGGGGTTCCTCAATGCAACTTCGCTGTTTGTGCATATGGGCATGTTTTGACAGTTTCTGGAGAGCGTTCGCCCCTCATATCACTTGTTTGGCGTGGCGAAGACGCGATCTTATTCTGAGGTTGACGACCTGTTTGTCCAGGTTGATGGGTATTCCATTATGAGACAGGATAGAAATAAGCGTGGGGGTCGTGTCGCCCTTTACATCCGTAATGACAATGTGCGACAAGGTACTATGTCACCTCTATTTGTTGCGCTAGTTTACCGTCCACCGAGTATCCCAGACTCGGATGACTCTGATCTTATTAATGATCTACGCAGATACTCAGTGGACTACGAATGCAGAATTGTAATGGGGGACATCAACGCAAACATGCTGTCGAGCTCTCACGATGCAGAGTTTTTTTGAGAAATTGCGCGAGAGTTGAATCTCAAATTTGTAGATCATGGCGCAACGCATCATGTAGAAGATTCTCACACCTGGACTGATGTGATCCTAACCGACGAAGACAATACGGTGCTGAATGCGAGCAAAACACTGGCGACCTTTCCAAGTAGACATAATGTAATTGATGTTGAGATTAACTATCATACTGTTAAACCTCCAACTCTCAACGGGTTTGAATATAGGGATTTCAAGGATATTAAAACGGAGGAACTTCTGTCCCTATTAGCCGCTTGTGATTGGTCGCCAGTTGGTTGCACTGGAAGTGGAGTTGACACACGACTAAAAAATCTTTGTCACATTACCATAAATGTCATTGACCAACTTGCTCCATTCAAACAATTTAGACCCAGAGGAAAAATACGTCCTCCTTGGGTATACTCAGAGTTACGAGACTTGCACAATCTTCGAGACGCAACACATAGACGGTATAAACGTATGAAACGGACACGATTATGGACGGAATATTAGACGATAGCACAGGATGCTGAAGAACGTACTGCGCTCGCGCGTGAAGCTTTATTCAGAGCAGAATCTTTAACGCGGTTGATAACAATAAAAATGTGTGGAATGAACTACGTAATCTGGGTTTGGTGTCTAAAGCTAAGAACGACCTACACGACTTCACACCAAACGAATTAAACGGTCATTTCGCTGGAGTGTCCAAATCGAACTTTGAGGGCGAGGCAGACCTGGATGACATTGTGTCGATGGCTGGCGAGGGAGGATTCACTTTTCGTGACGTCACCCTTGCTGACATCGTGCTTGCTGTCGCTCATTTCTCGTCTCAAGCAAAAGGCGAGGATGGAATTCCGCAGAAAATCGTTGCGAAATCATTACCCATTATAGGCCAACATCTAGTGACACTGTTTAATCTATCGCTATTCACGGGGACTTTTCCGACGGCTCGGAAGAGAGCACATCTTGTGCCGCTTAAAAAGATACCAAGTCCATCAGCAGTCTCGGGCTTTCGTCCAATAGCCCTGCTGCAGACTATTGAGTTCTGGCAAGCGCAGAAAGTTCTTGACCCTCACCAGACTAGTTTTCGACGCAACAATTCAATGCAAACAACACTGCTTAAACTCACAGAAGACATTAGGACTGTCAAAAACTCGATGTTGATACTTGATATTTATTATATCAAACACATATCTAATAATCAGATTATTTTGAACTTCTAAATAATATGTGTAAAAATGCCTCATTTAAAGAAACAGGAACAATATTTTATTATTTCAGTATTCAAAGAATTTGCAGGTTGTTTTTTAAATTAAAGATTGAAGTTATCAAATTAAAAAGTATATATATCATTTAACATGGCGAATTATATCAGTGGATTTCAATTGTTTCGTAAAACATACGTATTCGATATTTTTTTAAATCAATTCTGAAATACAATTAAATTACATTACACATTATGGTTGTTATTATTCAAATAATTGAAATTTAAAATTAATTAATTCAAGCTTCAACATATAGATTTTGTAATTTATTTTATAAAAATAATATCTGGATTAAAACTATAATATAATTTAGCACATATCACAACATTAAGTTGGTTCTATTAGTAATAGAACTAACATTATAATATAATTCATTTACAACTACATCTATAACTATTTCTTACAGTTATATGTTTCTTATAGGGTGTGTCGATCAGAATCGTTGCAGTAAAAGATAAGTATTGGAAGAATATTTATGATTTTTAAAAACTATGATTGAATGTAGCTAATATTAAATAGAATTATTAGAAGGCAAAAAAATCAGTTTCAACCTTACAGAACAAGTCCAATTAGCTTATGTATGGAAGCTTCAATAACAATTAACCCTATTAGAAACATTTAATGTTAATGCATAATCATTATTTGGTGTTTGTATTTGGCTTCTGGAAGCGAGGCCCTGCTCTCCCTGTATTAATAAATAACAAAGAATGTATAACCTCAATTTCTAGCCAATTTCATCCAGTTCTCATGGCGTAAAATACACGAAGACAATTGACCATTGTTTCACAACTAAAAAGCCGGACAAGTGAAAATTCTAAGTTAACATTTTCGTATACGTTTACAGTTAAACTAAGTATATTAAACTAATAAATACTTTGATCTGACTCTCAACAATGCGCCATAATAATGCGACAGATCCCGTGTTAATTAGACTCCAAACATCAATTTGGAATGATCATGATGTCATGCGTTTGTTTTCTAACTCTAATGACCAATCATATTATATTGCGCATTTTTAAAAGTTACTTTGTTTCTTTAGTATATGAGGCGTTTCGTGTCAACTCTTCCAGCACGGCACGCGAACTCCAAATCATCATATTTCTAACACGGGTTTACGCTACTATAATGTCACTAAAAATTCTTTAATAATTATTTTCTATGTATTTTTTCCTCAGCTTTTCAACGGTGTAGGCAACTTTTCCAAAATTAATTTCCAATTTTGATTCTAATACTCGTATTTGGTTTACATTGAGGTGGAAAAATAATCTCTACGAGTAGTCTCTTTGTTGATTTGGCCGACGTTTTGGAGGCTTAATCCTCCGGAACGTCAGCCGAATCAGTATGATACCCACTCGCCGCTCTCTCGCCTTTCTCGCGAAACACTACCCCCCTACAATCACACGCACCACTCACAATCAGACATAACACACAATCACACACTCTATCCATTTCGCAATAGTACCAAAATCCCTTCAGTATCATATCTCCTGTCAGCTCAACAACATCAGACTGATAATAAAACCTTCTCTGGATATTTTTATTTTACTTAACTTGACGATTACAACTTTTATTAATTGACAATTACAACCTTTATTATCTGACATATGTAAGGTAAGTTTTTAAATCAAGTCCTTGTATAACTGTGTGCTTTTTGTAAATATTTTATCAATAAATTTTAGTGGCCTTGAAGAGGGAGGATTAAGCCTCCGAAATGTCGGCCGAGTCAACAAAGAGACTACTCGTAGAGATTATTTTTTCACCTCAACTTTTCCAAAACTTTTCATTTACACCTTGAAAAACTATAAAACGTCTTAGATCTGGAAAAGTATATTTTTAATATTTTTCTTAATGCTTTATATTGAAAGCTGAGTAAATTTTACATAGAAAAATATATTTATGTGTTATCTTTAAGACGCGTAAAAGTGGACGCAACGCCGCGCTGCTCGTTGGTTTGGTGTGCATTACGCGCATGGGCTTGATCTGCCTGGTTACTTGTCAACCATTCACTTTTTACCAATTTAAATTTATCAGAGTAATCATTTTATAAATTTTCATACTTTTTTTAGGTTTCCTAGCTTTTGACATGGATTGCTGTTTTTCAATGTCTTCGACTTGGCGTGTTAGATGACGCTGTCAGTAAAGCTACTGGTATTTTTTATTTTCTCTGTCTGACAATTTGTTTTGGAATGATTTGATACATAGGACTTAAAGATGTTTTCTTCAGCAACAATTTACTTTAATCTATTGCAATAATAACATGAAATTGTACAGTTCCTGGTATAGATTTTGCCTCATCTAATGTTGGTTTTAATTCAAGAGCAGTATTTTTATAAAACTCTTTACTGCTATAAAAAATTTCGTTTCTTTGCAATAACCTTTAGCCCAGTTGTAGAGATCTTCTGGCGTTAAAATCCGATTATTCGAAGAAAGCTGTATATTTGCACTTTTTGCACTTTTTTTTAATATTCGAGCCTATGCCATCACATGCACCTTTGCCATGTGCATAAAATGATATCCAGCTTGAATTCCAAATTCTCTCATGGAAAAGAAGAATTTGGAAATTACTTTTATTTTTAAAATGCTAACTTGCTCCATCTGTTAAATAATACATTTTTTCAACTGTGAAATTAGATTTTGATACTCATAATACGTTGTAACCCACCCGCCGGCCCTCTCGCACAAGCCCCTAAATGCGCACAACCTGGCACACCGATCTGTAACAGGATCTGTAACAGGAGCTCGGTGCCTAGGCAACTTGTGCAGCTACCAGAACACGGAATAAATCTGATTTTTGTTAAAGAATAATTATTTTTGTAATTATTTCACCTCCCTCTGCTTCTCGCATGCAGAGACCCTCCTACGCAGCCCTGCAGGCCGAATTGACGCTCACTCGGCTCTACCTCACTCAAGCCGATAGGGCGAGAGTTTCGGAAAGACGACGTCGATCTCCGCTAGAAGTCAACGCTACCACCCAGACCGAGCCGACGACCGCCCACCAGGACTGCAGCACTCAGATGGAATAGCCACCTCTCGTCTCTCCTACGCCTCAGCCGAGGCCGCCCATTCCAAAACCCGCAGGCTACATCCTCAGCACCGAATGGCCGGAGCACCTGGAGTTGTTGGATGTACCAGCTCGTCCTGTTTCTCCAGCCTTCAGAGCGCTCTTGACGTCCCCGCCGGCGGCTCCATTACCAGCAGCCACAGCTAAGCATCATCAGCCGGAAGATAGCGGCGAAGCAAGCCCCTCGGCCGAAGCCCCGCTAGGTCCTGCTGGTCTCTCCGACCAAACGGAAACCGTCGCCCTTTCCAGTCGTGAGGAAGCGGACCATTCCCAAAAAAGACTGGGATTCCGAACCCGAGGGTCGTCCGCAGAGAGCTCCTCAAACCTCCGCTGCACTTTCCACCGAGGAAGAAGGTGGCACGCGCTCCTCCTCCTCTGGTGTCTTTGGCCGAGGAGAAGGCCCATCCACGGCCCATGGTTTTTCCAAAGCGCTCCGCGCCTCTTCGTCATTTTTGAGTGGATCGATCTCTCTTTGGAATTGGTCCCGTAATAAATGCAAACATAAGGCTCCTTAAAGCCCCCCTCTTCCCCCCTTTATCAGAACTGGGTGGTGTAGCCTTCACGTGGTTGGGCGGCGCTCCCTCGTCCAGACTCGCTCCCAGAGTCGACCTAGAGAGATTCGAGCAGTGTCCGCTCTGTAGGCAACGTAGAAGCTTTAACAAGGACTTAGCAGTGGCACCAAGGGCATCATCACGGGCAACACCAGTCCCCCTGTACCCGTGCACTCCAACAGACAGCCCGACACCTCCGCACTCTTCCTCCACCCCTGCAGGCCGCTCATATAAAGTGGCGCCCAACGAGGAGTCAGACTTCCGAGTTTGCCGAGAGAGCGCTCTCGCTCTCCTCCGCTTCCGCCCACCCCAGCAGGCCTACTTATATCAAAATTATCGGAAATAACAGCCATGCTTACATGTTTAAGCTTATTATCTTATTGTAATAGACCACAACTGCAAAAACAGAAGTATGGTTGTTATTCCAATGGAACGATTGCGTAGAATTACGAACGCGTAGTTTTCTGCAAAATCGCAACACACTAGGAATTCTCCTTGGAGATTCTTTTTTAGGTAATTCACAGCAAGTGATGGTTTCTTGGTGAAAAAATCGTGACTTTAAATTTAATTAATTTCTCGGCCAGTATGTCTATAAATTCGTGAACATTCACTGTTTTCGAAGCTATTGTACAGCGGTCTATTTGAAAGCATAATTCATACTGTATTTCGAAAGTATTATTTTATTAAAACATTCAAGTAAATGTTCTTCCAATGTAGACATGTTGGGACAATCTATCTATCATGCGCATTATTAAACACAATTGCCTCGATGCAATCATGGTAGTTTTTGAGACGCAATACAGTATTTTTTTGTTAATCTCTTTACATCAATAGCATCTAGCATAAGCTTGACGTTTTCGTGATGTGCATACACGTATATATTATTTGTACTATTCCAGCTAGAACACAATGCGTTAGTCTCAATTGTATGAATTTAGTAAAGTTAATTTTAACATGTTTATGTTATTTTTTAAATAAACAATAAATTTCATTCAAATTACCAAGAAGTCATCTTTTTTGAATATGTTCTCTTTCACCGCTGCCTGGCATAAGTCGACTTATATCGTCACTTTCATAAGAACTTTTTACTAAATTTACAGTTTCAGATAGAAATAGATTGTCACGTTTCTTATCAGGTATTGATAAAATTCCGCTTTTAGCGACTAACTCTTTCGCTTCTCGAGTTTCCCATTCATAGCAACGGAACTCTCTAATTAAGTTCTTACGAGACCAAAACTCAGGGGCAAGAGTAAGTAATTGAATTCTATCTTGTTTAGTTATGGAATCTGAAAACTTGTTTTTATTGGATCGAAAACTGCTACACCTGCTTTGTGATATTCATCGTTACACTCTAGTTTAGCTTTTGTGCATCAAAATGAGGTAAATCCTTTTTTAGTTTGTAATATACCATCGACAGCTGGAACAGATTTTTGGTTTCTCTGAGACGAGGGAATATGAATTTCTTAAAGTTATTGGAAAGTCAAACAAATCTTTCGATGAAGTATGATTACTTTTATTCAAAGGGTTTATGTAATTCATTTTCTACGCTCAATCCATTGCAGTTGCTACTATAAACCGAAGAAATGATTAAACCGATAATCACAGATGGTTCAGTCTTTGAATACACGAAGAATATAATCAAAGTTTGACGCCGTTGAAATAGATTTTGTAAGTGATTTATCTAAAAGAGAGTCATCAGCGACCATGTTGAAATTTTTCACAGCTGATGCTTACCTCGTCGTCATGTGAGTATGAGTATCGCGCGTGTGCCTATGTATGCTGGGCGCGTGCTCCTTATGTGAGCATATCTATGCTTCATCTACATCTCTGTTTTCATTCCTCCCTCTAATTATATATATATATATATATATCAAATTTTAAATTTACCACTGCAACGAGGCAGCCGTCTTGTGTAAACACATATAGAAACTTAGCTGCACGCACACCGATACGGGGCCGAACCATGAAGGAAGAGAGAAGGAAAAGCAACTCCATAGGCCGCGGCGAGCAAAAGACGGTCGCAGTTTTCGCCAGAGATCGAGCCGTAACCTCACTGGTTATAGCGCCATCCGACGGGCGGAAGACAGAAGCTTCCCTATTTTACTGTTACCGACTGCTGCAATTTGCTGGGATAATAGTTTTGCATGTGCAGCTTTTGCTAGGGATGTTAGAAACAATTAATATTGATAAATAATTGAATGTACATTATAAATAAACAAATTATAAAGATTGTGTATGATAGCTATTTTAGGGCATTTGACAAGGGGTTGTAAGTTTTATCAATAAGAACTATATATTTTCAAATCGTTAGGCTCTCGATAGATGGCGCTGGAACCAGTGAGGGTTCGGTGGTCTCGCTATCTCTGGAGGAAAAGTCGTCCCAGTTTCTGAATACTAAGTTGCTTCTCCTTCTCTCTTCCTCCATGGGCCGAACACAACAAACAGAAAGGCGAGTTCGCACGAAGCGGAGCAAGCGCGCGCACTCACAGCGACACACAGACAACAGCCCCGTATACACTAACGCACAGCGGCTGGCTATATAAGACCAGCCACCGGACTAGGAGGACAGTTCAGCTCGAGCGGTCAGTCTGGGCAGAGCCGTGCGCACACGACACTGCACAGAAAGGACCAGCAAGACCGACCCATAGACCTTCCGTCACGTGAGCACACGTGACGGTGATTCTGCGCCGACCGACCACACTCCTGATTACCATCGTGTGCACACGGGATAACCAGGAGACCCAGGAGACAGCGAAATGACCTCCTCGTGAGCACACGTGGGCGCCGACTCTAGGTCTCACCGACCGTACACCACACCAGACCGTAATCTGCCTTACCTCTGTGAGCACACAAGGTAAAGGAAACTCCGAGTCAAAGGAACTAGGAGCCACACCAAGTCGTGCGCACACGTCTTGGTGAGACACCGCCACAGGGTGGTCAGGAACCGTAGTGCGAAAGCATCTAGAAGCAGCCGTACACGCACGGCTCCGCTGACGACAGATGAAACGCGAATCAACACACACACACCCGCACCGCTCCGTACAGTACCGAAGACATTGTAAAGCTATTCCGTACCAAGACTCTGTAATCGTATTGTAAAAGAAATCTTTCTAAACCACTCGCGTTGGTTTCTCTGTTTCAGATCGGAGAGAACATCTAAACTCCATATGTAGAATAAGTACTATAAATATATGATCAATTGACTACAGATAAGCCTTATTATTCTCCATTTCCACATTGCGAATCCTGGTTCCGACTGAGACATTCGGTACAGGGGAAACGCAACCGTTACACCACTATCTCTTTACCTATCTTAACCTTCATCTTCTATTATTTCAAAATATGTTTTTTTTAATTATTATGCCTAAGCTATACCTGTATTTCTATTTCCTTTTGATTTTTTTTCGATCTCTGAGTTTATTTTGATACGGATTTATAATCTAATTTTAAATTTATAATTCTGAACTCCATGCTCATACTTTTGTTGTTTACCTCTTTTGTTTATTTATATTGTTTTATTATATGTGTAGTATATGGCGCCATTATACGTATACTCTTATTTGCGAGACTGTTTCTATCTCATACCTATTCTCAATTTCTGTCTTTATTTGTCCCTAATGTGTATACCAATGTTTTTCTATAACCTCACATGTAAATCTACATTCCTATCCTTCTTATCCAATCATAACATTTCTTTCTCTGCGTTTCTATCAACATTTTAATACATCAGCAACGCGAGTTTTAAAGACAAGTCAGCAATATGAGTGCCGATCCGTGGTACGATGCACCGCTTGCGCTTGTTAAAGCACAGGCGTCTGTCTTTCGGGTACGCGAGTTCGAATCCCGTCGTCTACATTGTGGCTCGACTCTGTTTCTCCTTTTTGTTCGTTACACTTGGCATCCCCTGTGCGGGAAATCACCTATTTAGAAATCAGCTAAAAAGTTCTTCTGATCGTTCTTACCCACAAAACATAGCTTTTTACCTTACCCTCTAATAAATCCTCCGATCTTGCCTTCAGACGCGCCCGTCTCTGATTTACATTTGATCAAGCAGTAAAAGGCGTATGACCTATGTAGTCAATGTAGACTGCAGCTCAGTGTCAATAAGACACGGAAGAGGTATATGAAGCAGACTCTGCCTATTAGTAAGGAAGTTCGCAAGCTGAGGACGACTGCAACGCGAGCTTTGGAGACGAGTCATCGAGACGAGCGAGAACGAGCAGTCTGTCCCTCCTTTTTGTTCGGTGCACTTCAAACAAATCAAGAATTCGACGACCCGAGTCCGCATGTAAGCGACGGCTCGCTCGTGCGCGGAAACAGGTGCCATCACACAGCCCCAGAATGTGAAATAGAAAAAATAAACCTTGGAGATGGCAATTGCTTATTTCGTTGCTTTTCGTATTTTTTGTTTGTTACGGAAGAAAATTATATGAAAATTAGAGCCAAAATTATAAATCATGTTTATGAGAATTGTAGAATATTTTGAGCCATTTATCGTAAGTGATGAATCTTGCTCTTTAAAAATTACTGATAGAAGTACTTATGAAATGCATACGTCAATGGATGGTACGTACGGTAGTGAAATAGACATTATAGCATTTTTTTGGATTTCAGTTTCAAGAACAAACTTTATAAATCCTATATATTACGGGAACGATTCTATTACTTATAATGAAAATGAATTGAATTTATTTTTACCTGATCCAATAGACACAGAATATTATGACACACAAAATCATAAAAACTTAAACTATTGGGCTAATTATAAAAAAATCTAATATTTCAAATCACGATGCTTTAAAATTAAAAATAGTCGAAATTGTTCATTCAAACACTGATTATCGAAAAAAGAAAAGGGAAGGTGACTTAATTGAAAATATGAGTGAAGATCGTTCAATAAAGAAACAGAAGAATGACAGAGTAGAAAATACTTCTTATTCTTTAGATAAAATGATTCTGCCGGACACATGAGCGAAGTCAGATTACAAAAGAAAAGGTCTAAAGATATTGTTGAAAATATAGCTGATAATATAGCGAAAATGCGGTGCAAGGATGTGGTTCTGAACGTGATAGACGATAGATTAGAAAAAAAAGTTGCTAAGATGTAGTTGAGAACATGTCAGATGACAGATTAGAGAAAAAGAGATGCAAAGATATAGTTGAAAATATGATTGAGGTTAGATTAGAGAAAAAAAAAGTTTAAGGATATAATAGATCATATTACAATAGAAATCGCGTTAACAAACATCACCAGATTCAAAGAGCAAATAAACTATTTTCATCAAAACTTTCGTACGTAAATTTTGTTAAAATGGATTACGTATGTCCTTATTGCAATGCTTCTAACTGGTCCGTAGAGTTTTTTAAGAAAATGTGTTATCATAATAGTAAAGTAAAATTACCACTGTTCAGTGAAAATAATGATAGTTTGAAAGAATTATTATTGAATGGTAGAAAATTTAGAGATTTTATTCGTTATTACAGTAATATTTTCTCGTTGGCTAAATTTAAAGCAAACGTTATCAATGAATTTAAATCTGGAAATTATAATTTAAAAATTCAAGGTCTAGTTTGTCATATATAGCCTAAAACAATTAAAATCTCAAATGATACAGCTTATTGTAGTCAAATTTATATATATGACACTTTAGAAGCTACTGAAATAAGACTTAATAAAAATTCAAAATTGATTCATGAACATATTGAAATGATATCTAAAAAAATAATTTATATTCAAATAAATTTAAAGGAATTAACTAACTCAGAAATATTAACTGAATACTGTTTGTATTTTACACAGCATAAATAAAGACCAACGTAGAGATAATAAACCCTCTACAGGTAAAAGTGCGGCATTAATCGATTCCAACGATCGTGATGTTCCAACTAATTAAGATCTTTCAATTTATCCAAAAGATTTGCCAAAAGCAGTTAAAAATTCGTCTGTTGTGAATACGCTTACTTATCATTTAGATCCTATGATCTTCCCAATGATGTTTCTTTCTGGAGATTTAGGTTGGAATCTAATGTTCAAACAAAATGAAAATAGCTCTAAAACTCTTACTCCTCGTCAATATTATTCATACAGATTAGCATACAGACCCACATCCTAATGTTCTGCTACTTCGTATTGTAGTAGATTCACTCAACCATATATTATTCAAGTATACATAATTATAGAAAGTAATACATTTTTCTAAGATATAATTAAAAAAAGTTACGCGTTGAATGTTATCAAGGTTTAGTAGATCATGTAACAAATAGTGCTTTAAATAATGCGATAAATTTTGAATACAAAGAAATATTAGGTAATTTATCTGTTCTTCCATCTACATATAGAGGAAGCTCTACATCTAGAGGAAGCCCAAATTACATGTATTGATAGTTCTTAGATTCTGTGACTACAGTGAAAAAAAGTCGGTAGTAATCTAGATTTATTTGTTACAATGACAACTAATCCTAATTGGCCTGAGTTAAAATAAATATCAAAAAAATTTCCACCGAGATTTACTTGTAATGATATTGCACCTATATGCGGAAAAATTTTCGGTAATGTAATAGCTCACGTTTATATCATAGAATTTTAAAAAAGAGGTAGTCTTTCAGAGCTCCCAAGAGGTTCCGTCGGAAGCACATTATATTCGAATCATACAATGTACTTCAGGCGTGTTGATATTTTGTTTGCTTTTTTATTTTATTTTGTATCACCAATAATTTCATATAATTTTAAGACACGACAAAGTATATAAAATTATGGTTATTAACTTCATACTTTTTCTAAGTAAATATTAGTTAAATAATCATTTAATATTTCACAGTCGATAAAATATTATTGTATTATATCCTCCAATAGTATGAAATTAACTCAGTACTGTTATTAAATGATTATTTTGGTTTCTGTTGTGTTGTTCGGCATTGTGTATAATACTGATCGATATAAAATAATTCAAAAATAATTTCAATCCATACAAAATACATGTATGTAATACTGAATATATTCTTTAAATTTTGATATTTTTATACATAATTAGAATTTAGGTATAAATCCGAAAAAAACCAATGAAGTTTTATAAAACTATACAAATATAAATACAAAAATATAAAACTATATAAATATAAAACTGATAATCAAAAATAAAAAAACTATGCAAATCACAGTAAATTTATGCTATGACTTTAAAGCAAATTGTTTGTAAAACAGGATGAATTTGAGGGAGGAGGGATGATTAATATAATTCAGAATATTGGCAATTATGAGGGGCACTGTCATTTTTTAAGACAGTCGAAAACAGAAAATGTGTTTACGGAATTTCAATATAAGTCGAATAGTTGATGTAATAAATGTGGGAATTTTATCTAAACATATACATTTTGATACTATCTTTGATTATCATTCTATTCTTATAACATCTATAATTTACTTCTTTCATTTCGTGTTTTTCAATCTGAGCATTTAATGCTCGAAAACGATTTCTATGTGTTTCGTACTGTTGACTTTGGATAAGGATTAAGCTATTCATTTAGCACCGATCGAATTAACCGCCAAGTTGGGTATATATAAAAAAAGTCGTAAATCTAGAAAACAAACAAATAAGTCGCGCGCGTATATTTATATCGTACGACAGCTGACAGAGAAGTCAGTCTAGTCTTTGACGGGCGACGAGATCCGATGGAGAAGAGAGAAGGAATCATAGACGGACTCTGTTCGTTTACTCTCAACACGTTCTCTACATGAACTAACGATTATCGGAGGTATTATAAATCTATAATGAAAGTACAAAGTAAGAGATATATATATATATATATAAACGTATTGAAAATATACAGCTGGATATTTAGGTGGATTTTTCGTAGATACTATCTTTTGTATTCATGATTGATTATATGACAGTATCTATAATATACTTAATTTATAAAAATCTTATTATATAGAATATTCTCAATTTTTTTTTAATCTTCTAATTCATGTTGGATACATATGCTATTAAAATTTTTGTCTATATAGAGCACATTATTTATTTTCTAAAATTGGTTTCTATCAAAAACAAATGGAAACGAAGAAGACTCTGTATTATTTAATTTTATTCGAGATGTAAAGGCTTTATTTATTTTCTCCAGTAATGATTTCAGCCTCAATGTTATATTCATACAATTTAGTTATTTTGAAACATGCATCATTACATAACCCATCTGTTATACTCAAATAACTAATTAACATTACTATAGCATTTATTTTTCTTTCAAGCATATGAGGTGAAAGACCTGTTAATATCGTTCGACATTTCAATAGGATAATTTAGAAGATGTTCTATACTGTAATATGTTTTGGATTCACCATACAATCATTTAAGTAATATATCATTAAAGATTTTAATATTTTTATAAATTTTGTCATCATCATCGTTAGTTTGTGAAATTTCTGTGTATTTGAATGGATTAATTTTACCTTGCCTTAGATCTAGCAATAATGATGTTAATTTTATATCTCTGGACGAATATTTGTTCAAAGTTTTAAAACTTTGAAGAGAATTGATAATTCAGAATATTTGCTCGTTTCTTCAACTATTGAATATCTTATTCTTTTCCTTCTCTCTTTTCCCTCTCTCAGTTCTTTCTCCACCACTTCATCTTTTATCTCTTTTTTGTTGATGCTTCTCACCTTCTTTCCCTCTTACTCTCTTTTCCCCTTCTACTTTCTGTGTACTTTCAACCTTTTTTTTCGCTTTTTCCTTCCGTTTGTTTTCATTCTATTCCTGTTCTTCCTCTTTTCCTGCACTTTCATTTCGCATAGTATTGCTTCTTTTCAGCTTTCTATTACTGGTTCTTCGTCTGCTTCCTCTTTTATAATTTTTTGTAGCGCTTCTTCCTTCATATTCCATTTGAACCATTACTCTCTGATCTTGATCTATTTATTTTCTAGTCTTACATTTATTTTTTCTCTTCTGTCTATCCTCTTTTCTTCCAGTTCTCTTGCCATCTTTACCAAATGAAATCTATATATCTATCTATGAGAATATAAGAAAGTACCAAGATGATACCAATATTAACTGAATACAATTTTAGCATGATTACTTGAAATCTTATATATGAAATTCGTTAAAATTTAAAAATATATAGTTCCTATCACTCATTGTAACCACAATTTTGCTTCCTCCTGGAGGAAGCTTTGTAATAGTAAAATTTTTAGTTTCGCTAAAACTTCATAGAAACGTGTTTTGAGGTGTTTGGAGGTGTGTGTGTATGTGTGTGCGTGCATATATGCATACCGTCGTATTTCTGGAACAACATGATCTATAATAATAAGATTTGACATGCATATCTGTTTTTTAGTTCTGAATTTGGAAAAAAAAATTTTTTGATTATGATAATTGTAGCTATTTTTTGGCCATTTTTTGATTTTTGAAAATTCTTTGTTTCGTTTTTTTAAATGATATAATTTATACAAAACATTCAGCAATAGTGTTTTTGAAAGAGTATAAAATTTCCTACTTTTTTCCGCAAGAGTTTCTAAACTGACCGTTTTGTTAAATTTTCATAACAAAAAAGGTTTTTTTTATTCAATAACGAAAGTTGTTAAAAAATTCATATCTTCCAAATTAAACAGTCTAATGTTTTGAACAAATTCATTATAACAGAGAATAATAATGTCTACATGTTGTAAAAATTTTAAGTCATTTTGGTGAATAGGTTTTGAGAAAAAAAATCTAAAAAAATCGGTTTTTTATGTCGCACGGTTACGAGAGTAAAAAAGCTTTAATTAACTTGAAATTTTGGAAAAAGATAGATCTTTTGATTACCTCGGCTAAGTTATTTTGCAGCTTATGAAAACGATTAGTTGAAAGGATATTAAAATACAAATTCTTTGTCTCTCACCCTGTATACCCAGTATAACTGAAAATTATTATTTTTGTTAAACCTTATAACTCGCTAACGAAAACTCAGAATGTTTTGACAAAATTCATGATTTTATGAGGTTATCAGGTCTATTTGTGATATAAATTGCAATTAATTTTATTAAGAAGATCCGGAGAAAAAGAAATGCATTATTAAATGAATATACTTGAGTGATACATACGAACAAGGAACAATAGATTTGTTTTGAGGATGCTACGTGCCAATAAATTGGCAGCGTTTTTTTTAATGTTTTACTGTGAAATTATTGAAATATAACGATTTAAAAGAATCACTGTTTTGTGTATAACAAAAAACCAGTGAAGACAATCTCAGGTATCCAGCGTGAGAAAGTAGGTAATTTTATACTCTTCCAGTTGTATCTTAACTGGAAAAATTTTATAAAAAAACAAATGAAAATCATGTAAAAAACTGTATTTACAAAATTGAAAATACGATATGAAAAAATGCACTAACAAATTAAAAAAAGAATACTTTTCCCATTATTTTACAGAAAAAACAAAAGGAATGAGATTAGATGAATTAAAATCAACTTCATAGAATATGAGATATAGGCGTATACACCCATACAATATTTTTCAGTTGAAGTGACCTCAAAACACATTTCAAACACTTTTTTACGACAACTCTAAAATTTATTGTTACGTGGCTTCCTTAGGAAGAAAGTAAAAGATAAAATATGCCAGGAACAGAACCGTAGAACCCGGAGTAGGGGAGAAAACTGTTTCAATTCAGTTTGCAATATTTGATACAAATTGAATAATACAAGCTTGAATAATATAGTGTTTAGTTAATGTGTCACAATATCTAATAGGACTAAATTTTTAAATAGGCCTATAAGCTAATCGGTATGAGTAATATTGCAAAGGAGATAAATTTGTGTCATTGTTTTCGTTTTTATTATACATTGAATTTCATTCTATGCGAAAAGATATTTTATTTAAAATAGAAGTTAGACGAATTGAAAAATTGGTTAAATAAACACAAAGATCACAATCGAATGAAATCTATCCATTTTTGTAAAGATATATTGTATAGACCTGTAGCTGCAAGAGAAAAACAAATTTTTGTCCCTCTGCTCAGAGAAACTCCAATTTCTATTCATTTTTCAATTGAAAATTGGCTTTTCCTTTGTAGGCATCATAAATACATATTTAAACAATAATCATAACAACGAATAATTAATTTGGAAAAAATTATGTTTCAATGAAGGCCAGCTTTTCTGCGCTTATAATATTATTCCAGCGTTATATAACATCACTTAATTAGTCTTGAGTACATTCATGTCTATATAAATTTATTTACATTTCAGCTGGTTAAAACTACAGGTGACGTGTTTCGATTAATCCCATTCTCTGTCTTTATAATTGTTCCATTCATGGAATTTTTACTACCAATCGCTGTGAAACTTTTCCCTGGATTATTGCCATCTACTTTTCAAACTGCCATCGAAAAGGAGGACAAACTAAAACAAGCTTTAAAAGTAAAACCTATATATAGTAAAATTCATATAATTACTTTTTTGTCTATCTAATGTGTAATCATAATTTTACTAACATTTTAGGTAAAAATTGAAATGGCAAAATTTTTGCAAAAAACATTAGATGAAATGGCTGTTCAATCATCAGATCATCGCTCGGAAAAGGCTAAAGAGTTTGCCGAATTTTTCTATAAACTTCGTACTACAGGAACTATAGCAACTAATGATGAAATAATGAAATTTAGTAAGCTTTTTGAAGATGAAATAACTTTAGACGCACTTTCTCGGGAGCAATTAATTGCACTTTGTAGAGTTTTAGATATTCAAACATTAGGAACAACCAATTTCTTACGATTTTTATTACGAATGAAATTAAGAAGTCTTGCAGCTGATGATAGAGTAAGTCATTTTGATGCTAAAAATAAAGCTTTTTTGTTTCTGAAATAAATACATGTTTTGTTAAGAAGTTTTTAGGCTAGGATCATGAAACCCATTTGTTTTTATTACACCCAGTGTCATTAAAGATATCTTATCGGTTTAGAAAAATCGCATCTTAATAATGAGAATAGGAATAATTTTATGATATTTATTTTTATGGACCGATTGTATGCCGAACCTACTAAAATTCTCATATGATTCGCACGTAAGAATTATATAACTTCTATATGGATTTTATAAAAAAATATACAGGAAGAAGGTGTAATTTTTCGATGATTTTCCAGTAGGAGTCTAGCTGAGAATACACAGTTCCCATATAAACTGGAAATAGTTGCGAAATAATAATCTACTTTGCTGCATAGGTTTTTTTTTCTTCTATTACCACCGCAGCCTCATGTGGGCCATGTCAGCGGGGGCATTCCACCACCTCTATGTGGAATTACAGCCCAATCCTCTCCATTTTCTATTCCTTTCTAACTCCGTCCTGATTTAACCTCCCGGGGGATTTTTTTGGTGAGGACATACTTTCAGACCCGCATCGTGTTGGTTAAGCCAATACTCTCTATCCTTTTTACAGGGCATCGGGTCTATCTCCCAGTGTAGACCAATCCGGAGAAGGTCCATTTTTCAGGAACCAGCTCCCCGCCGGTAAGGCCGGCGTTCCCTTCCTAGTGCATCGGATTGGCTTACCTATTTTATCGACCTTCCCTAAGAGTCCGTACTACTGCTCCGCATTTGCCCAGGCTTGCGCCTGTGAGGAAAGGGAAAACCCGGAATTACGCTGAAGGGAAATTCCGGGGAAAAACCGGCCTCGAAGTAGCCGGAGTCATGGTTACTTTTCCCGTTGAAATACAACTCATAAAAATTCCGAGTGCATTCACCGGAAATCGAACCCACGACCCCTTGAGCGACAGTGGATTCGCTAGTTAGGGCGTGCGCCTTAACCAACTGAGCCACGGACGCTCTTACTACATAGGTATTAATATATGTATGATAACACGAAAATTGGGGATTAAGCTTCAAAATACCTATTTTTAATAATCCTATTTAAAAACAAAATCCGTTGCCAAATTCTTGACACTTATTGTTAGCCTCCTCCTAATTGGCTTAATGATATTTTTTGAATATGTAACGTATTCAATTAAGCTGGTATCTAAAATCAATTAAATTTTATTCCATCATAATATATCACATCTCGATAGAAAATACACGTGATCATCAGCTGCAAATAAGCTTATTTATGCAGAAGCAGTGTATCTAAATTTGTGACGCGAATCTACAGCTAAAGTATTCGTGTAAGCGCATATAGGACATTCTTTTGGTTTGATATTTGGATACAGACAACGCTTCTGAAATACCTTGTGTCACCAAGGCTATACTAGTGTTTTCGGTATTAAGAATAGGAATTGATTTTAGGGAATTGTTGCTTATTTGTAATGAGGTGAGAAGTAAGCAAAGAAGGGTCACACTGCTCTCTCTCTCTCTCTCTCTCTCTCCTCATCTTCATCCGTTTCCAAGGCAACTCTGTCCGACGGTCTAAGGGTCTGCCATTTCAATGCAAACTCTCTAACGGGTCACATTGAGGCGGTAAGGCTCTTTTTGTCCACTCGTCCCCTTTATCACGTAATAGCTGTAACTGAGACCTGGCTGGACGACAAGGTACAAACAATATCTCTACTCGACAACTACATACTTCTCAGACGGGACCGGAACAGAAACGGTGGAGGTGTGGCCCCCTACATACATCTCTCACTAACGGCTACTGTTCTGACATCATCTGACGGTGACTGGTTGGGTAAGCCAGGGAAGCCAGAGTATCTCTTCTGCGAGATCTCTGCAAAAGGCGTCTATTTTTATTGGCGTTGTTTATCGTCCACCTCATGCCACTTTCATCCAAGGCAATGATTTCATCGAAAAACTCTCCACACATATGCACAACTACTCGAATAAGCTAATCATAGGTGACTTTAACACAAACCAACTCTCCTTGTCTGGAGATGCCAGGTTCATTATGGTCTTCACTTAGGAGAACTCCCTTCAGTCGCTTGCATATGGTGCAACACATGATAAACCGGAATCCGACACCTGGCTTGACCTCCGCTTAATCGGTGAGCGGGATCGCCTGCTCTCGCACTGGAAGACTGATACACCTTTCATAAACGGACATGATCTCATTAGGGCCAATCTCGATGTACAGATACCACGCTATGAACCAAAAACATTTACTTAACATTTACAGAAACTACAAGGAAATCCGTGCCGAGAAACTGAGGGATTATTTCAGCGCATGTGACTGGTCATTGTTGATACTTCATCAATCGACAACTGAATCGCCATGTTCAACTCCAACTTAAAGAACACACATATACCATCTCGCTCCATTTACGCTTAGTGACTCCTCTACAGACGTTTCGCAGATCACGTCTTCCGCTAGATCTGTATTTGTATAGACTAACAACAAGTCGAGGTTGCCAGGCTGAATTATTATCATTCACGCCTGTCCTCCCTGACTGATGTCGGCGAGATCTGGAGAGAGCTTGAGAAACTTGGAATCACCACCTCCAAAGAAAAAATCCCTTCTCGCTTCTCTATTGAAGACCTTGAAGACCTCAACATGCACCTCAGCGGTATTTCCAACGACCCGAACGATAACGGAATCGGATGTTTTAGCTGCAATAACGAACTTTGACTCCCAGGCCAGTAGCAGTGACGGCATCTCTCAGGTTGTCATTTAGAAAGCACTGCCGGTAATCGCTCCTCCTATGTATTTTCAACCTATCTTTGAACAATCTTTCAACAATCCTTGAGCGAATCATTCTACCCCTCGGACTGGAAAAAGTCACTGGTGCATGCACTGAATAAAGTCAGTTCACCAACAGCTTAAACTGACTATCGTCCGATCTCCCTCCTATGTTTTCTGTTCACGGCTCTGGAGTAGCTGGTGCACAGACAAATCTCGGAATATCTCAAATCAAGACTCTTCCTTGATGACTTACAAACTGTTTTCCGCACCGGCCACAGCACACAGTCCGGCTCAATCAAGTTGATTGATGATGTTAGACTTGGCACAAACAAAAAGAAAGTAACACTCCTACTCCTTCTTGACTTTAGCAAGGCGTTTGACACGGTGTGTCACGTCAGGCTTTTCAAAAAGCTAACGTCATTCGGCTTCTTTAAGCAGGTTATCCACTGGTTCGCCTCCTACCTCGTAGGTAGAGGACAAGCTGTCATTGGTGACAACAATGAGCTTTCCACTTTTCAACCCCTAAACATGGGAGTACCGCAGGGATCTGTACTGGGCCCTCTGCTGTTTGCGCTGTACATCAATGAC
The DNA here is from genome assembly GCA_020010945.3 of Muscidifurax raptorellus. Lineage (NCBI taxonomy): Eukaryota > Metazoa > Arthropoda > Insecta > Hymenoptera > Pteromalidae > Muscidifurax > Muscidifurax raptorellus. The sequence continues at coordinate 1,340,564 of JAHUUD020000013.1, read as the reverse complement.
GTCAGTTTCTGTCTGCACACCGACGTATCTCATCTCATCTACGCGGATGACTTACAAATTTACCCAATTGTGCGAAAGCACCGCACTAGAGTCGTAACCCTTGGTAAGAGTTCGCGGGTTTGTTTTAGTGACCCCACGTCTTCCACTTCGCATTCGAACTAAGTGGCTCCGGTTTAAACATTTCCACCGTGAAGTCTGCTATCACTGCCACACAGAATCCAACCCTTATCCGGGGAATACAGTGCGATCTGGCGCGTTCGATATCTCACTGTGCTTCCTCCTAGAGGAAGTTTTGTAATAGTGAAATTTTCAGTTTTGCTAAAACTTTATAGAAACGTTTTTGAAGAATTTTGAGGTGTTTGGAGTTCGAATTATGTGTTTTTAGAAAATGTCCGCGAGGATGTCTGTGTGTGTATATATGTATACCGTTGTAATTCTGGAACTACGTGGTCTATAATAATATAATTTAACATGCATATCTGTTTTTTTATTCTGAATTCAAGAAAGAAATTTTTTTTTGATTTTGACAATTGTGGCCATTTTTTGATTTTAGAAAATTTTTTGTTTGGTTTTTTTAAATGATATAATTTATACAAAAAATTTACCAATAGTGTTTTTGAAAGAGTATACAATTTTCTACTTTTTCCCGCAAGATTTTCTAAATTAACCGTTTCGTTGAACGGTTGGACAGACCTTGGGCATGTGCAGACGCGCGAGCAAGGTAGAGTCAAATTTCAAGTAGAGAGAAAGGAGAAGTATAGTCGTTTAGTGACGAATTCATTGTTTTGCATGGTGCGACCACTACTACCATATTTTGCCAATTGCAATGATATTATTCCTTGCGTCTCAAGTGCGACATAGTTGCGCCATATCCATCGGAGCGACGTGTAGATAACAGCTAATAGGCAACCAGAGTCCGCGAAAGTATTGGGGGAAAATTACGTTACAACGAGACTACGGCTAGTGGCCTGTTCATAAATTTAATTATTCTCGATACTAAGCGCGAACAGGATAGTGTGTCTCGCGCGAGTGTGCGCGAGTAACTTTTCTGTGTACGGGAGCCGACGCGACTAGATACAATTCGTAAATATCTATAAAGATACGCGATTCGAGCGTAAAAAAAGTAAAGTAAATTTATATGTGAGAAAATAGGTGCGGATCAATACTTACAATTAGTGAAATGACCTACACAGTTCAGTGACACAGATATCAGGCTCGACATTTCGCGTATTTGTAGCTATGTGGTAATTGGTAAAGCGGTGGCCATATTGACAGCGGCATCTCGGGTGTTCTGTGAAGTAGATTTAAGCTTTGTATTATTTGATGTTTGATCGACGAATATTAGTTAATTACACATACTACGAAGAGCGTGTGCGCTGTATGATGCGAAAGATATTAAAATATTGTTTAGCAGCGTAAGAAGTTGCCATTGTTGAATTCAACCAGTATCCGTAAAGTGAAACATTAGAATAGAGACTAGAGGAAAATCAAGCTAACGCTCATGATACTCGCGTATACAATGAAGATCTCCACTATTAAATAATTTTCATATTAGGGACTTAGATAGTTTTCTTCTAGAAGAAAAAAACTTGGCGAGAGAGAGAGAGAGAGAGAGAGAGAGAGACGGGCGAGGGGGGGGGGGGGGACGAGGAATGTGGAGAGGACGATGATGAAAATCAGATTATGTGGTTTTTAAATAAAATGCACATGATAATATAGTACAGAATTAAAATTATCATTATAATTATAGTTTATTAATAGATTACAAATTTATGTAGTTGAAGTCATATATATAATACGTATCTTTTAAGCAAATGCATTAAAATCTTGTTAATAATTTTATATAATAATAGTAAGTATACGTCCGAAATACATAACATTTCACATTTGTAAAATCTTCTGCATATATTAACCGTAAATGGTAACAAAGGGGGGAGGGAGGAGGAAAGGAAGAGAGGGAGACGGAGAAAACCAGATTATGTGGTTTTTAAATAAAATGCACATGATAATATAGTATATAGTACAATTAAAATTATCATAATAATTATAGTTTATTAATAGATTCGAAATTTAAGCAGTTCAAGTCAATAAATACGCTTTCAGAATACAGGACGTAATGCATTTAACATTGTAAGATCTTCTGCATATTACTTGAAATAGCAACAAATCATTAAGAAAACTATATCAAGAGTACTAAAGACTAGTGTTAAAACTGGATTGCATTTCCACATTGATGGAAGATCACTGTCGAAAATATGAATTCTTCCAAGAACGTTGTAGCTTCCAAATGTTCTTGAAGAGATGCATTCTTTTAACAGAAATAAGGTAACATCCTTCAATGTTCCTATATTATTCAGATCAAGTAGCACTTTTAAATAGGCATCAGCTTCCAGGATGGAACGTAGTTAATAATGTCACTTTTGCAGCAAAAATTTAACTTTCAAAAACTAAAGCATGATGCTACTGAATGTGCTAGAATTATAAATGGACATGGCAACATTGATATAAATGTCACTTTGATGTCTAATCATACAAAATTAGGCTAAGGTTGACGCAAAGAAAAGAAGCTACACTATATTATGCCAATGTGCCTTTTCACATTGATGCAAGAGCAGATCTGACTTCGAAACGTGATCTGTGTATACTCACTATCCAACTGTTTCTAACATATTTCTGAAGGTTTAAAAGTTTATAAATATTCATTACTTATCTTTTATTTTATTTTTAGAAACAGTTACTTTATCGAAAAAAAGCCATTATGTAATTCTGTTTCAATACGCGTAAAAGTGAAGTTGAATGCATAAGTTTTTGCATACAGCACGATGTGCCAAGGCTTCGACAATGGTGCAGAGCTAGTCATCTCTGTAGAGACATATGACGAGCTAGCTGATGGCTCAAAGGCAACTCTTTAGCACTGGCACAAAGAGATAAGCCAAACTCTTTATCCAAATCCTTTGTGCAAAAGTTACTATTGAAAGAGGGAAGGAATCTATACTTACACTTCAAATTTGCTGTTGCTGCTGCTACTGCATCTAGCTACTCTACTGCTGTAGCTGTTCATCTTTGATATTTCTCAGCTGATTGTCTGGCCTGAGTTTCTCCCGCAGATTCAGAATCATCAAGTTCATCAGCTCGAACACCGAACGACGGACGATGGACGACGACGGCACCTCGCGTCAGGAGCTTTATCGAGGGTCGGATGGTGCTGTAGTTTTTGCTTCACCACTGCACTTTACTGCAACTCTTCTAGCAAAATAGTAAGAGCTCGCTTGATGCACGCAATTCAAATACAAATGTATGTAACATTTTCAAAAATTTTCAATTATATCTAAAATTTTTAAGTTTTCAAAATTTTTAGAAACAACAAATATAAAAATTTTTTAATACTCAAAATTTTTTACAAATTTTTACGACTTTTTCAGTTTTAATAAATTCTAAAATTCTTGATATAGTTGAGTCATTCCATTTTTTGTATTACTGTCAATTTTTGAGAGTAAACTACTCATAACACTTATGTAGATAGTAAATTTGTGCAGAAAAGCTTAATCGTGTTTTTTACTTCTTGTGAATGGATAATTATTATTTTAAAAAATCAGTTCCCCTGTTTACTCATTTGTAACAAATTATTTTGACTTTGATCATGGCTGATTATGGTCCCAACAAAATTGTTGATATGATAATGATTTTGGGAGGACGTCGAAACAATTATGCAGCAGCTGCATGACTCACTATTCGACCTTAACTCGGAGAGCTCGAAATGGAGCTCTTATTCGTCAACACCGGCATCATGAATACCACGAAAATTATCCTCGTGTTATTACCATTCTAGCGATTATCCCACTACTCACATATCTCCCTTTACGCCAGACACCAGCCCAGAAATGGGCCGCTGTCCTTTAGGCTTCCTTTGCACATTATTCTTTACTTCTGGTCATTCAATACGACTACTATATTCTTTCACTCTCTCTCTGACACTCAGTTATCCAGACATCCATCCACTTTCTTACTTTGCACTATACTACGAACGTATGATGAGATGTTTGTCCAAGCATCTGTAATTGTTGTCATCAGTGTCGTCATTTTGTCTGGTGTAATCGTCGTACCCAGTAGTATCTCTAATCTCTGTCACTGCTCGGTCCAACGGTCGCACGCGTATGCGATGAGGTACGTGTTATTCGGCATGTCCAGTCTTAGTTTTTACCTTAGTTTTTTTCATCGTGTACCGTCCGTTGTTTTAAACATCAGGTATCGGTCCCGTTATACACACAATGTGCAGGCAGCCTCTCATGCTGGCTAAGCTGGGTTCGAGCCCTAAAACTATTGGCGGCCGAGGAGTGTTCTGGTTTTAGCACCCTCCAGAGTGTAGCCACTCTTACCAGTGAAGACGCGCCCTCTTGAACGCCGTATGCCCATATTCAAGGAGCTCTGCTATACTGGAAAACCCTCCGGAAGTGAATTTTAGCGGTTCCATGCGCACATGGGAGAGAGCCATTTATAGAGCCCCCGCATACATAACCCATTAGGAATTCTCCGTTTATAGGTATTCCCCTTCAGCATTTGTGAGCAATAACCCGTTTATAACGTTGCCCGGTTCGGTTTACCTAACTCCATTATTATGACCTGGTTATCACTATGGGTGTTGTGTTCACTCACGATCCACGTATAAACTGAGTCAATTAGATAACCGCTTACAAACGTCAAATCTACAATAGATCCTGTTTCTCCTCTTCTTAAGGTGTTGGCGTAACCCTGATTGGCCAACACCAAGTTTAAAAGAGTAAATTCTTCCAGGAGCACTCGACGTCTTTGGTTTGTCCTTATGCTGCCCCACTTTACAGCCCAGGCATTAAAATCGCCTGCGATCAGCAGTTGTTTCCTTCCTAGCGCGTCTTGTACGAGCCGATCTAAGAGTTGTTCGAATTGCTCGATTGGCGCGTTGGGGCGAGCGTAACAGCTGTAGATATGTACACCCGCTACCTTAGCGCCTATAAATCTTTCTTCACAAGTCATCTTTTTTTCCTGGAAAGCAACGTTACCATATGCCCAGACGTTCGTCCAGATCCCTGTACTGTTCGTACACAATGGCTACATCAACTTCTGTCTCACGGACGTACTGGTTTAGTAGGTCCTGGGCTGTCTCGCAGTAGTTCAAGTTTAACTGCACTATCTTCATTTTCTTGATCTATCTAACGCTCCTACTGCAGCTCGGTAGTTATACATATACCTACCAGTTGCATGATCACTTTTCCCTTCTACGTCTAGTTCCTTGCAGAGTACGCAGCTGGGTTCGTTATTACATTCTTTTGCTTTGTGTCCCCCGGTACCACATTTGTAGCATAGGCCACTGCGATCCTGAGTTACAGCGCAATTTTTGGCGATGTGACCAAAACACAGACATTTGAAGCATCTAAGCGGTCCTGTGTTCCGCTTTATCTCCCTTATTCGTCAAACCACCCAGCCTACCCTGATTTTCTGCTGTGCTAGCATCCGCTGTGCTATTCCCCCCGGCATTTGGGTGACCGCTGTCTGCGTGTCGCCGTATGCCTTCCGTAATGACTTTACTACCATCTCCTCAGTCGTAGGCGCGTCGTCACTATGAAACTCCTTGCATAGCACCTTTAAAAACTTCTTCTTTGCTGATTAATACGTCAAGGTCCTTTATTTCGAAGATCCCTACGTCTTGTAGGGTCCTAATTTTTGTACCAACCTCCAGCACCCCTTCGACTACTTTTCGGAGTTCTGCTGTCTTTCATTACGCCTTGTGTTGAAGTTCCAAAAGCAAGTCTCCGATTGTCGTCTTGCGTATCCTGCTTACGAGATCACCGAGCATTGTCAGTTGAGGATCCGCCTTCATCTTCCTCAAGATGTCGGCGTAAGACTTCCCTTCCGCAGCTTTTATAATAAGGGCATCCGGCCGGGTTGCTCTTGCCCGTGGCAGTCTCTTATTTCTGATGCCATTTTTGTTTAAGGTACCAGTGTCACCTTTGTCGTCCTTCTTATTCTTCTTTTTCTTCGCCTTCCTAATTTCGACCACCTGCCAAGATGGCTTCATGCTTGAGGTCGGCGGTGGGGGCTCAGACGCTGTCTCCCTCCTTGCATTCTTTTTGGTCGCCGTATCCTCCTCCAGTGATATTCTCATACGCTTGTTCAGCGTCTGCTCCATCTGCCTTTGAAGAAAGGACAAAAAGGTTTGGCTCTCCCGATCCTTGCTACTTTTAGCATTCGATAGAGTACCTGTTCTTGTCATCATAAAATCCTTCTCCTAGTCTTTAACTCCGTGTGGATGTTTTTCTTTTCCAAGATAAATGCCACCAGAGCAATCTTCTCCTGGAGGGACCTTAACGATCGAGTCTGTTTGTCCTTCTCGCCATTTTTATGTTTACCGCTCTCCATACTTCCATATCCATGAATCACATGGACAATGGGGGACAGAGGGATTATCAACTCTACGTCTGAAGCGCTTTCCAGTTGTTACTGTCTCGTTTCACTCCCTGCTGGTTTACCAGGCTGTTGTTGCTGCCTGGTTTCTGGGTTGGGACTACGTTTGTTCTTATTGGTGACCTTATCATATTATATTTCCGCCATTCTCTTTTCTCTCACTTACTTTCCACTCGGATTTCACTCGAAATTCTGGCCTCGTGACCCAGGCCAAGTCGTCTTCATAAAGCATCCGGAGGAGGGTAGCGAGGCCCCTCTTCTGACCCTGGAGGGGCCCTGCCGGGCGCCATCCGGCACCGCCATAGCCATCAGGATTTTCGCCGGTTGATAGAGCAGCTAGAGCATGTCGGCTAAACCGCCCCGGGCTCCTGTACTTACCGGCAGCCTGGGAGTGTCAGAACCCAGTGTATCTCACATCTTCTACCCTCAACAGTCGAAATCTAGTCGCGCTGCGGCAACCAGCGAGCACCTGATTGCCATGCTTTGAAGATCCACCCTCGTTTCTTGTGGTGAGTTTAAACTGATCTTCGTTTGGCTTTTTGTCCGCGGGAGATATCTTATTTTTCTCCTACCTTTTCTCCAGCCTCCTCCTCGTGTGTGTATGTGCGTATGCGTGTGTTTTTTTTTTTTTTTTTTTTTTTTATTGGAGAAAGAGGTTGGAGGGAAAAATCTTAATAGACCATGACATGGCCTGAGCCACCGTGTGTTGGATTCTCACCAACTAAAACCCTTCGTTTTGCGACCGAATATAAAATCCAATTGCAACCCGAATCCTCCTCGCTCTCCTTACCGACTTGTCGGTGAGGAGGGCCAAGCTCCGTCTTCAGTGCCTTTTTTCCCCCGCGGTACCACGGTCAAGTATTACTTCGCGGGGGGGCATAGGGACATTGCCCTTGTCTCCTTGATGTGATTGTCATTCCTTATGCGTCCATATCTAGTAGATCTACTATCGTACCTTCTTCATTATAGGCTGCCGTCTACTTCTTACCGCATCGTCCGGTCGTCAGCTTCTTGCAGCATCTCTCGTCTTCTTCTCTCTTCGTCGCCCCTCACTTTCTTGAGGATGACCGCGGCGTAGTTACTAACCACGTGCCAGCCCTCAGCGGTGGCGAACATAGCTACCATAATAGACTCAGGAGTTGCTCTGGTCTGGAGGTAGCGTTCAAACTCTTCACGCTCCTGCTGGTAACGCGAGCAGTAGCAAAAAACGTGCTCAGCGTCCTCGCACATGTCCAAACATGCTGAGCAGTCTGGACAGTCTTCTAAATTAAATCTACACAGGTATGCTCGATAGCATCCATGTCCCGTCAAAAATTGCGTGAGGTAGTAGTTTACTTCCCCGTGTCTTCTTGTGATCCAGTCTTCAATCTTTGGTATAAGTCGGTGCGTCCAGCGCCCTTTCAGGCTGCTGTCCCATCTTCTCTGCCACTCAGCTACTGTTTGTTCTCTGGCAGCGTTCCAGATTTCTGCCTTCGTTCTATCGCTGTTCTCCTGTTTTGCCATGTATATGGCCTTCCTCTCTAGTGCTAAGAGGTCGATGGGTGGCATGCTTGCCACGACGCTTATTGCATCGTCCGATACCGTACGGTAAGCAGACGCTACTCTTAGCGCACTCCGTCTATACACGGATGACAGGTTCCGCGCATAGGCTTTTATTGCCATTGCATCTGCCCAAATTGGTGCCCCGTACAGCATAATCGATGTACTGACACTTGCTAACAGCTTCTTTTTCTTCTGAGTAGCTCCACCGACATTCGGCATGAGCCGAGAAAGAGCAGCAGTCGTTCTTGACGCTTTTTTACCTGCTAATTCAAGGTGCTGTTTAAACGTCAACTTTTCGTCTATAGTAACGCCCAAATACTTGATAGTCGATTTAGAGGTTATCTCATGGCCGTCTACCATTAGGGCGATTGTCTCCATTTTCTTCCTGCTAGATATCAGGATCGCCTCGGTCTTGTGTCCAGCGAGTTCAAGTCCCGTTTCTCTCAGCCACCTCTGGATGGTGGTGATCGCTTCATTGGTGATTTCAGCGACGTCTTCTTTTTCCTTCCCTACTACTACAAGAGCTATGTCGTCTGCGAATCCTACTACCATAGCCTCCCGCGGGAGTTGTAGTCTCAGCACTCCGTCATACATAATGTTCCACAATGGCGGGCCCAGTACTGATCCCTGTGGAACACCTGCCGTGACCTTGTAGGTTTCAGTGCCGCAATCCGTTTCGTACAGTAAAGTTCTGTCCTTCAGATAGTCGGCCATCATCCTCCTGATGTATGTGGGCACCTCAAGCTTTTCAAGCGCTTCATGTATCTTCGTCCAATTTGCAGAGTTGAATGCGTTTTTGACATCCAAAGTAATAACTGCACAGTACTTCTTTGTTCCGCCCTTCCACCGTTTTCCACTGATGGCTGCTCGGGCTGTGTTTACCACTAGGCCGATCGCGTCCAAAGTAGATCGGCACTTCCGAAAGCCATATTGGTGCTCGGCAAGCCCCTTGGTCTCTTCGATTATGCACTCCATCCTGTTGCTGATAATGCGCTCCAGTATTTTTCCTTGAGTGTCCATCATACATAATGGTCTGTACGATGTCTCCCCTCCGGGTGCTTTGTTACCCTTAGGTAACAATACAAGTCGCTGCTTTTTCCAGTTCGTCGAAAATCTCCCTTCGGCCAGGCATGCATTGTAGAGGCCAACAAATTCTTCAGGTTTAGCCTCGATGGCATGCTTCAGCGCTACATTTGGTATGCCGTCAGGACCGGGAGCCTTATTGTTTCCTACCCTCTTGCTTGCTACAAGTAGCTCCTCAACTGTAATTGGAGGTATATTTTCTTCCCGCACTTCCTCTGCTATAGCATATGGTGCGTCCGGCTGACTTGGAAAAAGTGTTGTCACTACCCTCTTTAGTACCTCTGGGCACTTTGGTGGGGGTATATAGCTTCCTTTGAGTGTCTTCATAACTGTTTTGTAGGGCCTGCCCCATGGATCTTTATTGACCTCTTCTAGCAGCTCCTTATGACATCTCTGCTTGCTTTCACTGATGCACTTCTTGAGGGTGCACTTGGCTTCTTTCATTCTTCTGCTGCATTCTTCTACAGCTTCGCTTCCAATACCGGTTCGGTAAAACTTTTTCCTTGCCCGTTGCTCAAGCCTTCGTGCTCGGTGGCAAGCGGAGCGCGCTGATCTAATCTTCTCATTCCACCAATATACTGGTGCCCATCTTTGATTGGGCACTTTTCTTGGCATAACTGCGTCACAGGCTCGGGTGAGCCATTTTGTCATTTGTTCAGCCTTATGTTCTGCTGATCCCGTCAATTGGATATTTCCTAACATCATCAGAAATAGTTCCTTGTCGTACTCCTTGGCTTTCCATTCCATTTTCGTACTTATAGGGTTAGTAGTACAGTGCACCATGTTTTGTGTGCCCAGCTCCATTATAATGGCGTGGTGATCACTATTAGTGAAGTGATCGCTTACGGTCCATTTACTCACCTCTTTTACCAGAGATCTACTAACAAATGTTAAGTCGATCACTGATTCAGCGTCCACCTTTTTATAGGTTGGTACGTTGCCTTCGTTCACCAGCACCATGTCCAGAAGTGTGAATGCCTCTAGTAGGGCCTGTCCTCTTCTATTAGTTTTTCGGCTGCCCCATTCAACCGCCCATGAGTTAAAGTCCCCAGCTATAATAGCTGGTTTTTTAGCCCTGACATCTCGTACTAGCCGGTCCAAGAACTGCTGAAACTGATCTATTGGCGCACTGGGTGGGGCATAACAGCTGTATACCTGTATACCCTCAATCTTTGCGCTGGCAAAACCTGCTTCTTTGACTTTCATCCTACTTTGAAAGGTAAGGTCTCTGCACGCCCAAATAGCTGCTTTACCGGAGCCATCGGATTCCCACCTTGGCTGTTCAAGATCTCTGTACTGCTCACTGATTATAGCAACATCAATCTTCTGCTCACGGACGTACTGACAGAGAAGGTCCTGTGCTATCTCACAGTGGTTCAGGTTTAACTGTACTATTCTCATCTTCTTTATTTTGTGGCTTTCACTGCCGCTTGGTACGCTGGGCAATTATAGCTATCTGCGGCATGATCGCTTCTCTCTACGTCGTTCTTTCCTCTGCAGAGAATGCAGCTGGGCTGGTTTGTGCAGTCTTTCGCTACATGTCCCGCTGAGCCACATTTGTAGCAGCAGCGGCTTCTATCGTGCTGCTCAATGCAGCTTGCAGCAGTATGGCCGAAGCCCAAGCATTTATAGCACCTGAGCGGGCGGGTGTCTCGCTTTATTGCCCTTATTCGGCAGATAACCCACCCTATCTTTATCTTCTCACCCTTGATAAACTTCTGGGCTATCTGGGCAGGTAACTGTACTATTGCTTTCTGCGTATCTCCATAAGCTTTACGAAGCGACTTAACCGCCGTAGGTTCAAAATTATGTCCTTCCTCGTTATTTTTGCGTAGTGCGTCCACTATATCCTCCTTAGTGGTCAGCATGTCAAGATCCTTAATCTCGAAGGCCTCTTCATGATGCAGCGCCCTGATTGTAGCAGTTTCCACTAGTACTGCTTTCACCGCTTCCTGGAGCTCAGCTGTTTCCACCTCCTTGGAACGTCGTAGTTCGAGTAGCAGATCTCCTGCTGTTGTTTTGCGTATTCTATGTACGCTGTTTCCTAACTTTTCTAGGCTAGGCTCTGCCTTCATTTTCTTTAGGATTTCGTCGTAGCTTTTTCCACCCTCGGCCTTGATGACTAAGGCGTCAGGTCTAGGAGGTCTTGCTCTTGCCGTCCTACTTTTTCTGGTGCCTTTTTGGTCTTGGCCACGAGCACCAGTGTTGTCCTTCCTGTTCACGCTTTTTTCTTTTTTCTTCTTTGCCTTCCTTGTCACCACCTCTTGCCACGAGTCTTTCTCCCACTGGTGGACATTGTCGTCGGCTACTCTTCTTGCAGTGCTCGCCCCACTAACGCGGCTAGCCTGCTGTGGTTTCCCCTTGCCGACCGGCTTAGGGGTCACTTCATTCGCCTCTGCTAGGCTAATTGCCCTTTCCAGAAGGCCAGGGGTTGTTTGGGTCACCTTGCCCTTAGTCCCTGGCCGTTGGCACTGCATAAGGTTATCGTCTGCAGAGCAGAGAGCCCTGTAGCTGGCCCTTATGCTCCGGGCGAGATCCTTAATTTGTTTGTGCACATTGTGTCTGTCCCTGACATAATCGATCAGCGTATGCGTGTGTGCATGTGCGTGTGTGTGTGTGTGTGTATTGTAACGAGATACAAGTCCTCGCTATGCCGGTAATCGAAGCAGGAACGAGAATGACGGAGTAGGGTGGCACTGACTCAGTGGATATAGAGTGTGCGCCTAGAGATCTCGGGTGCGCCGGATCGATTCTCGGTCCCGGCATCTCCTTTTGTGTTTTCCTCCTCTCGATGACAGTCGCACCCCGTTACATGGCACCCAACTGAATTACGGACAGGAATGGATAAAGCAGATTCTTCATCTGGTCGCACCTTCCACATGAACGTCTACGTCGCCGCGCGATACACGTTAGGAAGTAGGAGAAGAATGTAGCAACCCCCACCTGAGATTGGCAAACAAGAGTTCCTGCATTACCGGACTTTCAAAGGTGTAGAGTCGGAATCGGGACGATAATCCGACTCTAGCGGGGGCTTGTAATGAGGTACAAGTCCTCGTTATACCGGAAATCGAAGCGGTTTTGCTACAAATGCGTGTGTTTGCTACAGTACGTAGCGCAGGCATAGTGCAAGCGCCGTCTCGCAATAGAAGCGATATAGTACGCGTACCCGAGCGTGTGTGAATGTGCGTGCGTATAGGATAGCCCAGCTGGCTGATGATAGAGCCTACCTGTGTATACGCAGCATAACGCGAATTATACGACGGCGAAAGAGTGCGAAAGCAGAAATTGGGTGCAACGCACGCCGTCTCGTACTTAGAATTCGCGAGATAGAATCACGACACAGTTATTAGAATAGGGGCGTTAGATTTTTTTTATCTTTGCAGAGCACGCTGTTTTGCACTTGTAATTCGCGAGATAAAATCACGCCACAGCTATTAGAGTAGAGGCGTTACATTTTTATTTAAAGGCGAAGAGTTGTAGCTTATATCAATTGCCAGATGAAGCAGTATTTTTGGCAGAATTGATATCGAAAAGCACAACTGCGATTACCTATAGTGAGGAAGCTCAACAAAGGATAGCTCAGAAAGTCAATGGATTTATCTGGAAGCTGTAAGTTGAATCCTTAATAACTGTAGCAGACGCTCTGTTATTGGATGCCAAGTATTCACCAATGGTTACTCTTATCAAAATCAGAGCTAGGCTCGGAGGTGACTATAATGAAGAAGATTTCGTTACGTCAAACGATCTGGGTAGATATGTCACTCGAGATGAGAGGGACATAAGGCTGTTATTGCTGTTACGACCAGTATTACCGCATTTTAACGACGTATTGGCAGCAAGAATGGCGGATGAAAGAAGTGTCTGCGGTATTACAAGTATAACGCGAGACACAGAAGATGATAGCCAGATGTCAGGAGCGGACCAATCAGAACGAGACTGCAGAACGCCTTCGTCGAGGATAGACAGCGTTTTGGGGAAGGAAAGTACCCATCAACTTGCTGTAGATGAAAAAGCTGCAACAGAAGATGAAAACGCTGCTATGGCCTCGGCTACGACCAAGGTAGCGCATACGCCTGTACGCGCAAAAACAGCTCAAAGCTTAGAGTACGAGTCAGATGCAGAGTCGCAATCAGACTCAATGCTCAGCAAGTCAAGCTATAATTCTTGTGAAGAGGTAACATATCTCCTCGCACACTCGCAGATACTCCAAGAGGTTTAGAGTATGCGTCAGGAGTTGCTAGAACTGAGACAGAAATTGAGCAGTCTCGAGAATCAAAAGGCAGGCCAATGTAGTTGTCAGTGCAATGACGCTCACACACAGAGCTCGCCGAAGCCCAGAATAAGGCAGAAGAGGAAAAAGGTGTCAGGTACCGCACAGCAGAATAGGAAGTCTGCAAGCGAAGAACCACACCTGGGCCTAAAGAAACGTCCCAGACGCCGGAGTAAAGCGAAGCCTAAAGAAGACACATGGCTGTCAGAGTAGCCCCGTTCTCAGCAGACAAAGAAGCCAGAGCGGAAGAGCGGCAAGGTCGCCAAGGCCAAGACAAGCCAAGCCTGTCAGGTAAAGGCGGAAAAGTTGCCCGACAGACGGAAGTGCTAAGGGCCCAACACGCATAGGGAGCGGCCTAGCCCAAAGAGTAGTACAAGAAAGGGGATACTACTACAGGCGCGTTGCCGGCATAAGAAGTGTTGGGTATGTGGTTCAAAGGATCGCTTGAGGCGAGATTGCTTCGAGGCGATAAACCAGGATGTGCAGCTGTCTAATCGAGTGCATAAAATACTCGAATGTTGGACATGCGGTCAGGTGACTCATTACATGAGAGACTATCCTGAATGGAAGAAGTGGTCGCCAAGAGCACGGCCAAGTCAAGTTGCTAAATCTGGAAGGAATGTTCCCAGCGAGACAGAGAGAAAGGGATGTAACGCTAAAGAAGGAACTACCAACAGAGGACAGGGACGGACCCTACTTCTAAGGCAAAAGAAGTAGCCATTCAGTATCGCAATGCTTCGATACCACCATTTGATGGACGAGGACGACAACACCCAGTTGGGTGGATGCAGGTCGACTGGTAGAAGTCCATAAATCAGAGATCCACTCGGAGGAGGACAGTCAAAGAGGGATGATATGAAAATCCGATGGATGTGGTAAGAATGGATACGAAGCGTCAGATGCTGTGTGCGAGCGGAAGAGACTCTGATAACGAACAGAGCAATAATACGGAATCGCGTCCTGTTAGATCGCAGCACAGCGGTGCTCGAAGTATGAAACCACCTCAGCGTGTCGCGGAGCATCAACGCGCGAGACTCGACCTCGTCCCCTCGCAGGTTGCGGGGGCAACGCAACACTGCGCAGCCTCAGGGCGGCCGAAGAGTAGGCCGCGCGGTAGGCCTCGGGAGGGCCTAGACGCGCCTCTACCGGTGCCCGCACAGCCGTCGATAGAAGTTCGTGCGATAGGCATGGTTAAGAGAAAACCTGGTCGGCCTAAGGGCTCACGCAACCGTGCGAGGTAGGCAGAATAATATGTATTTTTCAGGTGAGTGGTACGGTGTCCTTAGCAGGCTTTTTGAGGAGGCCCGCTTACCGGAGGATCCGGTCATAGATGAGGATGACCTCATGGACCACGACCATCTGTCTGAGGAGGAAGACCCACCGAGAAGGGACTGGGCAGAGGAGACTCGGGAGGATGAGCTCCTGATGACGCCCCCGAGTAACACCGATAGCCAACCACCGGAGGAAGACGGTGAGGCTCTGCCGAGCCGCCTGCGCTTCGCAGGCTTGCCCATCTCGGCGCGATTGGAGTCCGCCCAGCTGAAGGACCCAGCACCAGCAGCACCTCCTCTGAAGACTGCCTCAAGCGAGGTGGAGAAGGAGTGGGCGAAACTACGGCCAATGATCGAGGAGGCGATCGAGGCGAACCTCGAGGCTCGAAGGCTGGCGCTGGAGGCCTTTAGGCGCTACGACAGCGCCGTACGCCAACACGGGTCGGCTTTCCAGCAGCGCTCGAAAGCCTGGGTGCGGCTAATCAAGGAGGAGAAGGCCGCGCTCAAGGCCATCGATCAGTCGCGCCGCCATCGAAGACCTGAGGGCCAAAGAGTGGGCCTAAAGGTGGTGCCCCATCCAGGAGCAATCGCGCGGGTGCGCGAGGAAGCTCAACGGCGGCGTGCTCAAGAGGAGCAGAGCCGCGCAACCCGGCCCCTTAAAGAAGTCGAGGCGGCTTTGGAGAAGATCCGGGCGTGGAAAGTTCTCGCCGACAAGAACGCGGCCAGAGGCGAAGTTCCCCGAGGGGTCCGGCCAGGGGTGTGCAGGCGACTCCGAACCGATGTGCGTTCGGAGAGCACACCACAACCAGAGAAGCCTATGCACTCTGCAGGTGGTGGCTCTACTCGGCGTGACCGGTCTGGGAATCGGGAGCACGTCTCTCCCGTGAATCGGCGGACGACGCCGGCCGTGCGACGCAGCAGGTCTCGCACAGGGACGCGGAGACTGTCGAGGGACCACGGTGAGAAGCACCCCAGAGGGACGAAGAGGCACCGAACCAGCCGTTCCGTTATATTTTATTGTATATTTATTTTTCGGATGATATATTGCATTCAGTATAGTTGTAAAGAAGTTTTTGTTTGCTTTTTTTTATATTTAAAGAATTTATTTACAACTCCTAATGGAAATTACTTTGGTAAAAGACTGTTAATAATAGAAATAACTAAAAATAAGTATTAACATTTTTGTAAAATGTAGAGGTTTGGAAAAAATCATAAAGTTTTTGCATATAGATTGCATTCTCTTAATAGTGAATCTAATTGATATAATAATTCTAATTTTGTATTAGCATTTTTCTTTTTTGGCTTGCATTCCGCTGTAGCTAATTCATTATCAAGAACATATAATTCTTCATATTTCACAATATTATTTTATAGGCAATATAGTGTCAGAAAAACGTGAAAATAGAAAAATCCGCTTACCTTTTTTTTAATCGCTAAAAGACTGTTTTTTGTCTCAAATTGGAATAAAAGATTAATTGACATTATAATATATATATATATATATATATATATATATATATATATTGTAACGGGGTGGGACCTTAGGTGAGCGACGAAAAACACAAAAGGAGCGCCGGGGCCGAGAATCGATCCGGCGTCCCCGAGATCTCTAAGCAAGCATGCTATCCTTATAGCCAATGCTGCCTGTGTCGTCGCTCACTCAACCTGCCTCGAATACCGCGTGGGCACGGGTAGCAACCCGTTATAACCCCCCGCTAGAGTTGGAGTACCGTCCCGGCTTCAACTCTACAACTCTCTTTGCAGCGCGGTAATGCAGGGAGCCTCTTCGCCGACTAGCTCTTCGACGATGTCTCCAGGCCTCGTACATCCCGACACCTCTTTACACTCTTTGATCCGCTCCATCCCTCTTCCCTCGAGGAAAGCGAGCCTAGGGAGAGCCTCGTAGATCGTAGGTGGGGGTTCTTCTTTTCCTCGTCTCCTCCTCTGGCGCAGAAGATCGGGAGACCGCCAGGAATCTTCTTTCTCCCTCTCTCTGGGTATTTCAGTTGGGCGCCATGTAACGGGGTGGGACCTTAGGTGAGCGACGAAAAACACAAAAAGAGCGCCGGAACCGAGAATCGATCCGGCGTCCCCGAGATCTCTAAGCAAGCCTGCTATCCTTATAGCCAATGCTGCCTGTGTCGTCTGTGTCCATTATTTTTAGTAATTTTCAGTTATTTTAGTTATTTTAGTTGTTTTCAGTTATTTTTAGTGATTTTCAGTCAATTTTAGTAATTTATAAAATACATAAACTATTTTTGTGAAAAATTTAATTTTTTCAATTATTTCAAAGTCCTGACTTTTTGGAGCAATTTTGTGACCACATTTGGTTCAGTTGTATTTAATGCATGAAAATATTATAGTTTCTTGTTTTGTGGGCCTATGTAATTGATAATAACTGACAATAACTAATAATAACTAAAAATAATTGAAATTAATTGAAAATATCTGTTAATTTTGTCTAAACTTCTACCTTTTTAAATATTTTCATACAGATAATTTTTGTTATTTTTATTTAGTACAGTTACATACAAAAATAATTTTTATTAGGGGCAATACGTTGCTGAAGAGAAATTCTCCTGTACAAAAATAGAGAGGATTTTCAATTTAGAATTGAACTTAAGTATTGTATTTTTATTTATTATTTTAGTATGGTTAAACAGTGGACACTACTATATAATATTTATCAGTGTTTGGCTTTTCAATTAGGTCGACAAAGAAATAAAAACATCTTAAAAGGTAGGTAATATAAGTGTAAACATTTTCATATTAATCAAAGTCATTCTTTGCATAAATAATAATCATTCATGTATTCTGATTGTAGGGGTGATTTGTCCCCTTGAAATATATAAATTTGAGTAGATTAAAGATAAATTCAATAAATGATTTACTTATATGCATAATAAATAATTCTCTTATTGACCATTTTTCTTTGAAGGAAAACTCACGAAACACATCAGTATGAAAATGAAGGTGAAAATTGTACCGAGGAGATAGAAGAATATAGTGACTATAGTGAAGAAGATAGCATATATAAGTTTTATATTGCTCAGAAAAAAGCGTTAATTTACCTTTTAATGTTTTAAAAAACGTTTCTATCACGTCAGTTTATTCACAATCAATGGCATACTGTAAATATTTATGTGTTTTATATAATTATTTAATAACATTTAGCGTTTAATTGTAAAATGTTTAGCAAATGAAATATGTTAAAATTTAATTCGATAAATTCTAAAATAAATTCATTCAGGATTTTTTCTCAAAACAATACAATGTAAGATGCAATTTAAAAAAAATTATTCCGCTAGTACTTTTATAGCCTGTATTATGCTATTTTTAGCGTTTTTAAGTTTTCTGAATGATAACTACACAAAAATTTTTGTTTTATATCAAAATGTCTAAGAGGCAATAAGTCTGCTTAGAAACTTTTGATAAAGAATATTATTTCAAACTTCAATAAATTTGTTTGAAACAAATTCTAATTTAAAAAAATGAAAATAAGTTCTTTTTCAGGTGTGGAGTAGCATTTAATGCACTATGGCAATGAATGACGAAACGCATATAATCTTTAACAAATACAAATCTTACAAATTTAATAGTTTCATTTCAATACCAGGCATCCTTAACCAACAAATAATTAAAATGGCAAATTATTGTTCATAATATGTTGCAATGTTCGATTTGCTATCTCGAATGCATATCTTGGAGCCATTGGAGCTTCATCCCAAATAAAAATATCAGTTTCTTTTAGTAATTTGCCTTCTTTGGATTGTGCTTTTATACTGGATGAAGAATCATGATACATTGGAACTGGTAAGCCAAACATTTTGTGCACTATCATTCCATGCGGCAGTATTGTAGCAGCAATTCCAGTAAATGCCATTGAACAAACTTTAATATTTTTTGAGGACAAGAAATTCTATAATGTAGTATAAACAAAAGTCTTTCCAGATACACCCGGATCATCAATATATATATACAATTATTTATTTCTATGATTATTATTAATGTCAACTGCATGAAGAAATGTATCTACAATTTCCTTTTGTCCATCATTTAATTGTGTATATTGTTGTTGACCAAGTTGGGCCATTTTTGACAAAGTTGCGTTATCACTGGTATCATCGAATGTGTACTGTACTACTGTTTGTTCCATAGTAGGAAAATCCATTAAAGTTCTACCTTCTAAATTTAGTAAATCATTAATATGAGTATAAGCTCTTTGGTGACTTGCTGTTATCTCATTTGTGCGTGAAAAATCTTCGGACATTGAATCTTTAAATTTTTCCCACAATCCTTCAGCATGAACAGGTTGACAATTAATGAAAATACGTACAAACAATCGACGCAGTTGTACAGGCATCATCCATACGGTTGCTTCTTCCATTGCTGTAATCCATTCTTCATCGTCTTCAATGAGTCCCAAAGCTAAACATGCTGCTGTAAATGTAGATTCTACAATACCATTTACAGTTTTTAAGTCATCAAAACTTGTAGCTCCTTTTACATGCAATAGTAATAATCTTAAATGAAATAGTTCTAATTGGGTTGGACTAATCGTATACATGCGACCAATGCAATTGAAATGTTGTTTACGAGCTTACGAACTTGTAACAGTGAAGGCACCATTTTTCTGCTTTTTATAAACAAAATGACTTGGAATATCTGCATAAAAATATTGTGTTGCTTCTGGATTATCCAAATTAAGTTTGAAATAATCCATGAGCATACTTCTTGAATTATTTAAATTTTCTTCGATATTATCTCCTCTGTTAACAATAATGAATTGTTAATGTGATAAATGTAGAGGTAATCTGATTATTGAATGGCTTTTATCTTGCAATGCTTTGCTGAGAATGCGATATATTGCTTCAACAGGTCCAACATATCGAGTCTCCAAGAAATTTTTAATTTAATCATGATTAATCGTTCTTTCATTACCTTCACCAATCACTATGTTTGCAGCATCATGACCTTTATAAATATATTTATACAAATATTTGACAGATATAATACTTGTAACAATCTCTACATTAATGTGACAGTTAAATATTTCTAATTACGTTGGGCAATATGGTACAACCCATCTGTTATCAACTGAGTGATGATTATTCAGCTCATATGAAATTAGAGTGTTTCTTCTACGATAGTTGGGATAACCATTTTCATCAATGTTTGTTTTATTGACAAAAGTTTTAGGAAATTTTTTAGAACGCTTTCCTTCAACCTGACACCAATTTCCGCATGGACCATGTATCATGTTTTACAAAACGATTTCTTGCATGATTCATCTATGATTTTGTGCATCAGGAATCTCTGCAGAAATAAACTTATCAACAATTTCCGGAGTAGGTATCTTAAAGGCATGAGTTAATGTAATTAATAAATGCATATGCGGTAAACCTCTTTTTTGAAACTCAACTACATACACGTATGCTGCGACTTCGCCAACAAATTTTTTTTAACAATTAAATAGATTAATTTTTCTTATTTTAAATGAAATACTCTGCCCACAATGTCAGGTCGATCAGAAGGTTGTTGAGAAGGTAACAGATTTTCTATTATTTCTGGCCATTTAGGATTGCATGTCATTGTAAGAAAAATATCAGGTTTGCCTTTACGATTAATTATAGCCATTCCATCTTGATAACATTGCTGCATGTTGCGAGGTGAACCAATAAATGTTGATGTCAGAATTATAGTCTTTCCTAGTTGCCCATCAATATCATTAGCAGCGCGATGCATATGATCATGCAATCCTTGATACGTATCTGCTTTAATTTCTTTTTAATGACTTTTACAATATTCAATTCTATCTTATTCTATCTTTACATAAGAATCTACTATATATTGTTGAAACAATCTACGTCCCAGAATAAAAGGACTAAATTCATTTGATCTAATAGCTATTTTGTATCTTGTATAAGCTAATCGTGTTACACGTCTATTATTTACATTAGCATCATTGTTTCTATTAATGCGAAGTAAAATTTGTATGCCATCCTTGATTTCCGTAAGGATAAAATAGAGGATAAATCCATGGTTCTACGTTAGGATCCATTGTACTGACGCATTGTAAAGTTTTGGTGTTTATGTTTCCAATCGTTACATAAGATTCTAGAATTTCGCCATCAGCAGTAGTAGAAAAAACAGCAGCTACTTCATTACTTTGCTGAAAATTGTATCTTCTTCTATTACTACCTGGCTTTAGGGTAAATAATAATTGCATTTCCGGAACTACGTTGTTTTGATCTAATAAAGATTGATTATGAATTTCTTGTTGCATCATCTTATATGACTTCGCAAATATATGATTTTCTCTTGTTATTTTATCTAACATTCCTAAAGTTTCACAATTAAGTTCTGAATTTTGACGCATTCTAAAATCTGTAGCTTCCAACGGGTCAATAATGAAAAGTTGTCCATAAGAAGGACATTCATAATTTTGTGGGTATAGTGCAGTGTTTATCTGATAATATATTTGTCCTTGGATTTTGAAAAAATATGCTCCTCTGCGCCTTGCATTAAAATTCACGAAATTTGCATTAAAAGAAGCAAATGACAATAAATTATTGTATGCTCGAATGTGTTGAAAAAAATCAATTGATTTTGAATAAGACCCATTAAATAAACCAATGAGATCTCGAGGAAATGTAGGAGTCAGTTGTAAAACAACTGCTCCATGACTGCAGCAATCTTGAAAAGATAATCCTTTACTAGAAACCTTTTCCGATACAAAATGTTTCGTGTTATGATGTGTACATAGTATATTCATCGGACCCAAATAATCTGGAACAACAGTTAAACACTGATTTGTCAATAGATTGTGTTCAATATTAGGTTCTAGATTATTTCTAGTTTCATTAGCAATAGCGTCGCGTTGAGCTTGTCGTCGGCGTCTTTGACTTTCAGCTCTTCTTTCTTGTAAATTGTTTCGATATATTATTTCTTCTTCTTGTGTACGTACAGCTCTTCGGGGAGCCATATTGTTATATTATAGAATAATAAAAATTATAATTTGTATATAAAAAATTCGTTCGATTGTTGTCAAATATTGAATTATTTTTTGCATTCAAAATAAATAAAATCTCTTATGTCAGTTCAACAATGCTTTCGGTTATAAATGTTATATGGTAAATTAATAGGCAAGTTATTACAGTAATGTTAATTGTATATTATAGTTAAATAATAATTTCTGTTGTTTATACTTTTGATAATTGTTATTGCTACTTATATTTTATGTAAAGGTTATTCTTTGTTATAGGTTTGGTATTTATTGTTGGTAATAGTTGTAGATTATTGTTATGTCCAGATTACAAATTTCAATTTCAAAATCTAACACATTAATACAATTACATGAATTCCTACCTGAATTAATAATCGAACTTGGCGATACGTGGAAGTTATAATAATTTAAATGATTAAAAGAGTGAATGATAGGAAATCCCTTTTGGCTACCGCGGACGCGGTCATTACCTACCAAGGAAGGGAGCCGGATACGAAGTCACTTAAACTATACATTATTTCTTTTAAATCGACACACGTTTATTTTTATGAAAAGAGAAAAGTACCTTAATGTGTAAGTGTGCGTGGCTGTTTGTATATATGTGTAAAGAGGTTCTTGAGTGTCCGCAGCTGTCTCGACTGAGCGACTAAGTCCGGTATGCTCTCTACTTTTAAACGTACGAATAGTCTGGCGACGAGCAGAGTAACGTTCTGCGAGAGATTTCGAATATTACTGACTATGCTTGCCCTTTGCTCCCGGGCTTTATATACTTGCATATCCCTTTGTTTTTCTCGGGCTAGCGATTTCCATATTGGGTCACCTCACTATTCTGTATTTTCCTCTCTCAATTTTAAGGGAATCGTAGCAGGTCAAGTCATAAACATCATAGTTTATGACTACCACTTAAGACTTTGTCTCTTTTAGAACTCTCCCGCGGTCTCTCTTTTTACTGGAGATCGCACACGTGTTTCCTATGGAATTCCAGATCGTCGAATATTGCGCCTCGGTCTCTCTCTCTCTCCTCTCTAGTTTTTCTCATATTGGTGCTTGTTTTTCCGCGGTGGTTTGTCGTCGTTTTGCGTGGAAACAGCTCCCCTCGTTCTCGTGCTTCTTAATTCATGGCTCTCCGTTTAAAAATACGAACACGCGGTTCTTGTGAAGTTATCATTGAATCTAAAATATCCCTTAGCGTTCTTATGGCATTTTGGATTTACTGCGTAGTTCGTTAGAATATAGCCCATTTGTGTGAAGGTGCCGCTTGCACGTATGAGCGAATCTCTCTCTCTCCCGATTTTCAGATCCACTTCTTGATTGCCGCGATGACGTGTCAGTGAGTAAGTGTGTGCGTGTGTGTGTGTGTGTGTGTGTAGATGTGATATGTATAGCAGTCGTAGTGTTTTGGATGCGTAATGGAATCGGTGATTACATTACATTATGGTTTTGGTAATAGTTGTGGGTTATGGTTTTGATAATAGTTGTTGTTGGTTATGATTTTGGTAATAGTAATTTTTAAGTTTTGTTGCTTAATTAGAAAATTTATTGTAGAATACAATATATGGACAAAATGTCAAACATGTTACAATAACATATCATCCATGAGTTTTGAATTAATTAATAATTATCCTTGTAGAATAAGTTCTATACGACAATCGTCAAATTTGTTTATACAAAAAAACTTGAAACAAAGAAACATATAATTAATATATGAAAATTATAATCTAAAAAATTATAAACATTCACTGCCGAATCATTACCACGTGGTTTTTTTTAAACTTATATATATGTTAATTCTCAGTAACACTTATATATAATCTAGTCATTTTATTATTTTACACAAAATATTTATATTATCTAGTCATTTATATCAAATATATATTATCTAGTCATTTATATCAAATATATATTCTCTAGTCATTTTACAAAATATATATATATATAGTTTCAATTAATACATTGATCAGCGCCAAAGCTATATGAAGAGCCAATGTAATTTTTGGGGAAGTAAACGAAATAAACAACATTTGAAAGCATTTATTGTTATAATTTTACAAACTTTTATACAAACATAATCTCTTTAAGAATATTTTTAAATTGTCATAATACTTTCTCTTGAAGCATATTTTAATTACTTATTATTAAAACATTTACAGAGTTTCTTAGAAACTACTACCACAATGTTTCCTGGTAATTATATCTAATATAAATAATGCTTTATTAATAAGTATTTAAAATAGACTTACGTAAAAATATAAGATCTAATATTGATTTGTCTTCAGTCTCAGTAATAATTATCTGAGTATTTAAAACTCACTCTAAAAGTCTAACATAATTTCTTTTAATAGAAAGATTATCATTCTTATGAAAAATTGTACTATAAAAATATTATTATAAAACGCCATTTCAATGACTATACAAAGCACTTAGTACCAATTACATACTTTAATTCCTTATTAGCAAAATATAGCACTTCCTAAAGACGAATATCACATTTTTTGCTATAATAAATAATAATACCCAATAAATAATTTTTTGTTAATAAGCAATTAAAGTATGTTTACAAAGGTATGTAGATTTTTACATATTAGATGTTCTAAAGCAATGAATTTTAGTTGGAATTTCAATAAAAATAGAAAAAAAATATATTACGAAACATGCAGTAAACAATACTGAACAAAACTTGAAACTTAAAAAAAGAATTAATTTTTTTATGATATAACTCATGTCTTTACAGTTTACGATTAAGGGGCCATCTAAAAATAAAAAAAAACAATTAATTCAATTTCAATTTCAAATATAAATTTAAATAACTTACTGTTATCTGTATGAATGTCCCCAACTACGTTGACAGCTACTCCTTTTATCATGTCAGCTGGTACAGAGTTACTAATATTATTAGTAAGTTTGTGTACTCCATCGGTGATTGAGCCACAGCCATAGCTAGAATTGTCAAAGCGACTGGCAATGGAGACGAATGGCGTCTTAACAAATCCATTAATAGCTGTTGAAAAAGGACATTTGAAATTTATTAGTTATGCATGTTATATATTACATTTATTATTATATATTATATTTATGAGTTTATCTAGTCTAGTCTTATTTAATAAAACAATTTAATTTTTGAATCTTTTATTTAAAAACTGCAAAAAAAGTTAAGCAAAGAACCAAACAATGAAATTAAACGTAGTGACCTGTTTGTTATTAACATCTAGTATTTACTTATTGAGCTTTTTATTTTTTTATTTCTTGTCTAGTCATTATTCTAATTTCTAGTCATAAATGTGTAGTCGTATCCTAGTCATATTATTGTTTAACGTTAAATATTATGTATTTATAGGTATACTCATATATGTGAAGCGTACATCCCCAAGTACCTCACCGTTGTACTCGCTTGGATCACAATTTCAAAAGACACAAATCCTTGTGCTTCTAAGCTGTACGGTTGCCTCGTTGCCTTGCAGTTGCCTCCGTCTATATGGATGATCTAAAACAATATTAAAATAAATAATTATTATTGTTATTTAAAGCTATGATTAATAGTTGAAATGAAATAAAAGTAACTTACTCTATTGATCTCATTGTGAAGTTTGTAAAGCTCGATCAGAGTAGCTCCCCAAATCAAGCACTGAATTTTTTTTCTCATAAAGCCGACCAGTTCACTGAAAATACAAACACTTATATAAAAAAAAATAGACATTTTTACAGCTGTCCAAGCTTTCAAGTACACTTACACGGTTTTGTCCTTATCAATCAGCTCGTTGAAGTCTTCGTCAAGCAAAAAAGGTATTTCTTCGGCTTGTCTCGCAACGATTGCCATTTTGGAGGTTATTGAAGGTTAATACCGTACGCACGCGATTCGACTTGCACTCCTCGAATACAAATGATAGTTTGCACAAACGATTAAAAATGTGCAGCTTGAATCGCGATAATCTTTATTTATGCACTAAAACACTTTCGATGTATATTGAGATTACAGGAGACATACCGTGCGAGTCTTAGATGCTGCCATGCGGTTGGGTATAGACATGGAACAGAGAGCGCCAGAGCGGATGGGCAGTGGCGCTGTAGCGGACCAAATCTGAATTATACATTTATATGCATGCATGTATTTCGAGTTTCGACTATCGCGATCGAAACTTCTAATTTTAATGATAAATGAAAATGATAATAATTAAAATCAATAAACATTTAATTTACTATCTTATTTTAAAATTTCTTTTAATTACATTACTTATAAAAATGGATAGTCTTACTTTGTCCCACCAGGATTTGTGTAATACACTGTTCAAGGCAGAAGAAAATGAAAGTAATGTTTCCTGCTTATTAAATTACGTAAATTAAAAGCACCCTGATCTCGATGAAGTACAAATATTACTGATAGAAAAAAACTGAAACTAAGTTTTATGCGTATTTTTCAGTCAAAATGTATTTCAGCATTTTATAAAGAAGAGGTATTTCGGAAGAAAAATTGTAATTGGTTATCAGGAAGTGTGAAGATTTATTAAGTAGGTGTTCATAGTGGTGGAAGACCATCAATAGCTAATTATGAAGAAGGTTCTAAATCTACTAAGCGCAGAAAAATACAAAACTTATCTGATAGTTATTCAGAACAAGAAATCAAACAAGCTTTCTATAATAACTTAAGAGATAGTGGAAAACGACATTTAGTAAAAATTATTGAAGATCTTATTAATAATAATGAAAATAGCTTAGGCATATTTACTGAAGCAGAGTCATTAGCCCTTATTGAAGATGCTAAATTATCTACATGGCAGTATGAGACCATTCGCAAACGAACAAAAGAAAAATCCTGCACGTTTTTATTCCATCTAAAAAGTTGCAGAAGAAAAAGAAAAATACTACCTTCATTATTAATGTGATTTCATCACGAATTAATGTATATATATCATTAGATTAAAAATGGTTGCGAGTGGATCGCAAGTTATGTATTGGATTTAACATGGTGATTAAACCAGGAGTTAATTGCACTAGAGTATGCATGCGATGAAGCTACACCAGCAATACTTTACGCGGGGTCACGCGATTTATGTGTGTGGTGATCACTTCGTTCCACCCAACACTGAGTTCAGAAAAAGGTGGGCAGATGGTCGCTGTTCCAGGATGAGGAACGAGGGCCACCCCAAGTAGTGTTGAGAAAAAAAGGGGAATGCTGTAATGGGAATAGAATGATGCTGCGCCAGTGTAATGTGAAATTGGAATTTCCAGGTGAGCTAGGTTGAAATTTTGAAAAGAAAAATGTGCTGCATTATCGAGGTTATTAATGTGCACGCGTTTTGGGAGTTTACGCCCAAAAGCAGCGGGCAAAGGAGACTAGGCGGGAGAGAATGGTGCAGTGACATACTATAGGGGAGGAGGATCCCAACTGGATTCCAAAACATCACTGTATTAAGGACAAGCCGCAGAGTATCTCCCTTCCCCTGCCTTGGAAGCATGCGCCCAAGAGCAGCGTGCGGAGGAGATAAGGTACGGAGATAGAAGTATTCCGCAAAGTGAGAGGTTACTCACTGTTGATCTGGGCTCGGAATTATCCAGCACATCTAAGTTTGAAGTGGGCTCCTGCCTCTCTCTCGCTCCCAAATAAAATCCATGTCAAGGATCAATCGTATTGTTCTTTCTCTCGCCCACCCCACTTGCGCTCCTCTCGCCGTAACAATAGTCAATCTACATGTTCTGATATATCCGCGAGTTGCTCTGGAATTCATTGTTGAAAAAAGGACCTGTGGGAGGTGGATCTTTTAAGAGGCCTGGTCTTTTGATCTTGTCAAGTATAGTGATTTTAACTACGTCCCCATTTTGTAATTTTACATTTTTAGTCACGTGATTTATTTCTATAATTTCATATGGGCCCTCATAATCTACTGCAAATTTGCCTACATGGGGTTCTTTCAGTAGATAAACTAATTCACCCTCCCTGAAATCTTTGGTGTTTAATCGTCTGTCGTAATACTTTGATCTGTATTTTGCTTGAACTAAGTTTATGGCAGCGATGGTTTGCAATTGAGACAGATTGCCGATCAGTTCATCTACGAGTATATATTTGAAATAAGTTCTAGATCATTCGGCATCCCTGAGAGGGAAGCTGGACGGAGTGCACGGTTTCTGTTCGAACACTGGTTCATCAGTAACGGTGTGAAATGATTGCCTGTCAAATGCAAATGTATATAATTAGAGGACGCATTAGCGGTGATACACCAAAAGTTCAACTCCCCATTGTCCTGGTAACAGATGTTCCGAATTCCGTGGGTGACAACAATATTTGCAACGTCTCATCCGGGCATCCACAATCTTTAAGCGTGGGTGAGCTTACTAGCCGTGCTTTCAACTCCAGTGCCGAGAGTCTCAGCTCCATACACTTGATGAGTAAGTAAAATCAACAAATGCCAGGAGGATGAGAGGGGATGTCTGTGTAGCGCTGGAGATTCAGGTCAGGATTGGCACACTCAATGCTGTGGTCTATTATTCTGAACCTGTTCATGTGCGAATTTTCAGACGGGATCGGATTTGCCCTGTGATTCGCCCTTCTGTCCGCATTCCGAGGGACATAATCGAAATTATGTTGCTGCGGGATTCTCAATGAAGGCAGGCAGGCTCAATTTAAATTCGTTTTTGCGCATTTTGACCGAATTGACGCTGGTGAGGATACAAGCAAAGTGAATGTGGTCTTTGTAATTCAGAAAATATTCATATTTGGAATTTTCTTTTAATGAAAGCCACATATAGAAATATCTCTCTCATTTGATCGGATAATGACCAAGGCCTTACATAGATAGAAACTGTTGCAGGAATTTCTAATAGCTATAACTTCCCCTTTCTTGTAGGCTATAGATTTGTCAGAGATTCCTTCATCATCTGAGGTGTCAAGATTTGTTGACTCAGACTCAGAGTCATGATAATTGTTTCTGCCACTCTTCTTAGCTTGTTTCTGTTTTACTACATGAGCTTTGAATATGCGTACCGGTGGTAACATTTCATTGAGGTTACTATCCTTCTTTTCTTGCTTGTCCGCCAGCGCATATAACTGTGCACGGGGAGTTCAGGATTATCTTCCCCTTCATCAATAACCGTGTTTCGCGATGAAGCATCTGCGTTAGCATTGTGCTTTCCAGGTTTGTAAATGATGTCAGAATCATATCCCCTGAACGCGGGCTTTAGTCTGTTAAACCTGAGGTCCGGCTTCTTGGTGGTGTGGTAGTGTTTCAATGGCTCATGGTCAGTGACTACTGTAAAGCGTTTACCGTAGATATAGTGCCAGAATTGTTCTTTGACAAATACTACAGCTAGTAGTTCTTTGTCATAGGTCGGGTAGCGAAGTTCGCTGCCTTTGAGAATTCTCGAGGCATAGGCGCACGGACTGTCCTGATCTAATTTCCCTTGGCTAAGCACTGCACCCAGACTATAATCGGAGGCATCCGTTGTTATTATGAACGGTTCGTCTAAGTTCGGATTGGCCAATACTGGTTCCGAGCACAGAATATCCTTTATTTTGTCGAAAGCAGCTTGGTGTTCTTCTCTCCAATCGAACTTTACACCTTTGTGTAAAAGTCTCGTGAGAGGTAGGGCAATCTCCGCAGCGTTAGGAATGTACATTTTATAGTAATTCCATAATCCCAGAAGTTCCCTAACCTTTTTGGTGGTGGTTGGAATGGGATACTCTCGTACGGCTTTAAACTTGATCGGGTCAACACGTATGTTGCTTCCTCCAAAAATGTGACCCAGAACCTTAGCTTGTCGCTTTAGAAATTGACATTTCTTGGGCTCTGCAGTTAGACTTGCATCAATGAGTCGTTGTATGACTCTCCTGAATCTGGTCTGGTGCTCTTGAAGATTACTTCCAAAGATCATCAAATCGTCTAGATATATGGCTACCTCCTGATTGCAGACCTGTCATCGCCAGGGACATGGCTCTCGAGAAGGTGTTTGTTGCCTCCTTAAGCACCATAGCCTTGCGCGTATATTCAAAGTGCTGGCAGCCGTTCGGACCAACAGGAGTGGTCTGAACGGCTTTTGGGAAAAAAGTGGGCTTTTAGGAACAATTCAGAGATTGCTACTTAAGTCCGAATTGGATGAAACAATTACTCGTTGTTCGTATAGTTTATCTACTTCCTTTAAGATGTTCTCGCGAATGACTCTCGCATAGCAATGTCTTTTGGAGCGAATTGGTTTATCCGTTTTTAACTTGATTATATTTTATATAATGTTAGTCGCGGGTAAAGGTTCCCCATCTAGACCGAAAGCTCCAGAAAAATCCGAAATCAAATCTCGCACATGTTCTATTTCCGCCGCATTACAACTGCTAGTGTCGATTAATTTCATAATTTTAACAACCTTTTCCTTCAGCAAATGTAGGTTTTCTAGCATGTGCCTATTGCGCACCGCAACATCAAGTGGCGTATTAACCTTGTTGTCCCAAAATATATTCAAAATGTTGACTCTGCTCGTGACACTATCGACATCGTCCTCATCAAGGTCTGCGTCGCCAGGAGGTGCAACAGTGTAACAAGGTATTAGATTTACCTGGGGTACTGGTATCGTAATCGGAGTTGTCCCTATATTCAGGTTCTCCGCTTATATATATATACCCATCATTGTTTTTACCCAAAAAGTTATAAAACAGTAAGTCTGGTCCTAAGTTTTGTAAGGGTACCCAGCCTACCTTTTCATTGACATTGCTAACTTCTGCAAAGATTATCTGTTATGTTCTACCTTTTATATGAAAAGATTCCTCATGTTTAAAGGGAATAAACGTATTGTTGCATTCTAAACGCTTATGCGCGGCATCGATTTGTGCCTTGTGAGCGTCAATAGAGTCCCAACCGATCAGGCCCTCTACTTTGATGGGGAAGCTGTCGAGGACTATGTGCATCGTACAACATACGCCATTATCGGCCTTCACACATACCTTCCCTAGGGTGAAACATGTTCCAGGAACAACGCCTTTAACTGCTAGAACAACAGATCTATCAATTTTTGTAAAATGCTCATCTATAATGCTATTTTTAATTACCGAGATGTCCGAGCCTGTGTCAATGAAAAAGTCAGCCTGATTGTTTGCCAGGGTATGACTTTTTAAGGTTATGACGAGGGGTGAACGCCCTACTTTCGCCAACTTGATGTTGACCTCTTTGATGTTGTGGATTTTGGCATCTACTTTATTTAGACTGGGCTGCTCATCCTCTGAAGATCGAGTCGAGCAGTCTACGCGTTTAAAGGATTGTTGTTAGAGTTATTTCTGGGTCCGGAATTTGTGTTGTTGCTGTCACCACGCACATCTCGATTTCTGTCAAAGAAGTTTTGTACTTCTCTGATATGCTGGTATCTTTCATTGTTGTCCTGTCTCTTTTCATTTAAATATCCCATATTGTCCCAGTTACGGTTGCTACGCCCGTATTGTCGTTGTTAGATCTGCCACGAGTGTTGCCGTAGCCTCCGCGGATGTTGTTGCTGTTGTAACCTCCACGATTGTTGCCACTATATCCACGGTGATTGCTATTTCCCCTATTGTAATTTCCCCGATAGTAGTGATTACTGTCATTATTGTAATCCTGGTCCCTGCAGCTGTCCCCCTGATTGTAACCATATTGAGGGTTATGGGGGTAACCTCGATTGTTGCTAAAGTTCGCCCTGTTCCTGTTGTCAGTACCGTTGTTGTTATTGTTGGAGTAATTGCGAGGAGTATTACCTGCTCCTCGGTTACCAAAACTACCCTGATTATTGCTGGAATTTCTGTTGTTTTGGTTATTATTATTGTTGCTGTTTTCTAAATTCTGCACTATTTGAACATTGACGCGTCTGGCACTGATGTCATTTTCTAGTTTGTAGCAGTCTTTGAAAATGTGACCTGCTTTTTAACAAAAATGGCAGTACAGTCTGATTGGATTTCTGGTAATGCACCAATGGCTTTGGTGGCCTCAGGCACTTGTTTGTTCGCAGCCAGTTGAGTATCCAAATAATTTACCTGTGCATATGGTGGTTGACGTATCATCTGGTTAAGTGATAGTCTAGCGCTTTGTTTGCACTCAAATTCAATGGCCAGACGTATGGCATTATTGAGTGTGTTTGGTCTCTCGCTTCTGACTTGGTGATTTAGCGGGTCACATAAGCCATACATAAAGTGCTGAAGAGCATCATTTTGCGCTCCTCTCTTCCTGCACTCACGGTCCGTACATTCCATATCCGGTGCTGACTCGTAAATTGTCAGCAACCTATTGAGCAACTTTTGTAAACGTAGACTATAGTCACCTGCCTGTTCGTATGGTTGCTGAGTGATAAGTTTGAGCTGGCACAAAATCTCATCAGCCAGACCAATATTGCTCTACTGGAGAATTATGTCGCCCAAAAATTTCTCGATTGACGTATATTGCAAGATGCTAGCTGAGAATCCATCAGCAGCTCGATCAGTTAGCTTGTTGGCTATAGCTAGCAACGCATATTGTTCAGCTTGCGAGCCATATGTGTATACGTCTACTTGCCAAGCAGAAGAGATTTAAACGTTCTGGGTTTTCATCGAATGTGAGAATAAGGTTCAAAGCCTGTGACAGTGATAAATTCGACCGCTTGTGCATGTCATGCTCCATTTGATTAAGGAATCTGTATGGAGTATTAGGTGTGTCCAGCGATGGGTTAGAGTATATTTTGGAGTTGTTGTGTTGGCGAGACCCGAACTCTGATCAAAGCTCGTGTTGTATCCGACTGCGCGAGGATTGAGGTGTCGTTAGCTGTCTGGAAGTTATTGTTTGCATAGTACGCTGCCGATATTCCGGATGTGCCTGTTTCTCTTGTTGGTTCCTGGATCTCAAAATTCTTATTATGTACCGGCTGCAAACTGCCGTCATTACTGTTAAAGAATGCTTGAGAGTTTTGGTTGAGCATTTGCTTTTGCAAATGGCTACCAACGAGTGGATCAAGTCGATGGAAAGGAGTTGTACTAAGTACTCTTGGATCCCGCTGAGTATGCATGCTAGTGGTCGATTGGCCAAAGAGACTGTAGCTGTTCGACATATTGTTTGATGGGGATCTCGCTGTAATTATCGGTGCATGAGCAGAGACGTCCTTGTATTCCGGGTTCAGCCCAGTTTTCTGAGCCAAGGCTCGATTAATTTTGCTCCGTATATCTAACAAGTCCATGAATGTGGGTGTTAACGGTCTGTTTTCCTCACGCAGTGGGTGCTGGTGAGAATTCATACTGGTCGATGTGGACATGACCGTTTTCGGTATAGCATCCATATGTGTCATAGTGTGCGTAGTAGAGGAGTGTGTCATACTGGCGTTCTGCAATGTTGACTGTATTGGTCCAAAGGAAATCGATGTGACAGGGAGGCTTCCACCTATGCCTCCTATGGCGCCCAGTCCATCTAGCGAATTGTGACTGTCATTTAATGAGAGCGAATATCCCAGTGCTAAAGCTCTTCTGTGATTCGAGATATTGTCTGATAGAAAAGAAGCTGCGCTGGTAGTTACCACATTCAGCTGTGCGTGTTCCCGAGCAAGGTGTTGCTCGTTCTGTTCTCTATTAAGGGAGTAATCAGTAGCACTAACACTCCTACTACCTACTACTGCGCCATCGGCCTTCTCCTTGCTCTTCTTACTCTTGCCCCATAAATTTGAGAGAGACACGATGGAAAAGACTACTAAGAGCTTATGAATGATTATGTAGGCTTTAGTCGTGTTAAGTTTTGTAAGGTTTGATTACCAAAAAAAAAAAAAATTTTAAATCAAAAAGGAAAGAAAAAGATAATGAATTTATGGATGAATGTTTCAACTTTAATAGTATTTATATTGCTGAAGAATTACGACTTCAGAAAAGAAAAACAAGGAGTCTACAAACATTTACTTTAACTTGAGTGAAATCAGTTTCATCTACAATAATACCAAAAGAGAAAGGAAAAAGAATAAAAACGAAGGTCACCCGGCGACCGATTCGCGAGGATAGTGTGATTCACGACTACGAAGGTACTAGCCTCCTAAAAATGCTCGAACTGCATAATTCGGAGTTTAAGGAGATTCAGAAGCGCATGACTTTCAAGAATTACACTTCCCAATGTAATGCAGTCCTTTTCATATATCTGCTTAGAGTAGCGAGAAATGTAACGGCTTTGAATATAAAAATTATGTGGCTAATTTTGACTGGAAAGAGAATATGCAGTTGTTGATGTTACAATCCAAATTATGAGGATTTAATTCAAATCGCAGTTGAATTCTAACGTGGTTATCCTCATCTTTTCATTCAAGACTGAGGGACGCCATTTTAAAAGTTATATTAATGACTTGACTTTCTATCTCTGAAATGCGTCTGAGTACTTCAGCTTTTTTTGTCGCTTCAGGATTCCTCCTGATTTTCAGTGAGATTGTCTATGCGCTCATCTATCGTGACAATGGGGACCTCTGGGGTGTTTATAAGTTCTTCGCCGGGACAGGAAAAATTCATTGACGCATAAACAGGTGTCATGGGTTGTTGACACTTGTTCCAAAATGTCGATGTATGTATGTTAAGCAGATAGGGGTATAATAAGTTTATGGTTGAGCCACCAAAGAATTAGTCGTGTATAAAATTATATTAGTGAAAGTACACCTTGTTTTTGATTGACATAGAACTTCATTGTCAATAATCTAGAAGACTTTCTTTTATGGAAAAGTATCAGTTGGCTTATGACTGATAAAGACTCGCTATTTCTATGCTATATCACACGCGCCGGATGCTGAAACTATTATTTATAAAAGCTAAAGTCCAATGTTTTGCTGAGGTGGAGAAAAGGGAGCGCGGGTACCAAGAGTTTATCACATCCGCGGCATACAGTGTCGATGGGAAAGAAGAGTATAATATCTTACACCGAGTCGTACTGAGAAAGAGGTTTTATGTTTGCGCTGATGTGGCGAGTGTGTTTCAAGTAGCAACGCGATTGTAAAAGAATGTCCCGTAAGTTAGATTACAGTGCCTTCGTTATATGCTGAGTCGATGAAAAAAGGCGACGCTGATTTTGTCCAAGAAAAATAATATGAGTAGTGATTTATCGCAGTAGGTGTATATATATATATATATATATATATATATATATATATATATATATATATATATATATATAGGCAAGATAGCCTTTCTTGTTTCTGCACGACACTGATTCTATTATTTTTTTATATTCTTTTTAAAATAGCATTCATTGATGTTACGCCACTGGACTACGATCGTGGTAACACATTAGGTGAACTTTCTTTTTCTATTTATTTATATGAGAGTTGAATGTTCCAAATAGAAAGAGGACAGCTATTGGCCACTATTTTCGTAGATTGCGCGCAAAAAATGTATGCAGTTGGCGAGATAAATCGAAAAAAGGAGAAAAGACCGAAAAACACTCGCGACGTACTAACGTTCCGAACACGAGAAAATTACACCCACCAGGGATGCCACTGTTACGTACACTGACGCGTGTATGCGGTCGTGGGTTCTGGCGCAAGGAAAAACACAAATGTCAGAGATTGCTGCGTGCTCTTTATTGCAGCGAGCAAGAGGGAGAGAGCAGCGAGAGCGAGGTGTGACTCGCTCGACAGGTCCGTGGCAACTCCCGTTGTGCTCCGCAGCTCGCGAGAAGCTGCGCTGTAGCGGACGTACCTTATCACAAAGCGATAATGGAAGTCTGCGGCGAGGGCTTGGGATTCTCCGAATCCACGAGCCGGAGCCAACGTCTTTGTGCCCAGCAGTGCGACGCTTGCACCGTCAGCACTGCTCGTGCGGTTCCCCATTATGGGAATCGACGTGCGCCGATGTGCAGCAGGTCACAAAGTGTATTAATAAATGAAAAAGGAGCCAAAATTAAATTACAAGAGTTACTAAATCACACTAGTACGCGCATACTACCAAATAAACCAAGTACCAAACGTTTTCCCTCAGTTATCTGAAGATGGGCCCGAAGTATCCCTAATTATGACCTATAAATGGAGCTGCGATGGTGCTTCTGATCAAAGTGAATATAAAAAAAAACTGCAGAATTGTATTCTAAATTGTATGATTGGTTTTATATGCCAGCTTTTGTTTATATGATTCTTCTTCATGGAGCAAAAATAATTGAAAACTTTTCACTAATCCCATTGTGGATTGATATCTGAAGAATCACAGGAATCACATAACAAAGGCGTGAATCATTATCGGAAGTTTAACACAAGAAAATGTAGTACAGGATTTACGAATACTGATTTACTGTACAAATTATAGATTTATGGTTTGGGGTTAATGGGTTTGGGGTTTATGAGTTAGGGGTTTATGGGTTTGAGTATTTTGGGTTTGGGGTTTATGGGCTTATGGGTTTGGAGTTTATGGGTTTGGGGTTTATGGGTTTGGGGTTTATGGGTTTGAGGTTTATGGGTTTGGAGTATATGGATTTGGGGTTTATGGGTTTTGGGTTCGGGGTTTATGGGTTTTAGGTTTATGGGTTTATGGGTTTGGGCTTTATGGGTTTGGGGTTCGATGTTTATTGGTTTGAGGAATATTGGTTTAAGCTTTAGGGTTTATGGATTTAATGGTCTGTAATTTTATTGGTTGATGGTTTATTTTTGATACAGGTTATTCGTAGGTTTATGTATTGGGCATGTAGAATACACACACACACAAATCTACACATACACGCGCGCGCACACACACACACACACACACCCACACACACACACACACACACACACAGACATCTCCGGTAAAGCAGCTATTTGGGCGTGCAGAGACCTTACCTTTCAAAGTAGGATGAAAGTCAAAGAAGCAGGTTTTGCCAGCGCAAAGATTGAGGGTATACAGGTATACAGCTGTTATGCCCCACCCAGTGCGCCAATAGATCAGTTTCAGCAGTTCTTGGACCGGCTAGTACGAGATGTCAGGGCTAAAAAACCAGCTATTATAGCTGGGGACTTTAACTCATGGGCGGTTGAATGGGGCAGCCGAAAAACTAATAGAAGAGGACAGGCCCTACTAGAGGCATTCACACTTCTGGACATGGTGCTGGTGAACGAAGGCAACGTACCAACCTATAAAAAGGTGGACGCTGAATCAGTGATCGACTTAACATTTGTTAGTAGATCTCTGGTAAAAGAGGTGAGTAAATGGACCGTAAGCGATCACTTCACTAATAGTGATCACCACGCCATTATAATGGAGCTGGGCACACAAAACATGGTGCACTGTACTACTAACCCTATAAGTACGAAAATGGAATGGAAAGCCAAGGAGTACGACAAGGAACTATTTCTGATGATGTTAGGAAATATCCAATTGACGGGATCAGCAGAACATAAGGCTGAACAAATGACAAAATGGCTCACCCGAGCCTGTGACGCAGTTATGCCAAGAAAAGTGCCCAATCAAAGATGGGCACCAGTATATTGGTGGAATGAGAAGATTAGATCAGCGCGCTCCGCTTGCCACCGAGCACGAAGGCTTGAGCAACGGGCAAGGAAAAAGTTTTACCGAACCGGTATTGGAAGCGAAGCTGTAGAAGAATGCAGCAGAAGAATGAAAGAAGTCAAGTGCACCCTCAAGAAGTGCATCAGTGAAAGCAAGCAGAGATGTCATAAGGAGCTGCTAGAAGAGGTCAATAAAGATCCATGGGGCAGGCCCTACAAAACAGTTATGAAGACACTCAAAGGAAGCTATATACCCCCACCAAAGTGCCCAGAGGTACTAAAGAGGGTAGTGACAACACTTTTTCCAAGTCAGCCGGACGCACCATATGCTATAGCAGAGGAAGTGCGGGAAGAAAATATACCTCCAATTACAGTTGAGGAGCTACTTGTAGCAAGCAAGAGGGTAGGAAACAATAAGGCTCCCGGTCCTGACGGCATACCAAATGTAGCGCTGAAGCATGCCATCGAGGCTAAACCTGAAGAATTTGTTGGCCTCTACAATGCATGCCTGGCCGAAGGGAGATTTTCGACCAACTGGAAAAAGCAGCGACTTGTGTTGTTACCTAAGGGTAACAAAGCGCCCGGAGGGGAGACATCGTACAGACCATTATGTATGATGGACACTCAAGGAAAAATACTGGAGCGCATTATCAGCAACAGGATGGAGTGCATAATCGAAGAGACCAAGGGGCTTGCCGAGCACCAATATGGCTTTCGGAAGTGCCGATCTACTTTGGACGCGATCGGCCTAGTGGTAAACACAGCCCGAGCAGCCATCAGTGGAAAACGGTGGAAGGGCGGAACAAAGAAGTACTGTGCAGTTATTACTTTGGATGTCAAAAACGCATTCAACTCTGCAAATTGGACGAAGATACATGAAGCGCTTGAAAAGCTTGAGGTGCCCACATACATCAGGAGGATGATGGCCGACTATCTGAAGGACAGAACTTTACTGTACGAAACGGATTGCGGCACTGAAACCTACAAGGTCACGGCAGGTGTTCCACAGGGATCAGTACTGGGCCCGCCATTGTGGAACATTATGTATGACGGAGTGCTGAGACTACAACTCCCGCGGGAGGCTATGGTAGTAGGATTCGCAGACGACATAGCTCTTGTAGTAGTAGGGAAGGAAAAAGAAGACGTCGCTGAAATCACCAATGAAGCGATCACCACCATCCAGAGGTGGCTGAGAGAAACGGGACTTGAACTCGCTGGACACAAGACCGAGGCGATCCTGATATCTAGCAGGAAGAAAATGGAGACAATCGCCCTAATGGTAGACGGCCATGAGATAACCTCTAAATCGACTATCAAGTATTTGGGCGTTACTATAGACGAAAAGTTGACGTTTAAACAGCACCTTGAATTAGCAGGTAAAAAAGCGTCAAGAACGACTGCTGCTCTTTCTCGGCTCATGCCGAATGTCGGTGGAGCTACTCAGAAGAAAAAGAAGCTGTTAGCAAGTGTCAGTACATCGATTATGCTGTACGGGGCACCAATTTGGGCAGATGCAATGGCAATAAAAGCCTATGCGCGGAACCTGTCATCCGTGTATAGACGGAGTGCGCTAAGAGTAGCGTCTGCTTACCGCACGGTATCGGACGATGCAATAACCGTCGTGGCAAGCATGCCACCCATCGACCTCTTAGCACTAGAGAGGAAGGCCATATACATGGCAAAACAGGAGAACAGCGATAGAACGAAGGCAGAAATCTGGAACGCTGCCAGAGAACAAACAGTAGCTGAGTGGCAGAGAAGATGGGACAGTAGCCTGAAAGGGCGCTGGACGCACCGACTTATACCAAAGATTGAAGACTGGATCACAAGAAGACACGGGGAAGTAAACTACTACCTCACGCAATTTTTGACGGGACATGGATGCTATCGAGCATACCTGTGTAGATTTAATTTAGAAGACTGTCCAGACTGCCCAGCATGTTTGGGCATGTGCGAGGACGCTGAGCACGTTTTTTGCTACTGCTCGCGTTACCAGCAGGAACGTGAAGAGTTGGAACGCTACCTCCAGACCAGAGCAACTCCTGAGTCTATTATGGTAGCTATGTTCGCCACCGCTGAGGGCTGGCACGTGGTTAGTAACTACGCCGCGGTCATCCTCAAGAAAGTGAGGGGCGACGAAGAGAGAAGAAGACGAGAGATGCTGCAAGAAGCTGACGACCGGACGATGCGGTAAGAAGTAGACGGCAGCCTATAATGAAGAAGGTACGATAGTAGATCTACTAGATATGGACGCATAAGGAATGACAATCACATCAAGGAGACAAGGGCAATGTCCCTATGCCCCCCCGCGAAGTAATACTTGACCGTGGTACCGCGGGGGAAAAAAGGCACTGAAGACGGAGCTTGGCCCTCCTCA
Source organism: Muscidifurax raptorellus (assembly GCA_020010945.3). Lineage (NCBI taxonomy): Eukaryota > Metazoa > Arthropoda > Insecta > Hymenoptera > Pteromalidae > Muscidifurax > Muscidifurax raptorellus. The sequence continues at coordinate 1,301,181 of JAHUUD020000013.1, read as the reverse complement.
CCGACAAGTCGGTAAGGAGAGCGAGGAGGATTCGGGTTGCAATTGGATTTTATATTCGGTCGCAAAACGAAGGGTTTTAGTTGGTGAGAATCCAACACACGGTGGCTCAGGCCATGTCATGGTCTATTAAGATTTTTCCCTCCAACCTCTTTCTCCAATAAAAAAAAAAAAAAAAAAAAAAAAAAAAAAAAAACACACACACAGACATATATATATATATATTGTAACGGTAGACCCAGCGTACGGTAACGCTGGGTTTTATTCTACTCGTTACCAATGAGTTCTCCGTCTCGTGCTATTGCTTCGATGCATACAAGACGGCGGGCCGCCTCGGCCCTGGGCGCCAGGCACCGGAGTGCCAGGGATCCCGCGATCCCCTTACTTTGAGACGCCGCCTCGTGTCGAAACATCTTCTTCATGCACCTGCTCGGTTAGCCAGTATACGAAATTACACATAGAGGGAATGAGACAATCACACAAGGCCGTGGGTTTCAGTACGGAATGAATGCACAATGTTGACTTATATTCGTTCTATATTTTGCTCATTCGTCTTCTACTTAATCTATTTACAATTGGCGATCTCCGACCGCGCGCTTACAACTACGACATTCCCGTCGCATCACACACATACACACTCCGTGGCTCGCATGCCACCGCGCCGATGTTCGGACGAGTCAGTACCGGCGCACGCCCTGGGCGCGTATCCGGTCATCTCGAATTCCTAATCAACGCTCCGACGCCGAACTCGCTCGTGCCCGTCGGCGTGACCTCCTAGCCGCGGCCCGTTCGTCAACGCGCCGCCGGACGGTTCACCCGACGCGGACGGTGCAGCTGCCTCGCCCTTCCGATCGCCTACCGGTGCCGACGACCGTAGCGTACGTCGCAGGCTGCCCTCACGAGACTATGACTTCGCGTCCCGACAATAGCCAATCTCTCCCGACGTACGCGAGTCTGAGGCGTACCCGCCTTTGCCGCGCCGGTGACGTCGTCCGAACCTCGACGCGAATCTCACTCACTCCATCCGATGATACCTAACTTAGCGGGGCCGCTGCCCCAACTAACGCTCACTTATGTTACGCTCGATTATTAATTCTACTTAATATTAAAACTTAGACCTATGCGAGTTTAACGCGCGAACTAAAACTAGCGACATGTCGTGACCTTGTGTCGTCGCGTAGGTCATGGTCGCGTCGCATACAAAACGTGAGCAATAGCATGTCAGTGAAGTAACGGTCTTTGTCTCGCTTCGTAACACAGTCAGTACAATACGACAGTCGGGTTATGATTGTCAGTCTCGGTGTAATAGTAATATCAAGTATCGGGATATCGTCAGTGTAATAGTCGTAATCAATATGTAGGCGATAGCGTCAGTCTCGCAGCGGTAATTCATATAACAATAGCGTCAGTCAAGTCGTTGTAGTCGTCGTGTAACGATATTGTCAGTATAATAATCATAGTTAAGTGTAGCGGTAACGTCAGTACAATACTAGTCGTAACAGCACAACACGGTAGCGTCAGTATAATATTCGTCAGTCGAGTGTAAACGGTATCAACATATTAATGGTCGTTAGTCAGTCAATAGTACAGTAATTAGTCTGTCTATGGTAAATCAGTCGAATTGTACGCGAAATCCACCGAACGGCTCCGCGCTGTTAAGCCGACGAAGCATGCTAAAACCGCACTCATGCTCCGCCGCGCTCCCGCCGCCATGTTGGCCACGTGGCGATAAAATAACCGCGAGTTCGCGTTACTCCGCAACCGGCACACTGGATCGCGTGAACATTATTATTATAATTTTCACTCTACTCACAGTTAGCAGCAGCCCGTAGCACAATGCCTATGTCTTTTCGCAACGTCGCCACGTGGTTCGGGTCTCGGTCGTGCTCGGTGATGGCTCGTAACAAAGCAACCAGTCGCTACGGCAGTCAGACGCAAAAAGGGAAGAGATCATCACCAGCGCTCGCGTCGACCCCTCTCGCCGTCAACGCTAGGTTGGGTCGCTCGCCTACCTACGCTTGCTCCCGTGCGCTCGGGCCTAGCCGATGCCGGCCGAGGCTCCACGAATACGGCCGAACGCGCGCTCGCCGACTCGTGCCGCGGTGTTGCCGTGCTCCGCGCGGCCGCTTGTAACTGGTAGTAGGCTGCCATGTTACAATATATATATATAATTTTGATTTAGAACTGATGGTTTTAATTGTATGTTTTACGAACGACGAGTACTAACTGTAAGAGTTAGCTGTTTACCAACAACCAGAGATCTCAGCGTCCAAACATGTCCTAGCGGATCGAAATAGAATATCTATTTTATTTATTTATCCAAAAAATTTAATTACATAGAAGTTACGAATAACAGTCCATGCAATCACCCAGGGTAAACACAATTACCTGTTTGTGGGTCTTGTACATTCAAAGCCTTAATTATAGCTTCAAACTAAGTATTACTTATTTCTTAAAATTTAAATATACGTAACAAAGGTAGCAGAACAACCTATTTGATCTATGTATATTTGTTATGTCTATTTATTACAACCGTATCTCTTTTTTTTTTCTTGTTTTTTGTTTATATATTTTTAAGATTATTGGGTGGAATATTGAAAAGTTTTATTGTCACACTATCGGAGTTCATACATACAGACTTAATTTTATCGTAATGATGGTATATCGTTTTTTTGCGAATAATTGTGTAATATAGACTGGATTTTGGCTAGTTATGAAAAGATTTTTATTTATAATTTTCAGTAGTATTTTTTGCAAGTTCGTTATAGGATTCAAGGCACAGGGATAGATATCATCCCATGCAATGATTTCATATTCAACAATACTGTTAAAAAGTGCAGAATATATTAATCTTAATGCCTCTGTGTTCATACTTTAGCTAGTTTATAGAGTACAAAAACTAAATATTTGGACTTGCTATAGAGATAATTAGTATATACTTTTTAATACTTTATTGTCCAGCCTTATCACGAAATTAAAAGGAATGCTATTCTGGTAATTCCTAAAGGGTATATATATATATATATATATATATGTTGATTTTCCCAAATTGAATGAATGCTTATTTAAGGCAAATTATACCAGTTCGATATATTTTTTATTTCTTTATTCAATCTATTCTCTACGCCAATCCAGGTATCATTTTCAATAATTATAGCGCTATCATCGTATATGAAATGATGTTTTCTTTTATTATATCATTGATGTAGAGTATGAACAGAAGTGGTCACAGGATAGTACCCTGTGATACTCTTGTGTTTACAATTGTTTTTGTGCTTAGTGCATTTTTAATCTTAACTCTTTGCTGTTTGTTGCTTAAATAATTAGACGTTCGTTTATAGACACTGCCTCTTATTCCTATATCGGTAATGTTTTTGTAATAATATGTTATGGTTGACTGTGTCAAATGCCTTAGCGAGATCTAGGAACGTTATAGCTATAGGCTTGCTTGTATCTAAATTATTATATAAAGTATTTGTTATGAATCATACATCATCTTTGGTTCTTTTGTTTTTAACAAAACCGTACTGATTATTTGATAAGATATTAAAAGACTCAATAAAATTATAAAGTCTATCGTATATGATTGTTTCCAAGATTTTAGCTAAGTTAGAAATTAGTGATATTGGTCTATAGTTTTAAGCATAATCTTTATCGTTACTTTCGTGTATCAGTATAATTTCAGCGTTTTTTAGTGCATGATGCCAGATTGAATTTTGTATACATAAGTTGATGATGTGTTCTAGTGATTTTATTAGGAAATTTGCAAGTGTCTTAATGGTTCAAGCATTCATGTTATTAATCCCCCGTTTTTTAGATTCGTGTTATTAATAACATTTGAAAATTCGATACAATTAGTTGGTTTGAGGAAAATGGATCATTGATTTGCTGTTGGTAGTTTTTCGTAAATAAAATATTCGTTCGTCTTATCAGCAATATCTTTTAAATCGGTGACTAGTTGTTTATTTTTATAAAAAATTTTAGTAATTGGGGAATTTATTTTTTTGGCTTTGCCCACTTTTTTATTTATCAAGGTCTAAAGTTTTATCGGGTTATCACTGTTTTTTCTACTTGCAGTCGATCATACTTTGACTTAGCATCCTTCATAACTTTACGTAGTGTTTTGTCATATGGTTTGTAATCAGTTCAGCTGTAGTGTTCCTAGGATCTAGTTTCCAAACATTATATAGGGTTTCTTTAGTAATACATGATGTAATTATAGCTTTTGTTATCCAATTTTTTTACGTACCGACGGTGATAGTTTATTATTTACAGTCTTCGTTTTTATAGCACATTCAGTGCAATTTTTTATTTTAGTTATAAGTAGATTTATTGCATCATTTGGATCACGTATTGGTAAAATTTCATTCTAGTTTTCTCTCATGGCTAGCCTTTTAAGCTTGTTATAATCGAGTATTGTAATATTTTGTTCCCAATTATCTAATTTATTCTTATTTACTATTAAAAATAATGGATAGTGATCTGTAATGCTATATAGTAATTTGCACTTTTTTATTTTTTTTGTAAATGTTTTAATGAATATGTTGTTCATGCATTAACCCTTATTCCTACAGTTTCCTGGTCTGGATATCATTTGGAAGCCTGGTATGAAACCTTTTTCCATAAAATTGTTTTCCTGTTCCAAGTATTCCTGTCTTATCTGGTATAATTTTAATATGTAACGTCCCATGTTCATAAAAGATAATTATATGTATGAATATACTGCATACAGAATGATGTATGACGGCGTGTATGTGTACAGGCGCAGGTATACGACGATAATCACAATGTAAGCATTTCCGCAACCGCGTTTACGACATCAAACGCGTCCTACTAATTAAACCAACTGACCCCCGAGTCAGCAATCCCAAAACCTACTTATTCTGCACCATCACCAACCTATATTGTAAGACACTTTCGGTGGCGATCAGTGATTGGTTATTACCCTAACATTGAGATCATCCGCCAAGCCTTATAAGCACCGCACTCAGTCCTCATATTGCCTTTAGTGAAGTCTCTTTTTACAAGGACAACGAGTGTTGTACCTGCTGGACCTGGTGTGTGAATACGAGTGCCGTTTAGTCCTTCGCGTCGTCTATTGGGTGCTTAGAAACCACTCAAACTCCGTGGAAGCTAACCGGTGGAATTCTTCATACTCTGGACGTGAGTTGGTACAGTACGAGGCTTAAGGACCGTCAACCTATCTGGCGTTAGCTTCGGCAGCTTAGTTAAGGAACTTACTCTCAACACGCCACGGAACCATCCGTGTAGGATAATACTAAACACCGCCCAGTCATCGACCGTGCAATCTACTAGTAGTGTCCGAACGGGATTGTAAGTCGAACCAATATAGAAATAAGTAAATACGTAACATTAAGAACAAACATAAAGATTAGATTAAAATATCTGTGTAACATCTGTATCAAAGCATTGGGCCTTCGTCTAAATAAAGTCATAACAAAGAAGTACCATAAAGAGACAGTTTATTAGAATCATAACCTACTTAATAGTAACAGAAGACTCTCGAGTCAAGGCTAGTTCACCTATACTCAAATAAATAATTATTTGTATATAGAATTACTGCGCGGTTCAGCATAGTAAATCAGAACCTTACAAATATATCATATTAAAGTCGCCTTTACGAAACGGTTTTTAACACTTTTTATATCTTAAGAACTTGTTTAAACATAATGTAAATTCTGATTTTAATAAGCAATGTGATCTGTATAATGCAGATATCTGAAAATTATTATGATATCAATTTGTAATATGTTATGTAAGATTTTGATCTTTCCAAATTGTATCGTTTTTGTGTGTTCAGATAATGTCTCAGATATATACACTACGATAACATCACATTGATTTATTAAGCTGTTATTGTATTCTAGAACCCGAGTTTCAGTACATACCATTAGAAAATGTTAGCTGTCAAAGCTATCAATTAGGATTTGTAGACTATTGAAGTTAGCGTTTAGGTTTCTATAATTAGGATACATAATATTTTCTACTTCATTTTTTAATTTGTTTACAAGTTTTAAATCACTATCCATTTTATTTTATGTTTGAGTTACTTGGCGAATTACTTGGTAGCGATAATACCGATCTGCTTCGAGTCGCTGCTGCGATGTATCTCGGTATCGTTGGGTTTAGTAATTTATGTTATTTATATGTTTTTTTTTATTTTTTTTAATACCTGACAAATTTTAGTGTTATTAACTGTATGGTTAGTATTATATTCACTGCCATATTTTTAGTTGTTATAAAGATAGTTCTCACAACATAAATCCAGTGTCACGTGTGTACACACGTCACGGGTTTCTAATTACTATAAGAAGACGAGTAGAAGAGTGCAGTGAGAGTGGCGGCTTTAGCGCGACGACTGAACGTCTGCCGCCCGAACCAGAGATCCTCGGTTCAAGCCCGGGGTTCGTTACTTTTGTATTGCACTCTTCACTCGTTACACCAGATTTGATTTACAGTATATTGAATTATTAGAGTCGGCGCAGTTTAAACAAACTTTGTAATTTCTGTATTTACTACCACCACTATGACCAAATCTTCCGCAGTTATAGCCTGGTTTTACATTGATGTCATTATACACTTTACAGTTCTGATATCCTATAAATATTTTGCTTTTATTTTCTTTGACATATCTGTAGATTTCTAAGGATACTTCAAATAAGATACCAACTAGTTTACTTTTGGTGTTTTTGATCATACTCGTATGTAGTACTTGGCAATCTGTTTTAAGATGTTTAGAATTCTTTTTATTAATGTTAGCTTCTATTGCTTTTTCATCCATTTTTTTAAGTTTGTCTAGTCCAACGGTTTTTATTATTGGCTTATTAATTTTCTCCTTTTCAATTTTACAAATGGAGCTTACTTTTTCTTTTAGTATCTTCTCGAGCTTAAGTACACCAGATTTATTCATACAATCTATTTGGACTTCAGAGTTATTTTTTAATATGATGTTTTTTTTACTGTTTTCTTTTTTGTTAAGTAATGTGTAACAAACGTTTTTCCATTATTCTTGTCTGATGGACTTTTCTATTTGATGATCAGTTTTGGGATCTTTTTTGGTTTTACGTTTATTGAATTTAGTAATTGAGAGTATTTATTTTTGATGCGCTTTTTATATTTAGTAAACTTTAAAAAACGATAAACAAGAAATCTTTAATGATTTTATACAGTAATGGTCCGCCAATATTCATAAATATACACTTAAGAGATGCGCGACGAAGTGCTGTATGTATACAGAGAGAATGAGGGGAATTGATATGCGTGCGCAGTATAATGAGAGAAGGAGCGAGAGCAAAGGAGAAATGAAGACGTCTGCGAACGTCTATTGTGTGAGTGGGGGTAAAGAGAGAGAAAATTCGCACGGCGGCTATATATAATGTGTTCGGGCTGAATTCGTCCGAGAGAGAGGGAGAGTGAGAGATATTAGATTAGATTAGATTAATTTTTATTCCTGTACATTTCATCAAAATAATACATTAAAATTGAGGTGTGAAATAGATACAAAATAGTACTGTGAGAGTTATAGATGGGGTTTTAAAATGAAAGATGTTGTGATGATTATGAAATGTGGCGAATACAATAGATAAGTTAATGGATAGTGCTTATGAGTTTTCCAGGTTGGTGAAATATTGTTTGGCTTGGCGCTTGAAATGTGGTATTGATCTAATGTTGCGAAGATGGATGGACAATGCGTTCCAAAGATAAGAGGCGCTTATATGGAATGAATTCCTCAGCATCTCTGTGGCGAAGGTGGGGATGTCCAGAGGGCTCACTTCACCTCTCACAGAGCGGAGTGCGATGTGAAAGTCAAAAAAGGTCATGATGTAAGATGAAACAGCGCTGTTAAAAAGTTTTCATAGGAAACAGACCACAAAGTACTTTTTGATACAGTGTACGTAAAGTGCAATTTTACGTACTTTGCAACTTTTACGCACTTGTATCGAAAACTACTATTCTACGTCTGCCGGGGGCGAGCTCACAACTCACGTCTGTAAGGCGTGGTGTGCTTGTCCCTCCTTACACCATAGATGTAACGAAGTCTCTGCAGCTTAGTTCTTGTGTCAGGTTACAGTAAACTAATGAGCAGTAGTCGATGATTGGAAACAGTAGAGCTTGCACAAGATGTTTGCGCAATTCGAAACTGGTGCTGTTTCTAAAGAAATATAATCTATATATACGTGTGTGAGCACGCTTACACAGGTGTGTAATGTGCTCTTTCCAAGGCATAGAATCAAGCACCAGTACCAGATTACGCACAGACGACTGATATTCGACCCAGGCTCCTCCTATGTTGATGAAGGAATGAGCCACAATAGGTAAAGCATTTATATAACAGGAGGAACCCAGAACGATCACCTGTGTTTTGAGAACATTTAGTTTTAGGTCATTTTGCACAGCCCAGCTCATTGTTCTTTCGGCGTTAGCACTCATCCTCATGAAAAAGGAATCGAGCTGCTCAAGGTGGCATTGGCTGTAAATTTGCAAGTCATCCGCGTAGATGAGGTGGGATACGTCGGTGTCCAGACAGAAGCTGATGTCATCGATTTACAATGCGATCAACAGAGTGCCTAATACAGATCTCTGTGGTACTCCCATGTTTAGAGGTCGAAAAATTGGAGCATTCGTTGTTGCCAACAATGACAGCTTGCTCTCTATCCGTGAAATAGGAGGCGAACCAGCGGATAACCTGCTTAGAAAAGCCGAATGAATTTCATATTAAACGCCTTGCTAAAAGCAAAGAGAAATAGAAGAGTTACTTTCTTTTTGTTTATGCCAAGCCTGACATCATCAGTCAACTTGATTAAGCCGGACTATGTGCTGTGGCCAGTGCGCAAACCAGTTTGCAGGTCGACAAGAAAGAGTCTTGACTCGAGATACTCAGAGATTTATCTGTGCACCAGCCACTCCAGCGTCTTGGACAGGAAACAGGAGAGAGATCAGACGATAATCAGTTAAAGTTGTTGGTGAACTGACTTTATTCAGTGCATGCACTAGTGACTTTTTCCAGTCCGAGGGGAAGCGTGACTTGCTCAACGATAGGTTGAAAATACGACATAGAAATGGAGCAAGTATCGCCAGTGCTCTGGTAAATGACAATCTGAGGGATGCCGTTAGTGCCAGTGGCCTGGAAGCCAAAGTGAGTTATTGCAGTTAAAACGTCCGATTCCGTTATCTCCCTGAAATTGAAATGTTCAGAGATGTTCGGACTCTCCAGGGTGTGCAGATATTCCTCCACAGCAGGAGCCATCGAATCGTTGGAAATTCCGCTGAAATGCGCGTTGAGGTCTTCAATGAAGAAGCAAGAAGATGTTTTTTTTTTTGAGGTGGTAATTCCAAGTCTTTTAAGTTCTCTCCAGATCTCGCCGTCATCAGTCAGGGAGGACAGGCGTGAATGATAATAATTCAGCCTGGCATCCTCGACCTATCTGAGCATCATCCCTCGCTAGTCTATAAAAGTACAGATCCAGCGGGAGACGTGATCTCCGAAATCGTCTGTAAAGTCTGTTCCGTTACTTCAAGAGATCACGAAGAGTCGTGGTATACCGCGGGTGACGCTTTGGTCCAGGAGTCACTGTACGTAATGGAGCGAGATGGTTGATGGCGTTAGTCAAGTTAGAGTTGAGTATGGCGATGCAGTCGTCAAATTATGAGGTGTCAAGCAATTACTAGTCAAATGCACCGAAATAAACCCTCAGTGTCTCGGCACAGATTCTTTTAAATTTCTGTAAGTAAGTGTTTTAGGTTTGTGACGTGGTATCTGTACGTCGAGAGTAGCTGTGATGAGGTCATGTCCGTTTATGAAGGGTGTGTCTATCTTCTAGTGCGAGAGCAGGCGATCCTGCTCGTCGATTAAGCAGAGGTCAGGTTAGGTGTCGGATTCCGGTTCATGATGTGTTGCACCATATGGAACCTACTGGAGGGAGTTCTCCTCGATGAAGGCCTTGATAAACATGACATCTTCAGATAGGGAGAGTTGGTCAGCGTTAAAGTTACCCATGATTAGCTTTTTAGAGTTGTTGCGCATATGTGTGGAAAGTTTTTCATTGAAATCATTGCCTTGAATGAAAGGGGCATGGAGTGGACGATAAACAACGCCAACAAAGATGGGCGAGACTCCTTTCGCAAAAATCTCGCAGAAAAGGTAGTCTGGCTTTCCAGGCTTACCCGACCAGATGCCGTCAGACGATGTCAGAAGTGTAAACGTAAGTGAATGATGAATATAGAGGCCCACACCTCCACCGTTTCTGTTTCTGGCTCGTTTAAGAAGTGTGTATTTATCAAGTGAAGGAATAGTTTCTACCTTGTCATCTAGCCAGGTTTCAGTTACAGCTATCACGTGATAGAGGGGACAAGTGGGCGAGAAGAACCTGACCGCCGCAATGTGACCCGTGAGGGAGTTAGCATTGAAATGGCAGGCTCTTAAGCCGTCGGACAGAGATACCTTAGAAACAGATGGAGATGTTGTGAGCAGCGGTGAAGATGAAGATGATGGTGGTGTGGGTGGAATGAGATGAACAATTTTTAGTAGACTTTGCTGCTATTGCACGGAGGTCTCTTGGATAAAAAAATTAGCTAGTTCCTCATCGCTGGTGATGATCGTAGCCGTTCCTCCGTCCTCGGCAGCACGGATGAAGATCTTCCCGTCCCTCACGTACGTCCTGCATCTCTGCCTCCTCTTGGTTTCTTGTCTGGTCCTGATGCACAGATTCTGGAGGGAGCAGTTCGTTGATGTTGATGAGCCCCTGGTGGTCTGGGGCTGGGGCCTTCTTAATTTTTCTGCCAGGGTGGAGCGAACAAGGGCATGGGAAAACAGAGTTTCAGCAATTGGTGGTAATCTGCTGTCTGCAGCCAAGATGTTGGTAGCTGCATTGAGTATTCCCATGATCTTAGTGGTAGCTATGTCCCTCCTAAGAACAGTGGGGCCGAGGGCAGAGAGAACGGAGAAAGCAAGGAGGTGAAGAGAGCTCTCCTGGGTGTAGTGCAGCTCCGTAATCACGACAACATTGTTGTTGGACAACTTCTGCCCATGTTTAATAGTGAGAATGGATTTAAGTCGTAGATTATTGTCGCAGGTGGGCGTACTGCCCGAGCGTAGCAAGGGATTGATCGACTTTAGGCCCGTATTGTATATATTGCTTTATTCACGACTGAACTGTGCAGCCACTTTATTTCGTAAAAATTTAAACATTCAACATTTTAATTTTTTTAACTTGGCAACATTTAAAAAAATCGTTTACAAATGTTCCAGTTTTTGCGGGAATAAAATGCTACATTTGTCCTGCTTGTTGCTGCTTGAAAAAAGCGGTTATTGCAGTTCAGTCGTAAATAAAATATTTTACATATTAGAACTGTAAATTAGACTGAAGGAAGATATGTGCCAATAAATTGGCAGCGGCTCGTTTTCAATCAAAGTTTTATGTTCATTTTGAGGTTGCGATATACTCAACCAATCAGTATGGGTTGACCTACGTTTAATATACATTACTATCCCCTTTTGTGACGTCATCTCTGGTTTCTGTTCTCATCGTTGGCCCAACTTCTACTCTGCCTCTCTTTTTCTATATCTTGTGCTTTATATATATATATCTTTTCTTTTGAATTTTGTATAATTTAACTTATTAATATTTCCATTATGTTACAGCTTATCGAAAAAGAAGGTATTGATACCTTAACTCGAGCAGAATTACAACAAGCTTGCAGAGCTCGAGGAATGAGAGCGTACGGTATGTCAGAATCAAAATTAAGAGAACAACTTTCTCAATGGCTTGATCTTAGCTTAACCAAAAAAGTGCCTCCTACATTATTACTTTTATCCAGAGCTTTAATGGTACCCGACACTGTATCTATGCCTGACAAGTTGAAGGCTACTATTTCAGCCCTTCCAGATTCCGTTGTTACAAGAACAAAAGGAGCCATCGGAGAAAAGGAAGGAAAACTCGATCATAAGACAAATATCGAGATTATCAAAATTGAAGAAAAGATAATTGAAGAAGAGAGACAAGAACAGAGAAATATTAGAAAGCGAGAACTTACAAATGTTGACCAGACACCTCAACCACTTTTACTCAAAACTTTTTCAAATGATGATGAAATAACGAAAACTGACGTCAAGGTCCTGGAACAAGCTTTAGATTCAATTGGCAAAGTAAGTAGACACTAAATACAATTTTTAATGTTTCTGGAAACTGTCTTAAATGTGCGCTTAGATATATACAATCCCTGAATTATACTTATTTTAAAATGATTTAGTAATGTTCAACATTTATTTACAATCATCGATGAAGTAATACAAATGCATGTATACCTAAGGTAAAAGAATCAATAGTTAGTCGCTTAAGAAGCTGGAAATATAGAAGCTCGTATGACAGCTTGTCCCTTTGATCTACGTGGTGTAGACCAATGCCTCTGTTTTTTCTTCTTTCATCAAATGTTTGATTTTAGGGGAAGCCGATGGATTTCATCATGAATTGTCAAGTACGCAACTAACAATAAGTTCGGTTACGTTTTGTAAAAGTACTTATAATGCTATAGGTAATAAGTAATATATAATGTGTTCGAGACTGGCATACCAGACATTACTCTTGCGACCAACAAGCTGCCGACAAGGTTGAGGGGATGGAGAATGATGTCCAACGAATACGAGTACATCATCTTTAGGGGTCAAATCTAGGTTAAATTCTGTAAACAAAACATTTAATTAATATTAAAAAATATTTATTCCGTTAAATTATATTGTTAAGTGACGAAGTTGCTGGATTGTAAAATGAAATGATATAAACCACACGTAGCTGAAAAATCGAGAAACTTCGACACTGACAATTAGCAGTTGCGCCTCGGCAGAAAATATCAAATATACCGAGAAATGCTATAACAAAATCGTATCGTCAAACGTCTCTTCCTTCGAAATCAATGCGCCAGTCGCCGACGTCACAATTTCTAAGCTTGCGGCGTTGCCAAGGTGCACAAAGCCCATAAGACCTTAGCTTCAAGTCAAACTTCGAAACTGCAACGTCGGAGAGGGGAGGCAAGAAAGCCACAAGTGTGGGAGAAAGCTGCGACGCTCTCTCTCCACCCTCAAGCGCAGCGTCGCGTCATTCCGAGATTCTACCAGCCAGCGAGCGGTCAATTTTAGATTCAAAAGAAGCTTAGATACAAGGTTTTTGTTAAGGAGATAAACTCTGAAAGATTTCAAGTTTTGTTTAAAAGGTAAAGGCACGAGAGAGAAGAGAGCAGCGGTGGCTAATTGGAATGAGCTACGCGCGCGCGGATTTCAAATCGTTTAGAAAATTTTGAGGGTTAGAACGTGAATTGTTTGAATTGATTGATGGATAAACATTGTAGAGTCCACAAGGATAGATAATACAACTCACACTCGTGAACATTTGCATATGGTTAGTTGGTTGATCTGCTTATTGTTTTCATCGCACACATAAATAACTAAGTTTAAAATTAACAATAGATTTTTTTTGGAGTTCTTTATTGACAATTAATTAATTTTGGCTAAACATATAGTGATAGGTTACTTTGAAAAATTTTAAATTATGTTATTTATATAACTTCTAGCTTTTGGTTCTGAAAATTGACTTCGAAAATTTTATTTTTAGGTTTAATAATAATGGAAACATTAGGATAAATAGTTTAAGGGGCTAGTCTAGTTTCTCAGGCGGAAAAGGAAGATGATTTTCTGGGACTCATACAAAAAATTCATGCAGTTTAAATATTTTAAAATTCTAAGGATATATTTAGATACTATTGACAAATTAATTCATAAAATTTCATGAAAAAATATCGACTTTAATCCGTATTATACGCTCCGACGTCGATTCATCCAAAAATGAAGTAGTAGTAACTATCCTAAATTAAATAGATAGGAACGTAATAATATGTGTAGTGACAAAGTTATAAGAAATTGTTAATTTGCGCCGAATACTTTTACTGTTAGTAAAATAAATTTGAAACTTACCTTTACGTTGAACCTGGTACTAGTTGAATAGATAGCAGCTATTGACTCGTATTGGGCAATTTGGATTTTCTTATAATTGAATATAACTCATAAGATCCCTTTTACGGTAAACCGATCGATTATTCAGATATTTTTTAGAAGTAAAAGTAAATAATCAATCTTATTTCAATATAAAATAATATTCTCATTTAATGTAAAAGTGCTAATACTTGTAGTTTATAAATCTTTAGACTTTATAAGAAATGTGTAATTGCGGCTAGGCGGCTTTTTAATTTTTAAAGTAATTGTCACCGATTGTCGGACCAACGCTGTACGGAGCTCGTGACTGACGACGAAAGTCGTACAAAGCTTATTTAAACCTCCGCATCCTTCCGAAATTCGGTCATTAGTTTCGGAAGGTACATCGAAATTATATTACAAAAGTGATTCGTTGACATTTTGCGAACTCAACTCTTAAGCGACACTGGCGCATTGGGAAGTCGAGATTCAGTAGCTTTTATTTTATTTAGGCCATATCTAATTGTTCAATTACAAAGAAGTATTACTAATAGTGGGCATATGTCGTACAATGTAACACCAGTATCTGAAAAATGTTTGTTTCACGTTAAACTAGATCACTTTTCCCGTACCATGAACTAGAATCTTTTAAAATGTTTCACATGTGAAAGACACAACTGCTCTCCGTGGATAGAGCTGCATAGCGTAGAGGAGGATTGATGACGTGATGGGAGAGGGATAATGTTAAAGCTAGTGGGAACAAATGTGTACTTGGATAGGCTGAGAAAATAATATAGGTGGGGGTTGTTGATGTGATATTGCTTGGACAATGGTGATAGCATGATTGCAGGGAGTGAGGTAAAGGATGTTGTCAGCGAAATAAAATACACTATTTCATATGTATATGTATATATATTATGACGCATATTCCGTCAATGCAACTCGGAATATACGCGCTGCATTCTGGCAGACTTTAACATAACTTTTATATATGGCGAGAAAAATGAACGAAGTGGTTATGAATAAAATACTTTAATAAATAATAAGCAATTGTACATACGATATATTTACATTTGTCATAATATGCAAGAATCACGTTAATTGGGCGCCAGCTACCATTGTAACACTAGTACAATTTGTATTAATTACTATTTCTAAGGTACGCGGATTCGAAGATAACGCACGCGGCCGCACACAATATATAAGGTTTACTTACTATGCCCTCTCGAGCTGGATCGTCTCCTAGTTGTAGTTGTTCGGAAAACGGCGCAAGCAATGGATGGTGTATTGAAGGGCACTTACAAAGAAGGTACCCGAATCCGACCTCACCGATTTCAATGATTTTACAATATGTTGTAGTACATGTGAAAATAAGAGACACGTATTTTTTTTAACGGCTCATAAGCGTATTTAGGGGGTGAAAACGGCCCCTAAAGTTAACCACCAAAAAGCGTTCTTTTTTTAATATCACGCCTTACAATAAATATTTTTTAACGAAACACATTCGACGTTATTTCTTATAACTAAAGCAAGTAATCCATGGTGATTTGAAGAGGAAAGGTGGCATCTCCTATTTTTTAGGGGTCGAAAACATTTTTTTGGCATAATTTAACAATAAAAAAGTTTTAAAAGCCTAAAAAAAATTGGAAACTATTTGAAAACATTGATATTAAAAAAATAAAGTTGACGTCTTTCGGCTTTTTAAAAAATATTACTCCTAAGGGGGGTAAACCACCCGTTACACAAAATAATTTTAAGTACGTACTTTAATCCATAAAATTTCGTAGAAAGCTTGTATATAGGGGTTTTCGAGGTCGCTCTTTACGAATCTGTTTCAGATTTTAAAAATTCAAAATGGCGGATCCAATATGGCGGACGAAAATGACAAAAAAAAATGTATATATTAATAAAGATTTTTAAGGACAAAAAAAATTCGAAAATATGTGTTAACATTCATAATAAATAATAAAGTCTTTCATAAAGATTACCCCGATTTTTTCATAAATATTACCCCCAAGGGGGTAAACCACCCCAACACAAAATAATTATAAGCATATATGGAAGTACATACACGGAGTGTTAAACATGGCTTTTTCGCAAAACATGTATGATAAAATGATCTAGACTCATATAAATTGATGCTCGTCCGACACTTGTTAATAAATATTTATTGCATAAGTTATTTGAAATAATTAATAATGATAAATATCATAATAATCTCCGTGATAAAAGCATTTAGTTGAATTTTTCCAATGCATGTATGGAATGCATATCGTTTTACAGATGTTATAATTACAGCCATTTCTTATTATAAGTATACAACCTTTATTCTAATTTTCCATTTTTTATGGTATAAAATGTTTACAATAGTGATAATCTTCGAAAAAGTGTTTAAAACTAAATGATTTTTTACACTAAGCACAACGCATAATAGCAACATTGGTGCATCCCCCTATATCGCAGTGTGATTTGCAAGAATCTCCAAAACTATAATCAACAGGATTGTCAAATTCTTCTGGTTTTTCATCGATGTAACCAGTTCTAAACCAAGAATATTTCAAAAGATTAATATATCTTGGTGAGGAAAGTTGATTATGCACTAGAGATTGTAATTTAATAATGTTATTTCTTTGATGTAATTTCAAATCATAATAATCCATTAAAATTACATTATCCGAAAATTGACGAACAAAATTCTTCCAGATACGGAATCCATATACATCAAGTGGTTGGATATTCCCTGTTGTTCCGGTCGGTATTTTTTTTTACATTAACAAGTTTATTGTCTGGCATCGTTTCTTCTATAACTTTATCACAGTGGCCACTCCAGGAGTCAAGTAATAGTATAGTGTTGGTAACTACATTCAGGAAAAATATTTTTTCCATCCAAATTTTAAAGAGGTCTGAAATAAAAACAATAATATTTGCTACATTTTGTACAGTATTAAATACAATTTAATAAAAAGATATTTACTCCATGTTAGCTTCCCAGATTTTGATGCTTCTACATAAACATTTTCGGCCTTGAATAAATTGCTTTCAACTATAGGTCCAAAATGACCACTGGCCTCTTTTCAAACTAGAAAAAGTGGTGACATCAGTTTCCCTTCAGCTGATATAAGTGGTTGAATCGTATAACTATGTGTTGTTGACGAAACTGACTGTACTAGGCATTGCACTTACTTTTCTCCCTCGATTGCGAGGGTTCTTCCAGAATGCATTTCTAGTTGAAATCCACTCTGGTCAGAATTATATACATTTTGAATTCCGACTTCTGATGCACATAGCCGAACATCGGCGACAAACGCATCTGCTTTCTTTTCAAGTTCCGAATTGCTTTCTATTGTTTTCTTCGTAAGGAACTTATTTATTTTTCGAGACACTATTCTATGAGCGGTTTTAAATTTTGAAAACTCAAAAACAAATTGATATTTGTTTTTGAGCTTCTAATGCCCATCAACGTAGATCGCGATCATGAATAATAAAACTAGCGGTAAGTGCAGCTTTAAAATTATCTAATGTATATTGACAAATTTGAGCAATTTTTTCTCCGTAAGTGCCACCTTTATTGATTGTACGAGCCCAACGCTTCAGCTGACTAACGGATCTAACTTTCTTAAATCTTTTCTGTACAGTTTCAAGTTTCATGTGTGACTTTGTTTTAGGACTTTTCCAAAATTCTACAGCTCTTTTCTTATATTCAAAATCGACTTCATCATTTTCTTCTGTACATTCATTTGTTGGTGCTTTCGGAAAATCAGGAATATGATGTAGTACTTGATCCTCAACTATTTTTGCATTTTGATCTTCGAAATCTTCGAGAAAATGCAATGGTTCTTTAACTGTCATTTCAATGTCATTGAATTCATCTGCTGCATCTATTAAAATATTTTTAATTTTCTCCGACAATTGAATTTCTCTATAATTTGTCTCCCTTTGTGGTATTTGTAATGTTCCAAAGTAAGCTGATAATAAACTTATAACATTTAAAGGGTTGATTCTCATCTTCAGATCTAATGTAAGTAAAAAGAAAACAATGTATTTGTTATATGATTGTAATTATCGAATTCAAATAAAGCATTTCTTAATTCACCAAGGTTAATTCAAATATATAAAAAAAACAAGGCGATTAAACTGTTATATGCTGATATTAAATACACTATTCTAATTTTCCAATTTGATTGCTGTGTCCCAGATAGTAGCCACTGATAAAAATATCTGAAATTTGAAAAATTAACTTTCTATAAAATGCGTATAAAAATTCCCTTTTGGTGCCTATGAATTGGAGAGAAAATCGATTTTAGTATGTTTCATGAAAAAAATAACAGTTTTTAAACTTCCGAAAGAAAATGTACGGGCCAGTTTGTCTCTTGTTATATAATATAAATAAATTCCAATGTTTATTATTTCTAAACATTCGGTAGAGTATTTTTAAACTTTTTTTTGAAAATTACATAGGTTATTTCAATATTAAGTGATTGTGAGGCCCAAAGACGGCCAAAAGTGAAATGGGATATACAGGGTATACTATTTTACTTTTCACAGTTTAATTGTACAAAAAATTGCAATCCAATCATAAAATGTTTTGAATGAAACTAGTAGAGTATCAAGGGGCTGACCTAATTGTGATCTTTGTTTTGACCTTGAAATCTATTTTAAGGTCTGAACCTAAAGTTTTCTGTTCTTTCTGATTTCGAAATAAAAAATATAGGATTCCATTTAAAAAAGTAACGTAACTTTAAAATACCCTTTAAAATAGGCTTCAAGGTCGAAAGAAAAGTCACGATTCTGTCAACTCGTTGATATTCCACAAATATCATCTGAAACATGTTATGATTGGGTTTTGACTTTTTACCTAATTAAACTGTTAAAGTTAAAATGAGACTATATATATGAAATTTCAACGATTATTTGTAAGTTATATACAATACTAGATACTGAATTCCATTGAGTTTTTTTTCAAATAAATAATGTTTGATAATTTTTATTGTTTTTGAATGATTCAAGCAAAAAGACATTTTTGAGGTAAAATCATTTTAATGTTATTTTAACTTGAACTCGGCATAAATATTAATATTTACTTTTCTATTTTTCAGACAGTTGACTTCCATGTTTTTCGCGTATTTTGAGCCGGAAGCCAGTCTCAATACGAATAATACGAACTAGTACGAATAAACTGGAAAATTAGAGAAAAATTTTTTACTTCTCATATGTATAATTGCCACTACACACTGTACTGACATTATGTAAGAACATGTGCCCGTTTAAGTAATAAATAAAAAAATTAATAAATAAAAAAGCACTAAAATTTTCTTTCCTCAAAAATCGAATTTTTTATTAAACGATTCAAAAGCAATAAAAAATATTAAAACATATTACTCGACGAAATAGATGCGCAATAAAATTCTTTATCAAACTGCACTGTACCAATTTCATATTGATCAAGTTAAAAAAGCTTGTGTTAGAAAAAATTTAATGCGTATAAAATAAGTTTATATATTATTAAAGAATATTTATTAATGTTTTTTTTTGTCTCGATTTCAATAAAAATAATTGTCAAAATAAATGATATAAAGTTTGATAAAACACTTACTTTCTTTATAAAAAAATGAAAAGCCATAAATTATTTACACATGAGTCCTTAAATCTTCATGATAGCCGTTGTATAATAATAAAACAATTACACACTACAAAATATAATCGCGATCTTTAAAAAAGCCGGTACGACTATTCGGCAGATACTTACTGACTAAACGAAATCCAATGCAACAAAATTTAATTCAAGTCGATTAATAATAAGATAAAATCTGTAAACAAGTGAGTCATTGTGACTTATTGATTTCCAAATACGATGTCCGATACGTAATGGAATACATATTTATATATACACATACCCACGCACACCCACACAGACTATAAATAACAATATATGTATAAAATTTGAATAATAATCTCTGTTCGGGAATTTTTAAAGTTATTATGCTTCAATTTTATATAAGTTAATTATATATATATATATATATGGGCGTCGGGGGGGGGGGGGTAATTAGGGGTAATATTTATGAAAGAATCAGAAGACTTTATTATTTATTATGAATGTTGACACATTTTTTCGAATTTTTTTGTCCTTAAAAATCTTTATTAATATATAAATTTTTTTTTGTCATTTTCGTCCGCCATATCGAATCCACCATTTTGAATTTTTCAAATCTGATAACAAATTCATAAAGAGCGACCTCGAAAACCCCTATATACAAACTTTCTGCGAAATTTTATGGATTAAAGTACGTACTTAAAATTATTTTGTGTAAAGGGTGGTTTACCCCCCTTAGGAGTAATATGTTTTAAAAAGCCGAAAGATGTCAACTTTATTTTTTTAATATGGATGTTTTCAAATTGTTTTTAATTTATTTTAGGCTTTCAAAACTTTTTTATTGTTAAATTATGCCAAAAGAAATATGTTTTCGACCCCTAAAAAATAGAGGCTGCTACCCTTCCTCTTCAAATTACCATGGATTATTTGCTCTAGTTGTAAGAAATAAACTCGAATTTGTTTCGTTAAAAAATATTTATCGTAAGGCGAGATATTAAAAAAAAACGCTTTTTGGGGGTTAACTTTAGGGGCCGTTTTCACCCCCTAAATACGCTTATGAGCCGTAAAAAAAATACGTGTCTCTTATTTTCACATGTACTACAACATATTGTAAAATCATTTAAATCGGTGAGGTCGGGTTCGGGTACCTTCCTTGTTAGTGAAATCACGATACAAAATTACTATGTGATATTACGATTCGAGATACAATGTGAAGTGCAATTACGACGAGCAAACGAAAGCTTCCAAGTTACTATCGTGCGATGCCGGAACAGAGAGGCCTAGGCCACGGAGATTCGGTAGCAGCGAGGCTCGATTCCGAGTTTCCCTTATCAGCCGTCGACGCGCTGAGGACCGGTCACGTGACGGGGATTTGGACTCTAGGTATGTGAGAGAGAGAGAGAGAGAGAGAGAGAGAGAGAGAAGAGAGAGAGAGAGAGAGAGAGAGAGAGGGAGACCGAGAGGGGGGAGTGAGTGGGAGAGGGAGAGGGAGAGGGAGAGAGAGAGAGAGAGAGAGAGAGAGAGAGAGAGAGAGAGAGAGAGAGAGAGAGAGAGAGAGAGAGAGAGAGAGAGAGAGAGAGAGAGAGAGAGAGAGAGAGAGAGAGAGATCAGCAAGAGAGAGCGGTCAGTTTAGCGTTGACCGCCGAAAGTATAACACGTACAGGCTGCTGTACTATAGCCACAGGTTATAGTGCAGCGGCCTGTACACGTTATTCGACAGATTTAGATTTAGATTTTTAGATTTATTTGTTTTTATTGCTGTACATTGTGTTGTACATAACAATTATAGTACAATTATAAAGAAAATAAAGATAAAAAAAACGTTAGTGTAAAAGTGCTAGTGCGTGTAAAGAGTGTGGAATTGAATGAGGTGAAATGAGATGAGAGTGAAGTGTGTATGTTTGAGTGATGTTTATATATTTTTCAGATTCAAGAATTAATTTTTAGCTGCTATTTTTAAGTGTGATATGGATAGTGTATTGCGAAGTTGAGATGGAAGGCTATTCCAGAGGTAGAAGGCGCTGATGAAGAATTAATTCCTCAGCGTCTCCGTCTTGAAGGACGGGATGTCCAGTGGATTCACTCACTCCTCACAGGCCTAAGCGCGACGTGGAAATCAAAATAGGCTAAGAGATAAGTGGGTATTGAGGTGTTGGAAATTTTCCTTAAATAACAGGCGATGAAGTATTTCCTACGTCCGGCGGTGGTAAGCCATTGCAGCTCAAGTCTCTTAGGGGAGATGTGCTCGTCACTCCATATCGTAAATATAACGGATCCCCGTATTGACAAGCCTTTG
Source organism: Muscidifurax raptorellus (assembly GCA_020010945.3). Classification (NCBI taxonomy): domain Eukaryota; kingdom Metazoa; phylum Arthropoda; class Insecta; order Hymenoptera; family Pteromalidae; genus Muscidifurax; species Muscidifurax raptorellus. The sequence continues at coordinate 1,279,314 of JAHUUD020000013.1, read as the reverse complement.
CAGTTTTAAGTCAAGTTCCTGAGTCAGGTCGCAGTAAGAAAGTGAGCAATAGTCGATGAGGGAAAACAGGAGTGCCTGCACTAAATGTTGGCGCAAACTGAGGTTAATACATTTCCGAAAAAAATAGAGCCGATACATTAAAGAGTGAGCACGTTTACAAATTTGTGCAACGTGCTCTTTCCACGTAAGCTTGGAGTCAAACACAAACCCCAGGTTGACCTGTGCTCCCCTTATATTTATGTAGGTGTTAGCAGTAGAAGGTCGAGCGTTTATGTAGTAGGGGGAGCCCAGGACGATAGCCTTGGTTTTTGTTACATTCAGTTTAAGTCTATTTATCGCAGTCCAAGCCATTATCCTCTCGGCACTAGCACCCATCCTGGCAGAACAGGAGTCGAGCTCCTCAAGGTGTACAACGAGAACAACAACGAGAACAACAAGAGGCCTAAAACTGACCCCTGTGGGACACCGGTGTTTAGTGGTAGAAAGGTAGAGATCTCATTGTTGTCACCAATGAGGGCCTGTTCTCATTCCGAGAGGTAAAATGTAAGCCCGCGGATAATCTGCTTGGAGAAGCCGAAGGAGGATAGCTTCCCGAGTAGCCTGACGTGACACGCCGTATCAAACGCCTTACTAAAATCAAATAGAAGCAAAAGAGTGACCTTCTTCCTGTCTATCCCAAGCCTGACATCATCAGTCAGCTTCATTAAGCCGGACTGCGTGTCGTAGCCAGTGCAAAAACCAGTTTGGAAATTGTCAAGATAAAGACTTGTTTCAAGTTATTCAGAGATTTGATGGTGCACCAGCCACTCCAGCGCCTTGGATAGGAAATAAAGTAAAGAGATCGGACGCTCAAGGATTCGCAGATGCTCTTCAACAGATAGAGCTTGAGGATCATTTGAGATGGAACTAAAGTGTTTGTTGAGAGCATCTGGAGAGAACCGAGCAGGTGGTGTAGATTTGGAGGTAGTAATACCAAGATTTTCAAGCTCTCTCCATATCTCTGCAACGTCAGTCAGAGTAGACAAGCGTGAATAATAATAATTCAGCCTGGCCTCCTCGACCTGTTTATGAGCGTCGCCCCTTGTGATTCTATAAAAGTATAGATCCCGAGGTAGACGACTTCTGCGATAGCGCCTGTAGAGTTTATTCCTTTCAGTTAAAAGGTCACGAAGAGCCACGATGAACCACGGGTGACGCTTACGTCCAGGTGTTAGAGTCTTTAATGGGGCGAGATGATTTATGGCTTTCGTGATGTTGTCGTTAAGGATGGTAATGCATTTGTCAAGTGATGGCGTAATGAAAGATGACCAGTCACATGCACTAAGGAAGCTTACGTGGCTTGAAATCTGTATGTCGAGTATGGCTGTGATAATGTCATGTCCGTTAATGAAAGGAGTATCCTTCTTCCAATATGAGAGCAGGCGATCCTGCTCATCGATTAAGCATAGGTCGAGCCAGGTGTCACAGTCCTGTCTGTGATGGGTTGCACCATATGGCACAGAAGTAAGGAAATTCTCGTTGATGAAAACCTTGATGAAGTTGTGGTCTTCAGACGAGGAAAGCTGGTCTGCATTAAAATCACCCATGATGACCTTCGTGGAGTAATTGGGCATATGTGTTGTTAGTTGCTCAATAAAATTAGATCCCTGGATAAAGGGAGAATGAGCGATATTCCCTGAGCTGTGATTTCACAGAAAAGATATTTCGGCTTACCTGGTTTGCCTAACTATTCACCATCATATGACGTGATGATGCTAGCTGTTAATGAGTGATGGATGTAGAGAGCCACGCCTCCATCGTTCCTGTTTCTGTCCCGTCTCTACAGAGTGTAATCGTCCAGTGAAGGGATGAACGATATCTTGTCGCTTAGCCAGGTCTCAGTTACGGCTATTACGTGGAAGTGGGAACGAGTGGACAAGAAGAACCTGATCATCTTAATGTGACCCGTAAGAGAGTTTGCATTGAAATTACAGACTCTTAGACCCCCAGACAGAGTTACCTTAGGAGTGATTGAAGATGGGATGGACGATTCAGATGATGGTTGGTTCTGCAGTTGGCTGAGATTGAGCCTAAAAAATTCTTCAGATCTTCATCCGACGCAATCTTTATAGCACGATCCTCCTACTTTAGCTTGATGTATATTCGACCATCCCTCACAAACGTGGTGCAACCGTGCTCTCTTGCAGCTTTCCTTGCAGTTTTGCGGAGCCGAAGGACATCAGATGGCAACCATTCGTTGACGTTGATGAACGAATCCGGAAGCGGTAGTGCAACGCGGGCCTTATGCAGCATTCGCTAGACAGTTGCGTAGTATGTAGCTTCCGAATCTTGATTTTAGCAGAGATGAGCGGGTACATGGGCATCCTGGATAGTGAGACCGAGAGCGGCAACCTGACTGCTCCAGGGCTTGCATCAGAAGCGTCTGCAGTGTCATTGCGGGCTACTCTCACCCTTCACAGGGGTCGCACAGAGATAATATCTCTCTCCTTTAGCTCAGCGTCCAAGGGCCGAAGAGCTGCATAGGAAAGGTGCCTTAAGGATGTCGTTTCCGAAAAGGTCAGGCCGGTTATGACCAATTCTGCAGAGGACCAATTCTATTCTTTGCCTGTTACGATACAACGCCATCCAATTGCGACTGGATTCTCGTGTTGGCTTCACGGAGCTGTTGGATGGTCGCAGTGTTCGGCGCCGGAGTTTTCGATGGAGACGAAGAAGAGCCAGCGCCACTCGCCAGCAGTTGTTCAAGCTTAGCTTTGATCTCCGCCTGCTCGGCCCTCAAAGCAACCACATCCGCTTCCACCACCGTTACACGGTTAATTAGCGCTGGTATCTCCTTCAGCGGCTCCAATGACATCAGTACAAGTCTTGCACGATGTATGCACCAACAGTTGTTCGTCATCTCCCTCAGGTTTCAATATAGTGTATAATAAGTGACGCAATCGACGTTATCCACGGGAGGTAGTTCGGCTGAATCGACAGGTGCAGGAAATTAGGTGAAAAGAGACGTAGTGTGCAGTGACCAGAGTAGTTTCAGTATAAGAGCCTTTAAGACGCTCTTTTGGGTGCGTGTTTGCGTACGCCGTATCGGGGCCACCTGTCGGTGGAGCTGCTGTACTATACTGCAGTTCGTTGGCTCAGAGAGTGCTGCCCTCTGGTGTCAGAAAACTGAAGTTCCGGCTTAGCAACTACAACGACTAGCAACGTTGTGATAAAAAGAGAGAGATGGCGATAGATATAGCTATAGCTATAGCTACTCTTGTAGTCTATAAACGCCGCACTACACAATTTCACTTTACTCACAACACTGTACTGTTTAAAAATACTGAGCTTGTGCCTTGCAGATACGATGCGGATGACTGAGTCGGAGATTGGCGGAGCACAACGATAGTAGAACACTTCTCTGGATGGTTGAGGTTATGTAGCACAACTTTTTGCGGAAATCCTTCCCGGCTCTTAAAGTTGCAAAAAGATTGCAAGTTTTTTTGTCTGACGCTTAGGAGCCGTTGGGAAGACTCTTCCGCTGTAAAAGATTACTCGAGAGAGTGAAGAGAATATTCATAACTAGTATTATTGCACAGAGCAAAATAGAGTGCGTGCTAGATAGGTTGTAAATTTCGCGTCAGTACATACGTTTTCATATAAACAATGGAAAAAGTTAACAAAAAAAATTAGGACATTAGTCTTGTGTGTCACAGTGCGAATTTCATAAAAGTAGGTCACTCGATAGATTCCCCAAAAATGAAAAACTGCGCAAGAAATAGCAATACTCAAGAAATCAACACCTTTCTTCTCAAACTGAACAAAACGTCTTCTTTTACCTAGGTTTACATTTTTGGCCATTAGATGGCACAATGGCATCGTTAACAAGGCGAATAGGGTGTTGAAATTATTTTTTCTTTTCGACCTTTCTTTTGGGAACCATAATAACAAAATCAAGTTTTGATATTTTAGACTTATTGGTGTAACTTAAAAACGGACGTTTTGTCAAGTCTTTTTTTTGAAGATTCACGCAATAAATATAAACTATAATTGGTATTATAGGGGAATAAATACGCTTGTAGATTTAGAAGATTTTACATGAACTAGTGAATGAAGAATTAGTTAAGGGGACAAAACTGTCCTATGACCTCAAAAATAGAAAAAAATAAAAATTAATATATAAATTAAATTTTATGAAGAAATGTTTTCTATAATAATAGTTAGGTATAATTACTTACAATTTGAGCCCTCGTAAGCTTCATATTCAACTACCTGATAGTGGTGAATGTACGTATTCCCATTCAAGTATTTTGGCACTGTCCGTAAGATTCCAAATGAACCGATGGATGAAATGGGCTCAAATTTTTTTACAAGTTTAATATACCTGTTATTCTCATATGAATGATGTGATTTTGATTTGATCGCGTAGAAGTTGTTTTACAACCAAAATACTATATTTTTTATTCTTTGTCGACAAGTTTTACTACTAATTATTTTACAAAACAACTTCTACCCATTCAAACTAAAATCACAACATTCATATGAGTATGACAGGTGTATAGAACTTGTAAATATAATTTGAGGTCATTTCATCTGTTATGTCCTAAACTTATGAGAGTTGTCACCGGACAGTAACTCTACGGGTTGAATTGCTTTATAAGCACAGATGACGACAAAGCTTTGGAACGTAATCTTTTGCTAATACGTAGTACGACGAACGACAACGTCAGTATACTAACTCCGAAAATATCAAAAATATTCTACGTCTTTGAATCGTCAAATATACTAAGTGCTTGAACGTTAGGAGTTACGTTACGGAGGAAGGGAGGGAGGGGGAGACGGAGAGGGAGAGGGAGAGGGAGAGGGAGAGGGAGAGGGAGAGGGAGAGGGAGAGAGAGAGAGAGAGAGAGAGAGAGAGAGAGAGAGAGAGAGAGAGAGATTAGATTTATTGTTCAGGCCACTGGGTATAACCCTATACAGCCCTGAGTGCAATATACAAAAGTAACAAAATAATTTTTTTTCTTCATAACAGATAAGCGTAAAAATTCGCATTAACAAACAATAATTTCTCTCAATGTTAATTAATTAAGTCGATGCTTACAATCAACGCATAGAGCTTAGCTGGATTAAGTGACTAGCCCTTGACTAGTGTCTGCGCAGTTTCTGTGTAGAGTCTGTACCAATAATAGTATAACAAATAACGCAGTAATAATAACAGAAACTCACGCATTAATTAAGGCATATTCACGAGATCGTTAAGTACATTATATGGCACGCTGCCGTGTGGAAGCGGGTTTAGAGCAAGGCTCGCATCACAATCAACCTTGGAGAGCCACTGCTCAACTTCCTGGCGCATCAGGAACTTGCGAACGGAATTCTTAAAACTAGCTAGTGAGTACTCAGTAAACACTATACTGTGACTGCTCAATACATTGAGAAAACTTGAGGCAGCATAATGAAAGGAGCCCTCAATTGCAGCCGAGTTTGCTAGAGGGATAATGAGAGGCGCTGGAGGTCGTCGAGCTATAGCACGTCTGTCTACAGCATCAGATGTTAACCTAAACAGATTTGCCATGTACATTAGCCGACCAGATATGAGCAACGAGCGAGCAAGGGTGGCCATGAATAAAAGACGCCTATCGTCAACCGTCAACCAGCCAATCGCTAGTCTATAGGGCGTCATGGCAGCCCTCCAAGGAATGAATCCATAAACAAAATGGACACACTGATTGAGCAATCTATGAAGTTTTAGATTTAGTTCCTTCGGCAGGTCATTGTAAACTACACACGCGTAGTCAAAATGAGGAAATATAAGGGACTCCACAAGCCGCTGCCTGAGACTATGAGACAGCGCATGCCTGTGAAACCTGATAGAATAAAGCGCCCCATTCACCCTGCTAGAGATCTGAGAGACATGACGAGTCCAGTTTAGTGTTGACGTCAATTGGACACCCAGATCCTTAACATGGCTAGAATATTCAATATCAACACCATCAATCTTTATCACTGGCAGAGAAGCCAAATCAAGTCTGGAAATGAAGGGCTGGCTACCCAAGATCATCAGCTTGGTTTTTGCTGCATTCAGACAATTAATATTCTTCCGCACCCATTCCCAGACGCGTGATGCATCGCCCGCTAACATGCCAATGTGTGCGTCTAGCTCGTTGGGCGAACAGTGCAAGTAAATGCGCGTATCGTCAGCGTAAATGCCATGTTTGGCAAAGTGAAGAGAAGACGAGAGATCATTAATAAAGATCGAAAAGAGAAGCGGTCCAAGAACGCTACCCTGTGGAACACCTGCAAATGTCTCTATTGGGGCAGATGTTGACATATCATCTCCCCTGAAAACCTGAGATCTGCCCATCAGATAGCTCGCAAACCACTTGATCACACGATCAGAGCAGTTCAGGGCTTGAAGCTTTTGAAGAATAAGCTTGTGGGAAACAGTGTCAAAAGCTTTAGAAAAATCAAATAGAATTAGCAGGGTAAGTTTCCGCTTCCCCATCGCTATCCGCACCTCCTCTGTAAACCCCAGAAGCTCGGTCTGTGTAGAGTGATACGGTCTGAAGCCAGTCTGTTGCGCATCAAGAAGATCGTGTAAGTTCAAGTACTCGGATTGCTGCTCATGGACCAACCGGTCGAGAAGCTTAGAAATCTCCGGGAGAAGAGCAACTGATCTTGGATCAGAAGGAGAACTTGGCGGGTGCACTTTGGATAGAGGAGTAATCGACGCCTGCTTCCAGCAGTTCGGAAAGATTCCCTGCTCAATCGAACGGTTGAACATCTCCACCAGGTAAGGGCGTAGCGCCGGATAAGCGATACGTAGCATATCCGTTGATATGGAGTCAGGACCTGTGCAATTCTTCGAAAACTTCGTAAAGACCCGGTCAACATCCGCTCCAGTAATAGGAGAGAACTCAAACAAGCTGGGTAGGTCACTCCGAAGTGGGCGATTAGTTGTGCCAGTAGTGTCTGATGGTTGTAGGGGGGGCGTCGTGCGCGAAACATTTGCATAATGCAGATTCAGCTCATCTGGACTAAAATACTTTAATGGCGAGGGAGGTTTCGGTGCTGAAATATTCATCCGCTTTAGTACCTTCCACGCCGCACTGGGGTCCGGGTTGGACTCGAGCAAAGTCGTATCGATTCGTGCTGATAGAGTAAACTACGTTTACTCTATCAGCACGAATCCCAGTGGAACAAGCTCTACGGTAAGCCGCGCGTTTGGCATCCATGAGCATGCGGATGTCATGCGAGATCCACGGTTTGTTACGCGTGCGAAGAATCACTCTGTGATATGGGGCGTGAAGGTCATAGGCTGCAGCACTAAGCCTCTGTGCGAGGGATGCAGCCTGTGATGAAAGATCCTGTGTGGATTGAGTACTTTCATTAACAAACGGCTCAACCGGAAAGACATCCTTAAACCTAGAGGCACAATCGTCAAGAAAACAACCAAGGTCGATTCGTTTGAGATTACGAATATGTATCTCCTTATTTCTAGTAGCCAGCGATGGGAAATTATACTCTAATGAGATCAGATCATGACCGACCGCAAGTGGCGTGTCGGTCTTAAAATATGAACGCACTACATCACTGGATGGAACAATAAAGAGGTCCAGCCAGGTACTACAACAGGTACCGTCATCCCTAAAAATATGATGCGTTGGTTCAGACTGGACTAGAGTTAGGTTCTGTTCCGAAAGAAGGTTGTTGAAGTACGTAGAGTCTGCATGAATACGGTGCATTGGAAAGTTAAAATCACCCGTAATAATAACATCAGTATAGCTTGTTCGCAACTCCGCCAGCAACTCAAAAAGCTCGACTGGATATGCTGCATGAGGTCGGCGGTAGACGACGACAAGAAGCATTTTAACTAAACTATGCTGAATCTCAACAATAAGGTACTCGGGCTTATTGTCGAACTGATGGTTGGAGCTGGCCAAAATCTTAGCCTTGTAGCAGTCACGAATGTAAAGGGCAACCCCTCCGCCCTCTTTACCAATCCTATCCAGCCGCAAGAAGCTGTATCCATCTAGCACATACGGCAGATCTGGGACTCCAGGAGACAAAAAAGTTTCTGTGAGAGCAATAGCATCATATTCAGCGTTGGACGACAGGAAACATTCGAGTTTGTTGAAGTTAGCGGAGATGTGGTTAATGTTACTGTGGCAGACTCTAAAAAAACCCCTTGACGAAAAACCCGATTTTACCGGTTGAGCTACGATATCTCATTGAGAAGAAGAGCGTTGTGAGACGTAAGGGCTAAGTGAGGCTAAATCAGCTGCCGAGTTTATCCTCACAAATTCAGCCTTCTGGTGAGCACGCATGCAGACAATGAGGTTTCTAACCACCGGTCTCTGATAATTGAGCTCTCTGGCTCTCACAAGGGCTAATCGAAACAGGTCGAAGACCGGTTGGGGCCACATGGGCCGCATAAAAATCTGCCTGTCACCACCGCCACTGCCAAATATGGACTGAGCCGATTTCCCTTTCAGCAGTCTAGCCTGAGAAACAATCGTGTTGCGGACCACGGGAGAAACAACCTTCACAACTACAGAAATGAACTCGTCACTTCGACCGGCAACGTCAGAAATACCTGCCCGTGAAGATAGTAAGAGTCTGGACGACAAGACGAAGTTCAGATTCTGAGCAATGTTGGTTGCCGCAAATACTCGCTGAATGGCATCAGCATGATTGTCAGCGAAGTCTTTCGGGATGCCCCCAACGCGTATCTCACACGAGTCGGTTAAAAGGTCTCTAGTCTCGCGGGCCTTGTGCGCTGTTTGCAGATCATCCAGAATCTTGCGATCCTCCGCACGCGAAGTCTCCAGCTGTTCAATGCGACCTGCGAGATCGTCCAGCTCCTTGTCCACCGAAGCCACAAAAGGCTCAAACATGACCTTCGACCAAGATGCAAACCAAGCCGGCATCGACGCGTCACCCATAACTGAAAGCTGAGATGTTTTGTCACAAGCAAGTTTTGCAGGTTGCGACGAGCCGGGTGATGGTGGCGAACGAATGTCAGCAAGACCTTTTCGGGGGGTGCGCGTACCGGAGGTGGTTGGAACTCGCGATAAAGAATCACGAGAAGAAGCGGAGTCATCCTCTGAATCAGTACGACCCACTGTGGGTGAGGCAGCAACAGACGTAAATGGGGACTGGTTCCTAGAACACGCGGCACAGGAGTGGTTAAATGTGTTCCACAACCACAAGCCCTTAAGACAACCGGTATGAAAAACGCTTCCACACAGCTTACACTTTTTGTACGATTTCGAACCGCGCTTAACAGATTCGCTACATGCGGGACACACACGCTCACTCATACCTTATACATTACTTACACTAATCACTTAAAAATAGCATAGTTAACTAGACTTAACTAAATTGTAGCCAGAAATCGAGAAAGCGCCTTCTCCTCTCTGTCGTAATGCTCTGCAGTGTTGATGTGGCCTCCTGCACTACTGCAATCCTATGAACACCGACTCAAAACAATGGGCCCCTGACTAACAGGCGACCCGTTATACACACGTGGAAGATGGGCAGCAGCACCAAGATTGACGTAGCAGTGGCAATCTAACTCCTTGATTATCCCGCGTCGATCGGCGAGTCAAAGTGCGCATGCGCCAAAACGTGCGCGACGAGCGTGGAAGTTGAGCAGTGTCATGAACTTGAAAACCGCCTCACTGAATGTCACTGACCTGCCATGCCGTGATGATGAAGAGAATGACTGCCAAAACTAACCTCAAATGTGGAATGCCAGACAAAACTGGACTCCCTGGCTCAAAATATCGCGAGCCGTGCCGAAAATGCTGTCATTCTCCCTCCTCTTTCCGAGCTCTCCCAAGCGAATGCAATCACGTCGAGTCCCTCAACATACATAAAAATCGAGTGTATGAGACGCAAGAGTTGCGTGCGCGCTGCTGGGAGGCAGTACGTTCCAAAATTTACATAGCTCTTTATTTAACATGCTATCACCAGCGAAATCCTGTGCCAAATAGAACCCCTATACACGAATACTGTAATTTACTTTCAAAAGCTGAGCTCCCTAAAGATCAAAAGAGTGGATTGGAAATTCAATATTTTTATAATATTTAAATCATAGAGTAAGTAGAAACAATATGCGACCAAGTCATTAGCCTTGTTCTGCAACAGCTTTAACAAGAAACCGTAGTCAACACATAAAAGGAAATAAATGAAACAATAGCCAGCCTAGGACACATCGAGTACCCCGGATAAAGGACCCTATAAGCATTAGGAGGAAAAGATTCGTCCCACTAGGAATAGTAGGCAGCATAAGTGAAAGTTTGTTTGGGCTAGTAACTAATGACGTGGACAACATAAATAGAAACATCGACACCTTATTGCAAGATTAGACCAAAATGATATATCTACTGGACAAAAATGCACATATTGTGAGTGCTCAATTTGAAGAACTGTACAATGTGACGAGAAATCACCAAGATGTCTTACAAGGTTTTGATGTACACACATATATATATATATATATATATATATATATATATATATATATGATATAAAATAGTTTATTGTTCTCTACTTTTAATACACCTGAAGTAGAACTTAACTTTTATTTAACCTGCGAGTCACTAGCAAAGGACGTATTGCCCTTGCTAAGACTGGCGTCCAAAAATATAGGAACTTTACTAAGTTGGAAAGCGCTGAAGGTCCGTACTTTTCGTGCTCGCGAGAGCAAGTGATGATGAACGCGACATGCGCCACCTTATATACAGTTGAGCTGGTCCGCTCCGAAGCTGTTACCGCCGCTGCTCTGTTCCCTCTAATTCCACCGCGAGCGCTCCGACGTCTTCGGTAGTGGTGTCCTTAACTTACACGCCCGCTGTCATTTATAAAATATGCTCTTATAATTTTCTTTAGAGAACTTTTTGAATCTTTATTATCATTTCTTTTATTTCGCATCGCATCGCATACGAATTGTGGACGTTACAATGTGAAAAGAATGGAATCAACTTTAAATCAGCAGTGGAAAGATTCTATTAATATTAAGGAAATTAAAAGAAGGTAAAATACATCCAGAATTGCTTAAAGAAGACATTTTGCAGCAAATAAATCATGACATAAAAAGAGTAAACGAAGAGTTGGATTTTCCTATACCTGCAGAACACATAAGAAGTGAAGAAATAGCAAAAATATCGACGATTGAAGCAGTGCACAAAAACAAGAGAACCCTAGCTGTGTTACATCTACCTTTAATAGATAGAACACTATACTAGTTATAAAGAATTCATGCAGTTATAATACCTCAGTCAAAGAAAAACGAAACCATGGCTTCAGCATTCATCAAACCTTTCCATGACTACATAGCCATAAGCAGCGACCACAGCAAATACATAAAGTTTAATGAGAAGGAAAAGAATAAATACATCGAAACACACTATACATATGTCCAATAATGGCACCTATCAGGTATGCGCCCGAGACAAAAGACTGTCAAGGCAGATTATTACTGAACCTAATAGACAACATAATACAAAAATGCGAACTCAGATACAAAACAGACACGCAAACTCAATTGAATTACCTGAAATACGATAAATTATGGCTATTTTAAGCAGCACATCCTGAAAATGTAAACATAATATGCCGAAATCAACCGGAGAAGAAGGTCAAAATTGAAGGAGCAGGAATCATCAGAATCGCACCAATACGACACAGAGTTCACTTATTTGTACAAGCCTGATTTAAATTTAAAGATAACAAATTTATATCCCCTACTGGAAGAAGAACGACCGAACATGGCAAATGCCCATAGCAGACTTCTACATGAAATTGTATCCAAATTAAAAGAGATGGGAGAGCTTCGAAGGCAGAATTACAATACAAGTACATTATTATATGGATCATAATTGTAGTAATTTCGGTCATAATGATCAAAATGAAATGTCTTAAAAAATTACCCTGCATAAGAGACAAAAAGGTAACCATGTACTCCTCAACTTAACACTGCCCTCAACTGACAATGCAGTAACTGACGATAACGAAACTTACAAATTCAAATCAACCCAGAATTGCAAATTAAAATATACACAGTCAAAATATGAATAATCAAAGCAAGAAGCAGAAGCACAATAAAGTATACAAACCCTCAAACACACCTTCAAAAGAGAACCGCCATACACACAAATAAGATTCTCACACGCACACAACAATTTCGCTTAACTTTTTACAATTTCAATTACAGGACATAAAATAGAGATAAAGGAATGGACAAGTATATCCACTTTCTGCAACAGAGAAGTACCCATCTCGACAATAATAAAAGAATTTTAATTTTTAAAAGAACAGATACGATCCTCAATGTAGGAAAATAACTTTTGCTTTCAATACTAAAAGAGAAACGTTTCAAGCCTATGAATTAAGAACCATGTTAACCAAGGAGAATAAATTCAACAGAATCTACAGAAGAGATACACCCTTCACAAACACGACCCCCACAAGAGACAAGACAAGAGACGGACTGATCATAATCAAGACGAAGATACCTGCGCATAAAAGTACTTGTGATATCAAAACCCTAACCCTAAAGTACAAAAACAAAGAACAGATTATTCTGCTTTCTACCATGCGAACACAGTGACAGAGAAAAGGATGAAATGTTCAGTAGGCATTTCTTCCAATTCGGCGAAATAACATATTATGAAACAGTAAGAGACAAGAAAGGATGCAGAGAAAGCAAAAGAAAACAGTGACCCCATATACAAAGCAACATTTGCCGAGCCACGCAAATCAGCGAAACTAACGACAACAGGAATGGAAACAAAATTCTATGAGAAGTGCAAACAGATGATAGAAATTGAATTATACCATCTGCATGGAATGACACACAAGAAAGAAATGTTCTGGAAAACCTAAAGAAAGCACTAAGTTGCATAGAAGAAAAGAAAAGAGAAAAGAAAATGCAATTGGAAATGCACACAAAATCAAAAACAAGAATGGAATGGTAGAAGAAGTACAAAATACAAATATCACTAATATTACATATGAACCCAAAATCCAAATAATCTAGGACCCAGAAGACGAAGACCAAGACGAACTACTCATAGACACTGATCAAATGAGGGTGGACTGAAAAAATCCATAAAGCTACATGAAACAGACGGACTAAAACCAATACAAACAACCTAGTATTATCTTTTCCTTTTACACATAAACCTCATTCCCATTCATTAAGTTATAACGAGAAGAATATATCATCCCAAATCCTATCATCCCAAAAACATCTAATCCAGTTCATATGAATATAAACACATAAATTAAGAACTAGCTCACAACATAGAGGAACAGGCATTCCTGTTTATAACAACAATAATAATTATTATTAATAATAATTATTATTATTATAACTATCATGATTTCTAATCAATACCCACATATATAATCCAAAATTTCTCTTACGACACACAGAATGTACACGACAAACACTCGAATGGTTATCAAATCTCAATTTAATTTTTACCACTGATACGGAACTAATGTACCATACAGAAACATAGCGTATAACTCCCGTATCCTAATCCATGTTCCAATAAGTAATGCGTGAAAACTATATACGACCCGTATCCTCTAATAGGAAAAAAAAACGTACACAACAGGGTTCTCTCCCTTTTACAGAAACGGACCCCATACAGAACATAACGTAGATTAACATAAAGAAGGGAGAATTGCCCACAGTAGTTGTGCACTTCCAACCCACCATGGCAGTTGCCAATGTGATCAAGTATGTCAAAAGTTTCAGACAAAACAATACAATCAAGTTTGAGGTGCAGCTTGAAGAAGCACAGACAAAGACGGGAATACTGACTTACCATTGAAGACAGAATCTAACATTGATAATTTGATGGACAAGTACAATGAAAGACAACGATTGACAACAGAAACAATTAGACAAAATACCTTACTTACAGAATATCAGACTTAGCAGCAATACATATGACAGTGAAACAACCATTGATAACGAGTACGACGAAGAAAATGACAGTGACAAACAATCAGAAAACGTTACAGACGAACACTACAAAGACGACCAAAATGACACCAAGGCAGACAATGCCGATAATTAAAATGACTCTGACAATAACAAAGATGGCGAAAACAACGAAACAGAAAGTGACGTTAGCAACGACAGACAGACTTTCCATCTGAGGTACGACCCCTTAGACAACATAACAATACTTAGAGCTATTTCGACAGGATCCAACACACTGACACTCAATTAAAGAGGACCGTACATTAATGCGGCGGCATTTATTTGAGCGCATGATTTTTACACCACGAAACTAATATCATAGGCATTAATGCCATTGTGGTGACATATCAGCTGTCAACTCATGCGAATCGAACACTAATCAGCTGATTACAAAACCTGCATCCGACGCTACAACTGACAGAAAACTCGACATTAAAACAATCTGGCACGATACATCACTTATCACACAAAGATGAGACGAGTACAACTATTTGCATAAAAGCAGCAATGGACAAAACAAGGCAATGACCGACAGAGGAGTTCACAAAGTTCGTAGACATCAAAGGCATGCGATGAATTAAACCAACAACCGACACACAAGAATATTTCATAGTATTCATAGAATTCCATGAAATACAACAGGCCATAGACGTGTTAGAAAACCGCAACAGGATTTACAAGCAGAGGTGGGCGACAGCACGGAAACAGACAGACGCAGCAAACAAACACACGGACAAACACAAGTAAAAACGCACACGCACGAAATAGATCCCCGAAACCACACGAAACTTTACGTGGTGACACCACTCTCAACAGACAAATGCACTTTTCTACAGGACTTTGAAAAATTTGGACGGATTCTAAAAGGAGACTTGACAGACCCCAAAGAGACGCGACACGACCAGAAAATAGGATATCTGACATACAATCAAAAGACAGAAGCCTTAAATGCAATACTAAACTTATTTATTTAAGCATTTGAACTTTTGTGTGAAAGTTATTTAACTTTACATAGATTTGTTACATAAATTTATACATTTTCACGTGTATACACACGTCACGGGTTTCTAATTACTGTAAGAAGATGAGTAGAAGAGTGCAGTGCGGATGGTGGCTTTGGCGCGACGACTGGACGTCTGTCTCGCGAGCCAGATCCTCGGTTCAAGCCCGGGGTTCATCACTTTTGCATTGCACACTTCACTCGTAACAACATATCGATTTGTTTTACGTAATTAAATTTGTAGTTTGCAATTTTCCAAATAATAATAGATAGCTTTACATATGCGAGTGATTGGCTAATACTATGGCGCATGAATTTGGAGGACTGAGTTTGAGTTTCTGTAGTATTGTGATGAGCGGTTGACGTTCTTGATCTATAAGGTGCAATTCCATAGAATGTGGTCAATCGTTTGATTTTCGTCGCCGCATTCACAATGAGAAGAATCTTTGACTCCCATTCGAGCTAAAGAAAAGGCAAGATTATAGTGACTAGCTCTGCATCTATTGATGGTAGATATAATTCAGCTTGGCAGATTGATTTTGAGGTACCAAGGCTTTGAACAGTCTTTGTAGTAATTTATGAAGTATTAAGTGCCTTTCTTTGCTATTTCTTTGAAATCTGTAAATGGGAACTTATAGTAAATGCCAGTAGATGCAGAGTTGACAGCTTTCTTGGCGAGTTGGTCTGCCTTTTCATTTCCGTCTATCCCTACGTGAGCTGGTATCCAAAACAAAACAATTTGACAATCTACCAGTGATTTCCTTTGGAATTCATAAATTTTTCTCGAATTTCTAGCAGGTAGGGACTAGCTTTGACGTTATTTTTGTGTTTATTAAGTGACAAAAGAGCACTATAAGAGTCGAAGAAAATAAGATATCCTTTATTAGGATGCTCAAGGGCGATGTCTAGGAAATCGTTAATGGCAAGGCATTCGGCGGTGAATATGGAAGGGACTCTTTCAATGCTTTTTACAATATTTTTTTTTCATTTTCGTGGAAGCAAGCATTTTGCACTGATATTTTATTAATTTTATTAATTTTTGTCCTATTTTCGTATTTATATTTACATTAAATATTTGTACTGCATAGTTTGTTGTATATATTGGAAAGTTATTTTTGGAATAGATTATATTTCTGAAGTGGTAGTAGTCCAAACCTGTATTGAAATACAGGTTTGGTTCATTAAACTTGGTAATTGTCTGGTTTAGTGGAAGTTCCTTATTTGATAATATTTTATAAAGATAAATTTAGCATAAGTATATAGAACGCTCTATTAAAAGAGGTAGTTTGGATTCAGCTAAAAAAATATAAGTGGGAGTGCTTGCTTTGTAACCTAAAGCTAATCTAATTGCCTTTTATTGAATTTTTTCAAGCTTTCGCTGAGCATCGGCTTGAGTGGGGAAGTAAATAAAACACCCATAATCAATAAGAGATCTCACAAAGCTTTTATAAAATTGAGTCAGAATGTTGGGATGTGCGCCTCACCAAGTACCTCGGAGAAATTAAACAATGTTCAGGGCTTTGGAGACTCTATTGATGATTAGGTTTGTCTATTGTCTGAAGAACAGTTTATAATAGAAAGTGATACCAAGAAATCGAGCCGTTTCACTGGATTTTATGGGTGTGTTATTTAACGTTTCGACGGTTGAAATGAATGAAGACAGCTTTATGCGTGGAGAGTTCAAGTCCTAAATTGTTTAAGTTTTAATTAAGTTTTTCTATAGTTTTTTCGAGTAGACGTTTGCTAGTGCAAGTATGTCCTTTTTTACAATACAGGGCGATGTCGTCAGCAAATTGAGAGACGGTAACAGTTTTAGGTGGTTTTCATTCAAGCATTTTTTTAACCCATTAAGGCCCATGCCAAACCTCGGCAAGATAGCGCCAAACTAACTATGCCAATCGTAGCTAAATCGAAAAAAAAACACCCGTGTTTTTTTGCCATTTGCAATTGTTTATAAAAAATAATTTAAACAAATTATCAAAAAGTTATTATTTTCAAAAAATTAGCGGCAATCGATTCTACGGAAAAAAAATATGATATATATATATATATATATATATATATATATATATATATATATATATATATATATATATATATATATATATATATATATATATATATATATATATATATATATTTATATATATATTGTAACGGTGGACCCAGCGTCTTGTAACGCTGGGTTTTTTTTCCATTGGTGTTACCGATGAAATACTCCGTCTCCTCTGCTCGTTTCAATGCATGCGAGGCGGCGGGCCGCCTCGGCCCTGGGCGCCAGGCACCGGAGTGCCGGGGATCCAGCGACCCCCTTACCTTGAGACGCCGCCCCGTGTCGAAACGCCAGTCCGTCCACCTGCTCGGCTAGCCAGTATTCGGATAAACTTAGTAGGTACTAGTACTAAATAAATGCATGAGTGTTATCGTTGACTTTCTCTTTATTTATCTTCACAATTCTCTATTCGCCAGTAATCTACATCGATGACGACCTCCAGTTGCCCTATGTTACAAACTACGACATCCCCGTCGATATCACACATACTCACACTGTGACTCGCATGTCACCGCGCCGAGGTTCGGGCGAGAGAATGCCGACGCACGCCCTGAGCGCGTATCCGGTCATCTCTAGGTCCTTTTCTACTTTCCCGCCTCAGAAAACCGCTCGTGCCCGCCGGTGTAACCCCCTGGCCGCGGCGCGCTCGTCAGCTCGCCACCGGACGGCTTACCCGACGCCGACGGGAACAAATGCCTTGCCCTTCCGATCATCTACCGGTGCCGACGATCGTAGCGTCCGTCGCAGTCTGCCCTCACGAGACTATGGTTTTCCGTATCACCGATAGCCATTCTCTCCCGACGTACGCATGTCCCCAGGCGTGCCCGCCACACACACTCCGCGACTTAGCATCTAACGTAAATGGACCGCTGTCCCTATATCACACTTAACTTACATCGAGTCTTAATCTAATATAATTACTAAGTTGTATTCTACAATAACGTGACGCGAGGACTATAACTAGCGATAGTTGTCGTTTCACGCGGTCGAGCGCACTGAACTAAATCGAACGTTATTAGTAGCGTGCGTCTCTGTCGTACCGAAAATATGCGTAGAATTGTTTATGGCATAGCCTCGAGCGAGTCGAGACTGTGTGCCTTGTCGGTTAGGTCAAGGTCGTGTCGTATATGAGCAAGAGGGCGATCGTCTGTCAGAGCAAGTATTATTTCTGTCATAGTCTTGGTATAAACGGCAGCGTCAGTGTAACGACGATAATCATGGTGTAAACGGTAGCGTCAGTGTAACAACCATAATCATGGTGTAAACGGTATCGTCAGTGAAATAACGATAATCGTGGTATAAACGGTAGCGCCAGTGCAACAACGATAATCATGGTGTAAACGGTAGCGTCAGTGTAATAACGATAATCGTGGTATAAACGGTAGCGCCAGTGTAACAACGATAATCATGGTGTAAACGGTAGCGTCAGTGTAATAACGATAATCATGGTGTAAATGGTAGCGTCAATGTAACAACGGTAATCGTGTATACAAAAAAATGCAATAACGGTAGCTGGCTGATAGGAGTGGTTGTCAGTAGTCATTGTCAACCTGTTGGCGATAAATCGTGGTATGCGGTAATTTATTCGCTGCTTAGCGTTTACTGCTTCCGTCGAACGACTCGTCGCGTTAACCTGACGAAGCATGTTAAGGCCGCACTCATGCTCCGCCGCCATGTTGGTCTCGTGTCGGCTTATATACCCGCGAGCTTACGTAAATCCGCAATCGGCACACTATTTACACAAAAAGGGTCCATTGTACTCACAGCTATGCAGTAGTCTTTTTGGGCCGTCCCGCCTCTAGCCTCGGACGTCCAGAAGCCTCCGGCAGCCAAAAACGTGCGCAGTAACAGGAGCACGATGCAACTAGTAGCGCAAAAACCCTTCCTGCTCTGCTGGTGGTCCGATGGAAAAAAGAACAAGATATCGAGCTGTGCTCGCCTTCCCTACTTGCTCCTGCGCGCTCGAGCCTAGTCGAATCTGGCCGAGGCGCCGCGAAGATAGCCGAACGCGCATTGTAACTGGCAGTGGACTGCCATGTTACAATATATATATATAACGTTTTTATATTAGACGTCAATTTGTCAATGTAAAATGACAATAAACTCAGCCTCCCAACAATTAACCTATGTTAGTCAAATTTCTAAATGTACAATTTCTAAAAATACAATGCTTTCTGTCCTTTTCATAAACAAATTCGAGTTCTTCGTAGAGTGTTTCCTAATTCGTTCTTTTTGATTTTAAATTAAATGTATTTTTATAGAAAAAATTCTTTAGAATGAACACGTCGATTATAATTGGGTGGTGATCAGAGACCATGGTATCCTGCATTACTTTTGTATTTATTTTATGCGCAAGATTGGTTGAAGAAAAGATGAGATCTAAGTTTGAATATGTACCAATGTAGGGAGTAACGTGGGTAATTGTGTCAAAATTGTGTAAGAACATATTTGAGTTGCTTACAGTTTCATGAAGTCTATCCCCATTAAGATCAGTTTTATTACAATTCCAAATGGTATTATGGACGTTGAAATCGCCCGAAAAAATAGTAAATTTACTATTATTCATTTTATCAAATATTTTATCCCATACAGTTTGATTGAGAGTGATACCCGGGGCTCTGTAACAAACTAGGAGATCAATCTGGGGTTTGGTATTTGTAATTCTAATACCTGCTAATTCTACAATTACTCGGAGCAGATAAGCTCTTCTATTTCTTTGTAGGCAATATTATTACGTACTAAGATGAGAATTCCTCCTCCTTGTGCATGCATCCCATCTTTACGAAAGGTCTTGAAGCTGGGGAAGTGAAGATTCGCTTCAGTAAGCCAAGATTCGACGCACGCAAGGATGTCTACTTGATCGAGCAGGAAGTAGAGATCTTCCTACCGTTGGTTTATACTTCTGCAGTTCCAAAATGCTGTTTTTAAATCTTTATAAATTAATTCCTCACATTTGTCGGTGTTTTTTGTGACTCTTGTATGAGGCAAGTTGGTGCTTGAGTTATTTACGTTGTTAATATTTTCATCGTGTTGAGTAGACATGCCGAGCGTTTTCGAGATAGGCGAAAAATTTTGTTCTCGAGCTGTTTGTTGTGATTGCGCGAGGACTTGTGTATTGGAGCTTGAGCAGTATTTCGCCAGGTGACCTTCTAGATTACAGGTGAAGCATCTAAGGAATTCGAGGCCGGCAAATATATAGTAATCTGTTTCGTTTGAGTTTATTTTAAAAAGTTCTGGAATTTTTTTACGTCGTCTGGATTTACATATCTAAAACTACCAACGTTTGCGTATCCTTCTTTGCTGATAGACGCCTTCAATGTGGAACCTGGAGATTGGCGTTTGACGGCGAGTTGTTCTAGAATATTTTCTAGTATATATTTGGGAATATCGGGATACACGTTTGAAAAAATAATTCTTTTACATTAGGTTATTAATGATCTGATGGTTACATTTTGGTCTTGGATTTTCAAGGAACTATATTTGTTCGTATATGCGTGAGGCGTAAATACATTAGAAGGTTAAACTAGGTCTCCAACGGTGTAGGTGTAGTCTGTTAAGGTTAGTCCATCCACGCAGTCCAATAGAATGCCTTGATCTTTTTTTAGCAGATTTTGGGTTGTGTTAGAGTACGTTTTTTGGTTCGGTATGACGAAGGTAGGTACATTTTTTTCATTTGGTTGAGATTTGTCTTGGTTTTCCATTTTTGAGTTGAGTTGTACACCAGCACGTGCA
Organism: Muscidifurax raptorellus; assembly: GCA_020010945.3. NCBI lineage: Eukaryota > Metazoa > Arthropoda > Insecta > Hymenoptera > Pteromalidae > Muscidifurax > Muscidifurax raptorellus. The sequence goes on along the minus strand of JAHUUD020000013.1, from coordinate 1,258,545 downwards.
CACAATATTCGATACGCGATACGCGAAGACTTGGCCAAAGCCCGAGTCCGACTTAGATATTCGTGCAGAAGCGGAGCGTTAGTAAACAAGTATGCTCTCTAGAACTTCACGATTGAAACTGGCGACAAACAGTACATACCTAAATGGAAGCAAACACCGGAAATGATAGATACCAAAATGCATCTACGGTGTGTCACTCACGTCAACAAACAATATAGATTCGACAGAATTATCAAACCAGGTCTGCAACAGTCCAACACAAGGTACTCATACTGATTGGTGGAAAACAAAGAAATTGTTCATTCACACTGATACAGACACACAAAGACTATATCCAGAAAACACAAAACAACAGGTAACACCTCAATCCATACACGTTTGATTTTTTCTTGTTCTGATCGGGAGGACAAAATCATGAAATACTTTTGAATATTATAAGACAATACAACAATAAGACATCATCGACTTACTGCAACGTTGGATAAAGTACCATATACCTGTAAGCATATCAGTTTGCCGGGGACAACAAACGTTCTCAGGGGGAAAAAGGTATGTTAAGTGACGGAGTTGATTGATTGTACAATGAAATTATATAGATCACACGTAATTGAAAAATCAAGAAACTTCGACTTCAACTTGCAGGACTGTGAGACTACTAATACTGTACCTGAGGACGAGTTTCTAGATAGACTGGTTAAAGCTTTTGTTGCTGTTCTGTGTGAAACCCCGGATGCATCTCTCAAGCAAGTCAAAATCGGTCAAGGTCTTGTAAATAGGTCCTTGTAAATAAGAGTCAATGAGTGTAACATTGTAGTACGTGGTATATGTGATTGATAGTTTAGAACTAAGATCTCGTACACCAACTTCATTAATTCTGCGACTTCCGCCATAATGTTTACAAGCCAGAAATTCTTGAAATGTAAAATATCCTTTTTTGTACCAGACGAGCATCTACATATGGTGACTTTAATTTTTGTCTAGATCTTGATTTCAAACTGATATAAGCGGGCCTGATGGGAGAAGGAGAAGGCGCTCGATGGCGCGGAGAAGTCGGCTGAGGGCCGGTTGTACCCGTTTAATCCTTCCTGCTTCTTGGCAGTGAAAGGGGTAGGCGAAGCGAAGTGATCCCTTCGTGTTGGTTCGGTGAGCAAGCAGCGCCCATTGAGGCGCCCTTAACGAGTCCTTCGTCGGCTGCTGCTGTGCTCGTTTCTAGTTGGGCAGTGAGCGCCCGCTGAGGCGCCCTCGGTGCAGTCACTGCTGGACTGAATCCCTCGTCAGTGCTTCCAGTTGCCTAGAGAGCGGACACGGCTCGGACCTCTCTAAGTCCGCTCTGGGAGAGAGCCTGGACGAGGGAGGGCCGCCCAACCCGGTGAGAACTCACCACAGCTAATGGGGCAAAGGGAAAAAATAGACTTGGAGAGTCCTATCTTTATTTCTATTACGGGCCAGTCCCAATGGAGGAACCAGCCACACAAAAATGACTAGAGGGCGCGAAGTGCTTTAGTCGTCGAGCGTCAGGTCGACTTGCTCATCGGCCATTGGCTTTAGAGCCGTCTTCCCGTTGCTTGGATAGCGCGCGTTGGGGGAACGCACCGCCAGAAGGAGGGGAGGTACCACGAGAGCGATGCTGGTCAGCTTAGGCTTGCCTCGTGGCGGAGGAGCGGTGGACTTCCGCTTAAGCGGAGAAATGGACTTGACCGTTCCCTTCGCTCCAATCTTCCGCGAGACGATCTCGAGCTGCGGGGTGAATGGCTTCAGGAAGTCCTGAAGATCCGGGCAGGGCTGGCGACTCGGGAGATCGATCAGCTGCAGGTGCTCTGGCCACTTTGCGCAGAGCGCTCCGTCATCTAGCGAAGGCGAGCCCGCAGAGTCGGTGAGAGCGAGCGGTGAAGTCTGTTGGTCGTCGGTCTGGGTGCTGCTGTCTTGGTGAGATCGCTCAGTCTGGTTGGCTACGGCCAGGTAGCCGTGAATCAGCTCCGATTCGGCTCGGTAAGCCGCTCTCTCGCTCTCTTTCATGGACGTGGGAGTGGAGGAGGGGGAGGTGAGAAAGGTTTAAATAATTACAGCAGTAATTATTTTAGAACAAATAGAACGGTTTATTCCTTGACTGACTAATACTCGCACTTGCCTAGGCTTGGCTTTCTTTGGTTTAAGGACCGTTGGGGGAGAGATGAGATGCTTGGGCCGTCTCGGCCGGCCTCTTTATATGCCCCTCGCTGTGCTGCTTTGCTAGTGGGCAGCGCGCCGGAGGAGCGTAGCCGCCTAGCGTCGGCGCGCGGTACTAGCGGCGCGGTGTTCGGGGCTAGAGAGGATGCCGGCGCGTGACGGGTTGCGCGCGTTTAAGGGGCTTGTCGCGAGAGAGCCTGTGGGTGGGTTATTACACAAGTTCTCGGTTGTGCAAATTATGCTGATGTGCCAGATGTTGAAACTTTTGCAGTGGTCCTTGGATTTTTTGTATAGATGATTGTTGATGCCTTCTTCATGATGATTATGTTGATGGGTTGAATGTTGATGATTTATATAATATTTACGGAGATATCGTGATCTTTTAGTTTTTACATAATTATCAAGAATTTAGTGTTTGTCCTAGAGCTATAATTTTTGCCACTATATCAATTGCCGTTAAAAAAATTTGCCAAAATTCGCAATTTTTTGGTTTGATTTTCGCAGGATATTAAGTGTTACCGATAAGCTCAAGTATCGTGCACGACGATCTCAAGGATCTCTACAATGGATTTTCTTGGTGTAATCATCAATTCAGACCAGTTCAATCATGACCCCAATTGACTATCATTCAGACTTATACAGAATTTTCAATTCGAAGATCTTATTAATTGAAAAGGTTATCAGTTAATTGTCCTGTTGTCAAAAATGTTCGATCGGAGATAAGTTTGTTTTACTGAGGAGTCAGTGAAAATCAATCTATATTGAACATTAATAACGATGACAGTCTTTGTCTGCCGCTAAGTTTAGCTGTTGCGTATGCCTATGCCGTTGGAGGTCAAGTACGCTCAGGAGTACTTCACAAATATTTGAACCAGATTCATCCATCATGGAGAAGAAGTAAAAAACCTTCGGCCACAGATGTTATGAATTAGGCATAACTTCAAGTGTCTGTGGGAGGCTGTGGACTTGCAGAAATTCGTAAGTTTCAAGATTTCTTTGCTACTTGCGGTACGGCAATCGTAATTTATAGTTTTTCATCGTTGGCTCGTGGATCACGGTGATATTAAACATATATTACGCATAATGTATTACGTGGAGACAAATCATTATCAGCCAAAATTAAATCGTGTTGGAGCAAGGGTTGCTGTATACTAATATAAGTTATTAGCCAACCGTGGAACAAGGATGTTCAAACAAGTGCTATAAGTTCATATCTGTGCCACCATGCTATTATAGTATTATTATATTACACATTTATTCAGTGGAAAATCTAAAAAAATGTAATGCTTATTTAAGATTATTTTTTGGCAATGGTTGTTTGCAAAAACATCTTAAATTAGGATCATATAATAAAAGCAGTAATATATGCAGTAAAATAATACTCTGTCAAATTTGTTTTAAGATAATTTAAGTCAAGTAAAAATAAATAGAAGTCGACCACAGGAGTGTAATATATCTTTTTGTAAAACGTGTAAATCAAGATTACCTATTAGACATCTGTGTGACATACAACCGATTAAATAGACACAGCGTAAAAGGCCGGTCTTATTTTTGACTTACGACTTTGAAACCCAACAATCTATTTTGGTGCTGGATGACGAGGAGAAAAAGTGCACGTTCCAAATTCGTGTGTTGTACAGCAAGTATGTATAAATTGCATAGAGACTGAAGATATTTCAATTAGATGCGAGGTGTGTGGTATTCGGGAATACGTGTTTAGTCGCGATCCGGTAAACCAGCTTGTTTTTCTAGCATTGGCGCCAAGAAGGCTACTTATATGCATAGCACTCAATGCCCAAAGATTCAATGCACAGTTCATATTCAAGTACGTAATGGAAAAATTCAAATTAAGATCAAATATACCCGGACTAGTGATAAATGGCTCAGAAATAATTATAATGGAGGCTCTGCATTTAAAGTTTATCTATTATATTCATTAAAAAAAAATTATTTTTAACGTTTTGGATTAATTTATATCTCATTGCATACATATAATTTTAATTAATTATTAAACATATCTAAGAGTGTATTCAATTGCTTAAAATTTCATTCAAACGTGTTGCGACGAGCAATTTCAGTTCCTTGTTTCTAGATGCTATCACAGGAACATATAAGAACCAGTTTGAAACTTAAACACCCGGAGCGCGCCACCAAATAGCGCAAATTGGAACTTGTACGCACCTGAGTTAAGAGGGCAAGCCTGTGTTAGACCCTGTAAAAATATGTAACTATATATTTAATAGAATCATTATTAGATTTCCTATGCTAAAAAAATAATATTTTTTTCTTCAAATTGCCCCTAGAGTCAATTAATCTGTTAGTGCAGTCTGATTATTAATTTCTAAGGTTTTAATTTCTTAGTTCACTTGCCGTAAGATTGTCAGTCACCCAGATGATCAATTTGAATTGGATCAGTCTCAAAATGTCCATTTTACCATCACCCTTGAAATGGTTAGTTTACTTTTCTAAAAAAAATTTTTTAATAATTAGATTGAATTATATGGAAAATATTAAGGATTATTTGTTTAAAGGTGAAAGCTACGTGCATAGCTTTCATCTTAAGAGTGTTCTATACCCTAAAAGCGCCCTCTAGTCTACATTTTTGCTTATTTGCATAAACTTTTAATATTCACGGTCCTTAAAAATATACAATCAAAGTTTCCCCTTTGTGCACTGACTATTTAAGATTATGTTTAAAAAATTATTCGAATATTTGCAGTAATAAAATTATAAGACGTCGAGAAAAATTGTAAGTTTGGTGGTGGATTAAAAAATTCGGCCACCAAACTTTCAACTTATAATTTTATTATTGCAAATATCCGAATAATTTTTTTTACCATATTCTTAAATATTCTGTGCGCGCGGGGAAACTTGGTTTTTATATTTTAAGGATCCTGAATCTTAAAAATTTATGCAAATAAGCATTAATGTAGACTAGATGGCAGCACTAGGGTATACAGCACCCTTAAACTTATCTTTCAAAAATCTAATCCAGGGAATCTATAAAAGAAGTTGTTGTCAATGCCCCTGTAAAACTCCAGCCCAATTGATTGGTAGGATCGTGAAAAAACTACGGCAACGGGGTAAAAATCTGTAAAAAACAAACATTGATAAAAATGTATTTTAAATTTCACTGTACATTACTCACAGAATTTTATAATAATAATAATAATAATAATAATAATATATATCAATATTACCTTAAAAGTAGATTATTTCCTGAAAATTTTCTAAAAATGTGACTTTTCGACGATAAAAATAGCAAGCAGAAACAAATAAGCAAAATAAATCAAGTTTTAGTAAATTATATTTAAATAAAGTTTTATTTTACAGTTTTATACAAAATGCTTTTTTGGGATTTTAAAAAATATATATATGAGACATACATAAATATATTTGTGTGTGCATGTATGCATGGATACGAGCATTTATATTTAATTATTGTATATTTACAAAAAGTTTGTTGTATTGACGTCCATGAACTAAGAAAATAGGAACAATCACTACAATTGTAGACTGCTACTCTCGCCTGCTTACTGCTGATAGGTCCGGTTATAGTACAAGCATGTTTTTCAGCCCATGTGTAGTTGTTGTTAGCTCTCAGTAGCTGCAACAATATTCTAATAAAATTATCTTAATTTATAGAAAATTAAGAAAGATACTGTTCAAAAAAGTGAATGAATTCTTATGTACTTACTCATTTAGAGTGAAGGTTATACATTATCAATAAGCACCGAACAACTAGTAATTATCCTCTGGAAAGTTTCTCTTTCTTCTTGTTTAGCGAGCTTCAAGTGTTGCTGCCTATGCTTTTGTTTCAAAGCGGATGTTCCAGGAGCAACGTTAAACCTCTTCATGAGTTGAAGAAAGGCTTCTTTTCCATCGTTATAACAGATCACAGCAATGAAAATACCTATCTCCAATACGGATAAACCACTTAAGAAAGTTTTAATTATTATTTTCCATACCGACTTATTAAAACTTTCATTGCTGTTTTGTGTGAATGCACCAACACATTTTCCAAGCAAGTTGTTATCAGTCAAATCAACGTAAATTGGTTTGTCAGACACCATAGCAGCAGATGGAATGCTGGAAATGTGCTTCAAATTCTTGAGTGCTTTCTTGGATGTGGCCTTAACTTTTTGCCATTTGCACCAACTCTCAGTTCCTGCTAGACAAAGATGATTTGGTTTCTCGTCAGCGAACATTTTGTGGTAGTAAGTGGGCCATATAGCATTAGCATTAGTTAGCATTATCTGTGAAATTACTATTGACCCTATCCGGATAGCATTACCGTAGTATTTGATAAGCATATCAATGGCTTGTGCTGTGAGACAGTCTCATCCTCCTATGCTCTTGCCATCTGAACAAAGCTCGCCCGAGAGACTAGTTTTTAAATCTGTAAGCCGAGTGTCCATTCTCTTTTGAACATGTCTCACACACTCTTTCTTTTGCACTTGAAAATCTTCTCCATTGGCCGAGCTTCGCAAACAGCCTCAATCACTTTTGAATCCCTATCACCTATATAATTTTTGTAACGAACTCCATAAAGAGATTCTGATCTTTTGAAAATTTCAATGATACCGTCTACTTCCATTTTACCTAAACTACCAGCATGATTAGCTGAGCAGTTAGGTTCATATTTGTCCCGCTATTCTCTATAAGCTTCAGAATACTCTTCAGGGTTTCAAACATAGGCATGGCAGAAACTTTGCTTTGGTGACACATAGATTACTTTACCAGATTCATATCTGGTTATACTAGAAAATCCTTGTAACGATGAATATCCTTTCTTTCTCTATGATCTATCTCCAGATAGATTTAACTCTTTTTGATCTGAATTAGCAAACTTTTCCTCAATTGCTGCTTTCATTGATTCATTTGCTATTTAGTTTGACTACCTGCAAACGCAAGAGTCGACCGAGCACTCGGTGTCTCGACAATCTGCCTCCCTTTTATTTTTTAAGCAATTATCACTAATTTTGAACTGAAGAACTGAAGAACTTAATGTTGTTAACAAATTTAGCATAAACTTATCGATAAAGGCAGCAAAGATCAGGAGAACGTGCAAACAATTTTTCATGCACTCTGCAATAAAAAAAAGGACAGGCGAAAACCAGTAACTCTTCGCATCTTCTGCTTTGCGCGCGTATATACATGCATGCTGATAACCGCGCTTTTTAATATTGATGTTAAAGATTTCATTTAAAAACTAGTTATTTACTACTATAAATAATGTTTAATTATACACGATTCTAATTAAGTGAATTATTACACAATATATCAAAAACTTATTACTATTCTATACATAAAACAAAATTCATTAAATAGATACATATATTTACCTGTACAAAATTATCATCAAGAATATACAAAGTTATCACTGCAATATTTTTCTGTAAATATTTTTTAAAGTAATATATTTTTCGCGTTTATCAACGTGGGGCATTTTGCTTTAACTGTTTTTATTTTAATTAAATCAATCTAATTATTAATATTTACTTATGTGAAGTATTTTGCTTTAACAATTGGAGATTTGGTTAAAGTACATTTCAAATATCGTGGAATAATTGGCTGTATCCATTTTCGTTTTCAAGTATACGTTTAACCTGCGAAGTCTATTCAAGCACCGTTGGCCACGCCATATACCTCATAGGGGTGCTACGAAACTGACTGTTCCCCGCGCTTTAGCTTCATAAAACTCCGGGATCTGGCCTTTTATATATACAACAATATTCTATACTCTCTGGCGTTAACTGCTATGGTTCTTAATCTCCACGTTATCGCGTCGTATATTTTCGGTGAAGTTAAATTTTGCGAAATCGCGGTTACTGCTACTCGGACCCGTAGTCTAAATGTTTATAAGTGCGTCTTCTACACGTATGTAAATTTTTAAATGTTTCTAAATATCGACAATAATTTTTTCAAGATGAAGTCATTTTTCCAAAATGGAGTCATCAAGCGCAAGCTCGGTGACTTCACAGACATCAATTTTTAATAAATTTCATCCAAAAGTGGAAGTAAAAACGCTTATTTGTATAATATATGAAGAGGTTTTTCATACTAGTGATTTTGCTAAACTAGATGGAGTAGTAAAAATCAGTGGAGTTCTAGGATTATGTCCGGAACGCAACCAAGTAGACCTAACCTCAAAAGTGAATACGAATTTGCTGAGTAATGAAGCTAAAATAATCATTGTTTAGATTAAATTAGCACATAAGCTGGGAACAAGTAATCAAGTAAGTGTTTCTGAAGTCGATGGTGATGACAATGACAATAGTATAAAAATATACCGTGATTTGAAAAGTGAAAATGCCCTATTAAAAGAATTGACTAAAGAACTGAAGGACAAAAATAAGTTATTGAAAGAATTACTCCATAAACAGAAAAGCGAAGTAAATTGTTCAAGAAAAAAACCCATGCTCAAGTAATTTCGAGTGCCATGAGTAGTAACAACCCAAATGGATCCCAAAAATTATAGTTAAAAAACCATCTACATTATATTAAAATTTTTATTTAGTATATAGTGTCATGTCTTTTACGATCTTTTTTTATACTTTAATTTTTTGTATTTGAGTTTTTAAAGTTAGCGAAAAATCTTACGTACGTACGAACATACATTTTTCATAATATCTTTTCAATTCCTTTATGAAATTTTTTTCTTTGGCTTATCGATATTAAAAAATTATACGCATACAAATGACACACTAGGTGTATCAGATGTGGTTCAGAATAGTGATGCTGGAGATGATTAGTCCTATTTTCCATGATTTTATAGAATATGATACTCCGACATAATTTTTATGAAGTTGCGATTTTTTTTGTACATGTGAAGTATATAGCTGGTGCTCTTCCTTGTAGACGATGTCACATCGATCTCGGGGTCATTCTGACACCTAGACATGGTCTACAGGGAGACACGGTTTTTTTTTCGGTATATTCGACGAATACCTGGTGCTCTTCCTTGTAGAAGATGTCACGTCGACCTGGGGTCATCCTGACACCTGCACACGGCTACTAGGAGACACAGTTGTTCTCGGTATATTCGACAAATACCTGGTGTTCTTCCTCGTAAACGATGTTACGTCAACCTGGGAGTCATCTTGACACCTGGATATCGTCTACAGAGGGACACGGATTTTTTTCGGTATATTCGACGAATACCGGGTGCTCTCCCTTGTAGAAGATGTCATGTCGACCTGGAGTCATCCTGGCACCTGGGAACGGCTACAGGAAGTCAACGGTTTTATCGAGTATATTGATGGTCATCTGCTGTTTTGTTGAGTAGATGACGTGACGTCAATTTTTGCTTTATCCTGTCATCTGGATATCGTCTATAGCATATCTGCGAGATATAAGTAATTGTATTTTTAGTATGAAGTAATTAATGTAGTTTGGTTAGATAAATAGTAGTAGTATATTATTGCAAATATATTTATACAGTAATAGAAATAAAATTGCTCTTTTTGTTCAACAGGGTTGAGACTGTTGTTATTATTAGAGATAATATGCTAAGAAAAATGCCCGCATTACAATTTTATACAATAGTATTTATCTATTATATATACTATGTTATATTTCGAATAAATTAAAATTAATACAATTTAATAAGCACAAAAAAAGAGAAATAAATTCTTAGATAGTAAAATATTAATAATAATTAATTTTTTATATATTTACAAATGGAATACTCTTTAATAATACCCTGTATTAATTTTATATATATATATATATATATATATATATATATATATATATATATATTGTAACGGGGTGGTTTCTAGGCAGCTAAGTGCCTATGTACCCCGTACAAATGCAAAGTCCTTCTGCACTTTGCTTTTGCGAGATGCTGTACTCGCTCGTGTGGTCGCCTACCTGCGACGATGCCTCGGTGCTCAGTATGCACTACACTCCTGTGTAGTGCCCGCGGAGGCGGCCGTATTCGGCGGTTTGAATAGGAAGAGGGATCGGGACGACAATCAAATGAACACACTACCGATTCTAATAAAAAGGCGTTTATTCAAGTAAGCAATCCATCGTCCGTGTTGCGCGTATTCGCGTCGCGAGAAGGCCACAAAATATACCGGCTCAACGACTGGGGCCAAATGCCTCGCCAGTCGATCGCGCATAAATAAAAGGAAATAAGATCCTACTTTATCTTATCGCGACGATCCTCGTTGTACTCTGGCCAGGGAGTCTCCTGCTCGACCTTGCCGTGTCGCTGTGCCGTGGTAGCTCTGGTTGCTGCGGTTGCTGCCGTTGCTGCTGTTGCTGCTAGGACTGCTGTCTTTGCTGCTGCTGTTGCTATAACTTTTGGCGCGCGTCGTCACTACTGCTCGCGAGTACGGTCAAAAGTTAACTGTCTCGAATTTCCCTCAAATTACGAGATCTCTACCGGCCTTCCCGCGCTTCGGCGTCCCGCGCCGACGTGCGCGTCTCGCCGCCCGTTACAACCCCCCCCCCCCCCTAGAACCGAAATATCGCCCCGAGTATTTGTACATACATAGAGGGATAGGGTGGCGCCAAATGACAAACTCCTCATCTGCAACAATAAACAAATCAAAATTTATTCATAAAAGGGGGCGCCCAGGGCGCCGCCCGAATGGGGGTAATTAGGGCACGGCGAAGCTCGGTTCACCCTCTCGTGGCCGCAGATGAAGCAGCTTCTTTTGGTCGTCCGCACTCCATGCGGACGAGCTAGCGATGGTGGAACTGACCCCCTTCCGCTGGCTCGCCGGCGCCTCCTCTGGGACCTGGACCGTGAATGGCTGGTTCGGCGCCTCTTCGATTCCCTGGGGTGCTCCTCACGTCTGTCCTCCGACGGTCCCCGCGTCCCTGTGCGGGACCTGCTGCGCCGCACGACCGGCGTCGTTCGCCGGTTGACGGGAGAGACGTGCTCCCGATTCCCAGACCGATCACGCCGAGCAGAGCCACCACCTGCAGAGCGCATAGGCTTTTCTGGTTGTGGTATGCTCTCCGAACGCACATCGGTCCGGGGTCGCCTACACGCCCCTGGCAGGACCCCTCGGCGAACTACGCCTCTTGCCGCGTTCTTGTCGGCGAGCACCTTCCACGCCCGGACCTTTTTCAAAGCCGCCTCGGCTTCGTTAAGGGCCCGGGTTGCGCGGCTATGCTCCTCTTGAGCACGCTGCCGTCGATCTTCCTCACGCGCTCGCGCGATTGCTCCGGGATGGGGCACTACTATGAGGGAGTCCGCCGGTAGGCGAGCCTTCTCAAACATCCTGCTGAGGACACCGTCCCAATCCCCAGAATCCATCCTGAAACAGAAATACAGATTATTCTGACTACCTAGCATGGTTGCGTGAGCCCTTAGGCCGACCAGGCTTTCTCTTAGCCGTGCCTGTCGCACTAGCCTCGTTCATCGGCTGTGCGGGCACCGGTAGAGTCGCGTACTGGGCCCTCCGAGGCCTACCGCGCGGCCAGGCTACTGGCCGCCATGTAACTGGACCTCCCATCTGCTGCGTAGCGTTGCGTTGCCCGCGCAACCTACGAGGGGACGGGGACGAGTCTCCTACGTCGTCACCTTGACGCTCCGTGATACATTGAGGGGGGCTCACACGTCGAGCACCGCTGTGCTGCGATCTATCGTTACGCGCATTGCCACTCTGGTCGCCTCCAGAGCGGTCTTCGCTCGCTCGCAGTTCCCGTCGCGTATCTGCTCTAACTTCCCTAGGACAGTCTGCATTACCTGCAACAGTCTCCTCTTCTCGAGATATTGCCCTCGCCGGATGAAATCGTTTGAGTTGATTGGCATGGACCAAGTCTATCACTTGTCCTTCTTCGTCCTTCAAACGATACGTGTTGGTGCCCAAGACATCTATAATCCTGTATGGTCCAACATATGATGGGGCGAACTTGTCTGACCGTTTATCCGCTGCGGAATAAAGCACATAATTGCGTTTCCATACCAAGTCGTCGACTTTCAACTCCGCCTCTCTGCGTCGAGCGTCGTAGTATCCAGCTTGTCGCTCTTGCTCGCGCTTGGCTCGTTCAGCTGCATTCTCATGCACTTGGCTCAGCCCTTTCATGCGGTTCAACCAGTCGGCGTATGCCCTATGTTGTAACTCCTCTGCAGCCGCTATATCTTGGCTGCGCCTGGCAGATGCCGGGTTTGGTGGTTGCCTACCATATAACATCATCGCTGGACTAACCCCAGTTGCTGAATGCGGAACTGTGTTATATCCGAAGATGATTTCGCTCAAGTGCTCATCCCATTTGGAATGGTTTTCGTCTATGAGCGCTCGTATCCTACTGGTTACCGTCTTATTGACTCGCTCCACCGGATTAGCTTGAGGATGGTACACCGGCGTTGTTTCATGTTTGACATCGATCGACTCCAGATATCTGTCTACGACATGGTTTTTAAACTCCGTGCCGTTATCCGAGAGAAATACTTCTGGAGCGCCATACCTCAAAACTATCCTTTCCTCTAGGTGTTTTACTATGGTAGGACCGTTTGCTCGCTTTACGGGAATACACTCAACCCATCGAGTAAACAGATCTTCGAATACGAGGATATATTCGTTCCCATGTACCGTTTTTGGTTTAGGACCCATCATATCACTAGCCACCATTTGCCATGGCCTCATGATGATCCTACGTCCCATAAGTCCAGTTGGAGGACGCTGTTCAACCTTAGTCTGTTGGCAGACCATGCACTGTCGTACATATTGCTCGACGTCGCTATACATTTTCGGTCAGTAATAGTATATGGCTACTCGAGCGTACGTCTTCTCACGTCCCTGGTGACCTGCTGATGGTTGATCATGGCACTCGTGTAACACCTCTTCGCGCTTTTCGCACGGTACGACGATTTTCCATGCCTCGTCGTCTTCAATCGAGGGTAGCGAGTTTTTGTCTGGGCGATAAGTATACAATTGTCCCCCATGAAGTTTGAATTGAGGTACATCTTGCGGTCTGGTTTGTACCTTCCTGACCCTTTCCTCATTGGCCCATTTGACCACCGAAATTGGTACCGCGCTGTCTTCGTACATTCTTGATAAGGCATCTGATACGGCGTTCAGTGAGCCTTTCCTATACTCCACTGTATAACTATGTCCTTGCATTTCCAAAGCCCAACGAGCTAGTCTCCCAGTTGGATTTCGAAGGTTACATAGCCAGCACAAACTGCTATGGTCAGTTATGACTTTAAACTCATATCCTTCGATATAAGGTCTAAACTTCCTTATCGCCCATATCACAGCTAGGCATTCCCGCTCAGTTAAAGAGTAGTTACGTTCAGCCGGGGAGAGGGTACGGCTTGCAAACTCTAACACTCTTTCTTCGCCGCCTACGATTTGCATCAATACGGCGCCTAAGCCGGTATCGCTAGCATCTGTTTGCACGACGAACTGTGCGTTGAAGTCTGGTCGATGTAAGATGGTCGCTGACGCCATCAGCGCTGTAATCTTTGTGAAAGCATCTTGTTGCGCTTCACTCCACTCATACTTCCTTCCCTTCTTCGTCAATGCAAAAAGAGGTTCAGCGATGCTCGCAAAGTCTTTTAAAAACTTGCGATACCATGACGCCATTCCTAAGAATCGCCTTAGCTGTTTCAAGTTTTTAGGTGCCGGATAGTCCACTACCGGGGCTATCTTACCTGGATCAGGCCGAAACCCGTCATGATTGACTAGGACGCCTAGGTACTTGACCTCACCTTGGCAAAAGACACTCTTCTCTTGGTTGATTACTAGGCCTGCCTCTTTCACCCTTGTCAAGACCTTTCCTAGGTACTTGATATGTTCCTCGAACGTCTCTGTGACCACAATTATGTCATCGAGGTATGAATAAACGTATGGCTGAAGTTCTGGTCCGATAATTTCATCGATTAGCCTCTGGAATGACGCTCCTGCGTAGGCTAAACCAAAAGGCATGCGCTTAAATTGGAACAATCCCAGACCTGGCACCGTAAACGCTGTGATTGGTCTCGCTTCCTTCTTGAGCGGTATTTGATGATACGCATTACTGAGATGCAGTGTCGAAATATACTTCACTTTCTGCAGTTTACGCAGTATATCATCCATGTTCGGCAAAGGATAAGCATCAGCTTTTGATAGCGCATTAACTTTCTGAAAGTCAACGCAAAAACGAAACTTTCCATTCGCTTTGCGCCCGAAAATCCCGGGGCTAGACCAACCACTTGTTGCTTGTTCAATAATGCCGGCCTCCAGCATCTCATGTACCTGGCGGTGCATTTCCTCTTCCATCATCCTCGACACCGGGTAATATTTCTGCTTTCTGGGTCTAGCAGTACCAATGTCGATGTCATGCTCAATCAGCTGAGTGCGACCTAGCGGTTTCATCCTAGCCAAAAGTCTGTTCAGCTTAGCGCGTTCGTCCTCCGTAATCCTCGCTAAACCTACTGCGGCTATATTGAGCACACCCGTAACTCCGAGCGTTGCCAGTTGAAGCTGTACTATTTTCTTTTCGCGCTTCAAGTATAACACTCCCTCGTTTGGGTCGTGTACTGCATCGAAGAGTCTGCCGAAGTTTGCTCCGACTAGGCAGCTCTCGACTGCATCTGGCATTATTGCTACAGTTACTTCTCTGGACTCCCTTAACTTCAAATGGCAGTTCTACTGTACCCACAATCGTTGAAGTGTGTCCATTGGTGCACTGTGCTTGTCGACCTTGGCACGGGCGTAACTTGCGCCCACACGCGCTGGCTATTTGTAAACCTAGCGTACCCATTACTTTCACCTCCGCTCCAGGATCATAGAGCGCTCGCACTTGGAATTCTTCAATCCCAACTTTTACCCAATAGCGTGACTCATCGCCATTTAGGTTGGGTTGCGCCTCATTGCTAACCTTGGCCAGCTTTTCGATCATCATATCGAAATCATCCGGCGAGGCCTGGCGCACTGAACTAGTCCCAGTCTCATCCTGCACCCTCCTCAGGGATGTAGGGGCCTCGCCTACGTCTCCTTTTTGACGTTTCCCGACTGATGTCTACACATCCTGGCGATATGGCCCTTTTTACCGCAGTTAAAACACTCTACGTCTTTGTAGGTGTTTGTCTTTTGTTTATTGGGGCTTCTTGACTTATTTCCCGACCTTGGACTTTCCTTCTGTGGTGGGCTAATCTCCTTGTCCTTTTTCTTTGGACTTCTATTACGCCCTCTGCTGGTACTGCGGTAATTCTTTCGCCGCTGTGGTGACCTTGTCGGGGACTTATTCTGAAAAGCTTTCTTAAATCGCTCGTCGAGCAGGCGATTTATCGCTGCTAGGTTCAGCGGCTCTTCCCCCGTTACCTCTGCTCCCAAAGCCGCTACCTTGGCCTTGGAGCTATGAGGACAGAGATCTGGCTTATAACCCAATTCCGGCAACAGTGAGGCTGCGGGAGATGGAGGGGGTCTATATACCGCCTCGCTCTCGATGGTGGCTTCTATCTCAGCAGCTGCTTCTAGAATTTGTTCCACAGTGCTGTAGTCTTTCCGCTGCAAAATTCTCTTTATAGCAGGCAGCATGTTGTGGTATATCACATCAAGCTGCTGTGATACACTAGGCTTCGGCACCATCCTGCGCATAATACCTTGCAGGCTTGTGATATACACGCGTATAGACTCATTTGGTCCCTGTGTGCGTGCCTGTGCCTCTGCTTGAAGCCTGTGCTGGTATCCTTGAGTTTTGCCGAACCACGTCTTGGCACACGTGCAAAACTCTTGCCAGCTAGTCCATCCTCCCGTCTCATTAACTCGGTTTAACAACCACTCATAGGCATAACCGGTAAATACCTCCTGGAGTGCAGCTAGCATCTGTTCTTCGGTGAGGTCGTTCAACCTCTGCACTTCCTCCATCTTCTGAATGAAGTGCTCAATGCTCATGCTGGCATCGCCATTGAATCGGACTGGCCACTTTCCGATTACACTACCGGCCGCTCTAGACGAATTGTGAGAGGACGTCATACCACTGGTAGTGCTTCTACTACCAGGTACGCTACTCGTCTCGCCTGTAGTGTTTCTGCTCGCCCCAGCACCTGCCAGAATTTGACGTCTAACTCCCCTTGCCGGCAACGTCATCATGTTACGCGGCCGCGCTACTGGGCTGGCCATGTCCTCATTTCCATAGATACTGTACGTATCTTGGAAGTCGACCCTTGGCGGGGGTAAACCACCTTGCATCTTGCGCGTTGGCTTCGGAGGGGCTGGAGTTTGCTCCACTCTTGTGCTCGACGCGGCGCTACCCATCATCATCGCCATTAACGTTTCCACGCTCTTCGTTAGCTGGTCTATGCTGGCGTCTGTTGCCTCCGCACGGCGTGTCAGAATCTTTACAGCGTCATCTGGCTCATTCTTCCCAGATTCCGTTGTTTCTTTCCTGTTTGCCGTCGGTATCGCTGGCTGACCTCGCGCTCGCTGTACAATTACTTCGGCCGTTCCTCTACCGTGAGTCGGAAGGGACCTGGGATCCAGCTGCTTATCGTCCTTCCTACGACTATCTGCAACATTTCTTGCATCCTCCTCCTCATCAGAAAGTTGCATTGCTGGGATTACCCACGGTGTACTGGCTGAGGCTCGCGCTACCTTCTTTATAGCGCCTTGCCCGCATGGGACCCGTGTTTCAATCGACCACCTTAACCGTTCTGCTACGATCTGGTCGTGCGCCAATCTTTCTAGCGGGTGTGTTGCCGTAGGGTCATACGATTCATCCGCAATCGTATCACCTGTCGTTTCCAGCTTTGTTTCCTCTACAAATGTTTGCCGGAGTAGCTCTCTTTCAACGGCATTTGATCGGCCATCTCCCACTGGCATAAAATCCTCTTCAGCGTAGTCCATCGGTGAAGTCTGGCGGCTTTGGCTAACTTGAAGCCATCAGCTCGAAGCTTCAACGAGGTCAGTGCTTCTTGTAAATCGGCGTCATCTAGTGCACAGCACCAGTCTCCTATGCTCTTTTCGGTTTCTTGAGCCATCAAGAAACTGATTCACGCAGCAACAGCGGCTACCTAATCTGATGATCTATAAGCGAGCTATTGTGTATTTGCAATATACGAAAAACCTACGCTTTTCTATCAGTATTTAGCTAGCCTAAAAAAGAGAGTTTTCGTCCATATGCCTTCACCAGGGTAGCGTCTGCCCATATCGGGGCTCCGTACAACATGATTGATGTACTAACGCTTGCCAGTAGCGTTCTGAGATTCTGCGTGGAACCACCCACATTTGACATCAGCCGTGCCAGCACTGCGGTAGTTTTTGCGGCTTTCTCTCCTGCTGCCTTCAAGTGCTGTTTAAAGGTCAGTTTTGCGTCTAACATTATACTTAAATATTTAATAATCGGTTTAGAAGTAATTTCATAACCGCCTATTATCTAGGTAATCATCTCCATCTTCTTTCTGTTAGATATTAGGATTGCCTCCGATTTATGCCACCTGCAAGCTCTAGATTCGCATTATTTAGCCACTTATTTTAACGATAGCTTCACTATCAATTTCAGCTACCTCTTCTTTTTCTTTTGTAACCACTACCAAAGCTATGTCGTCGGCAAATCCTACGATCATTGCTCCTTTCGGTAATTCTAGCTTGAGTACGCCATCGTACATAATGTTCCACAACGATGGGCTCAGTACTGACCCCTGTGGAACTCCCCTGGTATCTTATAATTCACCGTACCCTCCTCGTTCTCATACAAGAGAGTTCTGTCCTTGAGGTAGTCGGACATTATTCTTCTTATATACTGAGGGACTCCTACTCTCACTAGTGCTTCGTGGATTTTGCACCAATTTGCAGAGTTAAATGCATTTTTGACGTCAAGTGTAACCAGCGCGCAGTAGTTTTTTGCACCGCCTTTCCACCATTTTTCGATTATGGCTGTCCGTCCTGTATTCATCACTAAGCCGATAGCATCTAATGTTGAGCGGCACTTACGGAAACCATACTGGTGTTCCGCAAGCCCCTTTGTCCCCTTGGTTGTGCATTCCATCCTAACGAAGATTACGCACTCTAATACTTTGCCCTGCGTATCGAGCATACAGAGCGGCCTGTATTCTCCAGGTGGCTTGCTACCCTTTGGTAGCAACACAAGCCTTTGCTTTTTCAAGTTTAATGGAAACGTTCCTTCTTTGAGACAAGTGTTGTACAAGTCTATAAACTCTGCTAGGTGAGCCTGGATGACATGTTTCAATGCAATATTGGGTATGACATCAAGTCCTGTAGCCTTGTTGTTTCCAACCCACCGGCAGGCTGATAGTAACTCCCCCTCCGTAATTAATGGTATATTATCTACATCTATTTCTGCTACCATAGCACATGGAATGTCCGGATGATTTGGGAAGAGTGTTGTTACCACCCTGCTTAGTACCTCAGGGCACTTTGGTGGGGCTATGTAACTTCCCTTGTTCTTCTTCATGACAATTTTATAAGGTCGGCCCCAAGGGGCGTATAAAGTCAAAAGTTAAATTATCGTTTTTGCAACAATAGTATAGATCAATAAAATCTGTGATTTTAGTATGAAACGAATAATAAGGAAGTTATTAGAATACAAAGAAATTCATACAATTGAAATACAAAAGTTAATATTTACGTCAATAATTTTGAAGAGATGATTTTCATCTTCATTAAAATGTAAGATCAACATTTTAAAAACAACCAATTGCTTGGTTTTTTGATCCTTTCTTGCATCTAAAGCTTCTGAGTATTCTTTTATTATGTCATTCATTTTATCTTGTTTAATCTTATTTTGGTTTAATTTCTAATAAATATAAGATGTATCTTTTAACAACTTACCCCAGAATTTAAAAATAATAAAAAATTAAAATTAATTGCTAAATTTATTTATCTCTCTACCATCGTACTAGATAGTATCACTAACTTTAAAGATAAAATTAAATCGGGAACACGTACACACACAAAACATATCAAATTTGCTAAGCAGCTCTAGCATCGTAGTATAGGTAATAGCTCTTTTTATATTTCAGGGGGTATTTCCATGAAAAAAATTTGATTTGATTATATCTAAACACTATTATTTTAAATATTTAATAATTATGACAACTTAGTAAGCGTAGCGTAAAAAATTAAAATTACTTTCAATTAATGCAAATGAAAAAATATAATAAAAGCACTCAAGTGATTTGTAAGGGGATAAAGTTAACTACTTTTTAAACACAATTTTTAAAATATGATAATAAATTTGATTCTATAGTTTCGCTAGATAAATTTGGTATGTATTATAGCAAAATGAGTAATATCTTCTATAATAAACCCTAGTTAAAATTTTGTTAAACTGAATCGAAATTATATTTCTTTGAATGTTAGATATTAAATTGAATATCAATATGTATATACTTACAGACGTAGTTGCTGTGTTCTAGGATATACAATTTTTAGGTTATATAAATACAACATGTATATCAACAAAATCTTGAGAATACACTTTAATATGTCTCTAAACAATCTTTGTAACTTCTTGTTTATTTTTTCTTTTTTACAATCTCGGTATCTTTACAATCTTATCACCTGTGACAATTATTAAAATCAAAGTTAAAGCTAGCTTCTCTTATACATAAAAATATATTGTATGAAATAAAATAATTAGGTTCTAAAATAAATAATATTGAACTTTTTTCTAGCTAATAATCGAATACGAGTAAATGCTCGTAGAATATTCGTACTAATACAGAAGTTTGATGAAATGTACAACCGCCAGATTCGCGTTATTAGCACATGCAAGTCACGCTCTCATTTCGGCATGTCGTGTCTTAAGATGACCGCACACTATGTGATATTTGTACAAGTTCGTTTATTTTATGGGAAAGTTAATGGAGCAGCGAAGTAACACTAATACGCAAAATGGCCAATTGCGAGATTCCTTGTGAACCAGCATATCTAGCAGGTGTTCATGAAGGCGCAAGTATCAAAGTTAAACAGCGCCACAGTACAGTATTTTCATCGCTACATTTACTCGCAAAACACTGCAAGAGATGTTCGGTGCTGAAGGGCATCGGCACTGTTTCCCGCATACCGAGCTACTAATGTTGCTCACGTTGTTGTGCTGCTCACGTCATTTTGTTGTCTCAGTCGCGTCTGCCAAAACGTTTTAGTTACATCCGTATAAAAAAGAGGGTGCGGGTAGCAATTTTTCGAGCACATTCGAGTGATATTTAATGCACATGCATGATGAAAGCTTCGAGATTTGCTAAAAAAAATCTCAATCGAAACAAATCGATAAGTACATGCAATTTCCTCGTCTCTCATGTGACAGTCTCGTGCCTTCTTATTTTCCTAGAAAACTACCAAAACTCTGAAACGAACATACAAAAGCAAAATGGATGGCCACGGGCTTCTTTCTCAACCGGCATTTTACAGCCTCAATCCTGGAGTTCGTACCGACAAAACACTATGCAAGCATAACAAAGCAGTAATTACGCGTGATCTCCTCGTGCCGTACGGGTCCGTCTCGCGCACTCTTATTTTTTCAGGCAGCTACCGACCCTACAACAAACGTGCGAAAGGAAAATGGCGGGCCACTATGTGACAGGTGTTGTATGACAGGCACATTAGTAGGATTCGAGCCGACAAAAAGCAAATCACAATCGCAACAAATCGACAATTACGAGGTAATTAATTAAATTACAATTAAGATGTAACACATCACTAGCATGAGCCAATGCTTTTGAGTTCGGTTTCTTCGCCTCTCATATCAGAGCTCATGGCGGTCGCGAGTATTTTCATAAACCCACTAGATTAAACTATCCTAAACACACTTTTGAAGGAAACACTTAATCCGTTTCACTTATCCTTTACTTCCTTGCTGTGCTGCAGATCGTAAAGTAATGTACATTACATTTCATGTCGAAGTAATCTATAATGTATTTAATGTACGTTTACATTAATTTTCAAGTACTAGTGTGCTTGAAAACTATATTAATATCCATGTTATTTTTAACAGTGTAGTTATAGCCATATACAAATTTGACATTTAAAATTATTTTTACTATTATCGCCAACTTAAATCATTCTTGTAGGCATGCTAGAAGCATTTTAGGTATACATACATATGTACATTTTTTTCGAACATTTTCTATAGAATACTGTAAAATTTATTCGGAATCCAATCAACTCATCTCCGATTGGTTGGCATAGGGACAGTCATATTTTTATACGGCTATGACTATGCAACAAAGGCACCTTGAAGTCTGACATTTATTTTACGCTCTTTTGGGAGTACATTGAACTAAGAAAAGAATTTTGGCCGAAATCTAAAAAATGGCGCCACGGTTTGACGTGGAATTCTCCACATATATATATTGAAACCTTTAGAATTGCTAGGCTTCCTTATTCAGCCTCGCGCCAATGGAACTCCACTTCATACGTGCTGGTGGGCCGCCGCGGCCCAGGGCGCCAGGCATACGAGATGCCAGAGATCTGAGATCCCTTTACTCGGTGATGCCATCAAGTGGTGGTGCTCATCGACACGGTAGTTGATTGAGCTCGGCTAGCTCTGTCGGGACACGGTGGACGCTTCAAGGTCGTGGGTAAATGAGAATACTTGATTCAGTTGTTGTTGATTTTAATATCTTTCTCTTTTCTTTCTCTAATTTGCAAATATTACATGAATAACCTCGGCTTCCTGCCGAGTATCACTTTGCCTCTGACATGGCCCGCTGGCCAAAGCTTCGTTTCTCACGATACGCTCCGTGACTCACATACCGTACGCTCGCCCACGGCCGCCGCCCAAGGTCATCGCGGTTTACCCCTGACACTGCGCGAGCGGCCCCACAAAAATAACCCATAAAAACTCTTTCCCCGGTTGGTTCATCCGTACCCACGGATGAACCAACGTGGACGCCCGTCGACTCGCCGATGCGGTCGAGCACTCGCCTCGCCTTTCCGAAAACGCCCGCCGGCCAGGCGATCGGCGCGTCCGTCGCGGCATGCTCTCACGAGCTCGCGAACCCCGGGAACTACTCTAAAAGCCACTCCATTTACTACTCGCGCGCCTACCTTATGCCTTTCCACTCGCCGACAACCTTGCCGCGACCGTGACGCGCGCACACACACTCACACAACACAGGGACTCGCTGCCCCTACACACTATACCATATTAATCCTACACGATGCCACCGCGCATTAATCTTTTAAGAGTTTGATTATGCCTTATGACTAACTAGCCTAAATACTAACCTACCTGATAGCGAATCAAACGGTAAGACGAATTTACTGTGACGGTGTATCATTAACGAGAGCTTGAACGAGAACTGTGGTTTATTAGCGAGAGCTGGGGATATTCGATAACTGGGAGACGATAGCTTGTAAGGAGGCGATAGCTGAGGGGAACGGTAGCTGATTTACTGAACACGATAGCTTGGAGGGAGACGATAGCTCAGGAGAGGAGGCGATAGCTTATGAGGCGACCATAGTTCACAGGGTGCCACGAGAGCTGGGAGGAACGATAGCCGGCTCAGGGAGACGATAGCTCATTTCAAGGGACGATAGCTTAACACTGGACGAGAGCGAACATGAGCGAGAGCAATCACCGCGAGAACAAAGGAGTGGAACTACTAGCTGGCAACAAAACAGAGCAGTTGGCACGTGGCCGTGAAATATCGCGCACTTGAACACTCGCGCACAGTATTGCCCGCCGCCCGGCACATCTCACTGAGTTGGCCGTACTTACTCGTAGCTGGCGACTCAGGTGCCGTTCTCGCCGTAGTTCCGGTCTTCCTCCGAGGTTCCGACCTGCTTCGAGACGACCAGTTCCAACAAGAGCCGAGATGCAAGAGCGAATCACACCTATTCGTCTCCGCGCCGGTTGACACTCGAGACCCGCTAGTCAGCGCAGCGCGCGCTTGCCGAGCGAACTACCCCCCCCCCACCCCTCATGCTTACTCGCGAGCTGGCTCGCTCCGCCGCGAGAGTCCGCCTCTTATCCCCCGATGCGGCTTCGCTCGCTCGCTTTGTAACGTGCAGTCGAACTGCTACGTTACAATGCATATATATATATATATATATATATATATATATATTTATTTATTTATTTATTTATTTATTTATCAGTAAAGTTACATAAATTACATTTTAGCAATGCAACTTACATACCCGTAGAGATAAACACAGTTATCTGTTTGCGAAACTGATTGCTATCTTACATCTAAATCTTAAAACTATATAACTAATCTTTTAAGATTAGTAACCGCAGTCTTATCATTGCACATTGAAAATATCTTATTATTAATGTTACAGTGATATCGTTTTATTTATTTCTGTAATTCCACTCTTTTAATATCTTTTCTTTTTATCTATATATTTGATCTAATCCACTCTTTTAATATCTTTTTCTTACTTTTCGTAGTTAAATTTTTTAATTCATTTGGAAGTTTATTGAATAATTCTATCGCTATGATGTAGCTGTTTTTCCTACTTACTATTTTCTCTCTGATATATATACGCACGCACACACACACACATACCCTATCCGTTGTCCGTACCTTGCCGAAGGCCGTTGACTTTTCCATCTACGCAGCGGGACGGGTGTTAAGGCTTACGGGAAGAGTACTTCTCCTAAATAAATAGGAGGAATGCTGCTCTCAAAAGAATGAGGAACCGTCACGTTGGCTGAGCGGTGCGACCTGTGAGCTGCCAGAAGTAGATCCTGGATGGGTAGGTGATTTAATGCCTAGTCTTTCTCTACCTAGTCAGTACCGTTCAATCGGTTTGGTGAGTGCGTGCTACTCGCGTGCTGTCTGCCGCAAACTCTCCAGAGAGCCGAATACTTTTGTTCGGAGTGGGAGGCTCGAGAGAGCCTATATTCTAATATGATTTACCCAGACTGGCACCGCTTACAGGTATGTGTTGGAGCCATGTCAGCTGCCCCCACAGACGGGGGGACCTAGAGGATCGGACACATATCGGGATAAAAATAATTATTAGCATGGAGATATTGAGCGAACAAGGAGTTGAACCAGACATTACAATCAGTCTGGTAAGCGTGACAAACACAGGCTTCAATGTCCACACCATAACGAGACTGAAGAAAACCGCACATGCTAGCAGAACACAGCAAGCAGTATCGCGCATGGTGACGGTGATGAAAAAAGGACGGTGCAGGATTTCTGGAGAAAATTCAGGCTGATGCCTGAGTCTGACGGCTGAGCTCACCTAGTAAGGCCTACTTGTTAAGCTGCAGCAGAATCTAAAGAAGATGAATGCAGTGGTGGAACCAGCTCGTAACATTTACAAGAGTATGAAAGATGACATGCGTAAGGTCATGTCCCTCTTGAAGCAATTAGCCAGCGGGAGAGGAGGGATAAGCAAAATCAAATAGAGTTTCAGGCTGGCGATAGCGTAATCAGTGTACGCATGACGACGACCGGAGACCTGCTCTTGGAACTCTAACATACGGCGAATGGGAAGAAATGGCTCAGCGGATATTAGAAAAGCAGCAGATCAGAATAAGCTTGGTAGTCTGCAGAATATGGGAAATGGTACGGAAGACATGCTCACTTAGATGTTACAAATGTCTAGGATTTGGACATATCGTCAAAAACTACACAGTAGCACAGGATCGAAGTGACCTCTAATACAAATGTGGAAAATAAGGACATAATGTAAGAAACTGGCAGAGCACACCGAACGACGTACTCGGCCAGGAAAGAGGCGCAGGAGGAAAACGTGACCATGTAGCTAGTAGCTATATACGCCCAGTATACCGAGCTGCATTAGAATAATTAAAGAAGAAAAGAAAATAATGATATTGCAGTTAAACTTAAATCACTGCGAGACAGACCAAAATCTACTTAATCGGTACGTCCGTGAGGACAAGGTCCATGTAGCTACCATATGTGAACAGTAGAGAGATTTAGACGAACCAATATGGGAAACGGTCACCACCGGAAAAACTGCGATTTGGACATATGGGAACGCTACTTTCCCAGAAAAAATGAGAACTTTAGGAATGTTTCGTTCGCGCGAAGGTAGCAGGTATAAACATACATATACAGCTACTATGCTCCGCCTAACGCACCTCGACTATCGAACAGTTTGAACGACTGCTATATCGACTCGTGCAAGATGTTGAGGGTAGAAAGCCAGTCTCATCGGAGGCGTTTTTAACGCATGGGTTGTAGCTGCTCACGGGAGCAGTGTCGCGCTCGAAGATTGTGCAGGATTTTCGATTAAATAACCTCGATAAATAAATAAAATATCTAAATTTTATTTACTTTACAATTTTATAAAATAATAAATTAAGTAATTTTACAAAGAAATAAATTTAACAAAGGTAATTTTTAGGCAAAAACACAATGAAAAATACTCTAAAGTTTAAGTAAAGTTTTGAAAATGTATTCTGATAATCTTTGAAATTACAAGACGAAGCGTTTAGCTCCGTGTCACGACCGAGACTGCCTCCGCAGAGCACATAGGGCACGCTCGCCTTCGCAGAAGTCCCCGAAAAACGATATCCTCTCCCTAGGTCCTTGTTTTCCTCGCCCGGTTCGAGAGAATCGCCAGATGCCGATGCATCTGAGAACGCGTCGATTTTCCCACGCGAAAAGCTATAAAAAATAGACCCAACGCCACGCTTGACGTTAGCCAACATGGTCGACCCACCCACTCTCGAGAAGTAATAAAATTCGGTCCCAACGCCGCGTTCGTTATTGAGCCGAAACCGATTGCGCGAACCCGAGCCCTGCGCCGCCCCTAGCGCAGGGTCATAAACGTTGCGACGCGAACAAGAGGCCTTTTTTTTTCTACGCGTATGCTCTGCGGTCATAAGCCGTCTGTACATTCAAAGCCTGCACTGTCACCGCATTCACTCAGGCGTTCGCCTGCGACGTAGAGAAAACCTCTTGAGGAAAACCTACGCCAGGAACAGCGCGTATATATAATAAATCTTAAAATATTATCTTAATTTATAGCGCATGCAAACTCTTTCTTGACCAATAACACTTAAAACTAAAATGTTCCCACCCAGCTAATCTGGACTGCACGTTTCCGAAATATGAGCCATTTGCGTCCGCGAAAGAAAATCTCAGCATTTCTAACGCAGCCACCCCGATTACCGAACATAAATATCCGAGGGAGTGGAAATTCGAAAAGTGGCCTACGGGCTCCAGCTTCGCCAGCTCTAAAAAATACCACGTGGCTTTCGTAATATTAAATATTACGTCAAAATGCCTATCCACCGATTGTTTATTGCCACACTCCAGACGCTTACTCATGCTGGGAACATGGGCTATAGAGTGGAGCAGCCAAAGGACTAACCAAAGAGGTCGGGTGATACTGGAAGTATTCGCTCTTCTAGATTTCTTACTAGTTAACCAGGACCGTACCAAGACCTTTAGAAAAAAAGACACAAGATCTATAATACGTCTGACGTACGTTAACAACTGTCCAATTGACCTAGTTGACAAGTTGATCGTAAGTGAACACTATACAAATATCAATCACCAAGCCATTATATGGAGATAAATTTATCAAAGCAGGATCCAATGCGAGTATACTCTGGGATGACGAACAGCAAGGCTGAGCAGGTAATGGAAAATATCACCCGAATCTGTGATGCTGCTTTGCCAAGAAGAGTGTCCAACCATAGACGACTAGCATAGTAGTGGGAGAAAGAGACGAAGAGTGCTCCTAGCGAGTGTCAACGGACTAGGAGACAGGAGCAGCGGTCCAGGAAGAAGTACTATAAAACCGAACATGATTTGGAAAGATGAAATAAAGAATGCTAAACGAAAGCTGAAGAGGACAATCCGTGGCAACAAGTGACGGTGTCTTAACTACAGGAGGAGGTTGAGAAGGACCCTTGGGGTAGGCCTTATCAATATTAATAAAGAAGATTAAGGGAAGCTATGTAGCCATGCTGAAGTATCCGAAATTACTACACCGGACAGTGACGACAGTTTTTCCGAGTCAACGGAATCAACCGTGCGTTATTGAAGCAGAGATAAACGAAGAAGCTATTCTTCCAATCACGACGGAGAAGCTACTAAGCGCTTGCAAGAAGGTTGGAAACAACAAGGCTCTGGGCCTGGATGGCATACCCAATAGAGCATTGAAATATGCTATATATGCGCAACCAGAGGTCTTCATAGATTCATACAATTCATGTCTTGAGGAGGGGATATTCCAAGCGATTGGAAGAAATCACGCCTCGTGATACTACCGAAGGGAAAGAAGCCACCTGAAGATGCCTCATCGTACAGACCACTCTGCATACTGGACACCTCGGGGAAGATTCTAAAACGCATAATCTGCGTAAGAATGGACCAGGCTATAGATGGAAAAGGTGGCCTTGCGGAAGACCAATATGACTTTAGGAGGAAACGGTGAATACTAGACGCAGGCCGATTAGCGACTGAGACTACTCGAGAAGCGATGCAGGGAAAAAGATGCAAAGGAACATCAAAGCAGTGCTATGCTGTAGTTGAAGGACAGACTCGTATTATATGACACCGAGGATGGCGCCTGGTGTGTTTGGGACAATGAGGAGTTCATCTGCTGTCTCTGTCAGCTCGTTGAGGGCCGCGCTGCGTAGAATCTTAAATACTCATCTCATGTGTACTCGGAGTAAGGTCAACTACTTGATCTTGAGGACCTCCTCTGCTAACTTGCTCCCTAATAGTGAACACGGTCGTCTAATGTCATCTCGTCCAGGAGTTTCTCCAGTTGACTATCTGGGGAATCTGCAAATCAAGAAAGAACGTTTGATTTTATGTACGCTTATTAACTCCTTTCTGGGAGCCAAGTAATAATGTCGTCTATGTCCGAAATAATCTCGGAAGGTAAAGCTGCCATTGTGAGATGGTACTGGTAGTTATATTTGATGACTCTTCTCGTATAGAACTTCGATTGGACGAGCGTAAACAAACTCTTGGGTGAAGACTTGCAAAAAGGGGCAATCTTGAAGGCGCTGACTACTACAGTCTCGGCATCTTCTGCTCCGATACCTGGTTATGTCTTAGGAAGGTTACCACCGAAGGTTCCCGTCCTAAAGCTTCCTCGAATCCAGGCTCTTACTCCGAGGCTGATGGCTCCTGGGGCTCCTACTTTGAGGCTGATCGCTCCTGAGACGGGGCGGGCTGGTTAGTGAGCCCGAGACGCAGTTGACCGTCTTCTTCCTACTCGTCGAATCGTCGAGTGAGATACCGATAATGACGGATCAAAATTCGAAGCGCGAGATCTTGTAGTCCGGGGCGACTCGAAGCGCGGTACTTTAGCTCGCGACACGCAAATGCGGTTCAGACCAAAATTGCGGTTCAGGATTTTGAGGCTTTGCACCTGAGATGAGCGCGAAAGGTTCGCTGCTTTGCAAAATATCGTGTCTATACGGCAATACCTGATGTTGCAGCCGGAATGCTTAGCTATGTAGGTTAGGTAGGAGAAAATTGCTAATGGCGGCTGCGAAAAGAGTGCTTTAGAGCCAGGTTCGCAGTGGATTCCGAGAAATCGCTGCTACGCGGTGAGCGGTCTCAACCCGGCAACAGGTCGCTTCGCCGAATTTTGTGGTCATGCGGGCCAACGTCGCTGCACGTGGCCGCACTTACTCTCAGAGGTTTCCGAGAGTAAGTTCGTACGGGGTCGGACTGCTTCTACTCGCCGCGACCACGTGGGTGTGAGACATAGCCTCGGCATGTAGAACATTTTTTTGGGTTTCTGCACACAGACTTATTCTTTCTGTGGCAATGACTTATCTGTAGAGGCACGGTTGAGTTTCAATGATGTCCTTTGAGATTGATGGGGTTACCAATGTGCCAGATCGCTGGGCCCGAGAAGGGCCTACGTGTCTAGAGTTTGACTTCTCCCTGAAAAAGGTAGGGGTCTGAATCGCCGTGGCAGGCACATTGGCGAGAAAGGCTTGAGGTGCCACAAGACGTTATTTTGCGATGACAAAATTGCAATAGCAGTTGTTTATAGATTTTTGTTCTCAACTAGAATTTAAAAACTTGAAAAATATATTCATTTAAAAAAAATATTATTTATAATATTTTGAATTGAATGTAATTTGGTTTTTAAAAATTATTTTTTATAAATTTAATGTTATTCTATGCTAAATCAATATTCAAGTGATAGATGATGGGTCTACTTATTTTAGTATGCATACTTTAGAACATCAGAACCTGGAAAACCAACTTGTGTAAGCAGTTACGCTTCCTATTTATAAAATTAAAAATCTCTTACTCTCATATACTCTTCGACATACCTTGCTTCTAGATTCAAGAGTACCTTTTCCTGAGTAGTTTGTAGATTCCGATTGGAGAGCTTGTCTTGGGATTTGCAGACTTTGCTTGAGGTTTATTTGATTCTAGAAAAAATAACACATATTCCACTGATTTTGTTAATAATTGTACCGGGGTTTTTAGTTGCACGCCGGACGCAAAAACCATCACGTCTCTCACGTTCTCCCGGTAACCTGGAGGGGGCATCAATATTCCTCGCTGGTGCACCCTCAGGGCAAGCACTTAAAAATTTCGTGGACAAAATGCGTGGTTTGTGAAGCGCATCCCGCTTTTATCGCATATTGGGTTAGGCTTGCGAGCTCATGACGCCGACATCGTGAGATCTGACCGACTAGAATCCACGAATCCCGAGCAAGGCTTAAAATACTATAATAACGTTAATACTACCAGATTAGAAACAAATATAATATATTGAAATTGAATAACTTGGAAATATAAAAGATTACAATCAAATATCGGTGGCAGCGAGCGTCGGTCGACGAAGACTTGGCCGACGTTTGGATGACGAATTATAGACTTACAGCTGATGCAGGGAGTTCAACTCGACTCGTACCCCTCACTCTAGATGATTCGCCGATTGGGTGTTGGCTCGCACCTTTCGGCACTCCTGATGTGCACGAAACATGGCAAAAAACGTACACTTTGTCTCGATGCTCCTAGCGAAACCACAGTGAAATGTTTTCCAAAAACGACAACAATCGCGGATTTGGAGATGACCTCCTGTGATAGTTTCCCGGCCGATCATACAGCCGTATGATCCCGTCATCTCCTACTCTAACTTGATAATCACCGCTCGTTACACAATACTGGTATACATTTTCAAATAATATTATTGCCAATGATTATTAACTGTAACGTGACAGGTCGACTGCACGTTACAAAGCGAGCGAGCGACCGGCTCTCGCGGCGGAACGAGCCAGCTCGCGAGTAGGCATGAGGGAGGAATAGTTCGCTCGGCAGGCGCTCGAGGCGCTTACTCGCGGGCCTTTAGTGCCGACCGGCGCGCAGATAATTCCGGTTTCTTTCTCTTCCATCTCGACTCTCGTCGCAGCAGGTTTTCGTCAGGCAAGTCGGGAGCGTTGGAGACAAACACGAGTTGCGCCAAGGATCGGGGTCGCCGATGTAGAAAATGAGTAAGTTAGATCAACGCAGTGAGATGTTCTCGGTTCGCGGGTAATAGAGTGCGTAAGTGCTCGATATCCCACTGCCACGTGCCAGCTTCCGTGCCTTTGTTTTTAGCTACCGTTTGCGGCCATGTCGTAATTTTCTTTCCTTGGCTCTCGCTTGTGTTCGCTTTCATCCAGCGATCGATTAAGCTATCGTCTCCTTAAATAAGCTGTCGTTCTCCCTCAGCTCTCGTGACAACCCGTAAGCTATGGTCTCCTCATAAGTTATCGCCTCGTCTCCCAAGCTACCGTCTCCATATAAGCTTTCGTTCCTTTAAATAAGCTATTGTTCTCCCTCACCTATCGTCTCCTCTCACAACTATTGAAAGTCCTCAGCTCTCGCTAGTAAATCCAAACTCTCATCTACGCTCTGGTTAATATTAAACAGCCACTTTAAGTTCGTTCCCGCCGTTCGGTTCGCTATCGAGTAGGTTAGTATTTTAGGCCACTTAGTATTAGAGCATAACTCAATTAGTAAAAGATTAATGCAAGGAAGCATTGTGTGGAATTAGTGTAGTAAGATGCTTAGGGACAGCGAGTCCCAGTGGCGTGTGTGTTTGTGTGCGCCCATCACGGTCGCGGCAAGTTTGTCGGCAAGCGGAAGATTACAGAATCGGCGCGAGTGGTAGATGGAGTGGTATTAGAGCGTAGTTTTCGGAATTCGCGAGCCCATGAGAGTACACGCCATGACGGACGCGTCGATAGTCCTGGCCGGCGGGCGTTTTCAGAAAAGCGAAGCAGGTGTTTGACCGCATCGGCAAGTAGACGGGAATCCATGCTGACGAGCGTGGATGCAGCGGCGATTGACCGGTGGGCGCGGGCGAATCTACCTGCGAAAGAGTTTTTAACGGGTTACTTTTGTGGGGCCTCTCGCGCAGTGGATGTGAAAATCGCGGCGACCTTGTACGGCGACCGTGAGCGGGCGGGCAGTCTGTGAGTCGCGGAGCGTGTCGCGAGAATGGAAGCCGGCCATGTGAGAGACGGACTGTTAATCGGCAGGGTGCTGAGGTTTAAAGTGTAATATTTTTGGAAGTCAAATATAAGTAGGAAAAGGAATGAATAATTAATAGAATAGAATAGAATAGAATAAAAATTTATTTTGCACAAGTCAAAAACATATTGTACATATCAGTCATATCTTAGTCAATATACATTTTGTCGATATAACTTTACAATGCGCAACCTTTATTCATCGTCAACTCGGTACATATAACGGCGTATTGCTGTCCTAAAACTACTAAGCGACGGAAGACTTCTCGATTGGCGCGGTAGCGAATTCCAAAGTCGTGCACCCTGGGAACTGAAAGACTTCATTCCAGCCTCAGTACGCGAGTTCGGGACTACGAGTTCTTTGGGGTCCCTGCTCGAGGTCCTAGACTGGTTTCTCTCAAAAAGAGCAGCAAGATATGGAGGCTGCCTCATAACTATAGCCTTGTACAGCATGACCGCGGCAAAATATTCTCTCCTCTCTCGAACCATTATCCATCCCAATTTCTTTCTGTACGGGGAAATATGCTCGTCCTTCCTAACACCACAGATATACCTTATACAAGAATTCTGCAGCCTCTGAAGTCGAGACTCAAGCTCCCCTGAGATATCCATATAAACAAGAGAGCAATAATCCAGATGAGAGATTGCAAGAGCACTAGCTAACCGCTTACGAAGCGCCTCCGTTGTGCAGGATCTGAAAGATCTGAGACCATATAAAGCCCTATTTACTTTACGACCAACCGCATCAACCTGCGGCTTCCACGTCATTCTCGAGTCCATCACAACACCAAGGTTAGTCACAACGTCAACAAATGGAACGAAAACGCCACTTTCAACCTCAATGCCGGGCAGCTCTAGACTTTGTATTTTATTAATGTTATATTCCGAGCCAAATATCACAGCTTTTGTCTTGCTAACGTTAAGGCGGAGCGCATTCTCGGTCGCCCACGCCGACACAGCTCTCGCCACCATCGACAAACGATGCACACCCTCCACAAGATTGTCTCTAGCTACCTGAGTATATGTTTGGAGGTCATCCGCATAAAGCAAGTGCCTAACACCGTCTGATAGTGAACCCTCAGGCCCCTGAAAATTGGCCAAAACATCCTGAAGATCATTTATGTACAAACTGAAAAGCAGAGGTCCCAACACCGAGCCCTGTGGTACTCCAAGATTGGTAGTGAGCCAATCTGACTCGCCGTTAGTTTTTGTAACTACTCGATGGTTACGTCCTGTGATATACGATCCAATCCACAGAACCACCGACTTAGAGAACCCTAACCTAATCAGCTTGCTAAGGAGTTTAGAGGGAGAAATGGTGTCAAACGCCTTGCTAAAATCAAACAGCAGAAGAATAGTCAGTAGCTGCTTCTTACTGTTAATGCCCGCTCTGATATCCTCCGTCAAGCTTAGCAGCGCCGTCTGCGTGCTATGGAACGGGCGAAAGCCCGTCTGACGGGAATCAAGAAGCTTCTTTGATTCGATGTATTCTGATATCTGATCGTGAACGATCTTCTCAAGTACCTTGGCGAGGAAATACAGCAGAGCAATTGGACGGAAGTCCGAGGCAGTAGATGGAATTGCTCTTTTCTTCAGAGGAACCAGATGCGCCCTCTTCCATGCTGCAGGAAAAACTCCCTTTGACAGAGAAAGGTTAAAAATTGTAACCAGATGATGACCCAGAACCGGAAGAGACTTTGCGATGATATCCTGAGGAATACCGTCTACCCCTTTCGCCTGTGATGTAAAATGTGCAACAGCCAGAACAACATCCGAAAACGTTACATCACGAAACTTAAAACCATCTTCACTGGCTGTTGCAAGGACAGCATGCAAGTCCTCCTCACGCTCTGACTGAGAAATGGAAACACCCGCAAAATGAGTATTTAATTCATCTGGTGAAAAGCCATGTAATTCCTCTCTAGTCCTACTTAACAGCCCAAGATTGCGGAGCTCATTCCAGATGTTTTTATCGCCATCCAAGGCCTCCGAGATTTTATTCTGAATGAAGACATCCCGCGCCTCTGCCGTGCGTAGCTCAGCCTCCGCAGCGAGCGACTGAAACTCAGTCCACAGGCGATTGTCACGCGTACGACGAAACCGACGTCTAACAGCATCACGTCGATTATACAGTTCTTGAAGCTCGACGTTGATCCATGGCGAGAGACCCTTCCTCTTTGGTTTAAACTGCTTTAAGGGCGCAAGTTCATCAATAGCAGCTGCGACATTTCGGCTGAGAGATTCAAGCTTCTTGTCTAATGTCTCAGCAGGACAGAGGACAGTTGACCAGTCAAGTGTCTCAAGGAGAGAAAGAAGCTCACCCTGCCTAACAGATTTAAAATCTCTGAAATAAAAGGAGCTCAAAGTAGGAGGTGACGACCTAGGAGCAGGGATGGTTAGGTCAATGATGTTGTGCCTGCTCGGAAAGGTCGCCATCAAGTTATTCCTATCCAAAACTGTCTCACCCTCATCAACAAACATCACATCTATCCAGGTGTGAGAATCCGCAACATGGTGAGTCGGGCCATGATCAACAAGCTGAAGATTCAGCTCACAAGATAGCTCTTTGATGAAATTTGCATCCTGGGACGCCGACAACATATTCGCGTTCAGATCTCCCATTATTATGCGATGATCAAAGTCAACCGCATGTAGTCTTAAGTTATCGAGAAGGTCTGAATTCTCAGTGAAAGAGATACCCGGTGGTCTGTAAATTACAGCAACAAAAACAGGGAGTAATTGGCCCCTCTGTACTGTACACATGAGATATTCAGGAATTCCCGGTTTGCCAACATCTGTCATTGTTGAGGATGAACACAACAGAGTAGCCTTGTAACTATTATGGATATAAAGAGCCACTCCACCCCCCTGGGTATTCCTATCCTGTCGAAGAACCGAGTATCCATCAACCTGCGCAAACACATCATCAACATTTAGCCCGAAACGCGATTCAGCCACACCAAACAAGTGATAGAAGGGACGAGCACCTACAATGAATTGGCGAAACATTTCCATATGTTTATTCAAGGACGTTGCATTTAAGAAACCAGCCCTCAATCCCTCGAGCTCAGTCCCCTCAGTCTTTTCTCCGTCTAGTCAAACATTATTAGCCGTATCCCGCGCTTTGTCACACGAAGATACTGCATCGTTCGCAGAAATACAGTTTTGTACCGCTGTCACTATATTTACAGGGTTAATGGCGCGAGTTGCGCTGTCATAAGACGCAGCAATTGCGTGCAAGTCAGCAGCTGTCTTAAACGCGTGAGCAATATCCCCGTCTCGTCTTTTTACCATGAAACGACCGCCTCTGTGCCAAACATATTTAAAGCCTAGTCCACGAGCCAAGCTTTTGAAGCTTCTGAATTGAAGAAAAAGTTCCTTCTGTAATTAATCAACAGCCGAGTCAAATAATATCATCCTACGACCCTGATGCAACAACCTTCTTCCCCACTATAGAGCTAGCCAAAAACTATCACGTCGATGGGCTCCAATATGTGTTGGCATCACAAAGTAAAGGGATCTCAGATCTCTGGCATCTCGTATGCCTGGCGTACTGGCCGGCCATCACGTATGATTTGGAATTTCATCGGCGCGCGGTCGAATATTGAACGCCTTCGTAATAAAAGGTTTTAGTACATAAGTATATTTTTATGTAAGATAATAAAACATTAGTCTATATTATATAAGTCACAACTAACTGATCATAGTATGAGGACGCACCAATATCATGCTATCCTCCTTATACATCCGAATTGAGGGCTCGGTTGTAGTGTCATTTTTAGTGTGGATTTAACTGTCTATGTTTCGGACTACCATGTAAAAACTATATCAATGGTTTTTTAAGTGTGCTTGAAAATGGAAATTAACGCTTCCAAAACGTCAGACAAATAAAATGATACAAAATTTAACTTGTTGTGATGACTAAATATTTCAATAATTTTAAAGTCTAATTCCGCGAGTAATAAATTCAGATTATATGATGATATTATTTTGTATTAACAAATTATCTATGTAAGTTGCATTCTCAGGTTTGTTTATTATAATTATTAATACAATTTAAAGAATCATATGAATAGTACTTACATTAGGCTCTAAGAATTAAAACTTCCAAAATACAGTAACCTGCTAAAGTAAGGTGTATATTTTTATTATTACTACTCTAATTATCATCTTATCTTATTGGTAACCATCAATAGTTTTGGAGGCCTATGCAGTTTCTTAACTATTATAGTTTTCATTTATTTTCACAAATTACATACATTGCATTTTTTTTTTAAATCTCACTGCAAATGTTTCACCTTAGTCCGTCCCTAGTATTATCACAAATATACACAAAGAATCAATTCTTTTTATAACAATTATTATAATAATATAAATAATTTTTAGAAATTAATACGTATCTTATATTTAAAAAATGAAATTTTAATACTCCTTTTCAATGCAGTCAAGTACAGTAAAATCTCGTGAAATATGTAATTTAATTTAAATGTTAACTTTTGTTTAATATTTGCTTGCAAAATACATTTTAAATTAGCAAAACATGTAGAGATAAGAGTCACAGACAACAGCAATGTACCAAATTCCAGTGTTGCACCCCCCTTAATGCGTAGAACAATCGGACCATAGCAACTAGGAATGTGATACGGTGAAATTTATGCAATATTATAACCTATAATAGTATATTTCGATACAAGTGCGTAAAAGTTGATTCTACACGAGTGAATGGTTTGTCGCCCGAGCAAAGCGAGGGTGATAAACTCACGAGTGTAGAATCAATTTCCGCACATGTATTGAACGATATTTTTGATACAGGGAGCGCAAATGCAATTTTAAAAAGTTGCAAAGTACGTAAAATCGCATTTTACGCACACTGTATCAAAAAGAAATTAAATAATTACTATATAATTATGGCCAAAATCGCATACACGTGATTATATACGTAATCTACAATTAAATTGGTGTTTACGCTCGATTAGTACTTCAATGACGCAACTCTTCTAAAAAAATTTGATTCATTAAGTTTTTTAAAGCTCAAAAAGTTACTGACTTTTTACGAAAAAGCTAGAGTACCCGTAATTTTTTGTTTACAATTGTAGCACGCAAAGCGTATTTGTGTGTGTATGGGGAGGGGGAGGGGTATACAGACAAAGTTAATGAAATTTGACATGTAATTTTGTGTTTTAGTTTTGAACTTGGGAAAAGGAACATTATTTTTATCGATCAACGTATTCTCGTTTTGTAATGAATTTCAGATTTTGGAAAATTTAATTTTTTCTATGATAAAATCAAATTTTTTTAAATACGGTGCAATATTATTGATAGCGTATAAAGATAGCTCAATACCGTAAACACCATAGAGCCCTTAAAACTTCATAAAACCATAAATTTCCTTAAAACATTCTGAGCTTTAGTAAGCGAGTTATACATTTTAATAAGAATAATAATTTTTAGTTATGGTGGGTATACGGGGTAAGAGACAAAGAATTTGAATTTTAATATTTTTTAATTTAATGGGTTTCATAAGCTGTAAAAAGAACTTAGCTGAGGTAATCAAAAGATTTAATTAAAGCTTTTTACATCCCGCAAACATACGTCATAAAAAACCCATTTTTTTAGTCTTTGATTATTGCTAAAAAATTGGTTGTCAAAATGACTTAAAATGTTTACAGCAACTAGATATTATCGCTTTGTAATGTCATGAATTTATTAAGAAAAAATTGTATAAAATCGTAACGAAAAATGTATCAATATCGATATAATAGTCATTGTGATATTTAATAATCGTTCATTATGATACTAGTAGCATGAGTAGTTCTTTAGAGGACGGTGTGTATAAGAGTCCGAGTCCATCGAGGTTACGCCTATTCGTTGTATAAGTAAACCATTTTGGTACCATGAGGCTACTGCTCGAACGTAGCGAAGGTGATTAACACGGTAAGTGAGCAGCTGTACCACACTGTGCTTTAAAAGATTTTTGTTAAATCTTTTAACTTGAAAACTATCGCTCATAATGTTTTGAGAAAATTCAGTTTTATGAAGTTATGACCTCTATTATTACATCAATTTCAATTTACTTCATAAAGTAGACCTAGAAAATCAAATAATAAAAAATTTTGTTTTATATCACATGTATTGATTTTGCGTTTTTTTGTACCAAGGTGATGCATACGATGTATTTTAAAACAATATTACATGCGAAACATATATCAAATGGGCCATTGAATTGGCAGGGGTTCTAATTAAAATGGAGCCATTAGATATTATAATTTTATCTCTTTGTTCTAAAAGATAATTATGTTTTATAGGATAAAAAAAAAATGTCCGTAGAAAAAGAAGAAATCAAAGAATTAAAAGAAGAAATGGCTGAATATCAAGAAGACATACAAGAACTCCACCAATTGAAAGCCGAAGCTTCAGGATTAGCAGACATTGAAAAAATAAAAGTTTCAAAAGGCGCCAAGCGACTTTTTAATAAAGTCAATAGGATGATCAATAAAATGGATGCAGTTTTAGCAGAACTGGAACAGTCGGAAAAAAGAATAAAAGAAGAAATGAATACCCTACACAATGAAAAAAAAGATAAATGGCATGTCGAGGCTGAACTAGTTAAAATTGATGAATTAATTGCAGTAATTAAACAAATTCAAAATGTTCCAGATAATCGTCGATTATCAAGAATAACAGAAATTTTAGGAAAAATCGATGACGATAGAGATGGAGCAATAAAAATTGAAGATGTTCTAAAGGTAATTTTAAACCTATATTCGTTTTTTGAATTAATCATCTTAAAACAATTGATCTTAAAACAACGCTGAACGTAGATTTGAAGGCTCACATTTTCTGGTTGATTACACTTGCACAGTAAAATGTTTTTAGTCTAAATCTTTGACAGTTCACGTTCAGTTTTCTTTTCGGGTCTAAAAAATTGAGGATCATTTTATTTATTTTTTTATCGGTCATTCGCTTGACCAACAAGTACTTATTTATAGATACACACTACTGCACGTGAATTTTTATAGACAGTGACTCAATCCAGTACACAAAACTTCTCAATTACCACGCAAATTCTTGGAACCTGATTTGAAAACCTTTTTTTATGATGTTTTACTGTTTACGTATTATTGATTATGAATTTCTTATTAAATTCTTCATATTGAATTTGGCGGGCAGCCATATTGTTGATCGTAAATATGATTTTATAGTTAGAACTTATAGGTGCGTAGTGTGCCTTTAGAACTCTAGTGAGATTAAAGTATGTGGGTGTATTGGTAAATTCAATCAACTTTAATTAAACGCTGCGCGAGGGTTGGCTAATGTTATCGCCGATTTCTTCTAGTTAGTACATTAAAAAAGCAGATTGTTTCTAAATTTTCAGCCATCTAGATACTAATTGTACCCTGTAGGATTATTTAAATTTATAGAAATTGACAAGGAGTAGCTAATTGGAAAAAATTCCCCCTAATATGTATATTGATAATATTAAAAAAAGCCTCCGTAGATGTGTGGTCAATTATATTAAATTTTAGTAAAATCTACTTTCGTGATATATACATTCAAATAGCTAAAATGGCCAGAGCAGCTGTAAACGTCAAATTCCACGATTTTTTACCGATTTCGCCCGAACCAACATTCGCAGGCTTTTGCAATGCAACAATTATCTTACAACAAATACCCACTATAACGCAGCGAATCCTAAAGAAATCCTAAAAATCCTAAAGAGAAAAATGCTATTTCATGTTCGTAGATGCGTATTTCATCTTAAAACTAAAAAACAAAAGTTTATTAGCTTCGCTGTAATTTCCATAGCAATAACCTCCAACAATACTATCATACATTCATTTTCATTCGTCCATAATAGATACTGTGACACCACGAAGTCCATAACGGACGTCCAGACATGGATTGTGTGAGATCAAAATCTATTCATTCACAATTATATTGGTTTATAGAGGTCTATCTAACTCCCATAAGCAACACTTATAATATTTCTATATTTTGTATAAGTATTAATAATTATATAATCTATCTAATAATGATGATAACAACCTTGTAATTGGACAATTAAATAAAATACTTATTTTAATTATTCTATTCTGTAATTATTTAAGATATCAGCTGTAATTGTGGCAATTGTTTTCAAAGTTTTAGCATTTATCTCGTTAACTCCGCCATTTTTTGGTTTTAGATCATTTATTATATTTAAGATTACTGACCCTATTGAAAAATCTCATGTGAGATCTCAGGTGAGATTTCAGGCGAAATCTCACGCCAAAATCTCATCTAACCAATTTTTTTGTTCTTTAGGCGTTTCAAACCATTCATAGTCAATTGGTCGCTTTTTTTGAAAAATTCGAACTTAGAAAATTTATCACAAATTTTGACTTAAAAAAATGAAGTCCAATTATCCAAAAATGTTCTAAGTTACTTAATGTTTCTTATTAATGAAGAAAGAATATTTTTACTATGTCACTTTCGTTATTGATGATTTTGTTCACTTCCATTTTCTGTTGTTTTATCTTAGTAGTATTGTTGCATTTGTTTCTACCAGTTTTGTTATTTATACAGTTCCATAGTTTCATGGGTTCGTATATTTTTTTTCTATAGATTTTTTTTTGTAATCAAGTTTAGCTGTTTTAATAACTTTATCAAATTTTTTGACGAAAATTTGTACTGGGTCTCGAGATTTTTATTATCCGGGTGCTCTTTTAGTCTTTTGTATAACTTTCCTTTATTACTGCATGATTTTAAGGTAGCTTTTAGAATTATCCAATCTATCTTCGTCCTTTTTTTTATTTGCTCAATTTTGGTTTTTTATATTTTGTTTTCTCACAACATAAACATATATCTCCTATCATTCCTTTAATAATTGCATTAGGATCTCTAAGATTTTTATATTTGTATCAGTTAAATTGCATCATGTTGTTAAATATTTTGTTGTGATTGTAAGAGTAAACTTTTTCGTATGCTTCAGTTTTATTTGACTTAAACTTATGATTATGCTATTCAAAGACTAATGAATAATTATCTAAAAAGCTTAGATATAGTAAAATTTTTTTAACTTTTTGGTTTGTTAGAAGTTTGAATAAAGTGTTTTTAGAAAATGTCCGTATGGATGTGTGTGCGTGTGCGTGAGTGCGTGCTTGCGTGTGACTGTGTCACACTTTTATGGCCTTTTTTAGATTGTTAAAGAAATACTATTTTGCGTTTTTTGAATCATCTCATTGTTACAAACATTCAGCATTATAATGCATTTGAAAGATAATAAAATTAGCTACTTTTCCGTTTGGTCCTCGAGATCGGCCGCTCTGTTTGGCTAAAATGAAAAAGGTAATTTTTTTTAATAATTCATATTTCTGGAACTCAACATCATAACCTCACAAAATATATTATGTAGAATTTCAATTTAATTATAAATTAAAGTTGCGTTGTTGTGTTATGTAGTTTTGCTAAAGTTTTCGAAAAAATTGTTCACGATATACGAGTATGTAGAGTCAAAGAAACTTCGTGATCCACGCTACAGGGTGATATCATAGCATGCAAACAGCACTACTGAGTGTGTCAGAAGATATTAGGACAGATATTAATAGCAACAACTAGCGTACTATTATCCTAATATTTGATTTTAGCCAGGCATTTGGCACAATTTCGTCGTTCAAATTTCTTCGTAAGCTAATAGAAATGAGTTTCTCCAGTTCTGTAGTTTTGTCGATGAAGTTGTATATAACAGGTCGCAACCATCGAGTGGTTACAAAACTAGTTGGTAATTCTGACTGGCTCAATATCAATTTCGGCTTTCCACAGAGCTCGGTTCAGGGGCCTCTTTTATTTTGTCTTTACATTAATGATCTTCAAAACATTTTGGCTTCGTTTAAGGGGCCAAGAACAAATCATCAGACAGTGTCGAGCATTTGTTATATTCTGATAACCTTGAAACATTCAAACTCCGATATACGTTTATTAAATGTACTTATAACGAGTAATATATAATGGGCTGGAGACCGGTCTAACCCTATACAGAGCAAACTTTTGCTAACGATTACTGAGACTGCTATACTAGCCCTTTGCTCCCGGGCTTTGTATGATTGCATGTCCCCTTGTTTTTCCTCAGACTAGTGTTTTTCATATATCGTGCATTCACTTTTTCATATTTTTCTATCTTAATATTAGGAGAATTCTGGTAGGTGTTAGTGAGTGAGAGGGTATGAGTGGAATGTCTGTATATCTTATATATATATATTGAAACGCTCTGGCCTTTGTTAATTATTTTTGTTGGTCCGGGATGCCTACTATTGAATTGAATCTATTAGATTTATTAAGATTATTGTTTGTTAAAGATTATATGCGTTTCGTCATTTATTGTCAGAATACAATAAGTGCTACTCCACACCTGAAATAGACCTTATGTTTTCATTTTTTTTAAATTTAAATTTCTTTCAAACAGACATAGTGAAGTTTAAAATAATATTCTTTATCAAAAAACTTTAAAAAGACTTATTGCCTCTTAGACATTTTGATGTTAAATAATTGTTGCGTAGTTATATATATATATATATATATATATATATATATATTATAACGGGTTGCTGCTACCCGTACCCACGCGGTATTCGAGGCAGGTTGAGCGAGCGACGACACAGGCAGCATTGGCTATAAGGATAGCATGCTTGCTTAGAGATCTCGGGGACGCCGGATCGATCCTCGGTCCCGGCGCTCCTTTTGTGTTTTTCGTCGCTCACTTAAGGTCCCACCCCGTTACAATATATATATATATATATATATATATATATATATATATATATATATATATATATATATATATATATATATATATACATATATATATATATATATATATATATATATATATATATATATATATATATACATATAAATATAGAAATCCAATCTTTTGAAGATTATATTCCGTACGCTTCAATCTTTTGAGGATTATATCGTCTTTTGAGGATGCATCCTCAAAAGACATCCTATCTTTTGAGGATTTTCTAAAGTCTATTAACCCAGAGTTACTTCGGCTAACCAGATAACCCACGTGAGTTTTGGGGGTTGAAGGGTGCGAAGCACCCTTCAACACCCCAAAACTCACTTGGGTTATCCAAGCGGTTAACAGAATGAGATTATACACATCCTAATTTGGTACTGGGTTAGTTTGGTTATTTTTTAGCAATCTCGAACTCTGAATGAAGGGAGAACATGTCCTCAAAAGGTGGGATTACTATAAATATATATATATATATATATATATATATATATATATATATAATATATTGTAACGAGGTTCAAGTCCACGCTATGCCGGTAATCCGAGCAGGAATCAGAGTGATTGAATAAGGCGGCATTGGCTGAATGGATAGAGCGTGCGCCTAGAAATCTTAGGATTGCCGGATCGATTCTCGGTCCCGGCGTCTCCTTTTGTATTTTCCTCCTCTCGAAGACAGTCCTACCCCGTTGCAATATATGTATATATATTTATATATATACAACTATCGTACATTGTGTTATATATATACTAGGGGGGGGGGGGTTCTTCCTTCTCGCTCCGCACGCCAACCACCCACTTTAACTTTTAATTTAAAATGATAAAAAACATAAAAACAGGGGTATATATATGTATCTCAGTTTCAGCTCACTAGTTGTGATACTTTTTTAATGAGAGTAAAAACAAGATTTTTATTTAATACTTGTTTTACGATTACTAGTGTTTTACAACTTTGATGCCAAGATCTCTATGAGAGAATTGGTAGTACATGTGTACCCCTGATAGCCAGCCATAAACTCTGAAAGTGAAGGTGCTCGTGTATATTAGTCGTATGAGATCTAATGTGAGATATCTTGGAATATACTTGATATTATGGATGTTATATGCACTATATTGAAGTTATACAACTAATTAGTGTACTGAAACGGACCAGGTTGATCCGCAGAAGAATCGCGAGATCGCGTTCGTATCGAGACTCGGAGCGTGGAATAGATTAGGATAGGATGCACTCGAGGTAACCTCGGATACGCGATCACCCGCACTGATGGAGGGTGAGCACGGATCGTCAACACGGAGGTAGGGGGTATCTTAGCGTGGCGTGGAGATGCAATAGCTCGACGCCACGTAGAATGCCCCGGGATATGACTCAGTTCAATGAAAGAATTAGTGTGTATAGAAATATAATATATTGCAGATTTATTACAATAACGTGAAGTACAATGGGTGGGGTGTCTCGTCACACGTAGATACACGTATGTGAGAGCCCCTGATAATGATAGTCTGTTCAGTCCGGAGAGCTGAACAGAATAGCATTCGCGACAAATCTGAGTCTTCTGGTGCTGTGCGTGCTGGCCTTATATAGTCGGCGCCGTCCCATATGTTGTTGTTTATGTTGGTTCTCCAGCGTCGGTTGTTTGGGTGCGCCGCTCCTTGTTGCCGCTCCAGCGTCGGTTGTTTGGGTGCGCGCGAGGTCTCTTTGTTGTGCTGCCGTTTCAGTGCCCCCCAAAATAAAATTTG
The DNA here is from genome assembly GCA_020010945.3 of Muscidifurax raptorellus. NCBI lineage: Eukaryota > Metazoa > Arthropoda > Insecta > Hymenoptera > Pteromalidae > Muscidifurax > Muscidifurax raptorellus. The sequence continues at coordinate 1,214,516 of JAHUUD020000013.1, read as the reverse complement.
CAGCTTGCATGGAATTTTATTTTCCCCTGCGACAGCCGGCGAAGAGAGGACTGCGCGCGCAAAGACAACAACAAAATTTTTGTTTTAATGTAACAATAGGAAAGAGAGAGAGGAAAAAAAAAAAAATTTTCTACGCAAATATGTTGAAAGCAGAGAAAAAGATATAGAAAAGAAGAATTACTTTACGAGAGAGTTTTTTATGGCTTCTTTGCAAAATCCTCGAACTCGTCTAGCTGCCATTGCGTCTGCTCGGGTATTTGTCCGAGCTCCGTTACTACCTCTTGTAGTAATCGATGTGCTCGGACTTTTCCCTCCCAGACAGCTTTAGCAGCTAGCGATTCTTCGAGGGTTAGCGGGATGTACTCCTCCTCTGCTGCTGAAGCTGTGCGCCGGCGTTTTGGTGGGCCTGGCGGTGGTGGTGGTGTCTTTCTTTTGCCCGCTGGTGCCGTTGTTGGTGGCAGGCGTACCAGGATGTCCGGCTGCCTTTGGATGGTAGGGGGGATCGGGTTGGTCGGCCAGATGGTATGGGCGGCGGTGGCTGGTGATGGTGCTTGTCTTGCCGTTTGTATCATCTTGTTGGCCTTTCCGGTCCCCCTCTTAGTTTGCGTGGCCAAACCCCTGTCGTACAGGCCGGTTTCCCCATGGAAGCGGTCTGCTTTTGCCTTGATGACTCGTTGGCACTGCACTTGTATCGTCGTTGTCCAGCATCGCGCTGCACATTGTGCGATTAGCAGATCGCTCACCTGGGTAGCCTGGTGGCAGACGGCTACCGGCTCTGTTTGGGTGCTGGTCTCCCTCGGGGATTTGGCACTTTTCGGCTTGACTTGTCCGTTCATCCTGGTGCTTAGATTTATACTGATTCCCAATTTGCCCTGTATTCTTGTTGGTAGCCTGGCTTTAGGGCCTCGTAGTGTGTGATGCTTATGTTTATTGTCTTCTCTCTCTTGTTTGTTTATATATCCCTTCCCTTCTTACTTCTCCTCATTTGCTTCTATATATTTCATTAATGATATTCCCGCTTCTTCAAAATAAGGCTTTAAATTATTTATATGAAACTTGCCTCTCTCTTTTCCGTTTGTTTCATTAATTAATAAATAGGTATCTATTCCGACATTTTTTCGAATTTCATATGGGCCTTCGTATATATCGAAAAATTTCGCGATTTTTCCGGCTTCCGTATCTGATATATTTAACGCTTTTACTAATACTTTATCGCCACTTTTGAATACATAATGTTCCGCTTTCGCATTTTTCTTAGCCGCTCGTTCTGTTGCGATTTTACATAGTCGTTCGTAAGCTAGTGAGATTCGCTTTTCTTGCGTTATTTTCGCATTTTCACGTGGGATATTTAAATATTTTTCCCAGATACGCGTCGGTTTTCTTCCGAAATGTAATTCTGTCGGCGTGAAGTTTGTTGATTCGTGGTGTGTTTCATTTATGATATTTTGAATAATTTTTACAAATCTAGACCACCCTTTGTGCTTTTCACTTATAAATGTTCGGAAGAATCGGCCTAGTTCTCTGTGTACGCGTTCAACTATATTACTTTGCGGATGCCTAATGGAAGAGTATATAACTTTAATATTTTCGTTTTCTATAGCTTTTATATATTTTTCATTTGTAAATTGTGTACCATGATCACTTATTATTGCCTTTGGCTTACCGTAAGTTGGTATATAGTCTTCCATTAGCTTTTTAATAACTGCCTTGGTGGTGGCTCTACGGAGAGGATAAAATACTACGTATTTACTAAATGCATCGATTGTAGTTAAAATATATTTTACGCCTCCCGCTGAGGTCGGTAATGGCCCATAGAAATCTATAGATAATAATTCTCCAGGCTTTCGCGTTAAGATTGGTTGTGACAATTCTCTGTATTTTCGAGTTAAGTATTTTGTTTTTTGACAATTGTCACAAGTTTTCAAAATTTCAGCAATCTTTCTGCGTAAGCTTGGCGCAAAAAAATGTTCTGATAACATTTTATTTACTTTTCGCCCCCCTATATGCCCATACTCGGTGTGGACTTCGTTTACAAAATTTTTTAAAATGTTTACCGGTATAACAATTTTAGATCTCTCTTTCGCTTTTTTATATACAATATTTTCGATTATCTCGTAGCGTGTACAAGTCTTTTTCTCCTTATTTCCTAATTTATTGATTATTTTTTGGATTTGTGGATCATTTCTCTGTTCTCTCTCAATATTTTTACAAATATTTCTTAGTTCGTGATGTGACTTTGGTTGAACAATAGCGCTTATAATTATTTCTGTTTTATTCTCTGCTTTTGTTTGACCATCTTTATTCATCCGACTTAAATAGTCCGCTACTGCGTTTAGTTTCCCAGGTATGTATTCCGGGTTCAAATTATAGTCCTGGATGGCGAGGTTCCATCTTTGCAATCGTTGATTGTTAAATTTACATGTGCGTAGAAATGTAAGGGCCTCGTGGTCCGTTCGGACTATAATTTCAACTGCCCCCCTTAAGAAGGTATCCAACTTGTTGAGCGACCACACAAGGGCAAGCATTTCTTTTTCTGTAGTGAAGTATGAGCATTCGCTCCCCTTGAGTGTTCTACTCACAAAACAGATAATTTCCTCATCTCCTTCCTCATTTAATTGAGAGAGAGCCGCTGCGCATGCATAGTCTGAGCTATCCGTTGTTCAAATGTAGGCTTTCTTTGGATCTGCGTATTTTAAAAACATATTTTCGTCGAACAATGATTTGATTTTCTCAAACGCTGCTTGATGTACGTCAGTCCATAGAAATACGACATTTTTTCTCATTAAATTCAACAATGGGACTAAAGATTCCGCGAATTTCTTAGTGAATTTTGAATAAAAATTCACGAAGCCAATGAAACTTTGTAATTGTTTCAAATTTCGCGGACGTTTGAAGTCTTTAATAGTACGGATCTTTTCCGGATCTGGCCGTATTCCTGTAGCGGAAATATAATGGCCCAAAAATTCTATTTCCTTACAAACGAATTTTGATTTTTTGAAATTTAGTCTCAGATTATGTTTTATTAATCTCTCATATAACTTATCTAGGTGCTCTAAGTGTTCATCAAAATTTTGTGATCGTATCATAAGGTCATCCACAAATAAGACAAGAAATTCGTCTAAGTCCCATGTGGCTTCCGCAAGCCCGCGTATCAGCGCCGAACCGCTTGTTTTTATGCCGAATGGGACGACGTTAAATTCGTAGACATGTGAGTCTATTTTGAAAGCCGTGTATTTACGTGAATTTTCAGCTAATTTTATTTGCCAGTAACTAGATGTGAAATCTGATATACTAGTTATTGGTTTATCTGTGCACCTTTGAAGAACCTCATCGATTCCGGGAGGTCCCTCAAAGTTGTTTTGAAGAACTTTATTAAGCATTTGTGCATCGAGGCATGGTCTCACCGATCCATCTCGTTTTCTTACGATTTTAATTGGATTTATATATACGCTGCTTGAGCGTCGTATTATGTCTAACTGTAACATGCGTTTGATTTCATCTGTTGCGTCCTTTCTGTCTGCGAGAGGTATAGGATAAGGTTTACAAAACCAAGGTGTTGTGTTAGTTAGTATTAGTTCGTGTTCGTAAGTTGTTAGTAATCCCGGTTTTTTTTCGAATACTTCTTTTCGTTTTATAAGAAGGTTTCTTAGTTTTTGTTTTTGTGTCTCGTCAAGAGTGTCACAAGTTTCTAGTTTTCCGTCGATCTCCTCTAAAGTGAGCTCGTATGGATTTTCATAATTTTCTTCATAGTCTTCGTAGAGACCATCTAGATCTGCTAGATTCCCTTTTTCGGTGAACCTACGCGAATCTGTAATTGCTAGTGACGTGAATTCATTCCGCGGCATTTTTCTGTCCACGTATGGTATTACACCGTCGACGTTATTTACGGTAAACAAGATTTCTTCCTGGACCGTGTTAATTAGCATTTTCAACGATTTTATAGTGTCAAAACCGATAATGCATGATCTAATCAGTTTGGGTATTACTATGAAAATTATTTTTTCAGATATATTTTCGAACTTAGTATTGAGACGAACTTGTCTTTTTATCCGCGCAGACTTGCTACCGGTAGCGCATTTGATAATTTTTCCGCTTATTGGCAACGTAGGGCAATGCTTCAGCATGTTATGATTTTGATAATAAAATTCTTCTGATATAGCGGTGACTTCACTACCCGTGTCTACGAGTGCATCTACAGTGATGTTTTCTAGTGAGATTCTTATTTCTGGGCAATGAGAAATTTCAATTTCGCGACCATCCGGATTGATATCGTGTAATAATTCATCACGCGGATTTTCCATAAGGGACGCGATTTTAGTAGTTGTGTCTTTCTTCCGTTGAACGGGAAGTGCATCCTTAGCAGGCACAACTACTTTCCGTTTCCCGACTTGTGCTCCTCTTTTCCGTTGCAGTCGAAATAGTCAAAGTTAAGGGTCTCGTTTGTTTTAGTCCCCTTTTGGCTATTGTGTCTCCCGGTGTTTTTGTTGTCAGTTTTCTTGTTGTCTGTCTGTAAGGCGTGTACTCTTTGGTCTGTCCACGTTTTTGTTTTTTGCCATGGCTGATTGCCCGTCGTTTTGGAATTTAAAGTGTTTTTTGCTGGTATATTCTCAGTGGGAGGGTGGGTGGGATTTTGTTTGGCTTCGTGACTTGGTCTTTGGGTTCTGTCTGCATTGGTATTTCTTTTGGATGCGTCGTCACTGTCAAAATCGGCAAGTGTTTCTAGGAAGGCGTTGATGGATTGGATTTTATGATTAGTGACTGTGCGTCTAATTTCCCGTTCGAAATGCTCCGCGATTTTCCTTACAAGCTCGTGCTCGTCTATGGCCATGTTTAGCTCGCGGGCTAATCCAAACATATATGTGGCGTAATTGACTCTACTTCTCTGCCCGGGCATGTATTGACCGAACTCTACTTTTCTGGCGTTAGTTCTTTGAATATTTTTATTCCAGAATCTTTCTTTAAATTGATCATAAAATTCACTATAATTTTTGACTTCGCCTTGTACAAGATACCACCAATTGTGGGCATCCCCTTCAAGTGCTTGCGACACAATGCATTTAAATTCATAATCTTCCGGCTTTACAAGAGAAAAATAGTTTTCAAAATCCCGTAAGAATTTCATTGGTCTTTCGCTAGTTAAGCCTCTAAATTTCGGAATATCAATTTTTATACGTCGAGACCTGTCGGTCGTCGAATTTCCGTTCAGATTGCGCGTTTGAATTATCTTTTCGAGTCTAGTCGATTCTATAGAGCTCGATTCGTAAATTTTAGCAATTTCCTCCCGGAGTTGTGTGATCGATACGGTTGATTCTATTGTTTCTTTAATCTTGTCGAGATCTGAGCGTAAATTTTGATTTCGTGAGATGAGTGAATCGTTTTCTGTCTCGAGTAAAGTAAGGCGTTCTTTTATTTTTTCCATAGATGAAGCGAGCGCTTCGATACGGGCATTTGTATCGTCCACGCCCCCTTCAAGTTTGTCTTTTCTTAATTTTATACGTGGGGAGGCAACATCTTCATCTTCGTTGCTCTCCAATTCGTCAACGCGGCTCTCAAGTGCATTCTGTTTCTTATCCAATGTTATCAATTCCAAGACTACGGCTTTCTGCCATTCCAAATTTCTATCCATTACAATGTTTTCATCACTTTCAATTTCCTCCAAGAGGATCTCTGAGCGCCTTTTGCCCGTTTTATTGGCCATTTTGAAAATGTGAAATTACTGAATTGACTTTTGAATAAATTTAATGGTTAATGAAATGTTAACATTGGATACTTAGATGATGATAGGTGGGTGCTACGCGACTGGTCTTAAATTTTCAGATTTTGCATACCCCTCGTGATATCGCTTATGTGCTCTTCTAAAGCTTGCACTTTATTCTCTACCCTTCTTAAACGGGTTTTAGTTACTCTTAATAAATCTGTAGCGATCTCACGAGTTAGGTCTGCATCCTCTTTAAGATTTTTCACCTCCGTTACGGACCTCTCCAGGCTTTCGATTTTCTCGTTTGAGGCTCTGTGACATATCTTCATCGAATTGTGGCACTCGATAACATTGTTATGCAGCGAATTTAATTGTTTTTTATGATTCTCTTGCCTCTTGTTGTAAGCCAGGAGAAGGTCGTAAATATTAGTGATCTTTTCTGATGTTACTTCGTAATCCTTCTGCGTTGCCCCTAAATCCTTCCAACATTCGAGCACGTTCTCATGACAGCGTTGCACATTTAATTGAGCTATTTTCACTTGTTCGATAATTTTCTTTTCCTTATGTTGTAATGTCTCAATTGTTTTCTTAAGCTCTGTAATTTGCTTTCTTTGATGTGCATCGCGTTTGAGAACTTGCCGTACTAAGTTGTCCAGATAAGTCAACCGATTGTGAATTTGTTGCTCGCTGAACGAGCCATTAATTTCAGGTATCATTCAAAGATTGAGAATTTGTGAATTCTAGGGGCAAGCAGAAGAGATATGTTAGCTGAATCGGGAGTGAATCCTTTCCGCGCTTCGAGTCCCTGTTCGGGCGCCAATGAAACGGACCAGGTTGATCCGCAGAAGAATCGCGAGATCGCGTTCGTATCGAGACTCGGAGCGTGGAATAGATTAGGATAGGATGCACTCGAGGTAACCTCGGATACGCGATCACCCGCACTGATGGAGGGTGAGCACGGATCGTCAACACGGAGGTAGGGGGTATCTTAGCGTGGCGTGGAGATGCAATAGCTCGACGCCACGTAGAATGCCCCGGGATATGACTCAGTTCAATGAAAGAATTAGTGTGTATAGAAATATAATATATTGCAGATTTATTACAATAACGTGAAGTACAATGGGTGGGGTGTCTCGTCACACGTAGATACACGTATGTGAGAGCCCCTGATAATGATAGTCTGTTCAGTCCGGAGAGCTGAACAGAATAGCATTCGCGACAAATCTGAGTCTTCTGGTGCTGTGCGTGCTGGCCTTATATAGTCGGCGCCGTCCCATATGTTGTTGTTTATGTTGGTTCTCCAGCGTCGGTTGTTTGGGTGCGCCGCTCCTTGTTGCCGCTCCAGCGTCGGTTGTTTGGGTGCGCGCGAGGTCTCTTTGTTGTGCTGCCGTTTCAGTACATAAACTTTAAAAATTATTTAGAAATAGACTACAATGTCAGTTTTTACTTATCTGCCTTGGTTGGACAGTTCGCATCGACCCCCAGGCTGGAGCGTGGAATTTTACCCATAGGTGTATATGAAAATAAAAACTATATCAGTTAAGGAAAAACCAATTTAACATATTGTTTCAACGTGTCAACACAAATGTTCATGTAAAATTTTAGCCCACTAGCTATAAAGGTTTTTTAATGAGAGCCAAATCAAAGTTGTGAAACACCAGTAATCGTAAAAAAATAAAACTTTACTTTATAAAAAATAAAACTTTTGGAGAAGTACTCGCTTACGTATATACTATAGAATTTCAAAAAAGAGGATTACCACATGCTCATATCGTTGTGACATTACATCCTAATAACAAGATCATGACACCTGAATCAATAAATAAATTCATTTTTGCTGAGATTCCAAATAATTCTAATAAAGATTTACAAAAATTAGTAATTAAACGCATATTACATGGACCACATACAAATAAATCTTCTTTGTTTAAAAAAAATAGTAAAACCAAAACTACTTGCGATAAAAATTTTCGCAAAGATTTTTGCATCAGCACAACTTGTCAGAAAAATTTTCCGAAAAAATTTTGCGAAAATACAACTTTTAAAGAAAACGGTTAGCCATTATATCGTAGACGAAATAATACATCTGAAAATCATACGTATTCCCCAAAAAAGTATAAACAAATTATTCCAGTTGATAACCGTATGGTGGTTTCTTACAATAGCTCTCTACTGCAAAAGTATAAATGTCACATAAATGTAGAATATTGTGCATCAATTCTTAGTATTAAATATATATTTAATTACATACATAAGGTTGGAGATAGAGCATTATGCAAAATTCAAAAAATAGAGAATAAAGAAAATGATGAAACAGATGCTATAATTCATGATGAAATTACTCATTTTATTGATGGAAGGTATTTGAGCGGAATGGAAGCAGCTTGGCGACTACAAGAATTTCCACTATGTGGTAGAAGCCATACTGTTACACGTTTAGCAGTTCATACTAAAGATCAACAAACAATTATTTTTGAACAACTTCGGAAACAACTTTAACAGCATGGTTTAAATTAAATAAAATGGATGATTTTGCAAAAAATATTAAATATGTTCAAATTCCGCAATATTACTCATTTGATCAAAAAACAAAATCTTGGAGAAAACGATCGCATAATTATAAATATAGTGCCATCGGACGATTAAATGTTGTATCTCCAAAAGATAGTGAAAGGTTTTGTTTAAAGTTGATTCTAAACCGAATGAAAGGTGCTACTTCTTTTGAAGATTTACGAACTTATAATAATACACTGTATCAAACTTATAAAGAAGCAGCACTTGCTATGGGTTTAGTAGCTCATGACTCTTGTGTTTATAATATTTTTCAAGAGGCCTGCCAAATAATGTTGCCTTTTCAATTACATAAATTTTTCGCTTGGTTTATATTAGCAGAAAACATTCAAGGAAATACAATTTTATAGAAAATAACGGAAATAATGCTATAGCTCACATTCAAAGTATATTAGAAACAGAAGAAAGATGTTGTAAGGATTTTAGTTTACCAGAACCTGATAATCTTATTGTTAATGATGACATGTCTTTTGAAAATCTATTGCATAGTGCCACTATTTTTAAACAAATAGTAAATCAATTAAATGAAGATCAACACTCTATTTTCACAGAACTCATTAACAGCAAAACTAAAATTTATTTTATTGATGGTCTTGGAGGTTCAGGAAAAACTTTCTTATATAAAACTTTAATATACTATTATATTTCATTAAACAAACAAATCTTATTAATGGCTTGGACTGGTATTGCTTCTATATTATTACCAAAAGGAATGACAAGTCATAGAACTTTTAGATTACCTTTGGATTTAAATAATGTAGATACTGCTTTTTTAAAATTAGAATCAGATAAAAAAAATTAAGGTTGGCTGATTTAATTATTTGGGATGAAGCATCTATGATTCCGAAGAAAGCTTTAGAAATTATAGATCAAACCTTGCAAGATGTATGCTGTAATAAAATACCTTTTGGAGGAAAACTAATTGTATTAGGAGGTGATTTTAGACAAATTCTTCCAGTAATTAAACATGGTTATAGAAATTCAGTTGTTTAGGAAACAATTAAATTTTCCATATTATGGCCTCTTTTTAAAGTTTTAAAATTAAAAAAATATATTCGTTCTAAAGATAAAGAATTCTCATCATTATTATTAGATTTAGGAAAAGATAAAATTAATCCTTTCAAAATACCTCAACTTTGGAAAACTGATAATGTTTGTGACAAAATTTATAGCAATATTAATCAAAACATTTCTATAAATTCTGTAATTCTAGCTCCTCATAATGATAAAGTATTAAAAATGTTATATGGTGATTCATGGACATATTATAGCATATTATTATTTCACCATATTATTTCAAATTATTAATTAAAATTATAAAAAAATGTTTTATTATTTATTATTTTTTATTCAATAAAATTTAAGTTACCCAAAGTTTTTCTTTTCGAATTTTTTAAAGAAATTTATTCGACACAATAAAAAACAGAAACAGACAGAACAAGCATACAAATAATCATGAAGTTATAAGACAAATTAATTTGATATTTTTATAGGCCATGATGTAATAATACTTAATTAATAATTAATGATTATTTGTACACTTTTACATGAAAAAAGTTCAGTTTAGATATTATCGTGTTTAAAATTATATTTTGAACTGGTTAATAATTCATAAATATTTATGTATATTTGTAAATTAATAGTAGAATACCTGAAAACTTTTTTCAAGTAAAAGTGTTTCTGTCCGGATGGAGGATAGTATAAGGTAGAGTTTTACGGAAGGAGGATAAGGTATAAATTCAGTAATTAAATTATTGTGTTTATATAGCTCTAGGCGATGATTCCACATTTTTTTTGTAGATTATTGTATACAAATTTTAATTAATAAAAATAAATCAGTTTTAATAATTTCATTTTTAAGTGCATTACAAGAAATATTAGAAAAATTAATTTTTAACAATATTTAAACATAATTTTATATAATTTCATAATGTTATGAAATTATATGGAATTATCGGTAATTTTTATACAATAAAATAAAAATAAAGAAAAATCAACGCACCTGAAGTACATTATTATTATTACATAATTCTAATGATGTGCTTCTGACAGTACCCCTTGGGTGGTGTGGAAAACTGTCAGAATTCATTAATTCACTCATTCGCCTTAAACTTAATAAATATCATCAATCATCTTATAAAGTTTTTTTTTGTCTCGATTAAGTGCACTTTAATTTCCATTAAAGTATTATTACAATCGATTACTTAAATATCCTCACAACTTCTGACTTTTTTCAGACTCTATTATTTCAATTTATTAATTAAACTTATACAAAATTGTATTATTATTTATTATTTTTGGTGGAGGGGGGTGCAGGGAAGTGGAGGAAAGTGGAGGGGAAGTGGAGGGGGGTGAAGGGGCAAATCATGAAAAAATAATGTGAATTTTGAAACAATTTTTCGTTATTAGGTGAAGGGAAGTGGAGGGGTAGGTGGAGGGTGGTGGAGGGGTAAATCATGAAAAAAATAACGTAGATTTTGAAACGATTTAACGTTATTAGGTGGAGGGGAAGTGGAAGGGAAGTGGAGGGGGGTGGCAGGGGTGGAGGCGATTTCAAGTTAAAATCACGCTTACAGCTATATATTATAGGAAGATATATATTGAAACGGGGTGGTTTCTAGGCGGCTAACTGCCTATGTACCCAGTACAAATGCACAGTTCTCCTGCACTTTGCTTTGGCGAGATGCTGTCCTCGCTCGTGTGGTCGCTTACCTGCGACGATGCCCAGGTGCTCAGTATGCACTACACTCCTGTGTAGTGCCCGCGGAGGCGGCGGTATTCGGCGGTTTGAATAGGAAGAGGGATCGGGACGACAATCAAATGAACACTACCGATTCTAATAAAAAGGCGTTAATTCAATTAAGAAATTCGTCGTCCTCGTTACGCGTATTCGCGTCGCGAGAAGGCCACAAAATATACGACCGGATTAGCGACTGGGGTCAAATGCCTCGCCAGCCGATGGCGCATAAACAAAAGGAAATAATATCCTACTTTTTGTCGCGGTTATCTCCGTTATGCTCTGGCCAGGGAGTCTCCTGCTCGACCTTGCCGTGTTGCTGTGCGGTGGTTGCTGCCGTTGCTGCTGTTGCTGCACTCGTTGTTGCTATTGCTGCTCACGATGCTGCTGTTGCTGCTAGGGCTGCTGTCTTTGCTGCTGCTGTAATCGCTCTAACTTTTAGCGCGCGTCGTCTCTACTGCTCGCGAGTGCGGTCAAAAGTTAACTGTTTCGAATTTTCCTCGAATTACGAGATCTCTACCGGCCGTCCCGCGCTTCGGCGTCCCGCGCCGACGTGCGCGTCTCGCCGCCCGTTACAACCCCCCCCCCCCCCCCCTAGAACCGAAATATCGCCCCAAGTATTTGTACATACATAGAGGGATAGGGTGGCGCCAAATAACAAACTCCTCATCTGCAACAATAAACAAATTAAAATTTATTTATAAAAGGGGGCGCCCTGGGCGCTCCCGAATGAGGGTAATTAGGGCACCGCGAAACTCGGTTAACCCTCTCGTGGCTGCAGATGAAGCAGCTTCTTTTGGTCGTCCGCACTCCATGCGGACGAGCTAGCGATGGCGGAATTAACCCCCTGCTGCTGGATCGCCGGCGCCTCCTCCGGGACCTGGACCGTGAACGGCTGGTTCGGCGCCTCTTGGATCCCCTGGGGTGCTCCTCACGTCTGTCCTCCGACGGTCCCCGCGTCCCTGTGCGGGACCTGCTGCGCCGCACGACCGGCGTCGTTCGCCGGTTGACGGGAGAGACGTGCTCCCGATTCCCAGACCGATCACGCCGAGCAGAGCCACCACCTGCAGAGCGCATAGGCTTTTCTGGTTGTGGTGTGCTCTCCGAACGCACATCGGTCCGGGGTCGCCTGCACGCCCCTGGCAGGACCCCTCGGCGAACTACGCCTCTTGCCGCGTTCTTGTCGGCGAGCACCTTCCACGCCCGGACCTTTTTCAAAGCCGCCTCGGCTTCGTTAAGGGCCCGGGTTGCGCGGCTATGCTGCTCTTGAGCACGCCGCCGTCGAGCTTCCTCGCGCGCGCGCGCGATTGCTCCGGGATGGGGCACTACCCTTAGGCCCACTCTTTGGCCCTCAGGTCTCCTATGACGGCGCCACTGATCGACGGCCTTGAGCGCCGCCTTCTCCTCCTCGATCAGCCGCATCCAGGCTTTCGAGCGCTGTTGGAAGGCCGATCCATATTGGCGCACGGCGCTATCGTAGCGCCCAAAGGCCTCTCGTGCCAGCCTGCGAGCCTCGAGGTTCGCCTCGATCGCCTCCTCGATCGCTGGCCGTAGCTTGGCCCACTCCTTCTCCACCTCGCTCGAGGAAGTCTCCAGAGCTGGTGCTGATGGTGCTGGGTCCACGGGCTGGGCGGACTCCAACCGCGCCAAAATGGGCGGGCCTGCGAATCGCAGGCGGCGCGGCGGAGCCTCACCATCTTCCTCCGGTGGCTGGTTGTCCACATCGTTCGGGGACGTCTCCAGGAGATCGTCCTCCCGAACCTCCTCCGTCCAGTCCCTCCTTGGTTGACCCTCCTCCTCTGACAGGTGGTCTAGGTCCATAAGGACCTCCTCGTCCGTGAGGGTATTCCGCCGGTAGGCGGGCCTCCTCAAACATCCTGCTGAGGACACCGTCCCAATCCCCAGAATCCATCCTGAAACAGAAATACAGATTATTCCGTCTACCTAGCACGGTTGCGTGAGCCCTTAGGCCGACCAGGCTTTCTGTTAGCCGTGCCTGTCGCGCCAGCCTCGTTCGTCGGCTGTGCGGGCACCGGTAGAGTCGCGTACTGGGCCCTCCGAGGCCTACCGCGCGGCCAGGCTACTGGCCGCCATGTAACTGGACCTCCCATCTGCTGCGTAGCGTTGCGTTGCCCGCGCAACCTACGAGGGGACGGGGACGAGTCTCCTACGTCGTCACCTTGACGCTCCGCGATACAATGAGGGGGGCTCACACGTCAAGCACCGCTGTGCTGCGATCTATCGTTACGCGCATTGCCACTCTAGTCGCCTCCAGAGCGGTCTTCGCTCGCTCGCAGCTCCCGTCGCGTGTCTGCTCTAACTTCCCTAGGACAGTCTGCATTACCTGCTACAGTCTCCTCTTCTTGAGATATTGCCCTCGCCGGATAAAATCGTTTGAGTTGATTGGCATGGACCAAGTCTATCACTTGTCCTCCTTCGTCCTTCAAACGATACGTGTTGGTGCCCAAGACATCTATAATCCTGTATGGTCCAACATATGATGGGGCGAACTTGGCTGACCATTTATCCGCTGCGGAAGAAAGCACATAATTGCGTTTCCATACCAAGTCGTCGACTCTGAACTCCGCCTCTCTGCGTCGAGCATCATAGTATCCAGCTTGTCGCTCTTACTCACGCTTGGCTCGTTCAGCTGCATTCTCATGCACTTGGCTCAGCCCTTTCATGCGGTTCAACCAGTCGGCGTATGCACTATTTTGTAACTCCTCTGCAGCCGCTATATCTTGGATGCGCCTGGCAGATGACGGATTTAGTGGTTGCCTGCTGTATAACATCATCGCTGGACTAACCTCAGTCGCTGAATGCGGCACTGTGTTATATCCGAAGATGATATCGCTCAAGTGCTCATCCCATTTGGAATGGTTTTCGTCTATGAGCGCTCGTATCCTACTGGTTACCGTCTTATTGACTCGCTCCACCGGATTAGCTTGAGGATGGTACACCGGCGTTGTTTCATGTTTGACATCGATCGACTCCAGATATCTGTCTACGATATGGTTTTTAAACTCCGTGCCGTTATCCGAGAAAAATACTTCTGGAGCGCCATACCTCAAAACTATCCTTTCCTCTAGGTGTTTTACTATGGTAGGACCGTTTGCTCGCTTTACGGGAATACACTCAACCCATCGAGTAAACAGATCATTGAATACGAGGATATATTCGTTCCCGTGTACCGTTTTTGGTTTCGGACCCACCATATCACTAGCCACCATTTGCCATGGCCTCGTGATGTTCCTACGTTCCATAAGTCCAGCTGGAGGACGCTGTTCAACCTTAGTCTGCTGGCAGACTATACACTGTCGTACATATTGCTCGACGTCGCTATACATTTTCGGCCAGTAATATTACATGGCTACTGGAAAGTACGTCTTCTCACGTCCCTGGTGACCAGCTGATGGTTCATCATGGCACTCGTGTAACACCTCTTCGCGCTTTTCGCACGGTACGACGATTTTCCATGCCTCGTCGTCTTCAATCCGGCGTGGCGAGTTTTTGTCTCGGCGATAAGTATACAATTGTCCCCCATGAAGTTTGAATCGAGGTACATCTTGCGGCCTGGTTTGTACCTTCCTGACCCTTTCCTGATACCACTCATCCTGAGTCTCATTGGCCCATTTGACCACCGAAATTGGTACCGCGCTGTCTTCGTACATTCTTGATAAGGCATCTGATACGGCGTTCAGTGAGCCTTTCCTATACTCCACTGTATAACTATGTCCTTGCATTTCCAAAGCCCAACGAGCTAGTCTCCCAGTTGGATTTCGAAGGTTACATAGCCAGCACAAACTGCTATGGTCAGTTATGACTTTAAACTCATATCCTTCGATATAAGGTCTAAACTTCCTTATCGCCCATATCACAGCTAGGCATTCCCGCTCAGTTACAGAGTAGTTACGTTCAGCCGGGGAGAGTGTACGGCTAGCAAACTCTAACACTCTTTTTTCGCCGTCCGATTTGCATCAATACGGCGCCTAAGCCGGTATCGCTAGCATCTGTTTGCACGACGAACTGTGCGTTGAAGTCTGGTCGATGTAAGATTGTCGCTGACGCCATCAGCGCTTTAATCTTTGTGAAAGCATCTTGTTGCGCTTCACTCCACTCATACTTCCTTCCCTTCTTCGTCAATGCAAAAAGAGGTTCAGCGATGCTCGCAAAGTCTTTTAAAAACTTGCGATACGATTCCTAAGAATCGCCTTAGCTGTTTCAAGTTTTTTGGTGCCGGATAGTCCACTACCGGGGCTATCTTACCTGGATCACTTACTTGGCAAAATACACTCTTCTCTTGGTTGATTACTAGGCCTGCCTCTTTCACCCTTGTCAAGACCTTTCCCAGGTACTTGATATGTTCCTTGAATGTCTCTGTGACCACAATTATGTCATCGAGGTATGAATAAGCGTATGGCTGAAGTTCTGGTCCGATAATTTCATCGATTAGCCTCTGGAATGACGCTCCTGCGTAGGCTAAACCAAAAGGCATGCGCTTAAATTGGAACAATCCCAGACCTGGCACCGTAAACGCTGTGATTAGTCTCGCTTCCTTCTTGAGCGGTATCTGATGATACGCATTACTGAGATCCAGCGTCGAAATATACTTCGCTTTCTGCAGTTTACGCAGTATATCATCCATGTTCGGCAAAGGACAAGCATCAGCTTTTGATAGCGCATTAACTTTCCGAAAGTCAACGCAAAAACGAAACTTTCCATTCGCTTTGCGCATCAAAACCACGGGGCTAGATCAACCACTTGTTGCTCGTTCAATAATGCCCGCCTCCAGCATCTCATGTACCTGGCGGTGCATTTCCTCTTCCATCATCCTCGACACCGGGTAATATTTCTGCTTTCTGGGTCTAGCAGTACCAATGTCGATGTCATGCTCAATCAGCTGAGTGCGACCTAGCGCATTCGGCTGGGCTGGTTTCATCCTAGCCAAAAGTCTGTTCAGCTTAGCGCGTTCGTCCTCCGTAATCCTCGCTAAACCTACTGCGGCTATATTGAGCACACCCGTAACTCCGAGCGTTGCCAGTTGAAGCTGTACTATTTTCTTTTCGCGCTTCAAGTATAACACTCCTTCGTTTGGGTCGTGTACTGCATCGAAGAGTCTGCCGAAGTTTGCTCCGACTAGGCAGCTCTCGACTGCATCTGGCATTATTGCTACAGTTACTTCTCTGGACTCCCTCAACTTCGAATGGCAGGTTTACTGTACCCACAATCGTTGAAGTCTGTCCATTGGCGCATTGGGCTTGTCGACCTTCGCACGGGCGTAACTTGCGCCCACACGCGCTGGCTATTTGTAAACCTAGCGTGCCCATTACTTTCACCTCCGCTCCAGGATCATAGAGCGCTCGCACTTGGAATTCTCCAATCCCAACTTTTACCCAATAGCGTGACTCATCGCCATTTAGGTTGGGTTGCGCCTTATTGCTAACCTTGGCTAGCTTTTCGATCATCAGATCGAAATCATCCAGCGAGGCCTGGCGTGCTGAACTAGTCCCAGTCTCATGCTGCGCCCTCCTCAGAGATGTAGGGGCCTCGCCTACGTCTCCTTTTTGGCGTTTCCCGACTGATGTCTACACATCCTGGCGATATGGCCCTTTTTACCGTAGTTAAAACACTCTACGTCTTTGTAGATGTTTGTCTTTGGTTTGTTGGGGCTTCTTGACTTATTTCCCGACCTTGGACTTTCCTTCCGTGGTGGGCTAGTCTCCTTATCCTTTTTCTTCGGACTTCTATTACACCCTCTGCTGGCACTGCGGTCATTCTTTCGCCGCTGTGGTGACCTTGTCGGGGACTTATTCTGAAAAGCTTTCTTAAATCGCTCGTCGAGCAAGCGATTTATCGCTGCTAGGTTCAGCGGCTCTGCCCCCGTTACCTCTGCTCCCAAAGCCGCTACCTTGGCCTTGGGGCTATGAGGACAGAGATCTGGCTTATAAGCCAATTCCGGCAACAGTGAGGCTGCGGGAGGTGGAGGGGGTCTATATACCGCCTCACTCTCGATGGTGGCTTCTATCTCAGCAGCTGCTTCTAGAATTTGTTCCACAGTGCTATAGTCTTTTCGCTGCAGAGTTCTCTTTATAGCAGGCAGCATGTTGTGGTATATCACGTCAAGCTGCTGTGGTACACTAGACTTCGGCACCATCCTGCGCATAATACCTTACAGGCTTGTGATATACACGCGTATAGACTCATTTGGTCCCTGTGTGCGTGCCTGTGCCTCTGCTTGAAGCCTCTGCTCTTGCCAGCTATTCCACCCTCCCGTTTCATCAACTCGGTTTAACAACCACTCATAGACATGACCGGTGAATACCTCCTGGAGTACAGCTAGCATCTGTTCTTCTGTGAGGTTGTTCAACCTCTGCACTCCCTCCATCTTCTGAATGAAGTGCTCGATGCTCATGCTGGCATCGCCGTTGAATTGGACTGTCCACTTTCCGAATACACTACCGGCCGCTCTAGACGAATTGTGGGAGGACGTCATACCACTGGTAGTGCTTCTACTACCAGGTACGCTACTCGCCTCGCCAGTAGTGTTTCTGGTCCCCCCAGCACCTGCCAGGGGTTGACGTCTAACGCCCCTTGCCGGCAACGTCGTCATGTTACGCGGCCGCGCTACTGGGCTGGCCATGTCCTCTTTTCCATAGATACTGTACGTATCTTAGAAGTCGACCCTTGGCGGGGGTAAACCACCTTGCGTCTTGCGTGTTGGCTTCGGAGGGGCTGGAGTTGGCTCCACTCTTGTGCTTGGCGCGGCGCTACCCATCATCATCGCCATTAACGTTTTCACGCTCTTCGTTAGCTGGTCTATCCTGGCGTCTGTTGCCTCCGCACGGCGTGTTAGAATCTTTACAGCGTCATCTGGCTCATCCTTTCCAGATTCCGTTGTTTCTTTCCTGTTTGCCGTCTGTATCGGTGCCTGATCTCGCACTCGCTGTACAATTACTTCAGCCGTTCCTCTACCGTGAGTCGGAAGGGACCTTGGATCCAGCTGCTTATCGTCCTTCTTACGTCTGTCTGCAACATTTCTTGCATCCTCCTCCTCATCAGAAAGTTGCATTGCTGGGATTACTCACGGTGTACTGGCTGAGGCTTACGCTACCTTCTTTATAGCGCCTTGCCCGCATGGGACCCGTGCGGGCAACTTTCTAGCGGGTGTGTTGCCTTGGCTAACTTGAAGCCATCAGCTCGAAGCTTCAACCAGGTCAGTGCTTCTTGTAAATCGGCGTCATCTAGTGCACAGCATCAGTCTCCTACGCTCTTTTCGGTTTCTTGAGCCATCTTTTACGCGTAGCTTTCACGCTAAAATTTACTGACTCTATGAAACTAATTCACGCAGCAGCAGCGGCTACCTAATCTGATAATTTATTAGCGAGCTATTGTGTATTTTCAATACACGAAAAACCTACGCTTTCCTATCAGGATTAAGCTAGCTTAAAAAAAAAAATAAAAATCTAACGCCTCTACTATAATAGCTGTGGCGTGATTTTATCTCGCGAATTACAAGTTCAAAACAGCGTGCTTTGCAAAAATAAAAAAAAAATCTAACGCCTCTATTCTAATAGCTGTGGCGTGATTTTATTCCGCGGATCTAAGTGCGAGACGGCGTGCGTTGCCCCGAATTTCTGATCTCGCACTCTTTTGCTGTTGTATAGTACGCGTTATGCTGCGTATACACAGGTAGGCTCTATCATCAGCCAGCTATGCTATCCTATACGCACGCACACTCACACACGCTCGGGTACGCTTCTATTGTGATACGGCGCTTGCACTATGCCTGCGCTACGTATTGTAGCGGACACACGCACTTGTAGCACTCGCACGTACTTTCCCACCGAGCGGCTCGCGTACACACTCTCCGTGCGCTCACGGACGCTCCCACCAAGCGGCTCGCGCACACACTCTCCGTGCGCTCACAGACGCTCCCACCAAGCGGCTCGCGCACACACTTTCCGTGCGCTCACAGACGCTCCCACCAAGCGGCTCGCGCACACACTCTCCGTGCGCTCACAGACGCTCCCACCAAGCGGCTCGCGCACACACTCTCTGCGCGCTCACGTATACTCCCGCTACGCAGCGCACTCATACGCGCCAGCTGCTTCGTACTCGGCGCTCGCACACTACTATAGCGCGCAGGAATTTTCCTACTCTCGCGCGCTGCTGCTCAGCCGACCAATGAACCGATATTTGTTTTGATCGACTCGGCGCAAATATAATGCTGTATATCACGCCTAGGCCTTTTCGAACTCGCGGAAATTCAACCGTCTTTCCTCGAAATTCACTTATTTTTCGCAGGATCGGGAATTCCCTATATCGAGTTCGCGCGCAACGCTTTTTATTTTCCTATCGCGCGTATCCACACGTTTTGGGCGCCAGTTGTAACGGGGTGGTTTCTAGGCGGCTAACTGCCTATGTACCCAGTACAAATGCACAGTTCTCCTGCACTTTGCTTTGGCGAGATGCTGTCGCGAGATGTCTCGCTCGTGTGGTCGCTTACCTGCGACGATGCCCAGGTGCTCAGTATGCACTACACTCCTGTGTAGTGCCCGCGGAGGCGGCGGTATTCGGCGGTTTGAATAGGAAGAAGGATCGGGGCGACAATCAAATGAAAACTACCGATTCTAATAAAAAGGCGTTTATTCAATTAAGAAATTCGTCGTCCTCGTTACGCGTATTCGCGTCGCGAGAAGGCCACAAAATATACGACCGGATTAGCGACTGGGGTCAAATGCCTCGCCAGCCGATGGCGCATAAACAAAAGGAAATAATATCCTACTTTTTGTCGCGGTTATCTCCGTTATGCTCTGGCCAGGGAGTCTCCTGCTCGACCTTGCCGTGTTGCTGTGCGGTGGTTGCTGCCGTTGCTGCTGTTGCTGCACTCGTTGTTGCTATTGCTGCTCACGATGCTGCTGTTGCTGCTAGGGCTGCTGTCTTTGCTGCTGCTGTAATCGCTCTAACTTTTGGCGCGCGTCGTCTCTACTGCTCGCGAGTGCGGTCAAAAGTTAACTGTTTCGAATTTTCCTTGAATTCCGAGATCTCTACCGGCCTTCCCGCGCTTCGGCTCCCCTCGCCGACGTGCGCGTCTCGCCGCCCGTTACAATATATATATATATATATATATATATATATATTTTATGCCAGATAAACTTTGAAACTAAGATTTCGGAACGGTCGATCACGAGATAAAATCTGCAAAAAATTATGCAGATAGCATAGATATGGAGACAACTTTCAGCACGCACGCACGCACACACCCACACGCACACAAAAGAAATACTTTATAACTGGATGAGGCCAGGATATAGCGAATGCCAGCAAGCAGTGAAGGACGCCAAGCGGAAACTTAAAAAGACCATCCGTACCAATAAACGACGGTGTCTGAAAGAATTGCAGGACGAGGTCAATAAAGACCCCTAGGGTCGACCAAAATTGTAATAAAGAAGGAGCTGCTAACCGCCTGCAAAAAGGTGGGAAACAGCATGGCTCTAGGCCTAGATGGCATGCTCAATATAGCATTGAAACATGTCATATATAACTCATGTCTGGAAGAGGGTGTATTTCCTGCCGAATGGAAGAAACAACGCCTCGTGCTGCTGCCAAAAGGAAAGAAGCCACCTGAACGCTTCATTATACAAATGCTATGTATGCTGGACACCTCAAGGAAAACTCTAAAACGCATAATCAGCGTCAGAATGGATCTGGTTATAGAAGGAAAAGGTGTACTAGTGGAACATCAATATGGTTTTTGGAGGAAATCAACTCTAGACGCAGTGAAAAACTGAAAGAAACGACGATTTTTCAGATACTATGGTTTGTATTGTTACGTTTACAATTATCACAGTTCTGGAATGTCGAAATTGGTTATCTGCGATAATTTTTACATAAAAATCAACCTTTAGTCGTATTTAGATGGAATCACCTATTCCATTATGTATTCATACTACACTATTGTACATTGTGTTATATATATATATATATATATATATATATATATATATATATATATATATATAACTTCAGCAATATTTTTAATGAAAAATTCAGATAGTTTACCAAAAAATTATATATTTATATCTATAGCGAATAATGCTTCCTTAAAGAGCTATAAATGAATTTGTGCAGAAAACTCAAACATTGACAAACTACCATCATATAAAATGACAGCATTATTGTAATTTGTAGTAAAGATATATTCTGATATATAAATATACCGCAATGCCGACATCTTAGCGTAGGTCTTTATTGTTCCCCGCGCTCAGCGGTATAATAGTACCACTAAATTTTTACTGTGCGAGCACGGGATAGATAAAACTGGTCAAACAGAAATATTATCCCGTTTCTCGAAAAATCGGGGAAGAAATGCACCTGCAAATACAGGAGTTGCTGGACGCTGGCATCATAGAACTGTTACGTCCTATGTTATGAAATTGTGTCTAATGTATTAAGTCAAAAGTATGTTATTTAAATTTGAAAATGCTGAGTCCGAAAGAGTCAACGCAAGCATGTGTGACGTTGTGAGAGAGCGCTACTTTTTATGTATACATTTTCCGTAATTTTAAGTTTACAAATATTGCAAAAATTACACCATAAACAAAGATTTAAAAGCCTTATACAGAGTCAAACGAGTCAGTTTTTATCGTCGTCAGTGACGAGCTCCGTATCGCGCCGATCCGACAATCGGTGACAATTACTTTAAAACTAAAAAGCCGCCTGGCCGAAATTACACATTACTTACAAAATCAACATATACAGATTTTATAAACTATAAATCTTAGTTCTTTAAATTAAGTGAGAATATTACTCTACGCCAAAACGAGATTTATTATTCTAAAGAGGACTTGGTTGGAGGACGCGAGAGCGGCAGCACGTGTCTCTGGCACAACGGATAGTTTCGAGCAAGTTAGTGTGGAAAAAAGAGGAAAAAAATAGAAAGTGACTGAAAAATAAGTGTAGATAACGTATAGGAAGAAGTGTGTGAAGGATTTAGGAAAGAAAAGTGAATAGAAGAGGAAAAAAGTGAGATAGAAAAGAAAGGTGATCAAGGAAGGTTAGAAAGCCACGAGTGTCATGGCCGACGGTAAAACAAAAGGTGCCGGAATCAGCGGAGAAAGGAGCTCGGCGAGCAAAAAAAAGGAAGAGAAGAAAAAGATAACGACTAGGCAAATGACGCTAGAAAGCCTAGTAGGAGGAAAAAAAGTGACATTCAAAGATGAGGCGGAAGTGAAGAAAATATGGGAAGAACTAGAAGCATTGAAAGAACAGAATAGGAAAATGAAAGAGAAAAGCGCGAAAGAAGGAAAAGAAAAAGACGCGGAGATGAGAAAAGTAGAAAGTGTAGGGAGAGAGCTGAAAGAAGAATTGGAAAGTGGAAAGGAAAAGATGGAGGCACTGGAAGAAAAAGTAAAAAAGCTGGAAGACACGGTGGTGGAGCTGAGGGAGAGGTTAGCGGCGGCAACGGAGATGCTGGCGGAGACATCCGCGGAGACGGAAAGAGGGCGGCGCAGCGGAGAAGCAACAGGGGGCGCCAGGGGTTCTACGTGGAGCTTAAAGAGTGGAACGAGCCATCGGTCGCAGCGCAGCGGCAGGAGCACAGCTAGGAGCGACAACAGCTGGGACAGCGTCATCTCGGATGCGTTTTCCGGGAGAAAGGTGAGTCAAATGAAGAGGCTATTATTATAGAGGCTATTATATAATATTATATGATAAGGATAGAACGGAAAGAGCATGTAACATAGTAATTAAGGGTTTAGCAGATCAGGCGGTAGTTTTAGATAGTTACATAGGTAGGAAAGAAGAGCTGAAGAAATGGGTAGAGAAGTTAATTCAGGAAAAACTGGTAATAGAAGTGAAAGTAGAGTCAGCGAGAATCGGAGGTAGAAATAGGTTAGACAGAGTTATAATAGCTAAATTAGGAAGCGAAGAAGAAAAGAAAAATGTAATGACAAATAAAAACAAGCTAAAAGGATCAAACATATATATAGAGCATGATTTAAGCTACGAGGAAGGAAAAAGATAAGAGGAAATTAAGAGATGGTGCATGGAAAAGAAAAGAAAGGGATGGAATGTAAGAATAGGAATAGGTAGGGTAGCAATCGACGGTCAATGGATAAGGTGGGAGGAAGAAGATAAAATAAGGGGGATAGAAGTTGAAGATAGCAAAAGACAAGAAAGAGTAGCAGAACAATTAAAGAGGCGGGCGGACAAGGATAGGGAAAATAGGCTGGAGATAATAGAAGGACAAGAAAACAACGATGAAAATTTCGGCTAGGCCAGGAATGGAAATCGAAACAGGGGAAGGTGGAGAGGAAGTTAGGAAGAAGGAAAATTTTTACAAATATTCAGATTGGAGACAAGGGGGAGGAAAAATGGAAAGGATTTGAAAGTAATATAGGTAGGAATGAAGAAGAGTGGTGCAACAAGGAAATCGAGGAAACAGTAGGTAAAAAGAATAATAATAAAAAAAAGGTAGAGATGAAGGGTAAAGAAGGATTGGAAGAAGTAAACACGAAAAAACTATGGAACATTGCAGGGTTATGGAATAAGGATACGGATTTTTGGGAATATATCAGAGGAAAAGACTTTGTAAGCTTATCGGAAACATGGGTGGAAAAAAAGGATATAGAAAAAGTAAAGGATTTACTACCAAAAGAGTTTGAATGGGGAATAGTTGAAGCAAGGAAGACACAAAAAAGAGGAAGAGCAGCGAGAGGTTTTATAATAGGAATCAAGAGAAGCTGGTGTAAGGAGAAGGTATTAATAGCGGAAGAAATAACAAAAGGTTTAATTAAAACGGAGATCACAGAACAAAAAGAAATAGTAAAAATATGGTCAGTATATAACCAAAAGAACACGGATAAAATAATAAAAAAACTGGAAGAGATAGAAATATAGGAAGAAGGGAAAGTGATAATAGGTGGGGATTTTAATATCAGAATAGGAGAGAAAGGGGGCTATATAGACATAGAAAATGGAGAAACAAGCCATAGAAAAAGCAAAGACAAATGTGTAGCAATGAATGGGAAAAAATAGTGGATTTGTGCGAAGGAAAAGGTTGGAAAATATTAAATGGAAATAAAGAAGGAGATGAAGAAGGTGAGTATACTTTTATAGGAGGTAGGGGAGCTACGGTCATCGACTATATAATGGTAAACGACGTGGTTTGGGAAGAAGAGACAAGGTTTAAAATACAAGATAGCATAGATTCAGATCACGCACCTCTGGTTTTAGAATATAGGAGTGAAGGACAAAGAATAAATGAAGAAGTAAAAGTAGAAGAAAAAGAAAAAACGAGAAAAGTGTGGATTTGGGAAGGAGAAGCGGTGGAAAGGTTCAAGGAAAAAATAAGAGAGCTGTGCAGAGAGATAGAGGAAAAGGAGGAAGATAGTACCGAAGCAAGATGGAAGGACACAAAGGAAATAATAAAAAAAGCGTGGACCGTAGAAGAAAGAAGGATAAAAGTAAGAAAACTAGGCTACAGAAGGTGGTGGAATAGGGACTGTTCAAGGTTGAAAAGGAAAGCGAAGAATGAATATAAAAAGTGGAAAATAGGAGAGAGTGATAGTGCAAACTATAGATGGGCTAGAATAGAATGGAGGAGGAAATGCAGAGAAAGGGAAAAAGAATGGAAAGAAGAACAATGGAAAGAATTAGAGAGCATAAAAAGGGAAGGGCAGGTGTGGGGCTACATATGCAAATTTAGGAAAAAGAAAATCAAGAAAGGGTTTAAAAATGAAATCTTAAGACAGCAATGGAAAACACATTTTGAAAGACTATTGCAAGGCTCGGGGACCCAAAAATTAGGAGAAAAAAGAAAAAAGTTAGCAGAAAAGAATGAGGGAGAGGGTATTACAGCAGAGGAAATTTTGCAAGCTTGGAAGGACATGAAGAAGAGGAAAGCGCCGGGATGGGACGAAATACTAAATGAAGCGTGGATTCATGGGAGTCAAGAATTAAAGGAAAAGTTGGTAGCAATAATAGGAAAAATATGGGACGGAGAGGAGATACCAGAGGATTGGAAAACAGGAGTCATAATACAGATATATAAAAAAGGAAACGTAAATGAACTTAGTAATTACAGGGGAATAACTTTGTTACTGACAGCATACAAAATCTATGCAGAAGTCTTAAGGAAGAGGTTAGTAAAAGAAGTAGAAGAAAAAGGGTTATTAGAAGAGAGTCAGGCAGGGTTTAGGAAAAACAGATCGACGATAGATAACATATTTATACTAGACCACCTGATAAAGAAGTACAAAGGAGAGAAAAAGAAAATGTACGCGCTATTTATAGACTTAAAGGCAGCGTTCGATACAGTGAACAGAAGAAAGCTATGGAGGATACTAGAAGATATAGGAGTAAGTAAATATATTGTAGAGCAACTGAAAGGAATATATGAGGAAACTAGAGTTAGGGTAAGAATAGAAGAAGGAGTTACAGAAGAATTCTGGACGGAATTAGGATTAAGACAAGGCTGCGTGCTGAGCCCAATTTTGTTCTGCCTATATATAGGTGAGTTAGAGAAAAAGTTTAGGAAAAGGAATATAGGGGGAGTGCAAACAAACGGAATAAGGATATGGAATCTCGACTACGCAGATGACATAGTCTTACTAGCGCTGAATAGGGAAGCAATCTTAGACATGATGGATACTCTGAGGAGGTTCCTGAAAGAGAGAGACTTAATATTAAGCACAGAAAAGACAAAAATACTGATTTTTAATAAAAAAGCAAATGAAAAAAAAGAAAGATGGAGATGGGAAGGAGATACATTAGAGGAAGTCAGAGTATTCAAATATCTAGGATTTACGTTTAACAGGGAGGGAAACCATAAAGACCATATAAAGGAAATAAAATGGAAAGGATTAGCCGCGGTTAAAGAGGTGTGGGGATTAGGAGAAAGGGCATGCAAATATGACATAAATACAAGAAATATGCTATTCAATTATTTAGTGAGAAGTGTAATGGAGTATGGGGTAGAAATCTGGGGATGGGAAGAAAAAATGGATCTGGAAAATATATTAACTATGTATTGGAGATGGATACTAGGAGTAGATTTGTGCACGCCCAAGTACTTAATACATGAAGAAGCTGAGGTAACGAAACTAAAAGGAAGATGGGCTCTAAGGGCGTTGAAATATGAAGATAAGGTAAAAAACCAGGATAAAGAGAGACTATCAAGGATATGCTGGGAAGAGAAACTGAAGAACGATAAGGAAGATGAATATATGACGAAAAAAGAAAAATACTTAAACAACCTAGGACTCAGCACGTTGGAAATAGAAATTATAAAAGGAATGGGAAAGGATATAGAAGAAGAGATACGAAAAAGAGAAAAGGACGCACAAAAGCAATGGCAAAGAGAGAAAATAGAGCAATCCAGATATAATCCAAGATATAAGGAGATAATAACGGTAGGCAGACCAGAGTATTTAAGGAAAGGGAATAGAAGATATAGGGAAATAGCTAGAATTAGGTGTGGAAATATAGAAAGTGCAAACAATTATTGGGAAACAGAGGAGAATAGGAAGTGCAAATTATGTAGGGAAGAGTTAGGAACAATAGAGCACTTAGTCGAAACATGTGAAACAACTAGGCAATGGAGAACAGATATAGATAAAAATATAGAAGTAGGATCACAACAACTGAGAGATATTTGGGAAGGTAGAAACAACGAAGCTGTAGGGAAGTGGGTAAAAGAAAGAAATTTAGAAATAGAAAGAGAAAGACGTAGACTAGAGGATACTTAGAACTAAAGGTAGGGTAGGAAAGATACAGGGTTAGAAATAGGTATAGAAATAAAATTAGAATAGGAAAAGAATAATAATGTAAAAAGTATGAAGAATGTAAAAAGAAAGTGTAAAAATGTAGAAATGTAGAAATGTAAAAATGTAGAAATGTAAAAATGTAAAAATGGTAAAAATGTAAAAATGTAGAAATGTAAACATATAGAAATGTAGAATTGTAAGGGATAATTATCTAAAAACGCAAGAAGAATTATGTAAAATGGAAAATGTTAAAAGCAATATGTAAAATGTAAAATATAAAAGGCAAAATGCAAAATATAAAATATAAAATGTAAAATTTAATCTGTAAAATGTATAATGTGTAAGGTAAAATATAAAATGTAAGAGGCTATAGGAATAGTATAAGGTAAATGTAATAATATTAAGGTGAAATTGTAAAGCGTATTTATTTATTTATCATTTAGGTTAAGTCAACAATGTAAAGATTATTCGAATAAATGATCGGGTTACCGAAAAAGAGTTCTTGTTAGTAATATTTATTTACGAGAGAAACCAGCCTACCCAATACAAGTCGGCAGCTGCAATATACCCAACTAGTACACGATTAGACGTAAAGGTAAGTTTCATATTCATTCTACAAACTGTGAGAGTGTTAGGCGCGAAGTTACCATTTCTTATAGCCTCGCCATTACACGTATTATTATGTTCTAGCTATTCAATTTAGAATAGTTAGGACATAACAATTTGTTCCGATACCTAATAAAATCTAGCAAAAACTAGAAAAAACGCGCAATAATAAATTTTTGTTGAACGAGTTAAAAATTAAAAATATCAAAAGTAAACATTAAAATTGAATAAAATATTTACAATCATAATTTTATGAAACTCTCAAAACGATATATATTTTAAACTCAATCAAAAAAACGTGTAACACTTTAAAAAAAACATTCAGGAAAATTAATGCAAGAAATAAAAAATTGTGAAGTAGTCACAAGTTACGGAAATATATCTATGATTCGTACAAGCGTCTAATATCCGCTTGTGTCTAAATAGTCAAATATCAAGTGCGGATAAGATTAAAAGAACAAGCTGTAAAACATACGTCATGATAAAAAGCAGCGCGCGTCAAGTTTCAATAGTTACTCGTAGCGCGGTGAGTGACCTACGGAGTATGCAGACGTCAGCAAAGACGCGGAAGTCGAGCAAAGTGTAAACGATCACAGAGAATAAGACGGTCACGGACAAAAATATACAAGACTAAATGGGTTACAGGCAAATAATTGAATTATATTTCTAACTTAATTATGAAAGTTTCAAATGAGTGAGAAAACAAACTCAGACAATAAAACGCCAGACAGCGCAAGAATTACTAGACAACAAATTCAACAAAATCCAGCATTAAAAAATTTACTAACAGGATCACTTAAAGATTACGCGTTCGAGAAAAGCGCAAAATCAGTAAGGTCACCTCCGAAAAGCCAAGGAACATTGAAAGAAGAAGGCAAACAAGCCAAAGAATCAATACATAAAAATACAGGAACTACACAGAAAATACCGATTTAAAGCAGAAGTAAAATTGGAACAAAACCTGAAGAAACAGTAAAACTAAAAACAAAAGCAAAGGATCAAAAAGTAAATATCTTGGATAATCGAAACATACAAGGAAGCCCTAAAAATCAACAACAAGAAAGCTTGGAAAATCCAGCGAAATAAGCATACAAAATACCTCAACATTTCAATCAAGCCTATCCGTGTTCCAAGCAAATGAGTCAATTTTAGATAAAACATTTGATTTGGAAAAGGACGACGGATATTCTGACATAGAAGGAATTTTAGTAGAACAAAGCCTTGTAGTGGGAACTGTGAGAGATCCACATTTAAATTTAATAAACTACGACGAACCTTCAACAAGTTTTTCGCTCAACACAAGTTTAGAAGATCATAATCCCCTAATTGACTTCGAGAAGCAAGTCAGCGAGGAAATTCGAAACATATAAGAAATTGTCAACAACAAGCAGAGCAATAAACAAAACATAAATAACGTTGAAAATAAAATAGACCAGAGTCTATCACAATGAAACGAGAAGAACAGAATGATGAGTCCCCCGGGAACACCAATAAAATGAAATCTCAAGGATGTAGCAAATTACGTTCCAGAATATGACGGAAAAAATATGTCAGCGGCAGATTACATAAAAAATTATAACAGGTCAGAAATGTTATAGATACCATAGACGAAGGAAATCTTACTAGCCTTGTAAAAGTAAGAATGACAGGAGAAGCAGAGGAAGCATTGGGTGGCAACGAGATAAAAACCATAGAGGATTGAATAAATGGAGTTAGAACGCTATATCCGATAGACGACGATATTCACGAATTAATTTTTAAAATGTGCTAAAAATCAAAGAGCTAAGAAAACGAGAAGCAATATCAGAAGAGGATCGAAACAAATTCGACGCAGAATTAAACGCAGAAGCAGCTAAGAAATATAAAAAAGGTCTCAAATCAGAAATAAAGTACGAGCTAGGGATAGAAAACACCGTGGAGGACATTTCCAGGGCTGCTATAGAAATCGAAACCGACTAAAGAAAAAGAAAAGAGATAAGCAGAGGCATCGTATCTAACATGTACGAAAATTACGATCGACAAGTGGAGCAACCGCTAAAAGTGCTGACATGCCAAATATGCAGAGACTTCCAGCATGAGGCTCTTTTTTACTGGGCAGTAGCGTGTGTATACTGCAAAGGAATAGATCATTTTTCGAATAATTGTATGAATGTCAAGAATAAGATAAAGTTGATTTGCAAATTCTGCAGCCAACCAGGACATTCGATTAGCGCATGTCGTTTCAACAAAAAACAAAATAATCATTGCCAATACTGCCAAGAAATGGGGCACGATGTGGGACAATGTCCATGTATAAGAGATTATGAAATATGATGGAAATGCAACAAAACAGGGCATAATTTGTGGCAGATGTTGTGTGCAAAAAATGCAATAAAAAAGGACGTACAATGAAATATTGTATAGTAGGAGAAAACAGGTCTCCATATAAAAAATATTATGATGCAGTACCTTTACAGGACCAAACTGCAGAATCGATTGCAGATGCATTTATAAAAAAATTTATATACATTTTCTGTTCACCAAAAGTTGTCCTTACGGACAGAGGTGCAAATTTCACAAAGTAAAATCTTAAAAGCTGTAGCACGAAGATTTAAATTTTCAAAAATAGAGACAACAGCTTTCTCACCGCAATCGAATTTAATCATAGAGTCACACCGTATGAATTGGTTTTCGCTTATCCACCGAGATTACCTTCAAGTGAACCTTTAAAATCA
Organism: Muscidifurax raptorellus; assembly: GCA_020010945.3. Lineage (NCBI taxonomy): Eukaryota > Metazoa > Arthropoda > Insecta > Hymenoptera > Pteromalidae > Muscidifurax > Muscidifurax raptorellus. The sequence goes on along the minus strand of JAHUUD020000013.1, from coordinate 1,184,423 downwards.
TCAGAACAAGTTCCAACTTTCAATAATTATGTATCGAATTTAATTACAAATATGAAAGATATTGCTAGCCTCGCACGTGAAAATCTAATATTATCAAAAGAAAAATCTAAAAAATATTATGATCGTTTTACAAATCCAGTTAAATTTAACTAAGGAGACCAAGTTTGGCTTATAAAAGAATCAAAACCAGGAAAATTAGAAAAAAATAAAAACCTGGGACCTTTTGAAGTTTTAGATGTCACTGAGAATAGCAATATCATAATAAATAAGAATGGAAAGCCAAACAGAGTTCATGCTAATAAATTAACTATTTATAAAAAGGGTAATTTTAACATAAGTTTCTGTTCTAGGAAAAACAATCATGATCATCCACATAATAATTTTCACTGCATTTATTAAAGTAAATCAAGCAGTCATTGGATATGACTGTGGATCTGCAACGTTAAATATCACGAAATTTTCGCTACTTGATTCTGGAGAATGCGATTTCCACAACACGCAAGTAAATTCTTCAAGCGTCGCCATAGAGCTCGTACAAATAGCAAACTTCAGGACAGTGCCGATTATCCAATGTAAAATCGAGATCCATCGAACAATCTTTGACTGCGGAATATTTGGACACCTCATACCAACGGAAAACGCAGAACAACAGTACATCGAAGAGATAAGTCATGAACAATGTAAAGCTATTCATGAAACAGGTATTTTTAAATACGACAATAGTCATACTATATCTAATTTAAAAATAAATGCAACTACGACAAAAGGCGTAGATTTCGCGGGAAGTGCAGAGGGCAAATCTTGTTCGGGCGCTTCCTACGCAGATAGTTTTGGTTCTTGGAATAACGTGTTTGTTCATGGCTTTTACGAAAGCGATACAGTGAATAGCGATCATTCTGTAAATTCAGACTTATTTACGTACGTAAATTCCAAGTTCGTATACATCGAGAAACATTTAAGAAAATAAATCAATGATTTATACATAAATATAATCACAGAACAATGTGAACTAGAAAGAAAGGTTAACCAAAATTCCCTATCCATAGCCACACTTTCCCCGGTCGAATTTGCCTATAACATAATGAAACAACCAGGATACATTGCAGGGATTGCAGGAGAAGTGGTACATCTTATAAAATGTACCCCAAAAACAGTTAAGATTCTACATCTCAATGAATGCTATAACCATTTACCAGTACTAGCAGGTAATGAAACTTGGTTTTTAACACCAAAAACTCATATCTTAATAAAAAAAGGAATGCAAGTCGATTGTAATTCTATAATACCCACGTATTATAAAATAGCTGACGAATAGATAAAATTCGCATCGAAACCTTCTAAAACAGAAGCACCAAACGCATTAAAACCAAACACGAAAATTGGCTGGACTTTCGAATCGATTGAAGGATTAGCTATAAGTGGAGTTTATTCACAAAACGACTTGGATAAATTACAACAATTGATGTTGTAATTCCCAATGGAAAAAGCCTCACTTCTTAATGTAATAGCAAGAGAAATGGCAGGAGAACACACGTCAGGAGATATCTTCACAGAAAACACACTTAAACACATTGCCGATAGCACCTGGCACTTAATAATTGAAAAACTAAGGACATCGGGATCGTTTTCTTCATCATTTATAATGATATTAATTATTCTACATATTGGAAAATTAATAATAGATACAATCATCAGAGGGTATACTCTTCACACGATTTACAGATGGTCGATACATTTGATCGGAGCATTATTCGGCTCTATCACCTATTTGCTGACATGACTACAAAATAATCCCGGCAATAAAGAATTGAAGAATAAGCAGAAAAGAAACACAGTATACGAAGAGACAGAACTGCAAGAGGTCAAAATCATTCCAACAATTTCTTGACTCATACAACCACTTCCTATTCCAAACAGACCACCAAGCGCTGCACAAAATAAACCTGCTATTCCAGTCTCGAAAAATAATAAAATTTCTCTTTGAGTTTAGATTGAATATATAATTTCTTAAATGCTTCTAAATATAAACATTAGTTAAAATTTTGAAGAACCTATGATAATTGTAAACGTTGCAATCATTAGTTTTAAAGATAGTTCTAGAACACATTCATGTTTTATTATTTTTCTACTGCCATATCTGGGCCCCGAGGATTTACATCATGCGATGTAATTTTTAGTCTATAAGTATTTTATATGGTGTTTAGTGTCAATGATTTTAGGGATGAGGAAAGGGGAAGGAAAACAAATAATAATAACAATAAAAGATAAATGTAACTAATTTATTTCTTTTTTAAAGAGCCAAAGTTTAGGGTGGTCCTACGCTTACAGAATAACTTTCTTTAAATACTTTTATCAGTAAACTATTATACTTATTGCGATAGGTTATAACTTCGTAACAAAATAAGGAACGAAGGCCCCAAGTGTCATCCTCTGGTCCATAGCAACCGGCCCAAAATCGGTCATTGGCGTAATGATCGGTATGTCGAATGACCCGGATAGTTTGCGAGTCTACAAACTGAAAAAAATATATATTTTGAAGATTAAAGGAGTTAAAAATTATAATAGTAAAACAAAATACGCTTACACAAATCCGGATATATTTCCGGTAACCAGGGATGGGAGCTGCAGGCAAAGGCAGGTGATTCCTCTTGGCCACCTTACATTGACCAATATAGAATAGAATAATAGAATAGAATAAAAATTTATTTGTCAAGACAAAATAGTTAAATACAATTTCGCATAAATCTTATCCTATCGCGTCAATTGAACAACAACGCGAAGTACTACAACTAATATCAGGGTGTTTTCAGTCTTATTAAAATATCACAGTTAATTATTATTTAATAGGTGGCAACGCAACGCCACCTTAAACCGCGATAGCGAGGCCAAAGTGCGGATCTCCTGCGGAATGGAGTTCCACAGGCGCGCCCCATAAACTCGAAAGGAGTTCAGACCCGCGTCGGTCCTCGCGTCCGACTGTACTTCCAGTCTTCAAACTAGAAAAAAAGAGGAAAAAAATGTGTGAGAAAAAATTATACACACAATTTTTATTATTAATAATAAAGAAAGAAATATTTTGTATTTAATAATACTTACGCAAACAGGATGGTAACGCTTCCGGAAAAATCCGTACATGTGTATGGTTAGAAGTATACTCAAGTTTTACTTTTGAAAATTATTCGTGAGTACTATATATACGAAAAATTCGGATGTAGTCAGTTTAAAATATGCTTAGTAAGGTAGAATAATGAGTACAATTGTTTCTGCGCTAATTTTTCAGAAATTGCCTGTATTTTCTTCCTAATAATTGCAAGGGATTGCAATTACTAGGGCCCCTAGGTGTTACGTCCTATGACGTAAACTTTATAAATCTTTAATTAAAGTAATGTGAAATTGTGTCTAGTGTATTAAGTCAAAAGTATGTTATTTGAATTTGAAAATGCTGAGTCCGAAAGAACTCTGTACGCATAATGCAGGTCAACCGGCGACTGCTCACTTGTCAAAAATCGTCAAAGCAAGCATTAGTGACGTTGTAAGCGAGCGCTACTTTTTATGTATACATTTTCCGTAATTTTAAGTTTATAAATATTGCAAAAATTACACCACGAACAAAGGTTTAAAAGCCTTATACACACTCAAACGAGTCAGTTTTTATCGTCGTCAGTGACGAGCTCCGTATCGCGCCAGTCCGACAATCGGTGACAATTACTTTAACCCATTAACGCCCAAGCGGCGAAAATATTTACGAACTTTTCAACGACTTTATTTCGTACATTATTGGACTGGAAAAAATTTGCGTCACCACTATTTCTACGCAAAATTTAATGCTCTTTCAGAATCCGGGGTCAAAATTTGGATAAGACATCAAGAAAAAAAAAATGGCCGATTTAAACATAAAAAATAATGATTTTTGTTTTTAAAAAATCACAAAAAAATGAAATTTGGAAAAAAAATTTTTTTAATTCCGAAAAAATTTATGAGTATTCTATGATTAAATCTAATACATTTTTATTCTTAGATGATTTTTGCTAAACTCAATATTTTTTGAAGAAACAAAATTGTCGAATGTAAAATTGCATATTCCACTTACAGCGTAAAAAAAACAGCTATCATTATTAATACTTTTTCGGAATTTTGGTTTTTATTTTTTGCTTACACTTACAATATACGTTTGTTGTTAACTGAGTAAAGACCATTTGATATAACAATTATTAATTCAATTATCTATCAATTGTATTGTTGCGACATTTTAAAAAGATTTATTGCATCTATAAAAAAGATATATTTGTATAGACATACCAACAATTTCATTGTTCAGAGATCATTCTAAAATATAAGTTCACCCCAAAGGAGACAGAATTCTACTACGTCCACGTCGTTGTCTCTGGGTCATGCAAAGAGTGGAATGAGCAATTTTACATTCGACAATTTTTTTTCTTCAAAAAATATTGAGTTTAGCGAAAATCATCTAAGAATAAAAATGTATTAGATTTAATCGTAGAATAGTAATAAATTTTTTCAGAATAAAGAAAAATTAAATATATTCTAGCGAGTCCTTTTTTTAAATAAAAAGCTTCTGGCTTCACTTGGACTTTCTTTATTTCTGATTGACTTTGTATTTATAAAATGTACGTATATATATATTGGTAAACTCAAGAGAAAACAAAGTGAGCAAAATATAATACAATAAACTGAACCTTAAACAGAAGTAAAACAAAATATAAAATAAACCAAAAACTACTAAAAATTCTCGTCCGCTCGACAGCTCGGCTCGAGTCGGAGTGCCTGAGGTAGCGTGGCTTGGGGACGCTTCGGAAGTATATCCGGTCCTCCCACGCGTCTCCAAGCTCCACTTCCCCATGTTGACGTCAGTGCGTCTGCACTCGTCGCTCTCATTAGGCCTTACGGGACCTGTCGATGGTGCAAAGTTCAAGACTGCAGCGTGGCTTCGCACGTGCGGTCTCGCGCAGTGGAGGGGAAACTCTTTAAGTCAGCGAGATTCTTGGCTACCTGATACTTTTTGTAGTTGGCACATAACATTCAATTTCTTATGATTTTTCAAAAACAAAAATCATTTCTGAAAATTCTGAAAAAATTCAAGAGTATTCTATGATTAAATCTAAGACATTTTTATTCTTAGATAATTTTTGCTAAACTCAATATATTCCGAGAAAAAAGATAGTTAATGTTTTTATAAAATTTTGATGTTCTGGCCGCCATTTTGTAAAATGTAGTAATCCAATCATTGTGTAAAAATTTTATGTTAAACTTCAAGTATTGTGATCACCTCTGATCATGATTAGAACATGAATTAGTTCCGACAACATACCTAAAAAAAATTAAAAAAAATTTTTTTTTGAAATTTTTTTTTTTTTATGTTTAAATTGGCCATATTTTTTTATCGATGTCTTATCCAAATTTTGACCCCGGATTCTGAAAGAGCATTAAATTTTGCGTAGAAATAGTGGCGACACAAATTTTTTTCAGTCCAATAATGTACAAAATAAAGTCGTTGAAAAGTTCGTAAATATTTTCGCCGCTTGGGCGTTAATGGGTTAAAACTAAAAAGCCGCCTAGCCGAAATTACACATTACTTACAAAACCTAAATATACAGATTTTATAAACTATAAATCTTAGTTCTTTAAATTAAGTGAGAATATTACTCTACGCCAAAACGAGATTTATTATTCTAAAGATTATTCGAATAAATGATCGGGTTACCGAAAAAGAGTTCTTGTGAGTAATATTTATTTACGAGAGAAACCAACCTACCCAATACAAGTCTACAGCTGCAATCCACCCAACTAATACATGATTAGACATAAAGGTAAGTTTCATATTCATTCTACGAACAGTGAGAGTGTTAGGCGCGAAGTAACCATTTCTTATAGCCTCGCCATTACACGTATCATTATGTTCTAGCTATTCAATTTAGGACATAACAGAATCATCCGATAGTGTTTGGTCAAGCCCGTTAGTAATGGTGCGCAAGGCGAATGGGCAATATCGTTTTTGCATGGATTTCCGGAAGGTTAACGCGTTGTCTAGGGCTTACGCATATCCGTTACCCAATATGGATGATATTCTTCGCAAGCTGCAGAATTCGAAGTATATATCGACGTTGGACCTTAGCAGTTTTTACCACGGTTAACGGTTTACGGTACCTGGAATGGGGCTATTCCAATTTACGCGTATGCCGTTTGGTTTAGCTTATGCTGGGGCAACATTCCAGCCGATAATCGACAAATTGATCAGCCCAGGAGTCCAGCCATAATCTTACTATCTTGACGATGCCATCATCGCGACAGAGACGTTTGAGGAACATCTCGAGTACTTCGAGAAAGTACTCAAGTACTAAGTGCTTCGGGGACTATTTCCCGCGGCGTGCAGGGAGATGGGAGGTCCTCGTCGAGGAAGGTTAGAATGCCTTCGAAGCCTCCGAAAATACTCGATGGAGGCACGCAGCGCGTCGTCAGAAGGATGATTGGGAGCGACAGCGCAAGCAAAAGCTTGCGCGCGGGCGTGCCGTGACCCAGCAGGAGCTGCGCAAGCTGAGTAGGTTCCAATGCGCGCCCGCGCGCGCCTTAACACGAGGGAAAAAAAACATAAGCTCTACGAGTCGTTCTGTCACCTACACTACCTGTCGTAAATGCACTAACATTTCAACCATCGTTATAATAGAATCAACGTCGGGACGACTCGTTGATTCTAGTGTGGGGTTGTAACGAGCTGAGAATTATAGTCTTACCTCGTATAGCGAGAGATACTATGGCGCGACTACTACGCGAGAAACCAGAAGGCGCGCGCGGGAAAGAAGGGTGCGCGGGCACCTGGTTGCAACGCATAATACTGAGCAGCCGCGCTTGTCGACTAGGAGAATCGACAGCGGCTACGAAAGCCATGCACGCAAACTAACGAGCACGCTAAAGCGAAGTCAAGAGACTTCGTGTTGTCAACGGGGTTTTATCGCGGGCGTCGAGGACTTTCTCCGCCCCAGCAAACTGGCTTCGGGAGGATTTCCCTCAAAAAGCGTCTCGTTACAATATATATTCCTTGGTCGGGACAATACCCTGGTAGAAACGTTAACGGGTTCTTAAAGAGCTATTAAGAAAATTTAAATGGATTACATAAAACATCGTTAAGGAACTAGCCAGGAACCCCGACATTTGGCGACATTTCCTCGTTAAGAATTCGTAACAAACTCGTTAATTAAAAAATATTATTTAAATGAAATTTAATAATAAAGCAGTTACGGTTTTTAGTATAGAGAATTAATTCAATAAAAATATAAAATAATTTTTTGATTATAATATGCACACTACATAATCAAGGACAAAGCAATTCAGGCTAAACAAATATTTATGAAAAATGATAATGAATTATCGATAAGTTGCATGAGTAATGAGAGTTTGGTGGCAGCTGAAAAAATACTAAACAGTAAGCTAGCTGATATGTGCAAAGTTGAAATTGAACAATTGTCTAAACCAAAGATAAAAATAGTTGGGATAGACAACTATGAAGAGATGGATGCTAAAAAAATTGAAGCAGATATAAACAACAGGAACTTTAAGAATCTCAACTCAAAGTGTCAGGTATTACATATGTACACAAACAAGAGAAACAGCATGGACACAGTTATTGCTGAAGTACCTGCTGAACTATACAAGCTCATGGAGAGAATAAAAATAAAATATTTGTGGGATATTAGAACTGCAAGGTCTTTGATCTCATTAATACAAAACCATGTTTTAACTGTGGAAGGTTTGGCTACAATGGAATGAAATGCAGAAATGAAAAGGTATGCCTAAATTGTGCTGAAAAACATGATACACTAACGTGTTCAAATCATATATCTAAATGCATAAACTGCATATATAGCAACAATAAATTTAACGCAAAGATAAATATTAATCATCGTGCAACAGATTTTAACACCTGTCAGATACTAAGAAATAAGGTTTAAAAAACAAATTGATATGACTGATTACCCTATCAAACCTACATTACCGACTTGGGATAATGTGGGTAGTTCTGAACATCGAACTAAGATAAATCGAATGTACAAACCCATTCAGCTGACATCAAGGAACTCACAGACGAATCTACACAAGAGCCCCTCCTGCATATTACTACATCAACAAACTAGTCACGCAACATAATGGAGCAACATTTGGATTATATTGAAGAAATACAAAAAGAACTAATCCAAGAAGAAAAATCTTATAGTGATATTAAGGTTCTCAACAGATATATGGATAAAAATAATACTTTAATACTTTACGTAAATATAAGAAGCCTAAATGCAAATCATAGCAAATTAAATATTTTTGTTGAGAGTCTGAGTATCAAACCTTACATAATAATATGCACTGAAACCTGGAATATAGTTAATATACAAGAATTTATACTACCAGGTTACAAAATTGTGACGAGATTCACTCATCAGGTCAAGCACTGACTCCTCGCCTCGCTCTCGTTACTTGCGTCGCAACAACAACGGAAAATAAGTCTTTGTTGTTTGTAGAGGTAACGAGAGGAGGACAGAGTCGCGTCCAGAGCCATAGCCGCCCGGCAATACCCAAAGTATGCAGCAGCGAGAGAGTCGTCAGCGCGGAGAGGGGGAAGCCTCGCTGCGAGTAGCATTTAGAGCCAGTGAGTGCGCGCGCACGCGCGGCCTGTTCTAGCGGCTAGCGCACGATATCCCACACCTGTGTGGTGCGCTTGTGAAAGGTGTGGTTGGGTGCCGGTGTATATAGATAACATTAACTTAGTTGTCATGAATTTATCTTTAATATGAAAAAATATCTTCAAAATATTAGGAACAACAAAAATCACCTGATCATTGGTGATCTTAATATAAACATTATGTAAGAAAATGATATCAGCCTTGAGTTTTTGAATACTTTTCTTGGAAAAGGATTTTTCCCTGGATTTAAAAATACGACTAGACCATCTGATAATGGGCTCAAAGGTACATGTATTGACAACATTTTTATTAAAAATAACTCAGTTAAAATTAATACTTTCAAACTAGAAGTGCCTATAACTGATCATTATCCGCTTTTTGCTGTTCTAAATAAAATTCCTAAAGTCACTAAAACTAATGATAGATATTTTTATAATTACAAAAAACTAGTAAGAGTAGCGAGTTCAAAAGAATGGTATATTACAGAATCAATGCATGATCCTAATGATGCCATTAATGTACTTATTAAGGAAATCCAAGATTCCTTAAATAAATCCAAATATTTATTAAACTTGCGACGTGCCGTCGGGCGCAGACGAGGTCGAGGATGAGAGCTCGCCTCCGCTGCAGCTCCGACGCACAAAGAATAGACACACGCGCACGTGTCCGTCGACCAAGGTAACCTCACCTGTTGAGAGCCTGTCACGGCGGTGGCTCTCCGGTGTGGTTACAGCACACGCGCCGCGCACTGTTGCCGCGTATCGCCATTAGCGCCGCTCTCCTCGACACCGACGGCCATGATGGCTCTGTCGAGGAGGCCCACCAGGGGTCGTGGTGACGACTCCTGGAGAGAGACAAGGCGATACGCAGGGCACGAAGCACCACGTTGAAATGACGCGCGCGCACCTTAGCCGCGCATCGACGCGAGAGGGGAATGGGAGGGAAATAGCGCGCGCGTAGGCCTCGCAACGGGAGATAGCGCGCGAACTGAGACGCGAGAGAAGGGGAAACGCGCGCGGCGAGAGAGAGGACTACTAGTGCGGCCGCCATGAGGTTTGTGCATACACCTCTATCGAGATACAAGCGCGACTACGCGCTCGCTGCGCGAGTTCGTCGACGCGACACGTGGTGGCACGCGCGTGCGGCAACCACCGTGCCTTGTGTACTATAATTCGTAATTCGCGCCAGCCTATGCCCCCCTGGCCTGACTCCGTGGGTGGTCTTGCCTGTATAGGGGGCGCGGCTAGACGAGTCTTCCGGAACGCCATAGCCTCCCGCAGAGAAGCGGCTTCCTCCTCGTCCATTATATTCGTGGCCATCACCGCAACGAAACGCAACCCCGCAACTATACTCCGTGAGGAAGTACACGTGGCGATTTATTGGCAGCCATTAGGAGGACAATAGTCGTAGCAGTGTGAGTAAGCCCTTGTCCTCTCTCTGCGAATTTGGTGTTGGTTTGCGCCATAACAGGTTGCCAATGGGTTTCCCCTCCGGGATATAACCCAGTTCGTTGCGCCGCTGTCGATATTAAGTCCAGCCAGAACGAAGTTTGCCTTGGCGTCGCGCCGCCTCGATATTGGGGATATGGATGAGTGTTAAAGCGGCGGTGGTCGTCGTGAGTCGCGAGTGGGGTTTGGTGGCTCTCCTTCTGGAAGCACAACCCTCTAAGTGTTCCGCCGTGTTGGCGCGAGTCTAACCGTCCCAGAGCCGATCTACTGTGTCGCGTCATCCTCTAACCACGTGTGCTGATTGTGGTAAACGGTGCTGGTCGTCGCGTATCGCGGGTGTATTTTGGTGGCTCTCTTCTCCGGAGCTCAGCCCATTTATGCGTGGTTGTCGCGAATAAGCCGTGTCGAGGACGTACGTCGCGTCTGTTTAACCGAGTCAAGTCTAGGAAAGGAGGTTGCGCCGCTGTGGACTAATCCAGCGTAGTCGGTGTCTTGCAAGGAACAGACACTGATTCAACGGATAGCGCCACCATTGACTGGCTACCAGTCTGGCCAAGTCCTTCCTCTCCCCCCTTGTTTGCTCGTTTCAGATATTAGGCGAGGAGTCGTCGCAGCATTCGCGGAGGCTTATCCGAGCCAGCTTTTCGGGTTTTCAGGTTCGTGTCGTGCCACCTGCTGCCATCATCACCAGAGGACCGCTGCGCCGAACCAGACGGGTTTCGCCGCCATCTTGGGCGATGCCGTCGCCATATTGTCACCGTCTCCTGGTAGTCAATTCTCAGTTTGTAGATTGGCCAACGGGATATAAGATATATATATATATAATATATGAATATTGTGTCAATTATTGAATTCGAAAGCGTTGTTTATTTTCCCCCGAAGTGCCACGCCAGGCATTCCGAAACCTACATTCCTATCCCCCCTTTGTTGAGATCGGAAGAGTCTGAATACATTCGTCGAGTAATATAGTGTACAGTGTTTGTTGCTCGGGTGGATTCTCACTCGTGAAAAGTGCAAAATCACAAATTAGAAATTCCAAAAATGCAAAAAATAAACCTAGGAAAGAATGGATTACGAAAGCAATTATGGTATCATGTGATAAAAAGGAACAATTGTATAGGAATATGAAAAGCAATCCCGACAATGATAGCTATAGACTAATATATAAGAGTTATACCAAACGACAAAATAATAAAGCTAGCCAAAATTAAGCATGATAAGGAAGAAATTGAAAGAAATATAAAAAATCCAAGGAAATTATGGAGAACTATTAATAATAAAATTGGAAATAGAGATATAAAAAGGGATACAATGAAACGAATTACCTTGACGGATGGTAGTTTGATTGAGAATACAAAAGAAATTACAAACTCAATGAACATCTTCTTCTGTGATATAGGAAGAAATCTGAGCGATAAAATAGTTACACCTACAAATGCTAAAATTAAGATGCCTCCAATGAACAACAATTCCATATTTTTAAATCCAGTAAATAACATTCAAATTCTATAAATAATAGATAATATGAAACTAAAAAACGGAGGAATTTATGAAATCAATACTAAAACATTAAAAGTGATGGCTCCCTATATCACAGAATCCTTAAAAAACATCTTCAATCACTGTATTGAAGAAACTATATGGCCAGATGCCTTAACTGACGTATCTAACTATAGACCTATATCTCTAATTTCGAATATAGCTAAATTCTTTGAAAGGATAATATACAATAGAATCTATGACTTCATTTTTGTAAACAACATTCTTGCTACTAACCAATTTGGCTTTATTAAAAACAAAGGTACTACAGAATCACTAAGCTACATAAGGAGTAAAATCTATGATAATCTAGATAGAAGCAAACCAATAGCTGTTACATTCCTAGACCTAGCGAAGGCTTTTGATAACCTAATTATACCGATACCTAGTTTCCCACAAGGAACAATTTTGATAACCCAATAAACACTGGCGTTCCACAAGGAACAATTTTGGGAACTCTACTATTTATTTTATACGTTAATGATCTATCAATAGACATGTTGGATAAAGCCATTGCCTATGCGGATGATACAGCAATTGTATTCTCTGCTAATACCTGGAGTGAAGTAGAGAGTGCTATGAATAGATATTTATGTAAAGTAGCCACATGGTTGGCGCTAAAAAAATTATCGTTAAATATACAAAAGACAGTATATATTACCTTTGGCAAATACTGTGTCAGTGTTCCCAAAGATTTTGACATAAGAATTAATGGTGATAGGGTAACTAGGGTAGACTGTTGTAAATACTTGGGGATAAATATTGATTTCATTTTAAAATGGGATAAACATATTGAGTACATAATAAAAAAGACCAAATATCTTACTTATATCTTATATAAAATGTCCAAGTATATGCAGTCAGACACACTTATGTTGGTTTACTATGCATTCTTCCACAGTGTCATCAGTTATGGTAACATTGCATGGGGAGGTGCTTATAAAACCATTTTGTCTCTCTTACAAAAACTACAGAATAGAATACTAAGAATAGTTAATAAAAACAAATTTGTACAAGAAAACCCATTAAGCATAGCTCAAATTTTTGCATACGAGTGCCTAAACTTTCACTACAATAAACTCAAAAATCATTATTACAAGTCTGAAAGCGTAACCAGGAATAGGAGTAACCCGATTCCTATAGCGAGAAAAGCAGTTAGCAACAAAAACAATTATTACCAGGCAGTTAAAGTATATAATCAGCTAACAAACGATCTTAAACTACTAGATTTGAAAAAATTGACGAATAGAAAGTTACTTAAGAACTGGATAAGACGCAATATCTAAGGTTGGCATTTATGTACAACAACATTGTAAATGTTACTTTGTAAGCCAAACTATAAGTAGGGCAAGTTGGAGTATAAGTAGGCCATAGGGCACTTATACTCAATATATGTGTGAATGTGTAGGCAGTGATAAGCGATCTTTGTCAGTTTTTACGACGAAGAAGGTGCTACCGCTGCCTAGTATGCTAGCGTGAATGTGTGCAGTATGGCCGGAGATTATTGCTGTGCTTATGCGCAGCAAAACTAACCGACAAATGTAGTTAAGTTCATCCCAGACCTGTGAACAGGAATTTGTTTTTCCTCTGCAGGATTCATGGCACTACAGCGGTTTATTGTAAAATAAGTTCGGCATTGTAGTTGCCTGTGAAGTTACTTGTAAGGAACTTGATATTGATATGTATTATTAAACTTGAACTTGATGTATGATATGTATTATTATATGTAAATTTCCTTGTTACTCTGGATTTAATAAATAATAAAAATAAATATTAAACCTTTGAATTTCACCGCGTTTCAAATATATATAATTCTAACCAACCTATACATTTTATGATTTTTGTGAAAAAATAGCCATTTATTTAATTGAAAATCCATCAATGTTAGATATCAATTCTAATAAATTATTGGAATGGATTGTTATTTTAACGCTCTTATCTAATTGATTTTTTATCCCAAGATAAATAAATTCTCCCATAGATCCATCACTTACTTTCATACTTTCTTAATTATTTAAATCTATATTACATTTCAATAATGTTTTTGAGCACAAAAGAATACCAGGCAACATCCTTTTCTTTAATATCTGAAGCAATTTGTTTACATGATTGTATGGAATATTATTATCAACAACCCAAGCTTGTATATCCTTAATTTCTGAGACTCTACAGCATCTACTGAAGCATATATTTCATCGTCATTATTACTATTATCTTCTTCCAAATCTCTATTCTCACTGTACTGTATTGATTTAGCAGATGGTTCAAAAGAATCTCTATTTTCACTTTGAATGCTACGCAATACACTCTCTGATTCTGTTGAGTAATTTTCTTTAGACGATGATGAGTCAACAGAATTTTCTTTGATTGACTCGCTGTACTCATTAGCTAACTTTTTCAATTTGCACTTTTTTTTTAATTTCATTATATTTTCTTTTTCTATTATTTTTCATTGTACTATAAATATTTATAAACAAATAATATTCTAAGATATATGAATATATAAAAATTAAAACAATTTTAGGTTATTGAAAAGCTATTTACCTTTAAAAAATATTCTGTTTACTAATTATTGTATTTGAAAATTATACTTGAGAAATTACAATATTTTATTTAAGTAATTAACTACCTTTATGGATAAATTAAGCATTGACGAGATTCCAAAGTAAACTGTAACTCCGATTTGAGATGAGATTATAACCATGTTATATAACCTATACGCGACGGCGTATACTGTTTAGGCGCCAAAATGGGGAGAAGGCTGCACACCATCGTATGCACATTTTCAAAGATCTGCTATGTCCGTGAGATCAACACAATGAGAGAGTGTACACGTATATGATGGAGCGCCGCAAGCCCTCATATTGGGGCCGCTGTTTCGGCCTAACGCACCCATATTTTAAGTCCGGGGTTTTCCCTCTATATATACAAACTTATAATTAAGTATTTATTATTCACGCATGAAAATTAGATTTCAATTTAATAAACACAATACGCGTCAACACAAAACATTTTTAATTAAACGTACATTACAATTTTTTTAACTGTATTGTGTAGTTTAGCGAAAAATTAAGTAGATTTTATTTTGATTGACTATTTGGACACGTTAATTTTCTACCAAGGTATATATATATTGAACATTTTTCCCCTAGTTCAGTGTTTCATCGAAACTCCGGGCTTAGCTACACCGAGGACGACGATGTCGAGCGGCCTGTGAGAATCGACGTATAGCACGTGGCGTTATCTCCTGGAGCTCGATGGAGAGTAATTGTAAGTGAATCTTGGCATTTGTCCAATGTCACGATAATCGATCTTCCTTCGTTAGTCCGCAGTTATATCGCCGTCTTCAGTAGTGCGTGTAATGCTCTATTCGTCTTTCTCTTTTGTATTTGCAACTCTCTCTCACTTTCTACATTTTTCTAAGCTTGGTGACGGGAAACTTGTATACGGGTTGCGACCGGTTCTACATCGCGTTCGCGCGCAAATCCAACGAGGAGTTAGTCCACATGATAAGTAATTGATATCCCATGAATACGACATTAGAGATTAAGAAGGATCTCTCGATACGTTACACACACGCACACTTCTCAATATTTCAATATCGCAACTTGTAAATACCACAATTAAACTCTTTTTTTCACCCTTCCATTCATATCTCCTAAACAACAACAAATAAAAAAGCGGGAATCCACGCCTGTGGGGCTTTCCGTATGACATTTCGTTCAGTGTACTCCCAAAAAAGCGCATAAAAAATTTCAGATTTCAACAAAGGTGCTTTTATTGCAAAGTTATAACCATATAAAAATTTGAGATTTAAGGTTTGGTTTATTTTCATCGCCAACTAAAATCATCTTCTTAGGCATGATAAAAGAATTTTAGGTGTACATACATATATACATTTTTGTTCGCAAATTTTCTCTAGAATACTGAAAGATTTTTTTCGGAACCCAATTAACTCTATTTTGATTGGTTGATATTGGGACAGTTCTGTAGATATATATAACTTATGTTGATGCACTCATCCCAACATCGGGGTAGGTCCATTGTGTAGGTGCTGATACAAAAGAATTTTGCGATTTTTTTATTTTATTTATTTATTTATTTAATTCCAGAATTACAAACATATGCATCCGATACAGAGTTGTTATTATTCACAGAATAACACACTATAACGCCGCAAATCCTGCAGAGAAAACAAATATTTCCTGTTCGCAGGTCCGGATAACAAAGATAACGAGAATACATATAAATACTGGTTTGTCATTGCTTTACAGCAATAACCTCCAGTCATACTACATACCGTCCAGCCTCCATTCATACGTAGGAATAGCATAAATCCTTGTCGGACTTCCAGATACAGATCATACCATCCTTTTCATTCACACTTAACCTAGGTTGGGTTACTGGAGTCCCTGGGCTCTATTCGCCCCAACTCTGATAACAGTATATAATATTAGTATTTACTTAAAAAATTAACAATGACATAATCAATTTAACAGCTGTATATAAAAAATAAGTTATTAGTTGGTATTTTCTAAAGTGTTCGTAAATGATTCTATATTTTTGTCTTTTAAACCAGTAATGCTACGACAACATTAAATATCACATTAAATAAGATTATATTGCACGATTCTAAGATTCTATATTTTTGAGTTATAATTTGATGTTGTTTAACAGTAAAAACATTTGATGATTAAAATTCTACTTTGTATCATGGCACTTTTCACAGCTTTCACAATTTCACCAGTTCCGAACTAACATTTGTCTTGCTGTCATAAATCTGTCTGTTGTTGCATTTTTTTCTCTTATGTATGACCTTTTTCTCTGTAGAGGTCAGCCTAGCCGGGCATGTGAGTCCGACAGCACAGGTAACTCTATAGTGTGGAAACATTTCTTTGTGCTGATTAGATGAGTCACATTACAGTCTGACGTAAAAACAATATCATCTATGATTACTATGTCTTTGTAGGATGATTGTATTTTAAGTTATTTACACTGAGTTTTTAAAAAGCTGTTTTCCTCGTATTCCTCTATCAAAATAGAAAAAAGCTTTGTTGCATCCTAGATAGTTAATGTCGCCATACGTCATTCTGAGACTGGCTGATTCTGTGAGTTTTAGGCCCGGTGCGGTCGTCGCTTCTCTACTCCTTGCTTTGTTGCTATTCTCTTCAGCCATTTCATCTAGCTTGTCTAGAAGTATTCTATGATTAACAGTATCAAATGCCTTTGCTAGATCTAGAAATGTAATAGCTATCGGTGTACTTTGATCCAAGTTTTCATATATTATTTTTGAGATCGTGTTTAATGGATTCTTGGTTCCAATGTTTTTTCTAAATCCGTATTGATTTTTACTTAATATTTTACTTTGACATATAAATTCTATTATTCTATTATGTATAATTTTTTCGAAGATTTTAGCAATGTTTAATATTAGTGATATAGGCCTAAAGTTTTCCATTTCGTTGTTTTCCCAGCTTTGTATATTGGTATCACTTCAGCTGCCTTCAATATATCAGGCCAGATTGCCATTTTGATAACTTCAATTTCGCTGGTAGGCTTGATGTAGATTGTTTTTGGATTGCTTTTAGATAATTCTAGTTTTTTATTTCTTGGTGTAGTTATTTTATTACTCAATGTTTCTCCAAGTTTGCAGTAAAATTTGTTCATATTTTTGGCAATTTCGTTCTTGTCGGTTATTGTAGTATTGTTTTCAGTTTTTAGCTGACTGATAGTAGTATCTGTTCTGGGATCATCCCTATCTGTCTCAATTGTTTTTTTTTTCATGTTCGATTTTCGCTTCTTTAATAACTTTATCTAGCGTTTAAACGAAAAGTTTATAGTTTGCTTTTAGTTCTTCATTATTCGGATTTTGTTCGAGTTTGTTGTAGAGTATTTCAAAAGAATTACAGGAGTATTTCAAATACAAAAGTATTAGAGGAATTTAGAATCTCTTTTGTTATCCAGTCTTTCCTGGGGGTTTGTTCTTTTATCATTTCGTTTATAATCTCATTTGGATCATTTGTATTCTTAAATTTTGACCAGTTTATTTGCCTAGCAGTGTTATATAGTTTTTTATAGTTGTAATAGTATATATCTCCTTCCGACTCTTATTCATTCTGTTTTAATACTCCATTTTTTACTTCTAAAAACAGTGGGTAGTGATCGGTAATGGGCGTCATGAGAGTTAGTGATTTTGTACGTAGAAAATCAGTTTTGACAAAGATATTATCAATGCAAGTTCCTTCATTTGTAGTTATGTTTGTGGGTCTGGTGGTGTTAGTGAAACCTGGGAGGAAACCTTTTTCCTGAAGGTTGTTCATGAATTCCATGCTTACGTGATTATAGACTGTACGAAGACAGTATTTATAGTGGAAGTACTTCCATATCTCGTCAGTCTTCTTTGATCAGTCGAGACATACTCGTTGTCGTCGGAATGGTCAGAATTAGACCGACGGTGTTGCCTTTGGCGAAAATTTTGCGTCAGGCGTTTATTATCGCAATAGTTCAGGATCCACACATCCTTACGATGTGCGGAACAGTATGGGCCTCTGATCTGGAACAGCAACCAATAGAGATTCTGTGCCGGAAACTAAACTTTCTGATGTTACTCTGTAGGATAACTACAGTGTACTACATGTTCAGCACTGGATTGTTTCACAATGCAGATGTGCTGTTGATTATTCTGGATGCGGTACGGCAGCGTAATCAGTACGACCATCCACATGCACGAATATTGCTACGACGCCATTGTAAGTACGGTTGAACTTATTAATTTTTTTTGCATTCATAAAATTTACTGATTGTTTTTTGGATTTATTATTTCCAGTAATAAACCAGATGCTTCGAGATACTGAGGGAGACGCCTTCATGAGGACATACGATGAACAACGAGAGCAACAACAACAACCATCGACATCTAGTTGTAAGTATTGTGTTGATTTAAAAAAAAAAAGATTAATTCTTTTAATTGCAAATTTTTTTGATTAACTGAATGCTGAAGTTTCAGAATTGAGAAGCACAGGCGGGACAGTCAATCCAGATCATCGAGAGCAGTAACCATCGGCATCTAGTCGTAAGTATTGAGACGATTAAAATTAAAGATCAATTCTCGTTTTTTAATCGTAAATTTTAACCATCTCAATACTTAGTTTCAAAAGCAAATCTAGGAACATCTACAAATCATCAAGATGGTATACGCAATGGTGAGTGGTGAAATGTTATAATTATTTATATATTTTTTTAATTTAGTTATTGCACGTTCCGCCCTCCAGTTTCAGGAGAGGATCAAATCATATCGAGAAGAAAACAAAGCAGTCCTTTAAGAAGTGAAGATAAACCACCATCCGAAATAAATGGTGGTAAATATTAAGCTTACCAAAAAAATTTATTTTATTTTGTTTCTCTACGTTATAATGGCACGCTCAATACTTAAGTTTTAATACAAAGACATTAACCAAGTCATCCAAGTGATGATACCATTAATAGAGGACGCAAACGCTGTAGACAAAGCAGTAGCAGTAGCAGTAGCAGTAAACGTAGCAGTAGCAATAGCAATATCAGTAGCAGTAGCAGTAAACGTAGCAGTAGCAATAGCAATAGCAGTAGCAGTAGAAGCAGCAGTAAAAGTAATAGTAGCAGAAGTAGCATAGGTACCGACACAGCTGACGAGGAAGAAGAAGGTAAGACTGGAAATTTGATTTAAACATTTGTTCAATTAACAATTTAAGTAATATTTATGGATTTGTCAACGTTACAGGTGTTTATTTAAAAATGGGGAAGGAGGGAACGGCTGCGATTCGTCGTTGAAAGTGAGTCACCGCGTCTCTACCGTCGCTTTGGCTATAAAAGGACAAGAAATTCGAGGAATCATACCACGACCTCCTGCAGATGCAAATATTTACGCCTGGTTAGAGCACTGCGTGCAAGATCTCCATCGTCTTCTTTGGGAGAGAGGTGCACGGACAGACTATATTGGCGTGACCATCTTATCCGAACAATTCAATCATGGACCTCTCTGGCTGTCATTTAGACTTGTGCAAGAATTTCTCGTACAAGATCTTTGGATCTTACTGTACAGTGCAGTGCAAAGTGCAAATGAATTTAATGTGAACGAAAGATTAACGGTGAATTGTGCACTTGTTAAAAGTGTTATGGGTCGTGCACGAGTGCGTCTAACCGGATTGTCGGTAAAGAAACAATCAATACTAACCATTAGCAATGATGACAATCTTTGTCTGCCGAGGAGCTTAACCGCCACGTATGCTTACGCCGTGTACGTTCGAGGTCAAATATGCACAAGACAACTTCAGGCTTACTGGGGCCTAATACGAAAAAGTCAAGGAAGGAATTTCAAAAGAAATGCTCCCATTGAACTTGCTAATTTGGCAAACATCAGAGTGCTCGGTAAAGGCTGTGGACTCGTGGAACTGCCTAAGTTTCAAGATTATTTTGCTACTCGCGCCACGGCTATTGTTGTGTATAATTTTTTGATATTTGCACAAGGAACTCCGCCTGTATATGACGGTACACAATACGTCAGTAAAACGCACGGCAATGTTGTTCACCTATTGCGAAATATGTACTACGAACGTGAGAATCATTATGAGCCTATTTTGAATCTCGTTAGAGCGAGTGGTAGTGCCGGTTACTGCATACTATGTAACAAAAGTTATTGGCGAGCCGAAGAGCATAGTTGCTCCAATAGTGGATGCTCCAATGCTCTCATAAGTGTATGTCATCACCACCGTGCAGTATGTCGGCAAATTTCGTAAAATGTAATGTGTGCTTAAGGTAATTTTTTGGTAATACTTGTTTGGAAAATTAAGCTAAAATTAGAGGGTATAATAGAGAGAGAGTAATGTGTGCAGTAAAGTCAGACTTTGTCAAGTTTGTTTCAAAATAATTCAAATAAATAAAAAAAGTGAACTTCATGTGTGTGGTATGTCTTTTTATCATCTTCGACATCTACGCTACGTACAACCATTAAAATATGTGCGATCCACAAACAAAATTTCATTCTTGTTTTATGATTTTGAGACTCAGCAAAGACTGCCGATGCAGAGTAATGAGGAGAAGAATGTACACGTTCCGAATTTGTGCATTGTTCAAAAAGTATGGACCTGCTGCCTGTAGATTGAAGACATTCCCATCAGATGTGAGATCATGGTATTCATGAATACGTGTTCAATCGTGAGTCGGTGAAGCAACTCATTGAATTTACTTTAGCACCAGTGCAGTAGTTTCATCAGGTTATATGCATCGCGCACATTTCACAAGGGTTCGACGCACAGTTCATATTCAAATACATTATGGAAACATTTAACGAGGCTCGAGTAGTGCTATCGGTCGTGATGAACGGATCAAAAATAATTCTAATGGATGCTCTAAAGACAAAATTCATAGGCAGCTTAAACTACTTCCACATGCCTCTCAGTAGTTTACCAAAAGCCTGCGGTTTACCGGACGTTGGGGAGAAAGGAATCTTTCCACATCTATTTAACACGGAAGAAAGTCAATTTTACGAAGGTCATCTACCACGTCTCGAATCATATGCAATTGATTCGAAGAGTACCGGTGAACGGGAGAAATTTTCAAAATGGTACGATGAGCAAGTGCAAAACAATTACACTTTCAATTTTTAAAGAGAAATTCTGAACTATTCCAAACAAGATGTAACAATTTTGAGATTAGCATTTTTAGCTTTTTGCAAAATGCAAAATTCAATGTCGATCCATTTGCCGAGTATTTGTACAACTATAGCCTCTACTTGTAAGAGGGTTTTTAGAAAAACTTTTTTGAAGAAAAACCAAGTAGGCATCGTGCCACCTCATGGTTACAGATTAACGGATAATCAATCTGAAAATGCCCGAGGTCATCTTGGTTGATGGCTTTATTACACCACGAGGCAATGAAGACCATCGTGGTATAGTGTTACAGTTCCACGGCTATTTGCGGCATGGCTGTCCTCGATGCTATAGGGTAAACAGAGATGCAGATTTGACGAGTGGTGAAACAATGTACGCTAGATATGAGAGGACAACAATTACAAAGTTAAAGGAACCCATCTGAACTATGCCAACAGTCAACAAATTAATTTTGATTCGATTCGAGAGTTGATTACTTCACCACACATGAAAATAGTTTTAACGAATTCCGCTATACGAGTACATCGAACGATATTTCATGACGTAGTAACGCAAAATGAGACAAAGACATGCAAGCCGGTGTACGCCAAACGAAGATTCGTGGAATAAAATAAAAGTTATCTGTACGGTTATAAGAACGATAGCTGACACCACACACACATACACATACATACATACACGCACACACACACACACACAGTGGATGCTACCGGACGTATCTGCACCGATTTAAATTGGAGGATTGCCCGGATTGCCCGACGTGCTTGAATGTAATCGAGGACGCTGAGCATGTGTTCAGTGAATGTCCACGCTATGAACAGGAACGAGAAGAACTTGAGAAGAACTTGAGTGCTACCTACAGACCAGAGTAACGCCTGAGTCTATTATGGTAGCCATGATGACTTCGGCCGACGGATGATGGAGCGCAATAAACAATTTTGTTGCAGACATCCTTAAGAAGGTCCGAAAGGACGAAGAAAAAAGAAGAAGAAGACGTGAGATGCAGCAAGAAACAGACGACCGGACGATGCGGTAAGAAGTAGACGGCAGCGGAAAACGTGATGACGACCACATCAACAGACGAGGGCGGTAGCCCAAAGTTCCCCCGCGAAGCAATACTCAAACGGTGTTACCGCGGGGGGGCTTATTGGAGAAAGAGCCAGGTCCAACTTACTTAGGGTCGGTAAGGAGGACGGAGAGGATTCGGTTGCTGTTGGAACTCAAAAGCTAACGGTAAACGAAGGGTTTAGTGGGTGAGAGTCCCACACAGGTGGTACCAGACGGTGCCATATCGTCCATAATGGATTTGCCCTTAACCTCTCACTCTATAAGGAAAAAAAAAAACATACACACAGTGGAGATGACAAATTAACCTTTCGTGGGACTACAGTTATACCTTCACTGCGGTGATTAGACGACTTACTGGCACTTAAAGATGGTGGTGGTAAAAAGTGAGAATATTATTGGTTGTTTATCCCCATTATTACTAAGATGGTTGGAGAATAGCTATCCTAACCTGATTAAACGTTTTCAGTGATACTGACATTATCATTCTTGGAATGGTGGAGGTGATGGTGGTGGCGGTTCTCGGAGTAGAGGTGGAAAGATCTGGAAGGTGTATATAAGATTCCGTTCTAGTTCGACGAGTAGAATAAGTTCTACTGGGAACATACGAAGTACTACCACCATTTTGTTATTTCTCTATCTCTCCCTGTAAAAAGTATGTATGCTTAACATTGTTTTTATTATTATTATTAAAACATTCTTTAAATTTATATATTAAATTATATGATGATTTTTCAGATGGGCTTGGAGGCTTTGAATAAGATCCCTAGTGGAGGATACCTTCATACGAAGAAGGTTACTGAATTGGAGCTTGAATGCCACTACATGATGACAGCCCTCAAACCTGTCAAGACACGCTACGATAAGAAGATAGTGGCACTCTTAGATGAGGAAATTCACATTTGTTTACCTTCTCGGGTATCAAGTGCTCTAAATAAAGATACAAAATTGTATTGTGGAGCATACTAACAAGCTACAATTATTCCTAATTATAAGGGGAATAACGGCATTGAATTTACTATGACTTGACAGAACAATAATAAAACTATTGTGATAAAAATTAAGTATAGAAAAGCATGTATGCTTTCACGAAAAAAATTTAACGACAATTCATTTAATGCGTATGTGGATGTATGCGTACAAAATAGCTCATCGTGGAGAATGGGAGAAAATAGATCGCGAGAAAAAATTATTTTCTCTCGTAAAACATAGATGGCGTTAGATCATGTCTAAACTGATTGGACAATCATTATGTCATCTCTCTCTTACCTGATTGACTGTGTCAACGTATCAGTCGCAGTTATGGATACACGGTGGAAGCATCTATTTACTTCCATGCTGTGAGGTCCCACAGGCTGTGGTAAAACGGTGTTTGTAAAACAGTTTCTCGATAATCTCGACTGCATGTGTGATACTCTAATCGAACGCATTATCGTCTATTACGCAGAGGCAGCCAGGCTATAAGTACTTCGAAGGCAAGAAGGTGGAATTTCGCGAGGGTACCACAGACTAGCGACTGAGCTACTTATCCCAGATCTAAACTTGTAATCATCGATGATTTGATGTGTGAATCGTTGTCGTCCAGTGGTCGTGGTGGTATATTCGATATATTCTCAAAAGGGTCCCATCATCACTCTCTCTCTCTCTCTCTCTCTCTCTCTCTCTCTCTCTCTCTCTCTCTCTCCCTCTCTCTCCCTCTCCCTCTCCCTCTCCCTCTCTCTCTCTCTCTCTCTCTCTCTCTCTCTCTCTCTCTCTCTCTCTCTCTCTCTCTCTCTCTCTCTCAGTGATATTCATCACACAAAACGTTTTTCATCAAGGTAGAGGACAGAGCGACATATCTCTGAACGCCCAGTACATTGTTGTGTTTAGAAATTTGCGTGACAGCATTTATCGCGTAAATTGTGTCCCGAGGATCCTCGATTCTCGTAAGAAGCCTACTGGGACGCAGTACTATGGATACCTTCTGCTGCATTTAAAGCAGAATACACCGGACAACTGTCGGTATCACACCTGCATCTTCACGGATGACGAGCTGCACTACGTCTATGTGTCACGTAACAAAATAATAAAGAGTGACGACACATCGAACCTCGTGCCAATCACATCCTTGTGATGGGACAGCCTAACAAACGACATCCTTTTATTCGCAAGGATGCTGTAATTTTGAAGGCTCTGTACCATTTAAACAATAAACAGCGAAAGGCTCTTCTGTAGACCGCCGATTCAAATATTGCGTCATATTTGTGAGTGTGCTTTGAATGTGCTGATCGGCAATGCACCGCTGGAGAAATCGCATAAGTCACGTTTACGCAGACATGCTAGAATTCTACGAAAACTAGCCGAACCCTGTGTGAGCACATTCAAAGATGGTGCTTGTACCCCATGAGAACATTGAACGCTTACAGAGTACATTTGCAAACGGTGATAGCAGTAATGGTGTTTCGATATTAAAGACTGTTCAAACACCAGGTATCGTGATCAGTAGGCTAGATGCTGAAATGAGCAATATACTGAGTTCGTCTACCTGCAAAAGTGAGCACGAAAAATAGAGTCAATATGGTTCCGTTCTGCAACGTTATCTTCATTTCAAGAATGCCGGCAGCTGCAATAAGTTGAGAAAAACGGTTAATAAGGAGCAGCGTCAAATTTAAAGCAATCATGTGGACGAGAATTATGATGATGATGATGATGATAATGATGATGATGAAGAAGCTGATGCCGAGAATCCAGGACGAGTTGAAGAAGAGGACCGGATCGATGCGAGTATTACAGAGAGTGTGCCAACAAAGTGCATACTTAATGCTGGCCAAGTATTGCGTAAATTACGAGTAAGTGGTAATATCGCCTGGGATGCAAATGGTGACGTGACAATAGGTGGTGTGCGTATAAACAATGCTAACATAGTAGACACAATGAGCGATGCTGTAAGAAGTAGAAAATGTTCACCACCACCTGGACATAGACAATTTGCCGTTGCTCTTCACGAATCCTTTGTCACGCGAATACATCGGTAACAAGCGTGTTTGGAAAAACATAGTAGCTGATACAACAGGTGTTAACCCAATCGGTAATTCTACACCGCTACCGCCAGGTGGTGTCAGAGGTCTAAACCCATTGCAAAATGTTATACTAGCTAATAGTACTGGACAATTTGGAACTCCAAGTTGTAACTCTGCTGTTGCTACCACCAGTCGTGCAAACGTCGTTGTTACTGACAACCGCAATGACATTGACGACGAGGGTATAGCAGAGCGAGTGCAAGTACAGGAGCGAAAAAAAGAAACAACAACTACTCAAGGTAGTTAAAAAAAAAGTTAACACAACCGCTGCTGAAGTTAAATCATGGAGACGAATAAGCGGCAAGTTCAGCCGGGAGAAGAATCCAAAGTCACAGGCTAAGAAGACAAAGAAGAAGAAATAAAGCAACAACGAGTGAGTGAGAAAAATAGTGCTTTGGATGAGCTGATCAATCTGCTACCGTTTTAAATGCAAGTACCCGACTACAGGTTCTGTGGTCCAGGTACAAAACTAGCGAAACGTATCAAACGTGGTGAAGTCGGCATCAATGCATTGGACGAGGTGTGTCGTCAGCATGATCTAGTCTACGGGGACAAGCAAGGCAACAGATGCAAGGCTGATCGAGCTTTAGCTGAATTTGCATTTCCGCGAATGCTCGCGGATGAAACAAATGGAGATCAGTGAACACTGAAAATGATGATAGCCTGCTACCTGGTGAGCAAGATAACGTTTAGAAAATTTTTTTCACGCATCAAAAGTGCACTCAAGAAGATGAAGAAGCAGAAGAAGAAGAATGTGAAAGAAAAAGTACAGGAGAAATTGAACAATAGTAGCAGCAAAGTTGATGGTATTGTGAAAAGGAAGGATAAAAAAAGCAAGAACATCAACAACAATAAAAAGTACGTAAGGGGAAAAATTAGAAAAAAAGAGTAACGAAAGAATCAATGCACAAAGAGTAGAGATAGCGGTAGAAGCTTCAAGAACTTTTATTACGCGCCTCCATATTCAGCAGCGTACGCCAGTGTTGATAAATTTTTTGAAGCTACACGCGCGAGGAGAATTTACGACAGCGCTACGACAACAATGTTGATGGAGGGATCAGGATATAAAATATCACTGTATGGAACCCTGGCTCAGTTGCAACTGCTCACTGGACCTGTCACTTCAGTAGGTAGAAGAAAGAGAGGCAGTATCGTTAGAAGAAAACGCAAGATTGGTAGTCGTAAAAAACGCAAGTCAAAAAGTGGTGGTAGTGGTGTAAAAAGCAGACGTGTAACAAGAAAAACGAGGAGACAGAGGGAAATGAAGAAGACGACGACGACGCGTGGGGAGAATAAGACAAAAAGGAGCAGAACGACTAGAGATATTTTCGACAGTTAATGATATTCTTTCTACACATCCATTTGTGCGAAATCGGAGTTACTATTATTTGACATTCCACCGACTCAAATGACAATCGGAGGTTCGCATTGGGTTCAGTATAAATCTATATCGTTCTTGACCGATGACTCATCTATAGAATTTGTGATACCCGAGAATAGCGATGAATACCTCGATCTCGCGCATGCTTAGTCTGCGTGTAAGTTTAAGATCTAGCACGTCCGAAGAAGATATAGCTGATAATGAAGTAGCGGCTTTGAAACTTTTAGTAACCCGAGTGGGACTAGTCAATTATTTGATGCATTCGCTTTTCAATCAAGTAGATGTGTTTATCAATCAGAAACCTATATCACCGCCGACCAACGCCTACGCCTATAGAGCATATATCGAGACGCTGCTGAATTATCGACTCCCACCTGTCGGAAGTCTTGTGGTGCGACGATACGGCTGGAAATATGAACGACACAGAAAATCGGAACGAGGGACTGGTAGAGAGACGAAAATTACTTGCTGCTAATAAACCTGTTGATCTGGTTAGACACTTCCACATAGATGTGTTTAATCAAGAGAAACTACTGCTAAAGGGTGTCGAAGTGCGACTGCGTTTAGTAAATTCTCGCGATAACTTTTGCCTGATGGATCCTACAAACACTCATTCCATACACATTGAGGAGGCCAATCTTCTAGTCGCTCTCACGAACAACGGCTAAATATCCTCTGACAAGGGTGGACGTCAAGGCAGTCACTATGCATAGTGGTGCACATGGCGAAACATTGGACGATATCATATTGGGCCAGCTGTCGAAAAGAATTATGCTAGGTTTCATCAATAACAAAGCTTTTAATGGCGATCGTGCACTTAAACTCTTCAATTTCGATCATTTTAATATAAACTTTCTATGTCTGTACGTTGATGGGGTACAGGTGCCCTCAGAGCCATTGCAACTAGATTTTACAATGAGAATTCTATATGTGGATGCGTATCACACGCTCTTCACCGGTCCAGGTATACACTTTCTCAATGAGGATAATCAAGTGACGCGTGAATCCTATGCCCGCGGCTACTGTCTATTCGCCTTTGATTTGGCTCCAGATTTATCGGAAAATGACTATACACATTGGAATTAAATTAAACACTGAAGCGTGAGATTATAAGTAAATTGCTTTCTGCACGCAGAGTATGATAATATTTTAGTAATTAATGCGTCGCGTCAAGTGATCATAGATTTCAACAGTTAAAAAGGTTACCGCACAGATGTCGCTACTCTGTGCACCGCATATATATACCCTCAACGATCGATTGCTAACAGTCAGTCTCTCTCTCTCTCTCTCTCTCTCTCTCTCTCTCTCTCTCTCTCTCTCTCTCTCTCTCTCTCTCCCTCTCTCTCTCTCTCTCTCTCATTTTGTTCTTCAACACACGCATACGCTATTGTTATACCCAGTCAGCCAAGCATGGACGTGATCATTAACATTCAGTTCTTCAAAGGCATCAGACATCGGGACATACCAAAAGAGATTGCCGTAGTGGCTGTCAATGATAACTTTAGCAGTCATTGAATGCTGACACCAGCAATAGCGCTTGATCATCTGAGTGAAGATATACGAATACAGAACGATTGGCTGACCCAGTACCATCACGCAATCGACTATTTTGACGGTGAGGTATGCCTAAAGGCTGTGAAAAAAATTTGAGAAAACTTTTGAAAAGTGTGCGAAAAATATACGTTAGAGGCAGTGATAAATGGTCGGTACTACACAAAATAATTCCTTGTCCAATTTTCAATCTTGAGTACGATGAAGAGTGTCTTTCGATATATTGCCATCCAATGTGTACTGTATGCAGCATGCTGTCAAAACTTGTCATTAAAATTATCGCTGTGCTTTAAATAATGCCCATAGGTTAAAATCGTGGCTGTCAGTACGTGCGTCGAAAAAAAATAACCAGAGCAATTGAGCGAACTTTGCAATGAGCAGTCTTCAGATACTAAAGATCCTGTCGAATATCCGTTCGCATACTGCCGGTGTATTCCCAGCCGATCAGATACTGAAGGTGTGGATGAAACTGACAGCGTTTGTTGTAAATACAGATGATCATACAAGATCGGGTGTGCATTGGGACGCCGTATATGCTGATAGATCATGTAGCGCATTTTACTTTGATAGTTGGCCTCCCCCATTCATTCCCGATCATATAAATCGATTGCGCAAAAATTGTAAACAATTTGGCTGCAATAATGTTCGGCTACAGAGCGATTCTTCCGATGTTTGTGGACAATATTGCATTATGTTTTTGCATTACATGTGCGCTAGTTTGGGTTTCGAGAAATTTCTGGACAATTTTTCTGCATACAATTTGCGAAAAAATGATGACGTGGTCAGACGATATGTCTGTTGTAAAGAAAAGAGAAACAAACTGCTGACGATGAGTCCATTGGAGGTAGCGGTTGGATTGTCAGGTGTTTACAACGCTGTAGTTCCAAGATGTCGTTATTGTAAGACGAGTTGATAATAATGATACTCTGTTTTATTATCTTCTTTTGATTCTTGGAATGTTTAAATCAGCGTTCTTCTTGCTCGAAACTCTGTCTCCCACGACTTCCACTTCCACTGCCACGCAACGATTATCTCATACTCCTCCTCCTCCTCCTCCTCCCTCACGGAATCGTTTATTTCCATGATTAATATGGTTATCCCACCATCTTATTCTCAACTGTATACTATGACTCTGGGATGAGAGTGTCAGAGTTAGCCGTTTAAAGGTGTTGCTGGTAAAATCAAGTAAGCATTATACAGCGACACTTGTAAATGCAGTTGTAGATCTAGTTGACAATGAATGCTTCGATATTATCACAACCACTGTACAAATGCGTGTGAAAGAAATGAAATATCAAATTCTATTTAGCCGCAATGATGTTGTCGATACATTTTCACATATATTAAATGATTACAGCGCATAATAATAATTGGTATATATATATATATATATATTTAATAAATAATCGATTTATTAAAAATATGAAAAATATTGATATCCCCTTTTCTTATCTATTCCCATAGTAAATGTAAAAAAAAGATGTGTAATTAAAAAAAAAAATAAAAGAAATAAAAAATACGGCGTTATTATATTCCCCTACCACCGCCGAGGACTTCCTCCCACCATCGCCTCACTGGCGCCAGTACCTCCTCCCCCTCGCTTTGAGTCATCCTCAGTCTGCGACACTCTGGGTCTGTTTGGGCGCCCCAGAGCGAGGGGTATACTACTACCATTTAACAACTGATAGATCCACAAAAATCACATACGTTTCATATAACTTGAAGTTATTACAGAGGAAAAATATTATGTATTCAGAAAAGAATTTAGTTTTAGATCAAGTAATGAGGAAGATATTTCGAACAAGCAACAACAAGTACGCTTCTAAAAGCCGGGTTACTTACGAAACGCCATTAGGCATACGCGCGACGGAGACAGTCGCGTTCAAATATTGTACGAGCGCGCCGAGCATATGGTCCACAACCGGGCGCACTACCAGCAGACAGCACGAAAATTCCTTCGTGGGCCTCGAACCTTGTGAATCTAGCCAAAATCACGTTAGAATTAAAAGTATAAGCCGACAGCACCAAACGCCACCGAAACCGTTAGATACACAACAGGTATTAACGTCTGCAATTACTTCTGTAAGCAAGGATATCTAGAGCAAGCTTCCAAAAATAAAAATTTTGATACAAAAAAATGTTAGGACTGTAATTTTCCCCGACATCTTTACGCCGAATTTTTTTCACTAAAAACGCAATAAGTATCGGAATGCTCACTAAGGAGAAACTTGAATAGCTAGTGTCACCACCTCCCGTTAATACCCCTGCAGAGGTCTACACTCAATTCACAATACCTGCCCCACCGCCCATACCGTACATTGTACTTGCAACGCAGACAAATAATAAGGGAGTAGAAATAGCTCCTTTGCAAAACCTAGGAGATGGAATATATTTTGGGAATACTATTGGCACGAATCAAAAAGGTTAAGTACATCCGTTGTGTGTCAATACTACGGAGAGGGAAATGGAGATAAACTCACCGGAAGTAACACTGGAACTATGTGAACCCATAAAATAAGGAGCCGCGGACATTGACCTAAAATGATGAACCTGAAGAGACAGTGAACGTGCGCACGACATATTCTAATGAGAATAAGGAAAGAGTAGGGAGAGTCTTAACGGAAGAAGAACTCATATTAAGGAGCTTATTAGGGAAAATCCGTATATTTTTAAATTACTTGGCAAAAAACTCAAAACGACAATGCTGGTATCACAGAATATACCGACGATCATGAACCGCCAGATACATAACTGCAGTAAACTTGAGGACTAGATTCTATCAAATAATTATGGATCCAGCGGACACTCACAAGATAGCCTTTTCAATGCCGTTTGTCCATTACTGTTACCAAAGATGAGGTATGGACCGCAAGGTCGCCTCATCAACCTTCTAATCCTTTGATGGTTTTGGCTCTAGCGGGCTTACAAGGAACACAACTATACGTCTATTTAGACGGTATAATTGTCTTCGTGAGAGACTT
Organism: Muscidifurax raptorellus; assembly: GCA_020010945.3. Classification (NCBI taxonomy): domain Eukaryota; kingdom Metazoa; phylum Arthropoda; class Insecta; order Hymenoptera; family Pteromalidae; genus Muscidifurax; species Muscidifurax raptorellus. The sequence goes on along the minus strand of JAHUUD020000013.1, from coordinate 1,153,068 downwards.
CGAGGACCACGGTAACAAATTTCGACGACTGATGAAAAGACTAGACGCCGCCATCTTCGCAGTGGAACCAATGAAGTGCTAATTCATACAGAAGGAAGGATTCATACTTCGTGAATCATAACGGCCAGACAAGGTAAAATTCGAGCGGATCCTAAAAAAATAAAGGTAATAAACAAATTTCCGGTACCAACCAATGCCAAGAAAATAAAACTCCTAGCCCACCAATGCCAAAAAAATAAAATTCCTAGGGCTCGCAGGATATTACAGACACTTTATTAAAGACTTTTCAAAATCAGTGGCAATTATAGCTAGATTACTGAGGTAGAACAAACTTTTCGTATACAATAGAGTAGCGGACGAATATTACTGGCAAAATATGCAAGCAGACGTAAGAGAGTTATTGCGAGGCTACGCGGGATATCAGAAAAAGAAGCTAATTCGTGTGAAAACAAAAATGGCTATGTTGATAATGAACACACCACCACAGCCCAAATGCCATCAATGTCCCCAACCGAAAGAGGAAGCCGCTATATTTTAACAATATAAGACAATTTAACCGAAAGTGATGGAAGAATTCGCACGAGTGTTCAACCCAGTATGGGTTGCTCGGGAATCAAGGCTGGCGCGTGATTCATAGGGTGGATGATTACACTGGGCGCAGGCGAACACCTCAATAGGTGCCAATGACGGCTGGTGTGTTCAAAGCATACGAACGGCGCACTGTCCATTCGTTTAGGGACACACTCGACGATTCGTTGGGTCGGATAAAGACCACGTCATTTATTCTACCGGTCTCCGTACAGAATGTAGAAGTAGTGAATAGGTGGGTACTAAGATTCCACGCGGCGCTAGCCATATTCACAGCCACAGCAGAGGTGACCACGCAATTCACCACCTGGTGGTAAATGCCGTGGGCCACGAAGACAAGGTCCCCGGTATCGGATCTGATGACGGAGAGTTATAATGTAGAGGCAGAGAGCTCCCCTCACCCACGGCTCCCAACGTGGATTCGGTATTTGCCCCCCCCCTCTCCCCTCTCTTAATGGCGGTTTCCAGGTTCGTTCCAGGCAAAAAAGCCTCGAATAGGAAAGCTATTGGCTAGCTAATATTTGTCACCTGGATCATCGACCAACATTGGCATTGTAAGTAATTACGCATAAGCAGTGCTGAATCGCAGGTTGAGGACTCCAATGATTTTTGGCTCTCAATTTTATAATCTAGCGGCGTAGTCGTAATTTTTTAACGTATATATTATCTTTGCGAACACACGAATGTAGTCATTATATTGATTTATTAGACTTTTGATTATATGAATAATATGATAATATTCTATATTAGATGATTTTGTGAATTACGCATTCATCAAATAGCTTGGCACTTTACATGCCTCTGAATAAGTAGTGGTTATTTGAATTATGAAAATATGGAACGATTTAAAATATAAAATATTGTTTTTAATATTCTTAATTATTATATAAATTAATTTTTTATTAAAAATAAATATTTTTTTAGGTTGTAGAATTGATTGGCAAAGAAGACATAAAATTAAATAAAAAGCAACTAAACGAATTGATTGAACTTATGGAAAAAGAAGAAGTACTCGAAGTAGAAGATCAAATTCAAAAAGCTTTAACTAAAGAATGTAAAGTTTACGAAGATGATAAAATGGACGATGTCTTTGAAACTTTTAAAAATACGTCAAAAAGTACAGTACCAGCAACAATGACACCAAAAGAAAATGATTTGAAAGAAGAAAAGAATAATGATAAGGAAAGCAAACAAATCGTCCAATCCTCGCTTCTAAAACATACGAATCCCATTCATGGCAAATCCTTAACTTCAAATGCATCAGCGACATCTAAGAAAATTAAAGATTCAAATCAAATGTAATTTTAAAAAAAAATTACCTAAGTTCCTTTTGATTATTAAATTTCAGTTATATTTATATAAATGTATATGAATTCTGCAACCAGAACAAATGGTGATAATGTATTGAATACTAGTTTGTCTTTACAGACATTTATTATAGTAAATTTTGCATTACTATTTAGTTGTATAAAAACAAAAATGCCTATTTAGGCTTAATAGCTATAATTATAATATTATTGTTATATTACGGAAATACTTTAAGGAAAGGAATATTATATTTTGCACCAAGGGAAACAAATGGTCTGTGCGGTATCTACAAATATGTTTATATAAAAGAATAATTATAATTATTAAATAATTTTTATATTATGAACAGAGCTTACAGAAGGATGTAGTATATTATTCATTAAGGGAAAACAGTATGCTGTATGTGACAAGCTCTAGAAACTCGTTTCTATTCTCCGTTTAGCTAAAACTACTTTTGCTAAAACTTCATAGAAACATGTTTTTAGATGTTAAAAGTTCGTATTACGTGTTTTAAGGAAATTCCCGTATGGATGTGTGTGTGTGTATGTATACCGTGATATTTTTGAAACTACTCAGTCAATATCAATCAAATTTGACATGCATATCTTTTTTTGGATTCTGAATTCGGAAAAACATTTCTTTTTTAATTTTTTCAATTACTTTTTCTTATGGCCATTTTTATATTTTCGAAAAATATTATATTCTTTTTTTTTCAATCATTTCATTGTTACAAACAATTCAGCTAAAATGCATTTAAAAGATAATAAAATGACCTATTTTTTCCCGTTTGGTCCTCGGAATTGACCGCTCCGTTCGGCAGATAAAATGAAGAAGGTGATTTTTTTTAAATTCATATCTCTGAAACTAAACATCATAATCTTACGAAAAAAATATCTTGATATGTTACGTGTCAAACTATATTCCATTAAAATTTCAAGTGATTTGACTACTTATTTTTTAGCAATAAATCGAAAACTGATAAAAATGAATTTATTTTTAGTCTTGATTAAGGACGTAGAATGGTCTTATTGCACTTGAAATTTTGGAAAAAGATAAATCTTTTGATTACCTCGGCTTAGTAGATTGTGTACCGAGGGCGTAAAATTGGGGGCTCCGGCCCGAGAAGGAGTTTTCGCCCGAGCGAAGCTAGGGTGAAAGACTCACACGAAGGCCGTGAATCTCCAATGCGTCCTTAGTGCACATGCTATTTTCTGCCTCCAAGGGCGAAAAATGCGTTAAAAATGTCTATTAAACGATAAAGAAATATATATATCGGGCTGGAAAACCGAATGAGAATAGCGAGCGGGAATTGGCCATTTTACGCCCGCAGGGGCAGAAAAGTTCTTTTCGCAGCTTATGAAAACGATTAGTTGAAAAGATAGTTTGGAGAAAGCTACGTGCCAATAAATTGGTAGCGGTTTTTGAATGCAATGTACAATTAGCATATTTACACATCACTCGCAAATGCTTGCTCGGTACATCAACTTTTGAATATTATTTTAAGAATATATAATTCTTTTTCGAAGACATTATGTATTTAATGAAATCTTAACAACAAATTGTAATAAGTGTTTTTTATAGAATCAGTGAAATAGAAAAGCGACTTTTTTATAGAGATACTTTAGAAGAAGTATGGATATATCGAATGTGTCCAATCAATGACAACATGCATCTTAATATAATAATAAGAACAAGATCTTTCAACATGCCACCCGCAAAGTTCATATAATTAGCTACCGAAGCGGGATGGGAGGGGGTAAAGAGAATTTAGAGATAAAGTTACGCTTACAACTATATAATATAGGTAGCTATATGCGATTAATAATTAATCACATATGTCTCCCTATATTATATAGTAAGCGTAACTTTTTCTGAGAATACCCTCTAACCCTCCTATCCACTTATTTTCTTAGCATTTTGCCCCTCCACCCGTCTGTAACTCTCCATATTCCATCCAGCGTCTCCACTTAGGCTATGTTATATATTGCTAGTTCCTTTTTTTTAACATTCACTAACGTTATTATTATTATTACTTATGATTACGTATGAAATATAATACTTTTATGCTATTGCATTGTAAAATAAGGTTTCATTAACTGTCTGATTTAATACATCAAATAATTATACAGATTAGATGAATAATGAGCCCAAAAAGGTATTGACAGTCCTCAAATTCGTACATTGTTCGCAGATAAAAATTTTGTTACAAAAATTAACCCTACAGAGAAGGCTAAATGATCAAGTTTTCAAAAAGTCGCTGAAACTTTCTTGGGAAATCAGAAGAGTGAGAATTACAAAACTTTGGTTGACGATTTTTTGGATAACTACAGAGAATTGGATTGCTTAATGAATTTAAAGTTGCATCTTTTACACTTACATCTTGATTACTTTCCAGAAAACCTCGGAGACTATAGCCAAGAACAGGATGAATGATTTCATCAAGATATCAAGGAAATAGAACGTCGATATTAAGGAACGTGGGATATAAATATAATAGCAGATTTTCGTTGGATCCTTAAGCGGAAAAACGAGTACACAAAACATAAAGAGAAATACTTTGCATAGATATTTCGAAAACAAAAGGGTTCGTTATAGAAGAAAAAAGGAGTAAATTTCTAGGTCTTATATTTTCAGTTTTCCAAATGTTTAAATCTTGTTGTAATGTGATTTCGAAAACCAAATTTTTAAAATAAGGTTAAAGTTTGATCTATATCAGACTGTAAACTTTTCTGTCATTTCAAAATCTGCAGTCAGAAATTAATTTCTTTAAAAATAAACATGTTTGACCTTCAAATGCCCTTGAACGCTACGTGCTGGGGTCAAACAGGCTCCGGCTTTGTATTCAGCGCATCAAGATACATAGAAATATATTTTGTTTCTGATACAATCCACTTTTTTTGTTGTCTGTGCTTTCTTTATCGATGTCCCTTACAATGTCTGTCTTTCTTCAATTACATTTTCATTTTCCTCTGTTCTATCAAATACATCATCACCAATTTCATTTTCAAAATCAAATTCATCTCCTCTACTCGACTCGAGATTCAGTACCAATACATTTCTCGTTTCTTTTGACAACATCGACGTATCTCGCAAATATCATTCTACCATTTAATATAACTCTATATCCTACATTGAGAAATAAAACAAAATTTAACGTGAGCGGTTCAGTACCAGGTTATCAAGTAAATCTAACTCAAGTAAAGTTGCTCGCGTACTGTCAATTGAATGAATAGTTCGGCAGTTAACTCCATCATAGAAACTTTTGCAACCGACGACATTTTATAACGTAACAGATTAATTACACCGGCACACAAAAAAAGTGGTCTGTTCAAGAAACCAGACCTATCTATCCTTATGTATTTTGACCCGGTGAATCCGAATCCGAGGCCAATTTTGCCTATACACCCACAAATTTTCGTTAAAATCGCAAAAAACCGCTAAAATTGCGGAAAATTATTATAATTTTCATAGAAAAATAAGGCATGAGCTGTAAATATTTTTGTGAGAGTATGGTGTACATGGTTTTTATGTATTTTGACGCGCTGAAAACACATAGAAACTTCCGCCCTCACTGCGGAATTAGGAGGTTAATCTGGTGGAACCTGTTTTTCCGATTCCCTTGGGCGCAAATTTAGTGTGTCGGGCAGTACAAAATCCGAAGTTGTACGCATATGCAGCTGCCTGAGGATTTTTATATTTTTAAGTGAAAAGTAATGCATTTTTTTTAATAAAAAAATTACGTTTTTAAACAATAAGACTGACGATGCTTATTGCATTATGCTCATATATATTTTTATTTCAAAGTAACTGGTCAATTTTTCATACCCTGGTAATATTTTGAAATATTCGGTTTAAATTTTATATATCTATTTGTATTAAATCATTAAAAATTGTATTCAAAATCTCATTAATAAATAAGAATTCAAAATACGAGGATTGCAGTAGGAAGCTTGTGTTCTTAGGTTAGAACGCTCGATAGCGCAGATGGTTATCAGCGCTCGGTGGCGCATCCGCTCGCGCAGCTCTTTGCATCTGAAAAACAGGTTCCAAGCCTCCCGGAAAAGATGCGCTAAAGCACGGCGCTGAAATATCCGTGCCTTCTCCGATTTAAGTTATTCTTTCTCTAAAGTTTTTTAGTGAACAACGCGAGAATTTACCCTGTTATATTAAGCATTTTTTTCCGTGTACATCTATCTATAAAATCATTAAACCATTTTGATAACAATATGATAATGGTAATTTTAATGTTTAAATTTTAGCTACTGGAGAATACAAGTCATTCCATTTAGTACTTCACAATTGGTACTTCACATTTTATTTCTTTATTCATAGCCTCTTTCTATAAAACATAATGATTTCCATGTAAAGCTTCTTCATATGTTTTCGCGCGTACAATGTTTACCTTTATATAATACGTGTCGGATTGGCTATATCTGTCGGGTTGTTTTCTTTCCCGTAATGACCTTCGTAATTAAATTGTTTAATAATCTATATTTTTGTCTGATCTGTTGCTTAAATTTCTATTTCTTCCATTTCTCGTTTGTTTCTTTCGTTATTTATTACATTTTCAATAACTTCGTTTGATTCAGAGTTTTCATCAATATTTTTCACAGATTTATTATCACTCTCATCATCACCTTTAAATGCAATTGAATTTTCATTTTCATCTACAAACTCTATGTCTTGCAACTATTGTATTATTATTTACTAAAAATGTATCCAACTTATTCATAAGCTACGAGTATAGCTTTGTCGACTTTCCTATCCGATTTTGGACTGTCTCTTTATATCAGGAAAGATACTTTACTCCCGTATAATTTTAAATTACTAATGTTAGGCTTTTTCTCATAAAATATTTCAAACGGAGTTTTATTCTAGCTCGTATTTGTTATAGGACTATTGTTTAAATGCGCTGCGCCTCTTACAATTTCCTGCTAATACTAAATATTTAATTTTGAATCGGAAAGTAACCATCTAGCCGAGTTCATTATTGTTTAATTATAGCTCGTATATATATGGCAGATATATCTAATACAATACCTTTTTTGCTACCTAAGTAGCAAAAAAGGTATTTATAAAATCAAGTTTGTTGTTGGATTATATAAATCAAGTACCTACTAGTACTTGATTTATATAATCCAAAAAGCCATTATGTACTTCATCTTTTGATTTTACCGTATACATTAAAGCACATTTACTGTGTTACGTGTGAGGGTCGATGTTTTGTTCTCTGTGAGCTATTAAGCTCACGATTGCTGCGAAATATCGGGGCGATAAAATAAATGCAAATAGATTATCGGTGAATGCGTTTGTTTATTAATTGTCGTTAACAGTGTATGAGTTATACTAAAAAGAGAAACGCGTGTTTAGGTGACTCAGAGAATACATGGCTCTACTTATCCGATTCGGGTCTATGTGGTCTCTGAGTCAAACGTTCGGTTGAGCCGCGTGGTAGTTAACGTCGTCGAATAAGAGCCGCCATGGTAAGAGTGCGAATCCCTCCGCGCATCCCCTTTTATAGTCCTCTAGGTGCTACGATTTCCTGTCCGTACTATCGTCCTAAATCGTGAGAGGGATGACGCGCTGAGTCGGGGGATTCGGGCTTCGGGGCGAATCCGTGCTGTTGCCACGCGCGGATTTGGCGACTCATGCAGAATTGCATTCTAATTAGCGACGCCATATGCATGGGACCCGTCACACGTAACACATCCTTTGGGTCGCTACTGGGCAGCCTCGCCCGTAATTTTTGCAATAAATTCTATGAACCAAAAAAAATTTTTTTATACTTTTGTATTACTTTTTTCCGTCAATTTGCAGTTTTATCCCTTTGATGTTTATTAATTTATCCCGAGTCAAGATAAAGGTAAGTGCTTTTATTCTCATTACCCCGCAGTAGTCTAATTTATTATGCGTTTCCTCTGGTTTCAAAAAAATTCCTAGTTTTGGTCGAGCGGTTCTGTGGTTGTGTAACGTTTTTTGCTTAGGTTGGTCGAACGGTTTTACAATATAATGTTTGTCTAATGTGTAGATGTTACATTTATATGTGTGGTGTAATGTGCCATAGGCCGTGCTATATGCTCTCGCTTATTTTAAAATCAATTCTTGAATGGTTGTCTGCGTTGTCCCAAATTCTCATCCTTTTCAGGGTTAGCGTAGAATCCGTTGGCATCAGGGCTGTGTTATGTCCTAAACCAATAAAGGCAGTCACCGGATAGGAACTTCAAAGGTTGATCGACTCTAATAAGCACGGACAAGGACAAAGCTTGGAGACGCAAGCTTGAGCCTCGCCGGTGCCTGACTACCTTAGCGATGTAAGAAAGAACAGCCTCCAGTTGCCACTGGGAATTCTTTAGAAAATACGATAACCTACCCTAATCTACAAGAGAGAGAGAGAGAGAGAGAGAGAGGGAGAGGGAAAGAGAGAGAGAGAGGGAGAGAGAGAGAGAGAGAGAGAGAGAGAGAGAGAGAGAGAGAGAGAGAGAGAGAGAGAGAGAGAGAGAGAGAGAGAGAGAGGGAGAGAGGGAGAGAGGGAGAGAGAGGGAGAGAGGGAGAGAGAGAGAGAGAGAGAGAGAGAGAGAGAGAGAGAGAGAGAGAGAGAGAGAGAGAGAGAGAGAGAGAGAGAGAGAGAGAGAGAGAGAGAGAGAGAGAGACTACTGTTGCTCCTGGGTTATCTTCTCGTCCTCTCAGTAGACTTTGGTTTGGCTTCCGAGTGAAACGATAAGGGAACAGGAACCAGTGAGGACTGAGGAGTTGAAATTCAAATCAAGTCGAACCTTTGAATTTCTACGTTAATATTTATTCACTTCTTAACAACTTTTCCTCAGCTCTCACTGGCGACTAACTAAGAATTTATAAATTGGTTACGAGAGCGGAGAAATGACAACGAAGATCTTTTTAATAGATTAAAAAATGATTTTAACACCGAAAATTCTTCTAAGTTCAAACAGAGCTTCGCGCGCGATGAAGGTTCAAGACAGAAAAAGTTTTTTCTACCTGTTGCCGGGATCTTATATACCCTCGAGTCGACGACGATCTACTCTTCTTTTAATTTCTAGAAGGGGTAGTGTATTAGACCAATTGAAGAGCCTAGATGCAGCTTCTCTCCTTATTTAGAACTTTTTATGCGTGTGACTTTGCATGGTGGACCAATCAGAAAACCAGAGTAAAATACTCTCTTCTAGTACATCTAGTGCCCTTGTGCTCTTCTCCTGTCAACTCGCCTCTGATTTACTTTTCCTTATATACAGATTCATAGAAGCTTCTTCTATGCATTTTAGCCGACTCGCACCGTGACCTCTTTGGCGGCTCCTCGAGCTTCCAGCGCGCATGACTTATGTGTCACTTGCCGATAACGTTGCGCTCTCCGCAACTTCCTTTATTGCTCGTGTATCATTTTCGGGTACGCGCGGTCCATAATGTACAGTAGGCTTCTTGTATTTTTTTTTATATAGCAGCTCGATTTTGTCTGCTTAATTCCCTGCCGCATAGTCGTAGTGCCTGCATGCATATCGATGTGTTCCGCTTGGTCTCTTGCCGTAGAGTCGTAGTATGTGCGGGCATATCGGTGGACTCCGCTTGGTCTCTTGACGTAGAGTCGTAGCGTGTGCGTGCATATCGGTGTTCCTTGCCTGCTCTTTTGCCTCTAATTCTTCTTCGTTATTGTTCTTTCTTTTTATCATTGTTGCTTTAGTTGAATCTATTATTATTACTGATTTCTAACGGATTTTACTTGTCAATATTCGAATTTAGTTATATTTTTATGTTTACTTCGCCTTACATTGTCATTTTCTCACCTCTTGTCTATTCCTTAATTAATACGGTCTCATCCCAATCGCAAGTACCATATTTTATGCCATTGAGTGTGTTTCGCGATTTGTAACACATATATCTTTTTTTATACGCTTCATCCTACCGGGGAAATGTTAATCAACTTATTTATTAATAATTAATCTTATCAAATGCATTTTACAGCTGGCTGGACAGCTAGTCTACTGGTTGCGGCCAGCTGCTGGAGGTTTGGGAGGCTGAGACCGGTTGGCGACAGCGGGAGCTAGTAAAGGCATCTGCGTGGGTGTTACACAAGCTTGTGCGTGTGTTTCCTTATTTCCTGAAATCAGGCTATCACGAATTAGTAGCGGGGCCCCCTTTTGGTGAGAACTTTCCATATTATTATTATTATTATTAATGTGATCGTACCGGTCTCGGAATAAGCTACTGTAACATCCAACGATGCTACCGCACTTATTAAAAATTATCACCTTTAGCCTACACTTTCGTGCAATAGCTGGGTGCTTTGATTGTTTGAAGATACTTTTGAGAATTAATGGAAAAGAAAGAAATCTAATAGAATGACCCGGTTTAAATCGGTTCAGACTATTAGATTTATAGTAAGAAGGGGATATAATCAAACCGGTATTATTTAAATTATTATTTTTTTTTTTTTTAATTTTAGGTTAATACTGACGCGAGCGGAATACGTTTACAAATTATATTAATGCGAACTAAGCGCGTATAATAAAAATGCGTACCAAGCGCGGATATATAATTGAGCTACTCAGGCTCGTATTCAGAGGTGAACTGAGCTGTTGCTGAGAAGTGCGTCCGCTCGTAGGGCCCAGACTCATCCCTCCTCGATGTACTTGGGCGTAATTCCGCCTAGACGCCGAAAATTAGCCAGTGAGAAAAGCCGTTATATCCGAGTTTTCCCTCACTTACGCCGAATTTTCGCGTCTCTCCTCCTCCGCAGGTCCGGTCATGCCCTTCGCTCCTCCCACACTCTCTCCCCTATGATTGTAGTTCGTTTACACGCCGCTTCCGATACGCATGCCAATTTGTATAGAATTTCCCAAGTATTTCATTTATTATTAATAAAATTTGAATATGACATTAAATAAATATTTCAGTATTATAATTTCAATACTTGTGAAATCCTATTCAAATCGATACCAAACAACTATAGCTAAGACTTAATAATAAAACCCTTCTGCGCATTACCTCTAAAAAATATTTTAAATAAATGAATTTACTAATGAAATTTATATATTGCATTCGCTTTTAACTTCAAAATTTATTTTAAACAATAAAAAAAAATTAGAAATGCATCTTTATAACAACCGTAGCTTCACACCGACCGGTTATTATAACTCTACAAAAATTTCATATTCTATTGTAAGAACCGTAGCTTCACACCGACCGACTGTCACAACAAAATATATGATAAAAATTGAAAATAAACAAATAGACATTTGATCCATCCATAAATTATGCACAAAAAGCGAACTGTATAAATCGAAAAATATACTTTTGTTATGTGACAACTTTGCGATATTCACATTCGAACAATTATTTTGAATATGAAATCAAGAAAGTTCTGCATATAAAAAGCACAGCGAGACTCGAGGCCACAAAAGTATCAGGTAGCCAAGAATCTCGCTGACCTAAACAGTTTCCCTTCCACTGCGCAAGACCGCACGTGCGAAGCCACGCTGCAGTCTTGAACTTTCGACAGGTCCCGTAAGGCCTAATGAGTGCGACGAGTGCAGACGCACTGACGTCAACATGGGAAAGTGGAGCTTGGAGACGCGTGGGAGGTCCGGATATACTTCCGAAGCGTCCGCAAGCCACGCTACCTCAGGCACTCCGACTCGAGCCGAGCTGCCGAGCGGACGACTGTTTTCTTTAATAGTTTTTTCCTCATTTTTATTCAAATTGTTTAACACATTTTCTATTTCTCAATTTTTTCTCAACTGTTCATTAAAATCACTCGTGTTATTTAAAATTAACCTGCGGCGGCGATTCCTTTTCCTTCGGATATATATATACACAGATATAAGAAAAAATCATAATTGTGTACAAAAGGACCAAATAAAGCTAAGATTATTTCTGAAGTCATATTTTGAATACAAAGACGCGGGACTGAATATCTGGAAAGAATATGAAGGGATTTTAAATAACTGTAGAAAGGTTTTAAAATCAGATTTTTAGTCTCATTAATTAATTTTATAATTATATTAATCAATTATGAATTTAAATCAAATTTTGCTATATGGTTCAGCGTAAGAATAATAAAGATTGTTTAAAAAAAAAAGAAATGAGAATTTAAACAATCTTAATGCACAAAAGGTCCAGTTTTATTCCAAACATTCTTTGATTCAACAATAAATTTTGGAAGAGTTATCCCTGTAATATTTTTATGTGCGTTTAACAATCATACTACAACTAGCATTTCACTCCGTTTAAAAAGGTTTTGAAAGGAAATTGTGAATAATTGTAAAATAAAATTAGAAGGGAAGGACCCATTTAAAATAAGCGTGCCCAAAAATTTTTTTTATATATGCGAGGTGTGAATATACAAAATTTATACGTACCAAAAAGATTCACCTATATCTGGTCGACCAGCAAAAACAAGCTGAATTGGTATTTCCCAGCCACAGTCGTGCCAGAGCGTAACTTGACGCAGGTGTCCTACAAAAGTGAAAAGTCCCAGGGAACGAGACTTGCTTCATTGCACCTATATGAGAATGGTCAAGTAGATAAATATTAAAACATAAATTATACAATGTTGTTGAATGGCTGACAACAAATTGGTGAAGCTATTCACATTTGCAAAAAAAAAAAAAATCTTTGCATTCAAAGAAAAATATTGGAAGGCACAGAAGTTTTGTTGTGACGTACTGACGTTCATGGCCACCGATATAAATGAATAGAATCAAATAAAAATATACACACAAGGATATTTAACCAACTTGTCCAATTTCACTCGTCTCTTCCTAATTTGAGCGTTCTGTGGAGACATTAGACAAGTTTTCGAAGCCTCAACGCTTGATGTTGATAGACAAGACTGACTGCGCCAAACTCCAACCTTTTGGACCAATACCGTGTAACTAAAACAAAAAAAAATACACAATTTACACAAAGCAACTTGCTCTTGTGCTAAATTGGCGAGATACAGATAAAATATAACAAAAAGGGAATACTTATCTGACTAGAAGCAACAGGTTGCACTGCGTATAATATACTGGCTCGGGTCCTTGAACACTTTTATTCACAACTTTGGTTTTAACCAATTAAACAATTTGAAACACACACACACGAATAGAGAAAACATTCGCGAATCCGCAGATTATGGGTTTCGTCAATAAATAACGCGTTTTACACAAGATACTTCGATAAAAAATACGCAACGCGCGAGGAGGTTAAACGCGCATTACATAGCGTGTAGCAGTCGACGCTTCGTGTTTGTTCAGAGCAAACACCAGCGCAGGCGTGGAACTAGACGCGACACTAGGGAGACTATAGTGGTGTAGGCCTAGTGACTTGGCACCTCTACAGCGGCCATTTTGGAAGAGTATAGAACGCGCGCGAAATTCAAAGTACAGTTCATGTAAAATTCACATATTAATGATGTTTAGCAATAAAAATTAACAAATTATTATAAATGAATTATCAGAGTGTCAATTTAGACAAATAAATAATTTTTTTTTTGACAATAAAATTAACTTGGGGCATTTTACAATTTTAATTGTTTTAGCTTATTACAAAGAGGATTTATTGCATATTGTTAAAATAAAAGTCGGTGTTTTAAATAATAAATTCGCTCTTTTGACCATTTTTACTTAATTGAATTATTTCAATTTGAAAGTGCAAAATTTTCATTTATTTCAAACCAGGAGTGCAACAGTGATTTTCATTGAAGTTTCCTTTTTTTTTTTTGAGCATTTGTTAAGGTAATTTTAGACTAATACACTTTGTTTATTTTTTTTAAAAAAAATTCTTCATTGGCTGACGAATTTTCTATCTTTTCCTTTGGGTTACTTGCAAAAGTAACTATGCATCATATACCTCATAAGTCAGCTTATTAGCGGGTTCTGCTTGGATCTGCTCAATAGCGGTCACTCTATATCCTAAGGTTTGCTCAGTAGCAACCTGATCCTTTGGTCTGCTTAGCAGCGACTACTCTTGTGAATCCTGAGTCAGCTGAGTAGCGGCTCTCCTTGGACCAGCTTAACAGCGGTCATTGTATCCAATAAGACACAACCCTTGAAGGAAGAAAATTTTCCAGGCAGAGAAAAATTATTTAACAAAAGAAGATCAGGAAAAAAATATTTCTTGCAAAAATTATTGTTTGAAAAGAAAGCATTAGAGAAAAGGCTCAAAGAAATAAATAATCAATTGCACAATTATTACCGGGAAGACAATAGAATAAACACGAATCATAATAAAGTTTTTGAGAATAATTTAAATTTTCAATCTGAAGTAAGCAAAAAGTTTAGTGAACTTTTGGAGTTTGCTTTAAAAGAAACGAATAAACACAAAGCCAATTAATTTTTTTTTTTTTTGACACTAGACCACATTTAGTCGTCCTTGAACCAGTTTGAGGTATTTCCTGGTGACCTTGCACCCACACTTTAGCGACCCATAACCCGATTGAATGGGCAATCCCAACATCTAAACCCATTATAAATCATTTCCTTTTGAAAGAAGAAAAAGGTGACGGAGATCAGATTTTGCTCATTCAGAATTTTCATATAAAAATACAAGAAGAGCATTCAAAATGAATCTCGGCGACGAAACAAATGCCAGAGGTGCTAGAGCAACAAATGCAAATGCATCCGATTCCAATTTCATGCTAATGAATAGCATGGCAAATACCTTTGCGCTCATGAACTGCATAAGCGGCATTCCAACTTTTGATGGCAAGAGAAGTCTTAGAGAATACATTCAGGACTTAAGAAATGCAGCGTCTCTAGTGAGTGAGGATATACAACCACAGTTTTTACAGAATGCCTTGCACAAAATCACCGGACCAGCAAAGAAGAGTTTAATCAATAAACAAATTACCACAGTAGAAGAACTCATAGCACATCTAAAGCAGAGATTCGGACCAGGAAGGAATTTTAGCTATTTTAATAACAAAATTCAGAATGTTCGAATGAGAGAACATGACACCGTTGGTGATTTCTATGATGAAATCAACGTTTTGCTTGGCAGTGCAAAAACAGCACTCCAAGAAGAAAAAAGCAATAGTTATAGGAAAGAAATGATGGACCCGTTGAAATCACTTGCAGTGGATATATTCATAAAAGGCCTACCTGCCAATTTAGCGGAAAGAGTTGACTATAGCAAACCGGCAACACTACGTGAAGCCTATGAAGAAGCTGTACGCCTAGAGACGAGGATGGAGGCCAAAATAATCCCAGACTCCAGACCATACCGTGGCAGGACTTATAGCTACAACAATCCCAGATTATATAGTGAACCACGGACTGGAACGAATTACAGAAATAACAGAAGATACAATGACGAAGATCAATACAGGAATACTCAGCATAGAGAACCTCAATACATAGGTTACATAGAGGAACGATACGAGTATGAAGAACCTGAATACATTGCCTATGTGCAAGATCGATCGAGAAATGCACCACGTGATGGATATTCCACCAACCGCCGCCAAACAAATGGTTATCAACAAAACCATTACCAGGAGAATAATTACAGAAATCCGAATTATGTAAATCGTTACAACAATACAAATTATGGAAATGGATTTCACCAGAACCAGAACTACAACGACAACCGACAAGAGAACAATCGTTGGCGTGAAAGTAATAATCAATCCTACAGAGCGAGTCAACGAATATTCAACCCACAAACAGGAAGATATGAAAGTATGCAGAATCGACCCGACAGACGGAATACCAGCAATTGGCGCAATGAAAATCCCAGATATGACAACCAAAATGATAGGGACAATTCAAACTACCAGCAGGCTCGTCACGAACCCAAGATGACGAGCCAAAATCAAAAGTACTCGAGACAAAACGATCAACACACACCAAGGAATATGGACCAAGCAAATTATCAGAGACAGATGCAGGAATACAACCAGAATCGAGATTTGAATCCCAGAAACCTGCAAGAAAATCAGACGAAAGCCCCAGTAATGGCGATACCAACCAAACCCGAGAAATCGCGAGGATGTGTTCCACGAACTGTAAAGGACCTGAAAACTATAACTGGGAAGATGGAGAGGCAACAGCTGTAAGAATAAGGATACCCGAAGGAACACAGCGACCGTATTTGGACTTCATGATAGACAATGGCGCAACTTTTAACCTAATAAAAATCGGAGCTCTGCACGACGACTTACCAATAAGCATTGAAGATGCCAGAGAATTAGGAGGCATCACAGACCAAACAGTGGGGACAGCAGGATCAGTGTACCTGGACATAAGAGGAACCCCAGTAAAATTTCAAATAATACAGGATGATTTTCCTATTAAACAAGATGGCATGTTAGGAAGGAATTACCTAAAGAAGGAAGAAGCAGTAATCTCCTACCATAAGAATGCTCTCATGGTAAGTGGTGATGTAATGCATCCCATACCGTTCATAGTACATGAAGAAGAACATAACCCAAGGAATCTAAGAAGAGGTTATACATGCAAACAAGCAAATGAAGTACTGAAAGTGGAAATGAAAATTGATGACGAGAGCAAATGTATGGAACAAAATATGGAGAACCAAGAAAATGTTACCACGGACAAAGTAAAATACATGATAAAAGCTAGAACTAGACAAGTAGTTCAAATTAACCTAATTAAAAGTGACTTGAAGGAAGGCTACATTCCCAGAACAAATGTAGGAAATGACAATGTATTTCTAGGTGAAGGTGTAGTCTATAATGTAAACAATACCTGCAAAATGGTGGCCATAAATACAAGTGAACAAGACGTAATGATAGAGGTAGATCCAAAAGAATTAATACCTTTCGATATTGGACCAGACTTTCTACAAGAAACAGACAGTGATTTTGATGGAGATGCAATTGTTGACCAAATTAAAAGATTAGAACGAGTGAAGGCATCAATCAGAAGAAATCATTTGAATAAAGAGGAATTAGAAATTGTGGACCACATAATAGAAGATTTTCTGGATCGATTTCTATTGCCAGGAGACAGACTCCCGTGCACCGATATGATCGAACATCATATACATTTAGAAAATAGCGTACCTATAAACACCAAACAATACAGACATCCTCCTCAACACAAACAAGTTGTAAGAGAAAGCGTAGCCAAAAAGCTCAAAGACAGAATTATAAGAGAATCCAATTCTCCCTGCAATTCACCCATCTGGATAGTACCCAAGAAACCAGATAGTCATGGCAACCCAAGATGGCGCATGGTAATTGACTTTAGAGAGCTAAATAAGAAAACCATCAGAGATGCATAATCGTTACCCAACATTGCGGACATAATGGATGAACTGGGAGGAGCAACCTATTTTTCGATATTTGACTTGGCCAGTGGTTTCCAACAAATACCGATGGCTCCTGAAGATTGTTATAAAACAGCATTCACAACGATAAATGGACATTATGAGTACACAAGAATGGCTGAAGGATTGAAGAATGCTATGGCGACTTTTCAACGTCTCATGGAAAAGGTTCTCAGAGGACTACAAAATATTGAAATGTTAGTATACTTGGATGACATCATAGTGTACAGTAAAAATTTAAAAGACCATGAAAGGAGAATACGAAATCTTATGGAAAGGTTGAGAGAAGCAAAATTAGTCTTGCAACCTGACAAGATTGAATTCTTTAGAAAAGAAGTTGGATTTTTAGGACACATAATTAACGCAAAAGGAGTTGAACCCAATCCAGAAAAGGTTTCGGCAATAGCCAAACTAGCCACACCCAAGAGTGCCAAGAATATAAGAGAAGTACTAGGAATGTTTGGATATTACCGAAAGTATATCAAAGACTTTGCTAAAATAGCGAAACCATTGAATGACCTACTAAAGAAAAACGTGAAGTTTGAATGGACCCCTCAATGTGACGAGAGCTTTCAAAAACTCAAGCAATGCCTAATGGAAGAACCCATCTTACAATTCCCGGATTTTGATAAGGAATTCACCTTAACCACAGATGCATCAGACTACGCGATTGGAGCAGTCCTGAGTCAAGAAAAGGATGGATTTGATCATCTAGTCCAATACTTGTCTAGAGCTTTAAATAAAGCTGAAAGGAATTACTCCACCACTGAAAAAGAGTGCTTAGCGGTACTATATGCTCTACATCAGTTTAGACCATACTTACTGTGTCGCAAGTTCACTTTAGTGTCTGACCACGAACCATTAAATTGGATGCATAGCAGAAAAGACCCTGGACAAAGATTAATGAGATGGATGTTTAGGTTCACAGGCTATGAATATACCTTCAAATACAAACCAGGAAAACTAAACAAAAATGCTGATGCGCTTTCAAGAAACCCTCCAGAAACCATCGAAGAGGAAATAAACAAAAATTCACCTAAGATCAAAGTGATGATAATAGAAGAAAAGGCGAAACAAGAACAAGAAAAGGCTAAAAGCAAAGTACCATCACAGAAGACTAGTTTTCGCAACAGAGCACACTCAGCATCGGAGAAGACTACAGTACCCAGAGGCAGAGGTAGACCCATAGGAGCGAAAACAAATAAAGAAGCGCCCAAACTGGAACATAGTGTGGTAGCGCAGAGGACAAGAGCAAAACGTGCTCAGGTAGAAAGCCCAGTCGGACAATACATCAAACAAGGAGGACCAAGCAAAACGTCCAAACCCATTGGTACAAAGAAAACTACGCATACAGAGACGCCAACAAAAACTGAAACAGCAATAACAGAGACAACTTCCATCAAACCACGAGAAGTGCCAGGAAGTTCGTCTGATACAGATTCGGATGTTTCAATGACAGTCAACCCATCCAGGAGATCATGGCTATCGTCAACGGCTAATGAAGATAGCGATCTAGATAAACCACCCATACCAGACCCCAGATACAGCGGATTACGACAACCAGACTCAGAGACTACAGAAGATGAAACCCAAGAAGTACCCGAGAACGAGACATCTTCTTCAGAAGATAGTCAGAATAAAACTATAAGCAATATCGCAATAGACATGACTGCAGCAGAAGATTCTCAAGATGAAGATAATGTAGATAAAGAATCTATAGAAAATCTATCAGTCAGAACCACCCTAACGAAACAAGAAGTAGAAGAAGCTAGCAGGAAGTTTGAAGAAAGTATGAGAAAATATGAAATGGATAAACAAGTTGATATCAATGAGTCAACAACTGAAGCAGATACACAACTGGATATACCCTCACACTTCTCTGACGATGACAATGTACCTGATGATGTGCGTGAAGCAATCTACACATCTGATCCAAGATTTGAGAAAGAAATCGACGTAGACAAAGTCTGGAGAAAAAGTGTTCAAACCCTTATAAAACGAGCACGACAGAAACTACAAGAAGCATCTGGTCAAGAGGACACAGGAAATGAGTCAGATGTCGAAAGCGTAACTGACATAATACTGCCACCAGTGAGAAAGACATTATCAGTCACACTTACAATAAAAAGTGACAGCCGTACCGCCAACAGTACGCCAAGAAATAAGTCAAAGAATCACAAGAAGTTAGGGATATTGAGCGAAATAGAAGCCGAAGAAGGCTCCATTATAGATATAAGATTTTCGAAACCACCAGAACCCACAATGCCTTTTCTCCTACCCACCCCACCAGGTTTAGAGCCCCTAAATAAAGGTCATGACACACGAGAAAGCGAGCAAAAATCCGAAAGCGATTTAACTCGTACCACTGAAAAGACCATGCGAATTCCCAACAACATGATTACCGTGAGAGAATGCCTCACACATAAGCGAGACAATATTGTGCTTTTCCTATCAGCGGATTGTGACAACACGTGGTCCGTTACCAGACTACTCGAAGAAATAGGAGCCATTGATCTAATGAAAATAAAGAACAAAAGACCAAAACCAGGACAAGTCTTAGTCACTCCTTTCAAGAAACATCAAATATTTACTGTAATAGTGAAAGACAAGTACTTCAACACAATAAAAATGGAGAATGTACACAAAGGACTCAAGAACCTAAAAGAAATATTACTCAATAGAAATATCAAGAGCTTCAGAGTAGCGCGAAAAGGAGACATTCTGGACCAGATGGGCTCCCCAACCATCATTGAAATACTTCATGAACATTTCCACAAAAGTGAAATAAGAGTAACAATGTGTTTCGGAAAAGCAGAAGTACCCGCTGAAAAAGACAGAAAAGAAATAATTGGACACCTTCATGACAGCCTGACAGGAGGACATAAAGGAATCAACCAAACGTACCAGAAACTAAGGGAACGATACTATTGGCCAGGAATGAGAAACGACGTTCAAAATTACGTCAGACGATGTGCAAACTGTCAAGAACAGAAAATAGAACGGTTCAAGACGAGAGAACCAATGATCATCACAGACAGGCCAATAGAAGCTTTTGATAAAGTATCAATTGACACAGTGGGAAAATTGAGGATGACACCAAGAGGGAACTGTCATCTCTTAACGATGCAGTGTAACTTAACCAAATACCTAATAGCAATACCCATCAAAAACCTCAATGCAACGACAATAGCTGACGCACTGGCGAAATATCTCATTTGTCAATTTGGAGCTCCGAAAGCCATACTCTCAGACCGAGGGACCAGTTTCTTATCAAGTATAGTAGAATCACTACTGAAGCTATTCAAGATAAATCATCTAACAACTTTAGGCTATAGACCTCAAACAAATGGGTCATTGGAGAGAAGTCATGCTCCACTCATAGAGTTCATCCGAATATACTCTGAAAGATACGATGATTGGGACCACCTAACCCCCTTTGCAACCTTTACATACAATACCAGTGTACACGCAGCCACGAACTTTACACCCTTTGAATTGGTTTATGGAAAGATAGCACGTTTCCCTTTGAGAATACCCTCCGATGAAAAATTAAAAACATATAGCGTTTATATGCAAGACCTAGTACTAAGACTAGAAGAAATGAAACTTTTAGCAGGAGAAACTCAAATAACCAACAAAATTAGGACTAAAGAAAGGTATGACAAAAAGGTCAGAACTTTCAAGGGAAAAGTCGGCGGATATGCTAGATTAATTAAAGAACCCCGCGTCCATAAGTTCGATTCATATAGAAATAAACCACTAAAAATCATAGAATTCGTAGGTCGGAAAAATGTAATTCTAGAATACCCCAACGGAAAGAGGGTCAGAAAGCACATTGACAAACTAAAGGACGTGGAGATGGATTCTGACCTGAATTCTGACTAAATCACATGAATAAAAAGAATAATAAAAGGGACAATATCATTTATGCATGTAAACTAATGGCCATATTTTTACAGGATGAGACACCCGAATATAAACATTATAATAATTTTAAGCATAAGTATGATGACCCGAGGAATACCACAGTATCAACTGGACCCCCTTGACCCGAATCCCGGTATATATTACGAAAAAATGGATCCCATGAAAATCAAGAAGGCCGATTGGAAGATACAAATCTACATCTATGTCGACAACTTCATGCAAATACACAAGCCACTGGATTCTTATCAAATTATTTACAATAACTGCGTAGCAAGAATAGCAGAAAATAAGTGCAAACATGCTTTAGGTTTGGACCTCATAGAACTCAAACACCAGACCTTACGTAGCATACGAAAAGAGATAAACGAAATAATCAAGACCATGGGACATTATAACCACCCAATCACAAGAAACCCCAGAAGTATTCGCACCAAGAGGTTAGCCCCACTAGGCATAGTCGGCACTCTAAGCAAAAGCTTATTTGGTTTAGTCACTACAAATGACGTGGACGACATCAATAAAAACATTGATAATCTATTTCAAGACCAAACCAAAATGGTACAAATCATAGACAAGAATGCACATATAGTCGCAGCCCAATTTGAAGAGTTACACAATATCACTCAAAATCATCAAAAGGTACTACAAAACTTTGAAGCAGTTCTGACCAAAACAGTGAACAACGTGGTCAAACAAGAAGAAGAATTGAAACATCTAGTGGAAATAACAGTATATGTAAGACGTCTGGAATCAGCACTAGATCATTTAGTAAGGAGCAATGAAAAAGTGCTAAATGTACTAAGATACTTGAAAGAAGGAAAAATACACCCTGAACTCTTAACAACCAACATGATACATCAGATAATGACGGACGTGAAGAGAACAAGCGGTAGTTTGGATTTTGCAATACCCGCAGAACACCTAAGTATAGAAGAAATCACGAAAGTATCGGAAATCGATGCCATCCATGAAAATGGCAGGACCATCGCGGTGTTACACATCCCATTGGTTGAAAGAGACCCCTATCAAACATACAAGTTACATGCGGTGACAATACCACAACACAAAGCCAATGGAACCACTGGATTAGCCTTCATAGAGCCCTCACACAAGTATATCGCAATAAGTTCAAATGAAGGAAAATACATAAAATTCGATGACAATCTTGCAACCAAGTGCATTAGAACCCATTACACATCAATTTGCCCAGCATTAGGACCTCTACAGAGTGCTCCAAACGCCCAAGACTGCGAAGCATTAATGTTACTAAATCCTAGTTCTCAAACATTGAAAAACTGTAATGTAAAATACAAAACAGGTACCAAGTCACAATGGAAATACCTAGAGAATGATCAATCGTGGCTATTCTCCACGACAGATCCTGACCAGCTGCGGCTCTCATGTCCAAATCAAGAAGACGCGAAAATAGCCTTAAAGGGAGCCAGTATCATACGTATCTCACCAGCATGCGTGGGCAGAACAGCAGACACCTTAATAATCGGACAAGAAACCAAAGCAAGCCAAATAACGTACCTGTATAAACCAGAAATTGACCTAAAAATACAAAATATGTATCCATCCTTAGAACCTGAAGCCACGGACCTTGACAATGATCTACCACCAACCATCGAAATACTCGGACCCAAATCAGGGTTTGACCAAGCGAAACCTTTAGAACAAATAATCAATGAATTAAATGAGATTAAAGGTCACAAAAGACGGGATCACCATACAAATAATTGGTTGTATGGTAGCGTAACCTTCCAGCTAGTGGTCATCATAATAATTATAATAATGGCAATAGGGATGAAACGTAGAATAACGATGCCTAGAGCAAAATCAAAGTCAAAAAGCAACATCTACCTGGTAGAACTATCAACCCAGAAGCAGAAACAATTCTCATAAGTGACCCAAAACCACCAACACCGAAAGTACCTCGAAATAATTTTCAGAACCGTGCTGAAGGCGACCATTGAGCAAATGATCGCACGGACACTCAAACCCTCATACAATAGACTATTTAGCCTAATATTCTTTAAAAATAATGTTTATTTACAGACCAGGACAACATGAATTCCAGAACAAATACATCCATGTTCTGTGACATTTGTGAATTTGAATATATAGGCACACCACATGCCGTATATGTGGAAGACCACCGAACGGACCCAAAAAGTAAAAGAGTCACACTATGTTTTGGCACAGAAAAGCAGGCAACAAAGGCCAACGAGTTAAAAACATCATTGATAAAACAAAATAAACTTAGACGACGTACCAAACTGATGTCCGAACCATTATCAAGGGAAGGCATACCAACTTCATGTTGATTTCTCTTCTCTTTGAAGTCAGAAGTGCATGTAGTAACCAACATATAGCACAACAAAGAACTCATCAAAAACAGACTATTTTGCCTAATACCCTGGGAAGGCAAAGACAAGGAAAAGGATGAAACATTCTTCAGGCACTTCGCTCAATTCGGACCAATGGTATACTATGAGACCGTACGAGATAAAAAGGGACGCCTATCCTACGGATATGTTCAATACTTCAAAGACCGGAACGCTGAAGAAGCAAGAAAGAAAAGCACTCCTACTTACAAAGCAACTTTTGCAGAACCAAGGAAACAGATACGAGGCAAAACTGAAATGGAAACCAAATTCCATTCATTTTGCAAAAAGAAATAGACCTAGACCTCTACAATTTACACGAAATAACTTGCAAAAAACAGACCATGTGGACCACTTTCAGAGATCCGGAACAGTCACCGCAAAGCAACCAAACACCAACCCTGGACGAACTAAAGAAGACCTTAGCGTATTTAGAAAGCCAGGAAGGAAGAAAAATCGACCGACTAATGGAACCACAAACCCAACCCGTACCAACGACTAAAATAAAAAGCGAAAATGAGAGTGCATGTGAACGGATTAATGTGGACGAATAAAATTTAGGACCCCAAAATAAGTTATAGTCAGAGCATACCCTACCTTATCCCCAATAATCTCGTCCCATCCCGAAATGCATATACAACGCATTCACATAATCATAACATAACATAAGAGAGAAAATTGACAATATCATAGATCATTAAAAAGGCAACCCAAATTGCATGTACTAGGGACCCAATGCATTTTGTATGACCAAGCATGATATGAAATAAGAACTATAATAAATACCCGTACCCAAACCTATATAGTAAAGAATTTTCTTCTCATTTCTTATGTTTCAGAAATGGAGGTCCAACCAACAGAGGTCCTCAAGCAAATAAGGATTCTCAAGGTAGAAAGGCGAGGACCAAAGCAGGCTCTGCTAGAGTTCACTGGGGACCCGAATAAGGTCGCAGAATTGTTAAGGATCTTTGGTATGTGCATCATGGACGTCAAACACCACGAGTCCGTCAACACACACACACCATTAGAGTCCGATACAATGAAGAAGAAGACGCGGTAGCTGCTGCGCTGATGTTCAGCTCAGAAGAAAAACCAGCAAGCACCCAAGAAGACGACCAAAAACAGAAAGCAGGACCACAGCCGAAAGAGTTCCGATCCCGGAACCAACGGTCATAACGGGAGAACTGGACGACACACAAGGGCTACGCTTCTGCGTACTAGTGCCCTTGGGATACTCGACGGAGGAATTCCTAAAAGAATTTATGAAGTTTGGACCAATTGACCACATATATGAAGTGGTCATGAAGGACCAAGAGAACAATCCTGGAATCATAAGAAAAATGGGCTTTGTCCAATTTTTCAAGCATGAGGACACAGTCGCAGCAATGGACCAATGCAACCAGGCCTACAAACCTAGGTGGGCAAGTAGGCGACATCTTCCAAAAGGCCTACGAGTATACAGGAAAAACCACAAAGTCTGCGGACAGATGGCAGACATCAGGAACCAAAAGGACCATGTCAGAATCTGTAGCATGCAGAACCCTGAGGTTTTACAAAGACATTCAACATGTGGAATGGAGGTACCATACAAAAATTGGACCAACCACATGTTAGAATGCAAAATAATTGAGCCTTCCAAATCAACAACTCCAAGGACAACGATTGAGGAAGATGATCAGCCGGACCTCATCTCTTTCGACCAGCAAGAAGATCAACCGGACCTCATGTCTTTCGATCCGTGGGAACAACGTCTGCTGGAAATAGAAGAAACCACCACCACAAAAGCACCAACGAAAACCCTGCTCGACCAGAGCATAGCAGAGGAACAAAATGGAATAACAGTCTTAGTCCCAACAAAAGAATAAAAAAAAAACAATGGGACCAAATCATTGTTTTCCACAGTTTATTTTAATTTAAGATTCTTTTCATAATAAATTATATTTTATACTTTTATAATAAAACCCGGACCATTTAACTCTAAACCCCACCAACCATATCACGAAATAATATATATTGTCAAATTTTAAGCTAAGATATAACACCCTTAGAAATAAGTACTAACAAATGACAATATTCAAACAAAATTTTAATACATATACAATTTATACAATAGAAAATAAGCAATACATTAAGCATAGGAAACTAACAATACTAATGAAACAGGAACTAAGATAGATTGTAAAGGACCCTAGGACCAAATAATCCAGGAACAAGTAAGTGGCAACCGCCAGAATTAAGTTCAATAAGCTTTCTTCACCTTCTTTTTATTCAACACCAAATCAAGGACTTGAAAGAAATGACCTATCCAACAAACCCATCCCATCGTACAAATAAAAGAATGAAATTCATTCGAAAGGTCACACGCCGCACACATGATAAACATCACATAGATCATGTGCGGGACACACTGTGCCAAACTGAGCAAAGGACCAATGAACGTAAAGCACATGTATAAAAAAAAGGGAAGAAGGGAAAACGCATAAACTAACAAGATAAAAAACATATAGATCTTGTTTAGGGTATGACGGCACACCCAAACTAAACAAATGATTGGTAGAACCATCACGCTTACGTGTCATAAAAACTTGCTCCATATCTGCAAAAGCAAAATGCACACTAACAGATCATCCATGTAACACGTTCGCCCTTGTCCTTGATTTGAGATTTTAGTTTTTTTTCATTAACTGATACATTCACACCTTTGAAACTTACTTGTCATGGACCACCAACTGAACCACACTACCCTTAGGACCCGCGAAGTTTGTCGAGGACGACAAACGTTTTCAAGGGGGGGGGGGAGGATGTTATGTGACAACTTTGCGATATTCACATTCGAACAATTATTTCGAATATGAAATCGAGAAAGTTCTGCACATAAAAAGTACAGCGAGACTCAAGGCCACAAAAGTATCAGGTAGCCAAGAATCTCGCTGACCTAAACAGTTTCCCCTCCACTGCGCAAGACCGCACGTGCGAAACCACGCTGCAGTCTTGAACTTTGCACCATCGACAGGTCCCGTAAGGCCTAATGAGTGCGACGAGTGCAGACGCACTGACGTCAACATGGGGAAGTGGAGCTTGGAGACGCGTGGGAGGTCCGGATATACTTCCGAAGCGTCCCCAAGCCACGCTACCTCAGGCACTCCGACTCGAGCCGAGCTGCCGAGCGGACGACTGTTTTCTTTAATAGTTTTTTCCTCATTTTTATTCAAATTGTTTAACACATTTTCTATTTCTCAATTTTTTCTCAACTGTTCATTAAAATCACTCGTGTTATTTAAAATTAACCTGCGGCGGCGATTCCTTTTCCTTCGGATATATATATACACAGATATAAGAAAAAATCATAATTGTGTACAAAAGGACCAAATAAAGCTAAGATTATTTCTGAAGTCATATTTGTGTTCGTCCTTGTTGTCCAAACCATATATAAATAGGCTGGATAATTTCCTTGGTCCAAGACCAATAGAGAGAGGAACAGATCATCAAATAAGAACAAAATAGTAAAAGGTAAGAGACTTTATCACATACAAGTCCGCGTTTCAAATAGAGAGAAGGATCAAGCTGACAGCCAGGAGAGATTCGAGGAGTGGAGTCTCTCCCGTAGCTGTATAGTTGCGTGCGCGAGATCAACTCGTATAATAATTAAATTAATACTGCTAGGTGACTCACAATCACCTAACAACTTTATAATAAAATATATAAAAAATATATTTAGTGCCAGATAATTAATAAATAAATCGCGTTATCAGTTTATAAAATTACAATGACAGTATAAGCTGCAAACAAATTATGCAATTAATATGCAATTAATAATGCAATTCGAAAATTGCATAGTTTATACAACAGCCTGATGAAAAACAATTCTAAATAAATATTTCAAATTTTGAAAAACAGCGGAAAATTCCGGAGTTTATACACAGCTACAAGCGTGCGTATCTTCCAAAATTGTCCCTGCAATAAAAAAAAGGTCCGAGCCTCGTAGGCTGTCTTAATTACGGTTGTCTAGGACGCTGCTCATATCTTAAGCAAACGCAGGTGCTTGTCATAAAATTGCGCTTGGTCCGTCCAGCCAAAAACTTTCCCTTTCCGATTAGTGCGCAAAAAACTTTACTATCACTATTGTAGTGCATCCGCTGATGCTTCTCGTCGATGCGCGCAGCTCAAGAGATTTATGATAGGGCTATCCATCACTCGCTTTCTCTCTTCAGGCCTGCATCTACGAATTTAAGCCGAGGCTAGTCACGTACGCATTTATATATATATATATTAAAAATAAGAGAATTTACCGCAAATATCTCAATATTAGCCTAAACTTTTGGCTTTTTCGATAATTTCGTGGAAATCTCGTCCCGTTCTTAGCGATCGCGTCAGCTTCTCCCTTCGAAGGGAACGAGTTTGTCGCCGAACCAATGTCCAGGGTGTCCTTAATGAGGACTAGCGGGATTTCGTCCGTATTGTTTATTAAGGCGGCTATGTTTAGCTCTGTTTTATTAAATAATACCCTAGAGTAATTGGCGCGTACCTCGCGGGATACTACAAGCCGTATTACATTAGTGCGTGCGGTGCAACCATGCGACAGGCGTAACATGCCGACTTCGTCTATGTCTATCGCGTCGTCCGTTGTTCGTTTGCAATTATAAAACAGTTTTTCTTTCATGTTTGTAGAGAATACCCAGGTGTTTTGGGTGCTCATACACATCCAAAAGATGTCTTTTGACTCAATAAGTTTGATTTTGCAGCCTGAAAAGTTAAGAGGAGTCCTGCAAGTACTTAATTTATTTTCACAGCTAGTATCCTCGTTCACCTCATGGACTGGCTCTGTATCTTTACATTTATTGAGAGAATCTAGGGTGATGGCTATGTATGCTCCTACTCCTTGGTCTAGTGCGAAATACTGATCGTCTGGTCATATGTACGCGAAGGTATCTGACGTGTTTAAGTCTTGTGTTTGATGGGCAGAGCGGAAGCTTTATATAAATCGTAGTAGCTGTAGTTTAGCAGTGGTATTTCTATGTAATACACGAGATGCATGTCTTGAAAAAGAATTGAGATATCAGATATTTTTATTAAATCTGTGATAGATCTCCCGGCTTCTATGAGGGGAAACCATGAGTCGGTTATTGTTTCCTTCGCGAGGGTTGCTGATTTTTTTATTTGCTCTGGCGTTACGAATCGGGGATGTCCTACCCCTTGAGTCGCGAATAGTACTGCGTCAGTTAAAATTTCCATATCTAGTTCGTATTGTAGAACGTTGTCTTCCAGCAGGTTTAGGACTTCTGCGATTTCTTCTTGTTTTTGGAAGCTCGCTTGTTTAGACTGCAAATTGATTATGGCGCCTTCCTGTTCATATGTTTTTTCTTGCAGTATGTCGAATTCCGTATGTATAACTCGGTCTGGTTCGCTAATAACTTTACTAGTTGCCTTGTGTCGTTGGCTATGATGAAGATGCGTAGTCAAATTTTCTCCCTTGCTTCCTCGTCTAGGGTGCCGAATAATGTGCGGCTGATTTTTCCTATTGCCGAGAACCAGGCTCGTTTAGTTCTTGGCTTCTGTGTGGTTCTGTGGTCCAGCAATAGCTCTTTTACCTTGTCGACATTTTTCATTGCCTCTTCGATCTGCTGACGCCTTTGATTTAGTTGTTGTTTATGGACATGATACATTTTTCTGGGTGTAGGCTACTTCTAAAATTCTCCAGCGATGTATTAGGCTGCCCCATCTTGAGAAAAATGCCTTGAGATTTATCCGCTGGATCATTTTCCATGTTGTGCCTGAGGTTGCTAATGGGTTTAGTTTTTCAACTAATAATCCAGGATTTTAGACAATGGCTTTTATGACAATGCTCTAGCTGGTTCTCCTGGGTGTGGCAGACCTGTAAGAGGCTGTCCTATAGTTTTGCATTTTTTTTTTGTAAGAATATGTGTGTATTAGTGCCGCGGTAGTAGCTACTTTGGTTTCTGTTTTAGTGTGTTAGTTGTACCGCCGTATTCATGTGGCTAGCCCTATTATTTTCCTGTTTGCTTGCCTTACATTCCTTATTAAATGTATTATTATTTTCTTCCCTTATGTTATCCTCTATGGGTGTAGGACCGCGTGAGTTTTGTTAATTTACGTGCGTATTTATAATGGTGTTTTTTTTTTTTGCTTATGGCGTGCGTTGTTTGGTTTACAGTAGGTTAAATCGACTTTGCAGTGTTTCGTTTTTTGTTTAAAACAAAAAAGGAACGCCCACGCAGGTTTCGCAAGGCGCGGTTTTCGTATTTCGTCTGTCGGCTCTTGGTTCGGTGATACTTCCTGCAAGAGTTGCATTTTCTGACAGCGTCTTCTTGTTTGCTGGTCTCTTATCTGCTCTCATTCCCAATCTTTTATCCTTTTTTTTACTAATTCGTCTTCATCCTTGTTTTGTTTTCTACTGGTTCCCTGGCGATACTTGCTGGATTCTATGCGTGAGTAGAAGTGACACCTATCACTCCTTATGGCGTTATGAGGGATTGTTAGGGTTTCCCTGTGGAATTTTGATAGGTATAAGTGTGTGCTTTTCCGTTAAGCGCTGGCAATATTTCTTGTCGCTGAGTATTGGCAGTCTGAATGTCAGATCTCATTGAAATCTGCATAAGAGGTATATGTGTACCTATAAAACTTGATGCTGACAGAATTTTACTGTCAAATGTTTTTTATTAATTTTTTGTCTTGTATGTCTATGTGGTAGTTTTGGACTTGTGACATATAGTAATTTGACCCCAGTTTTCCCTATATCTAACGGTTGGTGGCATTTAGAAATATACTTGAGGGCTAAAAATGTTGATAGGGACCTAGTGCAACATTTCTGAGGGGAGTTCTTTTCTCTAGGGCTTCCCTCTGAGATTTTCATCAGAATAAGTGTATGTTTTTCGTTATGCGCTAACAATATTTCATGTTTCGCTGAATATTGCCGGTCTAACTGTCAGATCTGCTTCCGATCGCTCCGCGTCGCTACGTTTGGATAATATTGGGTCTCAATACCAAGAAAACACAGGCAATAATATTTGGCTCTGAATATAATATTAATCAGCTATAGGAAATGAACCAGCCGGGTATCGAGATTCAGAATGTCATTCTGTTGCCCTTCGTCGACACGGTAACTAACCTTGGAGTGGTCATGGATTCTAAACTTACATGGAAGCCACAGGTGGACGCAGTTAGTTGTAAAGTTAACAGAGCTCTTTATGGGCTCAGATCATTTAGATCATGTACCACCGAGGTGTTGCGCAAGCAGTTGGCTGCTGCCTTAGCTGTTTCCCACCTGGACTATTGCTCGGTAGTCTATCTTGATGTGTCGCAGGAGCTTCAGACGCGACTGCAGAGGTTACAGAATTCATGCGTGAGATACATTAGGGGTGTTAGTTGGGGCGAGCACATTACCTCTCATCGAAAGGAACTGAACTGGTTAAACATTAATGATCGAAGAGCCTATTTCGCGGCGGTACATGTATACAAGGCTTATTCCATGGGACAACCGCCGTATCTTTCTACCTTGTTTGAAAGGAACCAGTGCAGGTCCTCGGGTAGGGTGTCAAGGGAACTGGCGATACCGAGATCACACACAGAGGTGGGCCAGAGTTCATTTCGGGTGTTTGGAGCCCGATTATGGAACTCCCTGCCAGATAGAATAAAAATATGGCCTTGCTGTCAAGGTTTAAATTGGCACTGCATAGCCACCTATTGAATGTAGCGAAAGACTGAGTCTGTGTTGGCGAAATTGTATGTAAATTTAATGCTGTATGCGTGGTTTAAACTTTTTTTTTTATTTGTCGATTTTCGTTGCGTTATGTTGGGGTTTTTCGACGCTGCAACTTCCAATTCCTTATTTCAGGTTCGATCCAGTCTTCGTATCCTTTATGAGTTCGGTCGCGTGTTGATTCCTGTGCGTCCTAATCCGGACC
Source organism: Muscidifurax raptorellus (assembly GCA_020010945.3). Taxonomy (NCBI): domain Eukaryota; kingdom Metazoa; phylum Arthropoda; class Insecta; order Hymenoptera; family Pteromalidae; genus Muscidifurax; species Muscidifurax raptorellus. The sequence goes on along the minus strand of JAHUUD020000013.1, from coordinate 1,121,654 downwards.
CGGTGGACACTTGGGTCGGCATCCGTCCGATGGATGAGCCATGTGTGAAGTGACTTGGGACTCGTGGGGCCCATCTAGCTCTCTAACACCGACGCCGCCTAGTCCTACGGCCTCTGCAGAGGGAGGTTTTGCTACTACGCGAGCTGTTTACCTGTCTGATCTACGAAGATTTTATATATCCGTATTATCGGCAGGGCGACAGCGGGCACGCTATCTGCCCGTCATGCGTGCAGCGCTGTGCAGCGCTGTCTTATGTATCGTCCCTACCGCGGTTTGGGAAAATTGGGTCCTAGAAGGCATTGGGTGCCGAATGTTTTTCCCGTGCCGTCATCACGATCTAAGTTGCCCGGAGGTGCCCGTGGCTCATGATTGGCATAGTCACAGCGAACATCGTGTTTATCGTCCGCGGTCTCTGTCACCCGACACTCTTCGTTCTATTAATATACGAGTCTGCGATTATTGATGGTGTTGTATTTTATGTACGTTTTTATTTTATTTGTGGATCTCATTGTAAGTTTAATTATTTTGTACATGGCATAATTATTAAGTACATGGCTTATATTTGGGAGACCTTGATGCTTGTTTATTTAATGTCCCGCTTTGTTCCAATAGCTCTCCTTATGTGTTTTGCCTTGTTTGTCAAGACGCGCCTCCCAATCCCATCTTTGTATCAGATTACTTGATAATCTTGCGGCGTCCGGGATTCGCTGATGTTCGAGTGTTACCTACCTATTTATCTGTATTCTTTTTTATCTAATCTAGCGGGTTGGTTCTTACATTAGTATATTAGTCATCTACATTTTCCTATGACTCGCGTATATTTCGCATATTATCGGTTACCCTTAATCTCCCTTATCGACATCCGTTTAGATGTTGTTGACTTATCCCTGATTATTGTCTATCCTATATATTCCCGTGACCCTTAGCTTCCTCTACTGCTAATTATTATTATTATTTCTGCTATTAATTAGGTGTCATTAGTTGTGTTTTGTTTTCTAAATATTGCCTTGTTTATTTGTGATCTATCTTATATTGTTCCGTAACACTTATTTATACCTTTTACGAATATATATATATATATATATATATAGATTATAACGGGCGGCGAGACGCGCACGACGGCGCGTATAGTCGAAGCACGGGAAGGCCGGTAGAGGACTCGCAATTTGTGAGAAATTCGAGTCAATTAACTTTTGACCGCACTCGCAGCTAGTTTAGTGCTCACGCGCGCCAAAAGTGAACGTGAGCAGCAGCAAGAGCAGCCCTAGCAGCAACAGCAGCAACCGCAGCAACCACAGATACTAGAGTTATTACCGCACAGCAACACGGCAAGGTCGAGAAGGAGACTCCCTTGACAGAGGACGACGGAGATCACCGCGATAAGAAAATAGGATTTTATTTCTATCTATTTATGCGCGATCGACCTCGGAATACGCGCATCAATTTATTATTGAATAAACGCCTTTTTATTAGAATCGGCAGTATGTTCATTTGATCAGCGTTACCCGCCTAGAAACAGCCCCGTTATATATATATATATATATATATATATATATATATATATATATATATATATATATTGAAATGTTTTGGTAATTCTTATGTTATAATGTTCATTTTAAAATGCTGATAATAATGATAACTAACATAATGTTTTTTAAATTATTCGATTTTCAACGGTTTTATTGTTTTATAACGAATTTGATAATAAACTATTGTGATGAAAATATGTAATTCGCGAGCGAAGCGAATGTTTTTAGCTAGTAGTATTATTAATACTCACGATCTATCTGTAGGAAGTTTCCGCAATACATACTGTCGGAACTTAATTTTCAGAAGGAATCCGAATTACGTTGAACCCATTAAAGTGTCAATTAAAGATTCTGGAAAAGAAACGCCGTTTATGTACAAATTTTGCAGACGCTCAAAATTATGTTAAAAACGATGATATTTTTAACTATTGCATAAATTTAAATGTTGGTAATGATGTTACGGGCTTTTATGATGTTAAAGACGGTAGTAAAATGATAAACTCTGACTTTTTTAAACAACAAAATAGATTACAATTAGCTATTTTCAGGATGGTTTCGAAATTTGTAATCTCTTAGGCGCATCCTAAAGTAAATTTAAGATGGTCGTAATATATTTTGTTTTACTCTATCTGCCACCATTTTTGAGATCGAAAGTAAATAATATAAAATTGATATTATTTTGTAAAGATAAGTACTCGTACATTTCACAATTTTCATGGGCGAGATTTTAAGACATTTTATTAATGATGTAAAAGTTTTGGAAACTAATGGAATCACGATTGACTGTTACGGGGAAGAAATGTGGGTATGAGAGGTATGCGCGGTCTAGAGTTGCTGGCTGTACCGTTCTGGGGTCAAGCCCAGGAACGTGGTGAAAGGTGCATCCAGGAAGCTAAAGAACTAAGCAGGGCGTCAAAGGCGACTGTTTAGTTAAGTCATCTTTATTCAAGATGATAGAGAGAGGTGTGTCTCAGTTCTCGACTCCCGCCGTACTGAACTTGCGGACTCTCCGCTCTCGGATAATTAGCCTCGCGTCACCTCATTGATGGTGATAAGGTGCGGATCCGGTGGCATCCACTCGGTTCATCTGACCTCGCAATGCACTTTTGCTGTTACCAAGCCACGCGTACGTTAGTGTGTGTACGTGACACGCCCAATAGCCGCTACGTTATCGTCTCGATAACGTGATATTTTCCTAATTGGGATGTATGTGTGTGTGTATACTATTGTTCGTGGATCTTCTTAATTGTGTGCACATATAGTTTCCTCTCTTTATTTCATATATTTCAAAGTAGATTTTTAGTTTGATTTACAGTAAATTCGCTTAATATGTATGTCATGCTAATATGTAATTAATAATAAACTATTATTATTAATTAATTAATAATAAACTATTATTATTAATTGGTTGGAAGCAATTGGTTGCTTAGGGATCATTTATATGATTCCGCATCAGTCACGTTGAAGTTTCGCTGATGAAGTTGAAGGTGTTGATTGCAGAATTATTATATAGATATATATATATATATATATATATATATATATATATATATATATATATATATATATATTAAGATGTGAGATGTTACAATCTTACTTGCCATAATCTATGTGTATATATAAGCGTTGGGCTGTAATTTTGAGTATTAGCTTATAGATTTCTTTTCTTTTTGATTCTTAAGATAATTGCCGAGTCCTGAGTAACCCTTAGTTCTCGTATTTTACGGTTTGTCCAATTTATCAATTCGTATAATGTCTTATTTTTTTTAATGTATAGATAACGTTGTATGCGCTTGCATGAGCATGCAGACTTCTTATGGTAATAATATCATGTTTCGTATTATAAAGATTTTAAAACCCTTTAATTTAGTATACATCTATAGGATTGCGACTACATCTCAAAGTTCCTTGCTTGATCACATTCCCTTTTTTTTCAGATCTTTGTAGGATAAATTGTCACATTTACTTGATTATCAATTTTGAAACTGCAAGTGCATTCGAGAAAGATTTAGTCTTTTTTACTTTTTTTTTAATTTGATATATGATTAAATACATGATTATTAAAAATTGTGTGAGTAGAATATATTACTTATTATTTTTATATACAAATTTCATCAAGTATCGTTATTATACTTAGTGTACTTGGCATATTTTGAAATGATCATTCAAAGTGAATGATGATTATAAGTATTATCTTGTTGAAATGTGTTAGTTCTATGTAAGTATAAAATATGCATATCTTTGAAATAAATGAACGTATTACACAATAAGCAAGAATTAAAAATATGATATATATATATATATATATATATATATATATATGTATATAGTACGGATTCGTGTACATACCGGTGTAAACCATAGATGCATTTATAATTTACATAACTTATACTTTCCACGTTGCACTTAAACCATGCAATTCACTTCTTGCTACTGGAGTCGCTGCAACTGCGGGCTGTCCAGTTCTGTAATGGATCGTTTGTGAATTTGAGGATTGGTTTTGCCGTGCACATAGATATATCGTTTGCTGTTTGGGTTACCATGCGTACGTGTAGAACTAGATTTTCCCTACTTTCTGAAGTATACGATGTTTCGGGTAAACTAAAATTTATTTCTGATTCATTGTTACGGGATGTTCTGCATACAAAAAGAGGGCCATATTTTATCTCATCCTTAGACATGTAGGAGTTATGCGTGAAACTGCACAGCTTGCATATCCATCATTTTTCTTCATTTGTATCGATATTAATTTCTGCTCTTTTATTTGTTAATTTAATGAATTTCAAGCTACATATCATATATTTTGCTCCTATTTCTATGGGTGGAGTGGCGAAGGAATCTTTTTCTGTTATTAATCGCCGTATGCTGGATTTTTATTCATACGCTCGTTCGGTGTTTCGTCCTTCTAAAATATCGGGAGATTGTCCTCACTGCTAGAAGTGGATGAAGTGTGCGTATTTTACCCCTGTTATTTTCTTGAATTTTTGCTTACGAAAATTCCTCCGATGTTGCCTTGCAGATTGGCTTTTTAGCAGTTTTTCGTTTTTTATTATTTTTATATGACTTGTTCATTATGTAAGTTTATTCATTGCTACTAGAGGTATTTGACTTTGTATTGCCATCCCCGGTATCATTTTCTTCTATTTCACTCATCTGACTTGTTGACGGTTTGTGGCCCAAATGTGTAGTGTGCTTTATGTTGTTGTTTCCTATTACCATTTCCAATATTGATGTTGATAAGCTTAAATTGCATAAAGTCGCCTCTATTAGATTCTTATTGAGTACATTGACGGAAGTTATACTCCTCACTATTGCTGCCTGTTTCTTGAGGCTTTCTAGCACCTCTTGCAACTTCTATGTCTTACCCTGCTGATAAAAGTGAATAGAAATCTGAGACGGAAAATACTGAGACGATAGAATTAAATAATCTTATGATATTAAATTCTAGTATACAAATAGATAATAAGAATGCAATAGAGATATCAGCACTATATCGATCTCATGATTCACCGAAATCGGAATCCATTATGAATATAAAAGAACTAATAGAAAACAAAAAAAAAGGCAAAGAATCATTTAATAATAAGTGATTTTAATATTGATATATTGACACAAGATAATTGTAGCAATGAATTATTATGCAACTTCATAGACAAAGGTTACCAACCAAGTTTTCAAGGTATAACTAGACCATCGGATTCTAAAAATACGGGAACATGCATAGACAATGTATATATAAAAACTAATACAATTACGATCAGGACCTTCAAATTAATAAATGCGCTAACTGGACATTATCCACTATTTATATCACTTAATAAACTAAGAACAAATACGGTTGAAGATAATAAAACAATAACAAATTACAAAAGATTAAAAAAAATAGCAAAGGATATAAATTGGATTATGTTATTATTATGTATGATCCAAACGAAGCTACCAATGCTCTTATTGATAACATAAAGAACTGTATATCTCTTGCTACTAAAAAGAAATAAATGCAAAACAAAGGAGATAACACAAAACCTAGGAAAAATTGGATTACTAAGGTCATAATAGAATTGTGCTATAAGAAGGAATTATTCTATAAAATCTGGCAAATGGAACCAGGAATTAATAAACCAAAATTCTAAATAAAGTTATTATAGAGACAAAATCAAAATATGATAGAGAACAAATGGGTAAAAATGTGAGAAATCCAAGACGTTTATTGAAAATAATTAAAAAATAAATTAGGGAAAACCAACAGAAAAGATAACACTATAAAACAAATTTATAATAAAGATATGCTGATAATTGAGGAACCTATTGGAATAGCCAATGAGTTTAATACCTATTTTTGTAATATTGGTAAAAAAAAGCGACAAAATTGAACAACCCGCAAATGTAGGAACACAGCATCCAATAAAAAATCCAAAATCTATTTTCTTGACTCCAACTAATTGCAGTGAAATAGGCAAAATCATTAAAAATATGGAATTAAAAAGCGGTGGTATAGACAGCATAAATGTAAAAACAATAAAGCTATTATCGGAAATTATAGTAAATCCAATAGTACATATCATCAACTTATGCATTAAAAATGGCATATGCCCAGAAGCTCTAAAAAGTGCTGAGGTGATACCAATATACAAGGCAAAAAGTAAGAAACAAGTATCAAACTACAGGCCTATATCTTTAATCTATCAAATATAGCTAAGATATTCGATAGAGTTATATATCACAGAATTATAGATTTTATCAATAAAAGCAATATTATTGCGGATAATCGGTATGGATTTGTAAAAAATAAAGGCACAAAAGAAGCTCTAAACCACATATCAGATATCATTTACAATAACTTAGATAAAAGTAAGCCAATGGCTGTAACTTTTTTTGATCTCTCTAAATCAGTTGATACTGTAAATCACAACAACTTATTTGATAAATTTTCTAGGTATGGTATTAGGGGAATTGTACATAAACTAATTAAAAGTTATGTGACGAACGGATACCAAAGAGTTAAACTGAACGATGGAATAAGCATTTATAAGGCTACAGGTGTCCCACAAGGTGCAAAATTGGGACCACTATTTTTTATATTATATGTTGATGATCTGTTAACAAATATGAAAGATATATTAACTATTTGCGTTTAAATCCATGAGCTTCTTGAAATTTTATTAACTTCAATTGTAATTTTTCATATTAAATTTGATCGACTTATCGACGGCAGCTATTCATACGATGCTATTTCAAAAAATCTGATGCATAAAATGCTATATCAAAGAAAATTTTATATGATTGTATTTAAAAAGCGCGTGCAATAAGCTTCTATCCCAAATCGGCGTTCAATATAATGCTATTTCAAAAATGTGTGCAATATAATGTTATATGAAAAGTGCGTACATTATTCTGAAATAGAATTATATTGCACGCACTTTTCATATAACATTATATTGCACGCATTTTTGAAATAGCATTACATTCATGCCGATTTGGGATAGAAGCTTATTGCACGCGCTTTTTAAATACAATTATATAAAATTTTCTCTGAGATAGCAGTTTATACATCAGATTTTTTGAAATAGCATCGTATGAATAGCGGTCGTCGTTATATCGATTTTTATCGTTTTCTATCGCATTTTATCAAGTTCTAATGCAAAAAATAGAATTAAGATTCACTATTCAAGTCCTCTAATATACTTGTTCGCTATTACCTTGGTGTTGCTGAGGTCTGTGAGTAATTCGGGTTGTATGTTTTGAGGTTTTTAATATAATTAACTTAGACTCAATTGTGCTCTAGTTGTTATTTATTCGAGAAACAACCCTGGTTCGGTGTACATGTTGTTATTTTATTTACAGTTTGATTCCATCTGATTTCGTTATATGCTAGTCTAATTTCGCTTTGTTTAACTAGATTTATCGTTTCCTACTATGTATATATGTTGTTCTTAACTTACGTTGACCTTTCTTTCCTCTGCACACGCCAGATGATATAATCTTCTTCGTAGTGTGTGACTGATGCAGATTGGGCTAAATCTACACGAATTCTCGTGGCAAGGTTGTTGTAAACTAAGCCGCGTTTTCCCACTATCGCCAGATGCGTTGACGGTCCTTTCCCTGCTAGCTCCCGGACACTCTACTGGTGGATTAAGTGTTACACTACCGTATAGCACACAGAGTTTAAGTGGAATCTAAGCGCTTAATAGACGATGCGTACTATGGATAGCGTATTCTTCCACCAGGTACAGCCGTCGCTACAGCTTGTAATCCAGGACGGTGTGTCAGTAAAAGAAGAGTTAATTGACAATGTGCACCGCTTCGGCACACGCTGCATGTATCGGCTCCTGGCCTTTTAAAGCCTCAGTGTCGATACAAACGGTTAAGAAATTAAGATGGTAAAGACCGCGGTGGTCCAATCAGCATTTGCCACTCAGAAGGAGATCATACGCGCGCGAGGAGTGCTGACTCGCAGGTCAAGTCACTCGCTCTGATTTTCGGCGCAAGGTGTTTTGCAACTCATGAGCGGTTGCACTGTCTTAATCGGTAGGTATCGTATATGATGTACATTCCATGTACATTCCATGTCATACACACATACATTTTATATTATCATACATTTTGACACATATGCATATTCGCCCACATATATATTAACATACATATAAAGACGAACATATACATGTGCAACTGTAGTTGCGTAATATGACATGAGACGTTACATTAGATTTTACTAGAGTAAAAAGCTTTATGCCTTTAAAGTTTGTTGTAAGGATTTTTCCTAAGTTTCTTCCCGTGCATTTTAAACTGTTTTTATTTACATAGCCTCTTTCTGTCATAGCATCTAGTATTTCGGTATCTAGGCATATATCCGTCGATAATCAAGTTGGTACTTGATTATATGGAATAAACCATGGCGGTTTTTCTCTAGGAGGTCTCGCATTGATTATGGTATCTGTTTAGAAGTGCATTTTTGCCCCTTTCGACAATCAAGGCTTCTTTCGCACTCATGTTTGCTGATTTTTGTTGTGGCTGTAAGGTTTGTAAGTTGTTATCATTAAGAAAATTTCCTTTGTCATTTATGTTGTGTAAATATCTGCTGCCACTGTCGACATTATAAAATTCTTTTGACTCAGTGCTCAACTAAGTGTATATGTATATTTAATCTAATATGTAAAGGAAATTGTCGTCTTTGTTTAGCTGCGTTAGCCATCGAATGAGTATTTCGGTATCTTTGTCGTATATATGATGTGTTAATACCCTTTATTATATTAAAGAGAAACCAATTTTAGCGTTCTCCGGTTTTCCTGTAACGTAGCGGCTACACCATGAAAACCGTCCACACTAAATCGACCGAATTTATACTGAAAGGCGCCATGCCAGCCAACTTCCCGTATACCACTTTCACATACGCCGCAATTGAGACTCTCTCTCCCACGAGGAGGATCCGCTGGGGATCCACAGAAGGTCTTGGGTGACCTTCTGGTTGACTAGACGAGGTGGGGAAAAGGATTGAACATAATAATGAATCACTCGCGTAAGATATTAATAAAAGTATATTTATTGATCTGGCCACAATACTCTTCTCACACTCTTCAACTTCACCGCTACCCATACACACACCCCCGCGATTTTTATGCTTCACTCCCGGGCGTACTACAACCATTAACCTGACTACTAATCAGGAAGTACAGCGTCGTTCTTCTTCCCGTTGTCTCGTTCCCTGCAAAATCGTACTCCTGAATATACTCCCGTGACGTTATAAATACGCGGTTATAGAGATTTCTTCTTTACGTGTGGGCAGCTTGCTGGTCCGAAACAAAGTGAACGAGCGCCGCGAGTCTCGGCCGCGAAGGGCCTGATCGAGCCTCCGATAACCGATTCGTCACACGCAGGCGTCAATCAGTCACACCATGCGCGCGATATTTGAACTGCGATCATACCAGACACTCTACTACAATTTGACAATTAGTCCTTCGCCGCAAACAACAGCACCGTTGTGAATCAGGCTTTGGCCCCCTACCAGATACAATCCACAGCTGGTGGCAGGCCGGCCTCGACCAGTCACCAATATCCTCTCCTCCCTCCATTATAACGCAGCCAGTTTTCGACAGATGCGTCTACACATATATATATACATATACAGGGTGTCCCATTTTAAAACCACCACACAATAATCTCCCAACCAAGGCATTTTAGAGAAAAATTTTTTAAACAAAAGTTGTCAAGTTTCAAGGGGGACACACAACGACGACCTTGACCTTGGCTTCGACCTTGACCTTCATCGCTATTTTAAGGTCAAATTGATTTTTCTAAACGGAAACCCACATTTTTTATACCGGAAATGGAAAGAACGAGAAATTCTACGTCTGACTATGATATTGACCTCAGCCCTGACCTTGACCTTCAGGGTCAATATAAAGTCAAAACGATCTTTTGAAATGGAAACCCTTACTTTATTGGTCACACGACATTCCCAAAGTGGAGTAAATTTTTGTCTTCCAATAAATGACAGCCACTTTAGACATTCGCTGCGAGATTAAAAATCTCAATAGTAACAGTAGTGAGCGGCAAAGAGATTCACGTTAATCTAGCAACTCGAAGGTAAGAGGCAAGGGGACTCACGATAATTCAGCATGCCAATGGAAACAGAACTTACTTCGTCCACGTCGTTATCTGTGGATGGTGCAAAAAGTATGGTGCTCACATAGCATGGAAGCTTTCTGGAAGCTTCCTGCAAGATTCGTATTCTCACAGGGAAGCTTCCAGGAAGCTTCCTTGCTATGCGGTGTAAGCCCTTTCATTCAACCTTAGAAAAGTCACTGGGTAGAAATTGTTAAATATCATTTGATACTTAGAATTTTTTGCATTATCGGAATAGGAAATGAAACTAAAGGTTAACATAAAAAAATCGATTTGACCTCATATTGACCCTGAAGGTCAAGGTCAGGGTTGAGGTCAAGATCATAATCGGACGTAGAATTTTCCGCTCTTTCCATTTCCGCTATAAAAAATGTGGGTTTCCATTTAAAAAAATCAATTTGACCTTAAAATAACAATGAAGGTCAAGGTCGAAGTCAAGGTCAAGGTCATCGTTGTGTGTCCCCCTTGAAACATGACAACTTTTGTTTAAAAAATTTTTCTCTAAAATGCTTTGGTTGAGAGATTTCCGGTTGGTGATGTTAAAATGGGGCACCCTGTATAACTCTACTAATCGGTGCCGCAAAGCTTACTCTAAATTTCTGGTTTGGGGATCGTTGATGGGAGTGGAGAGTTTTGCACACATAAAAAGAGAAATTTTGGCACAAAATTTATTTATTAAAAAACGCGTACGAGTCGAATGACTCAGCTTACAAGCTAATGAAATAATAAAATGGCACACGAGCGCGCACACACACACACCCAAACATACTTACATAGCCGCATACACACACATACTCTAAATTTTTACGCTATAAATCTACGCAAGCGATACACCTACACTTGCGAGTATCGCGTTGTTGGCGCAGTTGACGCGTGGCCTGCAGCTGATCGACCTCCCGAGCCGCCAGCCCTCGCCGAATCTCCGGGACCTCCTGAAGCCATCCACACCCCGGCTCGAGATCATCTCGCGGAAGATCGGAGCCAAGAGAACAGTGAAGCCCACTCCTCCGCTCAAGCAAAAGTCCACCGCTCCTCCGCCACGAGGCAAGCCTAAGCGGGTTCGCATCACTCCCGTGGTACCTCCCCTCCTCCTGGCGGTACGGAAGACGGCTCTGAAGCCAGCGGCTGACGAGCAAGTCCACCTGACGCTCGACGACTAAGGCGTTTCGCGTCCTCTAGTCATTTTTGTGTGGCCGGTTCCTTCATTGGGACTGGCCCGTAATAGAAGAAAGATAAGCCTCTCTTTCCCCTTTGCCCCATTAGCTGTGGTGAGTTCTCACCGGGTTGGGCGGCCCTCCCTCGTCCAGGCTCTCCCCCAGAGCCGACCTAGAGAGGTCCGAGCCGTGTCCGCTCTCTAAGCAACTGGAAGCACCGACGAGGAATTCAGTCCATCAGCGACTGAACCGAGGGCGCCTCAGCGGGCGCTCACTGCCCAACCAGAAACGAGCACAGCAGCAGCCGACGAAGGACTCATCAAGGGCGCCTCAACGGGCGCTCCCTGCTTACCGAACCGGCACGAAGAGATCACTTCGCTTCGCCTACCCATTTCCCTGCCAAGGAGCAGGAAGGATTAATCGGGTCCAACCAGTCCTCAGCCGACTTCCCCGCGTCATCGAGCGCCTTCTCCTCCTCCCATTAGGCCAGCTTATATCACTGTTGGTGGCGTACCTTGGACGCTGTTGTCGTCACCGTCGTTGTCGTCATCTGCTGATGATGGTGGAAGCGAAGGCGATCTTAGCGAATCCATATTCAGGATGCACGGGCAGGGCTAACCGTTGCACTTCTAGCAGCTAAAGAGAAGGCACTTCCAACACAAGTCGTACTCCGAACTATTGGCTATGCACACTCTATAGTTCACGTCGATCGGCACAAACTGTCCCGACAGAGAAGCCTTTAGCTCGGCTTCTTACTGTTTTTGCTGCAACAGCGCTGACACGTGCAGCATTCTCTGCTAGTAGTGCTCGAACTGGCCGTTTAGCATTTTTCCATCGCACGTTTTTTAGCTTCGATACTAGTGAGAAGCGCATCACGTTGGGCTGCTAATTTTTTCAATTCTGTCATGATGTGGCCACGTGTATACTCTCTGTAGGGATTCAGAGCGGTGCGATTAAGAATGCGAGACCGTTGGTATCGCTATACTCGGACTGGATTATTTGTATACATTTGAGCTCTAGCGTCGTGGGCTCATCAGAAAAAATCGGTCGCGGGTAAGAGCGAAAGAAATGTACTCAATGTCTTACGAATCAGCTCCAGGAAGTATCGTGTGGTCATGGACTCGAACTTTGTTTTATTATTGCTAACTGATAAGTTTTCAAAACTAAGCAGAGAACGAATTATCGGATCTCCGCTAGATACTTGAGTACAAGTGTAAACTGTTTATACATAGATTACATGTACAGAGCGGGCGCTCTGGCACCGCTGTAAGGTAGCGAGCAAACGATGGAGGCTGCAATGATTCTGCTCTCGTTCCGCTATGAGCCAGCTCCCAAGTTTGATCCTACGTGAGCCGAGGTTTTCGAGGACTTTGCGACTCGGGATGAGACCGCTGAGGAAGTTGCGATGAATCCATATGCACGCTTCGATCAATACAGCTCGTTCGACCGTCGTATTAATAAAAGTAAGAGAAATTAACTTCTAAATTTTCTTAAAAAATTATTATTACTAACAATAATAATTTTTTAAGTTATCAGACGTCGTTTGAACGAAAGCATGGAGCCCTGTCCGGATGCAGATCCAGAAAAAGACGCGGCTATGATTTTTCAAGCTGCTGCGCTACGTGAATAACGGTTGTGCGCAGGAAGTACGTTGGTTAAACAACTTGCTTGAAAAATCAGCAGACGAGTTATTTTCTATGACTGCCTTCGAGATGGCCGAGTTGTTCAGCGACATCATTCGATGCCATAACGGTCGTGCAGAAGAATGAAGTCGTTTCTTTGCAGTGGACGACAATAATGTCAGCAGCAGCAGCGAGGAAGGGAGCCCATCATCGCTGGAAATATCAACGAACTCTTTAACAGCACTGAGCCCTACATTGTCGATGCTGCAGGAGATGAGGTTCTACGATGCGGCACAGCGAGCGGCATATCGTAGGTAGGCGGCGGCGGCGGTGACGGCGGCGATACCTCGAGCGAAGAGGCACGGTCGCCGGACAATAGTATTGTAAGCGGTTCTGCTGCAGCTTCTAATTCGGATTAGGAGGAGGAGGAGGAGGAGGAGGAAGCTTGTGACAATCGAAATTATCGCGAATACGGTGCATCGCGTATGAAAATTCCGTACAGACGCTCGCCGTCTGACGCTACGGCTTAAAACACCCCCGTATGGGACCAACATGCTCAGCTGGGTTGAGTTAGTAATACGTGACATTTACGAGTATTTGCTAACTCTAATAGAAAACGGGAGCAATCGCGTCAGTGTTTCAATCTCTAGCGAATATTTCTCAAACGGGTCAGCTGGGCTCTCGTATCGTCTCGCGAGCGTGCTGACTGGCGATGATTTATGGTCCGTGGTGTCTGGACTCGTTCAGAGCAACGCAAATTTTCGAGTCCACGAGTCATTTACCGTTTGTTTGACCGTCGTAGAGATGTCTGTAGGTGTAGGTGGCTCTCGATAGAAATCGTTCGTCGTAGGCGAGGCGAAAATCGCGCTTTAAACGAACGATACCCCAGCGATGCGAGCCGAGTGGAACATCATCCGCGAAGGTCGTAGGCAACTACAGTATGAATGAGCTGTAAAATTGTGCCAAGATGCCGGTGTTCTTGGACCTCGTGAAGGTTGCAGTGTACGAGAGCTTCGTCAATTTCAGCATTATTTTCCTGCTCGTGGTACAGCTTTAGTTGCTTACGAGAAAGACAAACGTAATATTTTTGCTCTCCTTCGACCTTCATTACGACGTGATCGTCGATATTTTTGGAGCTACGAAGGCAAAATTTTTCTGTACTTTTTGCAATGGCGGCTACAGTAATATCGAGGATCACAACTGTAGGCAGCTGTGTTCGCGCTGCTTCGTCTCGCCACCCTGTAGCGAGATCAAAGCTTGGCAAAAATGCGCATCGTGCAATCGCAGTTTTTTCGGCGATGTTTGTTTTCGCAATCATTGGGTTGCGGGATCATACAAAGCGAAGCATAAGCGATTGTGCGATGTGCTGGAGATTTGTCTTACATGGTGTAACAGCGTGAACAGGATTCGCAGTAAGCACGAGTGCGGCAAAAATTGGTGTCGACTTGGGAGTCGACACACGGTTATAATCAACACTGTTTTATACAGCCGAAAAAATGATGCTTCAGCGAAAAAATATCTTTATATTTTCTACGATCTGGAAACGATGCAAGAAGTATCGTATCGTGGCGATGAAAGCATAAAGTTGCACATCCTGAAAGTCTGCGTTGCACAGCAAGCCTGCACGGAGTGCATAAGTTCTGACGACATTTCAGAATGGTGTCCCTCGTGCCGTGTGTGTTAGCATGTATTTACCGAAGATCCCGTTGGTCAGCTGCTACACCTTGTAGTACGCGACAAAACGGACTTTGAAAATGTAGAATAGAATAGAATAGAATAAAATTTATTTTGCACAAGTCAAAAACATTTTGTACATATCATAGTCATATCGTAGTCAATATACATTTCGTCGATACAACTTTACAATGCGCAACTTGTATTCATCGTCAACTCGGTACATGTAACGTTGTACTGCTGTCCTAAAACTACCAAGCGACGGAAGACATCTCAATTTACGCGGTAGCGAATTCCAGAGTCGTTCACCTTGGGAACTGAAAGACTTCTTCCCAGCCTCAGTACGCGAATTCGGGATTATGAGTTCTTTGGGATCCCTACTCAAGGTCCTAGACTGGTTTCTCTCAAAAAGGGCAGCAAGATATGGAGGCTGCCTCATAACTATAGCCTTGTACAGCATGACCGCGGCAAAATACTCTCTCCTCTCTCAAACCGTTATCCATCCCAATTTCTTTCTGTATAGAGAAATATGCTCGTCCTTCCTAACACCACAGATATATCTTATACAAGAATTCTGCAGCCTCCGAAGTCGAGACTCAAGCTTCCCTGGGATATCCATGTAAACAAGAGAGCAATAATCCAGATGAGAGATTGCAGGAGCACTATCTAATTACTATTAACTATTAACTATTAACTATTAACTATTAACTATTAACTATTAACTATTAACTATTAATTACTATTAACTAGCTAATCGTTAACGAAGTGCCTCAGTTGTGCAGGATCTGAAAGATCTGAGACCATATAAAGCCCTATTAAGTTTACGACTAACTGCATCAACCTGCGGCTTCCATGTCATTATCGAGTGTATCACAACACCAAGGTTAGTCATAACGTCAACAAATGGAACGAAAACACCACTTTCAACCTCATTGCCGGGCAGCTCTAGACTTTGTATTTTACTAATGTTATTTTGTTTTGCTAACGTTAAGGCGGAGCGCATTTTCAGTCGCCCACGCCGACACAGCTCTCGCCATCATCGACAAACGATCCACACCCTCCACAAGATTGTCTCTAGCTACCTGAGTATATGTTTGGAGATCATCCGCATAAAGCAAGTGCCTAACACCGTCTGATAGTGAACCCTCAGGCCCCTGAAAATTGGCCAAAACATCCTGAAAATTGTTTATGTACAAACTGAAAAGTAGAGGTCCCAATACCGAGCCTTGTGGTACGCCAAGATTGGTAGTGAGACAATCTGACTTGCCGTTTGTTTTTGTAACTACTCGATGGTTACGTCCTGTGATATATGATCCAATCCACAGAACCACCTACTTACTGAACCCTAACCTAATCAGCTCGTTAAGGAATTTAGAGGGAGAAATGGTGTCAAACGCCTTGCTGAAAGCAAACAGCAGAAGAATAGTCAGTAGTTGCTTCTTGCTGTTAATGCCTGCTCTGATATCCTCCGTCAGGCTTAGAAGCGCCGCCTGCATGCTATGGAACGAGCGAAAGCCCGTTTGACGGGAATCAAGAAGCTTCTTCGATTTGATGTATTCCGAGATCTGATCGTGAACGATCTTCTCAAGTACCTTGGCGAGGAAACACAGCAGAATAATTGGACGGAAGTCCGAGGCAGCAGATGGAATTGCTTTTTTCTTCAGAGGAACCAGATGCGCCATGTTCCATGCTGCAGGAAAAACTCCATTTGACAGAGAGAGGTTAAAAATTGTAACCAGATGATGATCCAGAACCGGAAGAGACTTTGCAATGATATCCTGAGGAATACCGTCTACCCCTTTCGCCTGTGATGTAAAATGCGCAACAGCCAGAACAACATCAGAAAACGTTACATCACGAAACTTAAAACCATCTTCACTGGCTGTTGCAAGGACAGCATGTAAGTCCTCATCACGCTCTGCCTGAGAAATGGAAACGCCCGCAAAATGAGTATTTAATTCATCTGGTGAAAAGCCATGTAATTTCTCTCTAGTCCTAGTCAAGAGCCCAAGATTGCGGAGCTCATTTCAGATGTTTTTATCGCCATCCAAGGCCTCCGAGATTTTATTCTGAATGAAGACATCCCGCATCTCAGCCGTGCGTAGCTCAGCCTCCGCAGCGAGCGACTGAAACTCAGTCCACAGACGATTGTCACGCGTATGACGAAACCAACGCATGAGGGTACGATGCTCAATTCATTTTACGACGGCTTGTCGAAAGTAAAATAAATTGCGCACCAAGCATCGTACTGAATGGTCAGAAAATACTGTGCATACGGTATGGACGCACAAAGTACATCGATAGCCTCAGCTATTTTCGAATGAATGTGACCGCGTTGCCTGCTACATTTGATTTAGGTAAGACTACGAAAAAAGGTTGTTTACCGCACTTTTTTAACACCTCTGCTAACGCCGAATACCGTGGGCCTATACCGGATGCGCAGTATTATTCGCCCGACACTATGCCGTCGAGCGAGCGCGAAAAGTTCTTGCTGTGGTACAGTGAGATGCGGGCAGCCAACGCAGTATTTGATTTCATCAAGGATATCTTCGACTACTGCTGTATGGATGTAACGATTCTGCGTCGCGCGTGTGTGGCTTTCAGAAAAATTTTTCTCGAAGTCGGAGACACGGACCCGTTTGTAGTGGCTACTACAATCACGTCCGCGTGCTCTCATCTCTATAGAAAAATTCCTTAAAGCCACAGACTATAGGAATAGTCCCCAGAGGTGGGTATCGACGCGCCGACAAACACTCCCAAAAAGCCGTCGAGTGGCTGCTACTGTGCGTGCGAGAGATCGGTCGCGAAATCGTGCATTCAGGCAGAGCGCGCGAATATCGGCTTCCCGAGGGATTTTTGGTCGACGGATTTTTACCATCTACCAATCCAGCAGAAAATCCCATTGTTTTTGAATACCAGGGCTGCTATACGCTTGGATGTCCTGAATGTTTCAAAAACAATCGGAGCAAGCCGATTGCCTGGGGTCATACTTTCGACGCGTTGCTCGAGAGTACACGCGCTAAAATCGTGCAGATCCAAGAACTTGGTTACGAGACGCGCGAGATTTGGGAGTGCGCGTTTGACAGAGTCAAGCGTGAAAGCCCCGAAATCGCCATGTAAGTGTCGGAGCATCCACTCATCAGCAAAATAACGCTTAATCCTCATGACGCGTTCTTCGACGGACGAACCGAAAATTTCGTCGCAGTTTACGATGCTAAGCCAGGCGAGCGTATTCTGTATACAGATATATGCTTGCTGTATCCTTACGTTTGTAAACGAGGCAGATTCGCGCTCGGTCATCCAAAGGTTTACGTTGGTGAGGAATCTGATGAGCTGACGGGTAGCAATCTCAACAATTTTTCAGCCATAGATGGGCTGGTAAAATGTAAGGTTTTACCGCCGAGAAAATTGTATCAGCCTCTTTTGCCGATAAAAATGATCGGCAAGCTTCTCTTTGCACTGTGTCGAACATGTTGCGAATAGTTGCGGCAGAGCGATTGTTGCCACCCGGATGCGAGTCAGCGAGAGTTCAGCGGAACCTGGGTGGCGGATGAGCTGCGAAAATCCATCGAACTCGGCTATACTATAACTGAAATATTCGTCATATGGCAGTATAGTATGGCCGAGTGCGATCCGCTAACAGACGAAGGAAGACATTTTGCTGGCTACATAGACACTTTCTTGCGATTAAAGCAGGAAGCATACGAATGCGAAAAACCCTGGCCTGCGCACTGTGGCGAAGCTCTGTCTGAACTCGTTATGGGGATAGTTCGGACAGCGCGATAATTTATAACAGACGGTGATCGTCAAGTAGCGCGAAGACCTTCTTAAACTTCTACCGGCAGAGAATAAAGAGGTTTTGAGTCTCCTGCTGGTAAACGAGGAGGTGATGTACGCAAGCTGGCAGTAAGTCGACGATGCTGTGGAGTCTACTCCATATACGAACGTAGTTATAGCCTACACGACAACTCTGGCACGCTTGAAACTATTTTCGTATTTAGAGAAGCTCGGCAAGCGAACGCTGTACTGCGACACTGATTCGTGCATATTCGTATGCAACGTCAACGGACAAGAATACAGGCCCCTGTTGGGCTCGTTGCTCGGCGATATGACCAACGAGCTCGACGAAGGGACTTATATTACGAGCTTCCTCTCGGGTGGTTCGAAATTTTACGGCTACAGAACCGTGAATTCGAGAACTGGTGAGGTATCCGAAAAATGTAAAGTCAAGGGTATCTCGCTAAATTTCTCGAATTCTTTAAGAATAAATTATCCTAGCATTAAGAGTATGATTGAAAATTATTTTAAGCCTGATAAAGAGAATGAATTCATTAATCTTAATTTATTAATTCTATTAAATTTAATTAGGTTTAATTCTATTAAAAGATTGCCAGATCAAATTATCTGTAGGCGACTCTCCAAATTCGGCAGTAATATCGTGAGACATTTTGCAGCTGCTTATTATATTCCGCTTTTACATCATAGTTTTCGCTCGATTGTCATAGATATAAGGGATCAGCACAGAGTGCGAATACCATTGGAATATGGAACGCTGACGGTTACGCTTCACTTTAAACGTAATCGCTAGAGACAGAGGGAGAGAGGGAGAAAGGGAGAGAGGGAGAGAGAGTGCGCGAGAGAGAAAGAGCGAGAGAGCGAGAGAGAGAGAGCGAGAGAGAGAGAGAGCGCGAGAGAGAGCGAGAGAGAGCGAGAGAGAGAGAGAGAGAGAGAGCGAGAGAGCGAGAGAGCGAGAGAGAGCGAGAGAGCGAGAGAGCGAGAGAGAGAGAGACTTTATTAATCGTCAAATCATAACAAATTTTAGCGCTTGATGCGCACGCACACTTTATGAAGCGCAAATCAAAAAAAAATTTTTGATTTGCGCTTCATAAAGTGAGCGCGATGTCAGTCTGCAGTTAATCTCCCTCTCGAAACAGCCAGCACCTAACGTACTCGAGCAGCAACAGCATCATCGTCATCATGACGGACTACGTGATCTATATTTGAGGTTTTCGGGATATAAATAAATTTATTCCCAAAGAAGTCGGTGTTTTATCTCTCCAGAGCCGTATAGTTGGTCATTGAATCATTCGCGTGCCGTACAGTTTTACCGACTTACCCGCGGATATGCAGCAGACGAATAATTACTGCACTCTCGATGTATACGAATTAGAGTGGCACGACGGAGATATCTCCTTCAAGAATCTGTGTCGTCATCTATGTGACTTGGTGAAAGATGCGCGCCGTATATACGTGCGTGGCCAGGCAAAAGCCAAGCAATTGGAAAAAGTAGTGGCTCGAAGAATCATCAATTTAGAAGATGTTTAGTGCGCCTTCGTTTCACGAACTCTCTGTGCAATTCCCTAACGTCTTGCTGTGCACCAGCCACGGTATCAAGAAATTCAAGAATAAGAAAATTGTTTGCGCACTGCGTCGAGCCTATCAAATCAGAAGGTGGATACACTCAATCGTTGCCAGTCCTCATCGAAGCGATCCGTACGATATAAATAGCCAAGTAATGTACCAAGCTATATTAGATTACGATCGGCTGCAGATGGACAGATATGACTATCCCGAAAGATTTCGCGCTAGCGACGTTGTGGACGGAATTAAAACAGAAGCTGAGGAGAAAAAAAACGCTACGGTAGAAGAAGAGTACGTAGATGCACCATCAATATGAATACGCGTCAAATAATCACAGCTATTAGAGGATTAAAAGCCGATTCAATCGGAGTTTACGCTGTTAATCACGTTCCGAAATTGCTCTCTACACCGACAGCTATTGTAACGAATCTCGACACAGTCTACTTCGCTGTCACTATCACTCACAATTAATATATTTATTGAAAATGTTGATGTGACTTTTAAGGTTATAGCTATTAGAATTTTTACATTCAAAATGTTTGAATTAAAATTATTTTCAAATAATTAATTATTTATCCTAGCAAGCTGTAATTGACCTCAGCTTTATTGAAGAAGCACTACGATTGTCTTTTAAAAGTTCATTTATTATTTTTTTGCAATCTGAATTTTTGCAATCTATTGGTATAGGGCCACCATGACAAAGCTATAATTTGGGTTTAGGTTAGGTGTAACAGCAACAAGTTAGTTTAGTCAAGCAGTCTGCTGCTTGACAAAACTAACACCTATACTTATTGCAGAATTGTTTAAAGAGAAGTTACTAGCTATTATATACCTTATAAAATAATGGTTTATAATTTTGTACGATTGCATACGTGCATTTCTCTAATGTTGCAACGGTAATATAAATATCCTCTCTGATTCTTTTTTTGAAAAGTTCATTTTTAGTTTCACTATTTTTTTTCAATACATTCCAAAGGCATATTTATAATATTATCTGATAGCTTAGACACTTCACAAATATTTAATGTATTTGAATCACATGGATGCGTGAAAAGAGATACTTTTCTTGTATATTTTTTCACTTGTATATAATTGCTTGTATTATCACTACAATGAATTTTATAAATGTCAGCAACAACACCACCTTTTAACAATACCGTATTATTTGGATGTTTAATTGATAATATCCATCCTTTTTATTTTATCTTGTGAATTTGTTCGGTTCCGGTGGAATAGCAATATGCTTCCTTGAAAATGTTTCTTTTTCTTGAAGCCGTTGACAGTATTAAGCTACTATATGAGTTGAAGATCTTATCACTGCACTTATGCTTCCCAGATATGATTCAAAAGGGAAAGCGCATAATTCATTCAACGAGCATCCAAAATTTTCCACATCATCAACTATATGAATCAGGTTATGTGCATTTAAGGAGATGAATGTTGGTCCATATAAAGCTACTGCTTCTTTTACAAACTGTGTAAAATATTCTCTTGCTCGTTCAACTTGGAGATCATGTGTGTCCGACAATAACATGCAAGCTGTAGTAAAAAGCATCAAGTTGTTGTATATCTCATCAGGAATCGATTCTTTAAAAACAACTGCAGCAGCATAATTTGAAAAAAATTTAATTCCACAGTCTTATATTTAGGCCAGTGTTCACTTGATCTCATTTTGCGTGGGAATTCATCTGGAATGTCAGCCTTGATCGGAGCAGTCCTGCGCATCAATTCTGATTTGAGGTTAGCACTCAATCTAATTTTATGAGTCGACGAGGACAAAAGATATTCAAGGATTCTCTTAGCGCGACCAAGATACAGAAGGTGCATGGGATCTAGTATAAATTGTGATACTATATCTAAAGATTCTATAGCACATAATGGCGTAGCACTTGTATCGCATTTTGGATCATCAAACATCCTAAACTTTTCGTTTGTCCTTTTCACTGCGTCTAATTATAAAAATACTGTAACTCCATTCACTTTTTCACCCTTCACTTCACATCGTTCACATCCATCAAAGGCAACGTGTCCTACTATACATTTTAGAAGAGATCTGGCTGGAGAATCGCAAACAAAAAATTTTATTTGAACTTTGAATAGATTTTTTTTGATAATTAATCCATTTTGATATAAATGATTAAGCTCTTCGATGAATTTCTTCAAATACTTTTTACAATGTTTGGGTTTCCCATTCCCAGAGTAAACAGCCACAGTTCATACATATCTGGAGACATGAAAACTTTTACAAGTATTGGCCATATAGAAACTGGACTGGATTTAAATGGTGACATGCCATCAATCTTTATTATTAGTTCCAGTATACGTGTCGCATGTAGTCATACATCGACTGTTTTCTGTAACTGATTTGCTAAACCAAGATACTTGAATTCTTCTATTGAATTATTAGATACTATCATTCTTCTATATTACTTAGATCAACTTGGCACTTTAAAAGAGTTCCTGCAGTCTTGGGAATAGATGGTAATAATCTGCGCTTTAAGATTGGGAGCAGCTTATCCACATGATTATGAGGCACATTATTAGAAACAATCCATTCTTGTATTTGTTGTATTTCTATTGCCTTTTCAGCATTGTACAAGCTATCTTCATCAGTACTTGTATCATTGAAGCTATCAATTTCATTACCAGTAGCATCACACACATTATTCTTGTCATTATCACTGTTATCGCACTCGATAACAGTGATAATGTTAATGATGAATCTGTTAATTTTGTTTCAGAACTATCTGATTCACTACACTGTCTAGCACGTTTTTCTGAATTATAAGCCTTCACTTTTTTCCAATAGCGTCTTTTTCTCTTTCTATTGGTCTCCATTTATAGCAATTAAAAGATAACTGTAAATTTATAATATTATTTATAACGGACCTGCGTTTTGACCTGATTTTCAGCAAATTTTTACAATCAAATTGTGCTCCGATTGTGCTCTGAAATGAGATAACCTAACCAATGCCAACGTAACGGCTGGCAGTGCTGCGTATGTTGTCTGCCTGTGTATATACATATAGGAGAGGGAGAGAGAGAAAGGCAGAGAGAGAGAGAGGGAGAGACGAAGAGTATGTGCACACATCACCTGTACATATATAAGTATAGCGTATGTTCAAGTTTTTGAAACAGTGGCTATCATGAAAAAAAATATATATATATAAATATTCTCTCCGTATAATAAGCAATTTGATAATATTTATTAATATTAAATAAATATATTATTCTGTTTGTGAATTTGAGGTTAGGAACAAATTTATATTCAGCATACAAAATAAAGTGGGCATATCGTATTTTAAAAATATGGGCACATTATGCTGAAAAAGTATGGACACTAATTGTTCACAGAGCATATTGTATGGTTAATTTCCTACCAGGGTACTAACAATTTCTTACTAGAGGATATGAAGGAATTACAATTGAATAGAAATCGATTAGAATTCACCATTAAAGTCGATAAGATTTTAATTAACTTGAATACTGAATCTTAATTACATTTTTCCCATTAAAACTTGATAAATCGTGATAAAATACAATAAAAATCGATATAAGTCGATAAAACTCAATATGGAAAATAGCAATTGAAATCAATAAACCATAATGTACTTGGAATTCTATCAATTTTAATTAAATTTTTTCATATTAAGTTTTATTGATTTATATTGATTTTTATCGTATTTTATCACATTTTATCAAATTCTAATGCAATAAGTGGAATTGAGATTCACTATTGAAGTCGATAAGTGATAAATAATCTAATCGACTTCTGTCGACCTTTTCAACAGGGTTCAAAGTCTGTTGATTTTATTTGTCATTATCTGTATTGAACGGAATCAAATAATAACTATATTCCCTGGTAAAAATCATCGATTGAAAACAATTCAAGTCGATTGAAATTGAATCGATTTCAAGCTAGATCTTGTTACAAATTCTCACAATTCATCGCGATTGTTTTCATTTTAAAATCGATTGGAATTGATTAAGGACGATTAGAGGTTCAAATTTTACCAAATTTCTTTGATCGTTTTTTATCGATTACAATTCCAAAACAATCGATTTTAATTGTGAGAAATGGTGACAAGAAATAATTTTAAAATCGATTGATTTTCAATCGACTCCAATTCTTTTTAATTGACGATTTTTAACGGTCACTTTATTCGTTGCTAATGGTAATTAATGCAATTAAAATCTACATTAGAGACGATTAATTAGGAATTCATAGCAACTCCTATCGCGTTTTTCCGATGGAGATATATATTTCGATTCGATTCAAATAAGCATTGAATCGAATTTTAATCTATATCTTAATCCTTATTTTAGCTATTCAAATGGATTTTCTATGGTGAGTTTATAAAGATCGATTAAAAATAATACAAATTAATTAATGGAATATATATACAATTGGATAAAGTGAATTCTAATACGTATGTATTTTAATCCAATTTCATTGATATTTTATCATTTTTAATCGATTTCAATGCCATTAATATTACGCACGCTGTAACCTGTAATTAATAACTTTCAAATGTAAAACGTGGGATTAAGATATAGTCAATCGATTCAATTTTTGTCCTCCAATTTCAATCGCATATTTTTAGCAGGGATAGTACCAAATTCGACACCTACGTGTAAGACGCCATTACCGAATTTTGAGAGGGGTTTCAGGTCCGCTTTGTGTTCTATTAGTATTTCTAATGTTCTGTCATTTTGATGTATAATAGCTGTTGTAATTGGGCTATTATCATAGTTGTGCAAGGTCTCTATACGTACTCCTTCGTCGAGAAGTAATTTTACGTATTGACTAGAATATAAATAATTGGCTCCTGCTGCGATATTAAGTAATATCTTTTGTATCGCTAGTGGGCTTGTAGTTTCTCTCGCGAATTTTAGTATTATTTTAATATTCTGGGCGATTTTACGCAAGCTCTTTCTAGAGGTGTTCTGTTGTAATCATCGATTCTATTAGGGTTAGCTCCTGCTTCTAATAATAATTCCGCGGCTTCGTAATTATTTCGATAAATGGCATGGTATAAAACTGTCGAGCCGCTTATATTCTCTGCATCGACTGGGACTCCTCCTTTTACTAATGCACGTAGATGTGCAATATCTGTGTAATCCATAGCTTTTTGTAGGGCGTCATAATTCCAGTCATGATATAATTTTTTCCCAGCGCGTTCGTTTAGTAATTTCTTTACGATTTCCAAGCATCCATATTCTAATGCTACTATTAGATGCGGCTTTTTTGTCCATCCTAATGTCCGCAGACAGTTTCTTGAATATCTTAATATCGAATCGATAGCTCCTTCGTCACTTCGACGAATCGCAAACATAAGTGCTTCGCATAAGACTAAATCTTGTGTTCGAGGATATGCTTCTAGAGTTATTCTTACGACGTATGGGTCACCGACTTCGACAGCTGTTTGTATAATTCTTGTTATTTCTTCTGGGGTCATAAAGATTGCCCATCTATGAATTAATTTCTTCGCGCTATGACCTTGATTTTGAGATACTCTTGTTAAAGTTGTTCTCCTTATAATTCGGATATATTCTAGATAATAGTTGATTCATCAATTTCCAGAGGTGCGTGGCCATTATCGTGTTGTTAGACAGAGGAATACGTTTACTAATCAAAATCTCACCTTGGGTTTAGGAGAATGAAAATCTTTCTTATTCTTGACTATTTGGAATTGCATTATCTATTTCATGTGTTTATTTTATTTATTTATTTTACCGTTAAATAATAAGCAATGTTTTCTAAAATGGGGTCTGGAATTGAATTACATGTGATATTTCTGAATCTTTTCTCATGCCCTAGCCAATTAGCTCTTTTTTCTAGTAAATTTTTTATTGCTTCTATCATATTAGCACCGAAAATGGGAGACCGATTTTTTATGTTAGATATGCGTGCTTGTTGCGTTAACGCTCGAGACCTCGAAAAACGGAGTAATTGTTCGGTCGACTTCCCTATCATATCTGCACAAGTAACATTGTTTATGACATAGGTCTTTTGCATTGAACGCCACTCTTGATGTGCCGCTTTGTGATCCTCGTATAAATCTGGTTAATGGGTTTCGAGGTCTACCGCGGCATTATGTGCGGGTGTATAGATTTCAATGGAATTCCTTTAGGATATATCTTCGCTCCTTGCATTAGGAGCATCTCTACTTTTCTATAATTGTTAGCAGAAAAGGTGATTGTTAACGCAGTACGTCCGCTGGAATCTGCCTTATCGACGTCGATCGTTCCTGTTTGTAATATTAGCCTTGGAGATTGGACGGTTCCGAAATCGGCGGCTATATGTAACATACTATCTCCTGTTATAGTTGGTACTTCTACGTTAGCTCCATGAGAGAGTAGCGTTCTTAGTGTGTCGTCGTTGTTTTGTAATATTGTTGATTCTATTGCGTCCCGGGCAAAAATCAAGTCTTTTGGCAAAACTTTGCCAACATAGCGTCAAAAGATATGTGCGAAATATTGGCGATATATAGGCAACATATTGGCAATAGATTTGGAACAATTTTGCCAACGCTTTGCTGGAGCACCATATCCAAAATTTTGCCAATACTTATGCCTAAAAAATTCTGGTACATATCACCAACACTTTGGCAATATTTTCTGTATAAGTATTGGCAATATTTTGGACACACTTTGAACAAACTTTGCCGATTTTTCATGTTTATAAATAACAAACAACTTTTTATACGTGTGAATAATGTTATTATTCAAGTTCTATAGTATTTACTGGATCTATAATATATTGTACATTTAAGTTTTCTATATGAACGTAACAACAAACGTGTTTAAGATTTTTAATGTCAACTAGAGTGATTTCATTTGATTCATTCGTGCATTCGTGAATAAATTCCAGAGTGTTGTCATTAACATTGACTGTAAAGGGTTTCTTTGTCTCTACTTTATGTATAAGTGCGTAATGTTTCGCAGGGCATTTACAATATTGTTTGCAGGTGCAGTTATTTATACGTATAAATTTCTCCATTGAACCAATGTACAAGTCGGTATCTTGCAGATATTTGACATAATAAGATATCGTTTTTTTTATCGTTTTGATTACTTTTAGAGGTGTAAACCAATTTATTCTTGTACAATTTTTTAAAAGAATAAATATTTGATCCACGAAGAAAATTATTCGTTCCAATTTCGTGTAAGTCCGAATCTTTCAATTTTGTTAAAGTACCGATAATATGCGATGATTCATTTATTTTATATAATTTTAATTTTTTGATTGGAGACAAAAGACTTTTACAAAAGTTGTAAGCAATACGGTTTTCTCGAAGCCAATCATCTTGCAAGGTATAAGCTCTCATATACATACGCAGGTTCGATACAATTTGCAAATGCGGCGAGTTGCTTCCTTGGACGAATGATTTTAGCTCACCATTCAGATTTTCTAAGGGAAAGCATGACGTTGTCCATAGCGGACCTGTTCGACGAACTATATCTGGCAGGTGTCTTAGGCTCTGAATATTACACGACATATGTTTTGTTCCGTAATAATATTCAACCCTAGAAACGAATTCACGCAACACGATACTAGCAAATGTAATTTGCACAATCTAAATCTTTAACGTAAAGTTTGATTCCTCTATACAGTTGTTTCAGATGACTGTTGAGTGGCTCTAGAAATATATTAGGATCGGGTTTACAATCGCCGAACCACAAACCGACTAATAACACATTTTCAACATTGAATCTTATTTTATAAGGGAGTTCATTAATTATAAGAAAGAAACCCCATATACTATATTTTGACGATTTGAAAATTTGAATTCCGTCTGTGTACCACATGAATGAGATATTATTTTTGTTTGATAAAATTTTTTTATCTCGTGATAATTCTTTATAAATTGAAGAGTCATGAATATCTCTTAAATGATTCGTGTCATTTTGTCTAAATGTGAATTTATAATTCAATTTGTTATAAAAATCAACACGTTGATAAAATGATTTTAATTGAGATTCGGGAGAAATGAAAATAAAATAGTTTTCATATTTTTGTGTGTCTACACAGTCACATCTATTCGGATTATCCGAAACTTCTTCATCAATTATAGACTCGTCATTATTTACATCGTTATAATTATTGTTTATAAGAGTGACACAATTAGGACAGTAATAATGCTTTTCCATGGGCACATCCGAATCGGAAAACAATTTCTCAAATTTGTAGTAGCTAGTTGGGCAATTGTTGGACTTAGGGAGAGCAGAGGCTACTAATCGGAGAAAGTCATCTATACAAGCTTTCGAAACATTATGCCTCAACTTCATTGTTGCTACGCATATAATAAATTCCGAAACAGTCATCGGCGCTCCGGGATAAAGTTCGTCCGATATATCCGGTCGAGCTTCCTCTGCTCCGTTATCAGTACAATCACTGACTGCATCGTCTCTCCAATCTTCAGTGCCGTCATAATTGTAATGCTGTGCATCTGTAATCAATAATATATTAGCGAGCAATCGCACAGATGATATTTTTCATGCATATAATTACATCGATAAAATAATACGAAATAAGGTAAGTATTACAAAGCGTAGGTAAGTATTACAAAGCGTAGGTAAGTAAAGCAATAAGTTATATGAATTTAGTACATACCGTAATCTAATTTATTGAAGTCTTGATTTTTTTCCAAACCACATATTGATTGTTTGTCTACATTCGATGAATATCTTGATTCGTCTTGAGATACAAGAATATCTTGTCGCACGCACAAAGGGACACAACGTTCATTGTTCTTAGCCTAAAAGAGTTTATTTTAAATCACACTAGCAAACATATACAATAACAAATAGTAACTTTAAAAATGGTTATAAGGATTTCTATTTATTGTACTTACGCATAATGTCTCTTTCGCCTCGACCGTTTTCTCACCGACACACTCATACTGTTTATTCATAAACAAATGTTTTGAATGCCTTTTACCATAAAAAGATAAATCTTCAAATTTGTTCGGGCGTTTTTTAGGCATTTTGTACAATATTTTATACAACAACACACAATATTTATTTACATTCACTCCATCTAATCTTTAACCTAATCCTGGCTTCAAAATATGTAAATATTCAATCTTATCGACATCTCTGAAGAGCGCTCTTTTTTTTTCTAAAGTTTGATAGTTCAGTATAGCTAACTTCGTAGTGTTTATGACGTACTTCATAGTATTGAAAAATCTACACCTAAACATCTATAGAGATTGCATTTCAAAGTTTCCCACCCGGAATAAAAAACGTTGTTTTATTAAATCAGGAAACGGCATAAAAATGTACGCCCTAGTTTTTTGGATAAAGTACAAAACGACGAGTATTGTCAAAGAAGATTGCTTATGCCCGAGTAAAGAAGAGGATGAACTTACGAGTGTAAAATATTACACGAATAACAGGCTATATAGAGCAAAAATTATAAAAAAAAAGCGGTAAATATAAAAATCATACCATTTAATCATTGACACTCCGTGTGTAAAGCGAATTTTTATTCGGTTTGTCTTTCGCGTACGCGAAACTGTTGTAACATAACCAATTTTTTTTAGACGACAAAGAATATTTGAGCTGTTTAAGAGTGACGACCGACGGCGAAATCATGCAAAAAGGGAAAAACACGAACAACCAAATAGCTGCTGCAGATCAAAATTTGTTGAAGAAGCGGAAAAAAAATAAAGCTAAAAGGAAAGTCAATGCTGCTGAAACGACTCAAAGTCGACTAGCAAAGCAGAGATCTTTCTTAAATGAGATTTCAGAATCATCAGAAGAGGAAATCACTGCTTCTAAGAAAAAAATGCGTACGCTCGATAATGAGGATGAGAGCAGCGACGAGGAAATTGAAAAAATATCTTCTGTGCCTGAACCACGCTCCACCTCTTTGTCACAATTATCAGCAGCTTCGGAATCCCCTATAAACCTACCAGCAGAGCAGCCTTCAACATCGGAACAACCTTTACAGCTAACGTTACAAACAGAGTCGCAGGAATCGATCGAAACTACGGAAAATTATAAGGAAAGGATTGCTCGGCTGGAGAGACTATTGAGAGAAACACAACGCAAATTTGCCAATAACGAAAACGTTTCGTCAAGGCCAGGCCCGAATCACGAAGATAATACCGATAGAAATGAAGTAAATATTGCTTTCATCTCGAGGAAGCTTTGTAATAGTAAAATTTGTTGCAAATTTGTTCATCAAATATTTCAGGTTATCGAGCCTACCGAAAATGAAGATCCTTTAATAACGTCTCGTCGTCCTGGCAATGGACGAGTACTTCTGTGTGAAAATTATAACGTTTGGATAGACCAAGGACATCTTATGTATATTCAACGGTATAAACATAATCCAAAAGAGATGACGAGACAATTATTGAAACATTTGGTTGGAGAACAAAATTTAAAGAATATGTGCGCTCGCGGAAGGTCTAGAAACAGACAGGGGATACCGAAGGATATTGTCACTGTTGTTGAATGTATAAAATTATAATACCGATTTCATGTTAATATAACTTATATATATATATAAATAAGTCACTTCTTTTACATTTTCAGATTACGTAAACAAGAGATGTATGAGTTCGTTAACTGTCGACGAATTTACGGACACAATTAATTATCTTTGCGGAAGATTAAGAAACCCGAAGCTTCCACTACCACGACAATAACTTTATAATGCATTCAATTGTATGGTTAAACTCATTTAATTATGTTAAAAATTGAATAAAATATTTGTTAAAAAACGACTAGAAGAAAAAGTTTAGTTTTATGAACAATAATTCGCCCTTATTAGTTGTAATAATAAAAAGAATAAATAAATAATATTGGAAAAATACTTTCAAAGAAGTCCCAAAGTATGTTCAAAGTATTGCCAATACTTATAGAAAAAGTTTTGCCAAAGTGTTGGTGATATGTACCAGAATTTTTTAGGTATAAGTATTGGCAAAATTTTGGATATGGTGCTCCAGCAAAGCGTTGGCAAAATTTTTCCAAATCTATTGCCAATATGTTGCCTATATATCGCCAATATTTCGCACATATCTTTTGGCGCTATGTTGGCAAAGTTTTGCCAAAAGAGTTGATTTTTGCGCGGGATACCTTCCTTCATGTGAATGAAAGTTTACGGGTATACTGCGTCGGATCAACACCTACATGTTCCTCAATGAATGAGTTACCGGTGCGCAGGCAGCTTTCTCTAATAGCCAAGCTCTAGCTGTGGCTGGGCTCCCTTCTTTCTCTAGGTGCCCTAATAGTTCTTCTAAAATTACGGAGTCTCCTTTACATGCGATTTCTAAATAATCGTCCTTGGTTAAATCTGCGTTTGCATTTAATAGTACCTTTACTGCTTTGTAGTTGGATGCTATTGCTACCCTCAATGCAGTCATCCCCATTCGGTCTGAGCTATTAACTTGGATTCTCCCTTCCAATAATAATTCTAGATATCGTATATCAGTTCTCTTGACGGCTTGCCGCAATACGGCAAAATCACACCCTGTGTTTGTATTATGTTCGATTTTTAATCTTATCAATTTTTCTAATACATCTATCCGCTGGGAATCAAGTGCTGCATAGATAGCGGGGGCTTGTCATTAACATGGTGAGTCGTAATTTACTTCATATTTAATAACAGATCTATTATATTCTCGGCCTTTTTGTGCATAGCATGAGCAAGCGCGTTGGTCGTACATAATAGGGTCTTTGGATAATAGACTTCTAAACAGAATGTCGCTGTCTCTATGTCTTGTATTGCTAAGGCATCCTCTATAGTGTTGGTCATTTCTGATGGGCTCATGAAGGGGACGAATATTCTGATCATCATTCTGGCTTCCCTTCCTTCTCTCATGAATATTTTTCTCTGTATGTATTTTAATTTCCTCGATGACTTGAGAAGATGAACGGAATCCAAGTGTATATTGTCTCAGGAAAGTTGCCATCTGTAGGATAATGATGTTAATATCAAAGGTTATCACTGTTCCTAGAAATTTACTCAATTATTAAATACTAGGGATCGTTATAAATATTGTTTTTATTGTTAAATCCTACCATAAACGGATCATGATTCGCGAGATGTTGATTTAAGGGTTTCTCTTTTTTTTCTGAGTGTAAAATGGGACGTGTATTTAGCTTTAAGTTTTAAACTTTCATTCAACGGTTATTAATGTTTAATTTATTCCCGTTTTGTGTGTGAATTTTTAATTTCCAATTTATTAAACGTTCTTTGAATTTCTTGCTTCCTAGAGATCTGACTTTTAGAGCTTCGGGGTGTGTCATCTCTTAGCTTTTCTCCTAGTCTCCACTATGGAAATTCTCGCGATTGGTTTCATGTAAATTTTCTTGTTGGCGGACTTATTGTAATCGGTTTTGACTGGTGTCCCCTTTCTTTTGCCTTCGAGTGAGGGGGCGCATGCTGAAGCGTTCTTCACTGACGATGAAGAGGAAGAGGAACCGGAGGTCCTTTGCCCTGCCACACCCGCTTATCTCCAGGGATAGGCGGAGAGACACTCTGCGACGTGTGTCATCAATCCCGTGGTGGTCCCTCCTGGATTGCCCAGGTGTCGACGTCGTTTGGAAGCCAAATAATTTGATTCCCCCCTCTTTTTTTTCAATTGCGTGTCTTTTTTCAATCTGTCGCGCAGGGGTCTACCGCAATTCCCGAGGAAGTCTGGGAGTTCTGTCACCAAGAAATCTGGGGCGAATTAGAATCAACGACTCTCTGTCCTTGTTGCGGGCAGCCCTGTGAACATCTTCCCCACCGTATGCGCCTGGGCAGTTATGGAGTGAGTTTCTCCCCTTTTCTTCCTTTGCTGATACATTCATATTTCTCTTTTTAACTTTACTTAACTAATAATTTTTTTCTGGTTTTTGTTTCAGTGATGGGTTCTAATTCCTGGCCTGTCTTGCTGCAACTCTTAGAGCCCAGGTGTCGTCGAGTTCCTCCAACGGCGCTATTTATCTTCCTTTATTTTATCAAGTTACTATTGTTTTATTATCAATGGTTTGTAATGATAATAAATAATAATTTTTCTCCTAATCCATTGTTTCTTCCTTTTCTATTGCGATTGTTATAATAGTCCGTTGGTTTCCTTATTCTATTGCGATCGTTATAATCTAATGATTTTCTCGACGTTTCCTTAAAATGATTTCGGTATAAATTTTTAATTTTTGATTTAATTGATACATAAATAATAAGCGATCACTTCTATGATAGCGTTAGGTACGAGATTGTACGTTATTTCACGCAATTCTTCCTCTCTTGTTTCCCATTCGTTTCTCCTTTTCTCAATCATTTTTAGTGCATAATGTAAAGTTATACACTTGCTCCGTAGATAGGAAAACGATCGTCGTGCGTTTTTTTCTCCTTTTCGCGAAATCTAAAGGATCTTGTCAATCTCCAATAAGAGTCGATTAGTTTTTCGACTAGATCTCTATATGAGATATTTTTGATAAATGACGTAGCTATCAGTCTCCTCCATTCGGCTTTCGCTTCTTCATATTGACGATAGGTCGTATTTTGCTAGGTTCTTAAAATTTCTATGTCCCTTTGATTTATTATCCTACCCTCCGTTTCTTCTGGGGCTATGCATCTCACGAAGAACCTCGATGTTCTGGCAGGCAGGTAGTTGGGCCGTACATAGCAGTCAATGCCCCCATCTGGGTACAATTCGGCCCCCTTTTGTAATAGTAGATACATTTTTGTATTGTTATTGTTCCAATATGCTATCATTAAGGCGGTATTTCCGTGTATGTCCCTTGTGTTTATATTGTTATATAGATTTGTATTTAATATGTAATAGATTTGTACCACTCTTATTATACTTTTGTAATAGTCGGAGTTGTTTATATTGAATAACGTAAAATTTTAACGAGTCAATATCATCACTTAAAATTGTTTGATGAATTATTATTGCTATTTCTTCTGGTAAGATCGATGGTAATAGATTTTAGATTAACGTGCGAACCGCTTCCTCTGCTGCTCGTATAATTAACATCCTTGTTTTCCAGAGTTTACGTTGATAGGTCGACATCAGACTCTGCGAATCAACGGGGTAAAATCAGTATTGCTTAATTAATGGGTAAATTTTCTAATTTCTTCTTTCATTAGTTTATAAGACGAGTAAATTAAGTCAAAAATAATACCTAGACGAAGCTCGGATTAGTTTAATAGGCGATTCTGTTATGAGTGGTCTCGCATCTTAAATTTTATTAATTAATTGTTCCGATTGTTTATTATTCTTTTTACTCTTAAAAGAAAAATACATGCGCTGTCGTTTCAATGGATCGAAGACATATGGTGCACGTTGTCAGGGTAACAAATTTTGCATGTATGTACTTTGTCTGTCAATTTTTTTTCTGGCGGTTGTTGTAGTTGGGATTATTGGGTTATCTATAGAGATTGCTGGTTCTTCTCTAGCCAATGGGAACAAATGCTTTCCTAATACATTATCAATAAATGCTTGTCCCTTCATTAACCGGACGGGTGGACACGCGGAGAACCATTTAGCGTGTTGTTCCCAGGGTTCGTCCTTGGATTCCCAATTTTTCAATCTACCCCCACACTGATAACATGTGACTTGATCGCTACACCCTGAGTAAAAGAACCTGGCTTCTGCGAGTTGTTCCTTTGTTTGGTGGATACGAATCGACGGCCAATTGTCAAAGCTTGACAATCTAGTCTCATAGTTTATATACACTAAAAATTCTGGTTTTCTTAACACGGTGTTGCCCCTATCACTCCATTCTCCTGTTAAGGTTCTAGTTGAAATGCTAGAATCGGTCCCTAGTTGATATCCTCGTAGCCGTGTTTGATGGACGTCGTTGCTGTGAGGATGCCATGCAGGTATCGTATTTGCATCTATCCCAATCGGTAGGTTACCGCAAGGCAAATTCCTCATGAATCGACACCGTCCTCCCCAACGCCGGTGTTCGGCCATAGGGTCGTCTCCTTGTTCCCAACAGCAGTTTCAGCACCTGCTAAATCCCTCGGCGTCACCTGGTTCGAAGGCCAGCTCTCGAAGCTTTGCAGCCTTGTCTCTTCGTATCTATAGTCCATTCTTTCGTCTGCGGGATAAAGGATGTTAGGTGTCAAAAGGTGTTCATTATTTTCGCAAATAATTTGCCTATTTTGGTGGGGAAATTATACTATTTTCGTCTCAATCGATTAAATATTGTTCATTCACAATGTATATAGTAATTCTTCGGTTTTTATTATTCCTATTCTAGTCGATTTATTATTTATTTCTAGGCGAATTTCTTTTTTTCTTATTTATTTAATTTGATATGTATATTTTTTTCTTTTTTGAACGTGATGGGAATGATGTGTAATGGTTGGTAGCTTTATTTTTTATGTATCTTTTTACTTTGCGTGGCTAGATGGTTTATCATAATTTTTATTGATGAATCTTAATGAACTACTACATTTAATTTTTTTCGTATAGTCATTGTAATTCTAATTCTATTTCCATTTGAGTTACATGATTGTTAGTAAACACATTCGTACATTCTGCCTTCACTTGTCATTGCTTTGTTAGCTTCCTCACGGTTTCGCTGACTTGTCTTATGCAATTATGGTGGAGACCTTCATCATTTTCCTTTATTCTTTTCCTGTGATTATTTCATATGCATATATTCCCTAAGATAACAATAAGTTGAAAGAGCAAAAATATTTCTTCCGTCATATTATTCATTTAGATAAATGCACATGGAACATTTTCTCCAAATGGGCAAATACATTTCACATCGGATACAGGTTCCATGGTACTTGTGATCGGCGAAACCCTTTCCTCCATATGTATACTTTTGTAAATAGTCACCATATGTACGTCCTGTCCACTCACGTACTGTATTTTCATTCCGAGCTTGCCATACTTGTTTTTCGGTTTCCGATACTCTTTTCCTTCAGGCCATTTTCTAATCGCGTCTTGGCTGCTTCATAATCGTACTTGGCCAATCGTTGTTTGACGTCACCGAACTCGGGGTGTTGATTATTATCGTTTCCCTCTCTTCTACGCATTCGTTTTAGTAACGTCTTATGACACCGTTCTGTTATAACTGTTCGAATTTCCTTGTTATGAATATATGCATTTTGGGAAGCTTTTTGTGACGAATTCGTAAAGTTTTCCCCAGTTTTCTCTTTTATAGAAGGCTTGTGCCGGGTTTTCCTCTTCTAGCCGTCATGGATCGCTTTCTAACTCATCGGCGTATGCCCAATATAGTGCCGCTTCAAATTCCTTCATTTCGGATTTTGACTTAACTGACCTCCTGCTATTCTATTTGTCTGTGCTACGACCTTGGTAACTCAATATAACTGTTAGGATCACTTCCCTTGTTTATTTCCGTGATTGTGGATCTATATTTTCCTCTCTTTTCAGCTATGATTAAGTTATGTCGCTTATACTTGGACTAACTAAATTATGATTTTTAATTTATTTATTTCAAAGTTAAAATAATATGTAATATTTTTAATTATTAATCGTGGGCTGTTTGTTGTGTTCTCTTTTGCGACTATTATCCCTTCTTAAAAGCCTCTTTTATTTATTATCCTGGTAGTACAATGTGTTTATAATTAATTCTATTGACATTTTCTGTGAAATTGTAATACTTATTTCAATTCTATTGGAGGCTCTATATAGGATATGCGTACACGGTTCATATGTACTACTTTATACTTATTTTATCCTATTTGTATTTTAATGTTACCGTTACGTAGAATATCAACTATTAAATAAGGTCCTTCATTTTGATCTTTCAAAATATGAATTTTTCTTCCTTTTAGTAACCATATATAGTCGCCAATTTGAAAATTTTGCGGATTAACACTTCGATCTTAATCATATTTTGCTCTCCGCTTTGCATCAAGTAATTTTTCACGTGCGATGGTTTGTATATTATTAAGTCGAGT
The DNA here is from genome assembly GCA_020010945.3 of Muscidifurax raptorellus. NCBI lineage: Eukaryota > Metazoa > Arthropoda > Insecta > Hymenoptera > Pteromalidae > Muscidifurax > Muscidifurax raptorellus. Next base: position 1,084,795 of record JAHUUD020000013.1, on the reverse strand, counting down.
TGCGAGTTCGACGATATAGTTGGAATAGGTAGGGAGCCCGTCGTCTGATTCTAAAGGGTCGTTCGAAGGGGGGCGCGCTAGCCTGCCGAAGACGAGCTCGTACGGCGTGTGCTTAGTTGCCTCGTGCACCGACCTATTATATGAAAATGTTGCCATCTCTAGCCATTTATCCCATTGCGCGTTTTGGGAAATGAATTGTTTCAAATATTCACTGAGGACGTGGTGGCTGCGTTCAAGGGATCTATTTGACTGCGGGTGAAATGCGGTCGTTTTGAATTGAGTGATACGAAACCTTTTTGCTACGTGTTTCACAGATATGCTTAGAAAATTCATTCCTTGATCTGTTAGAATTGCTATTGGAGCTCCGAATATACAAATGAAAAGTTTTATTGATGCGTCGGCGACGGATCTTGTTGTGGCATCTGGAAGTGCTATCGCTAGTGAATACTTAGTTAACAACATTGTATCGTTACGATATTAAGTCCTCTGATTTATGAAATGGCTCAACTAGGTCAATTGCGATCTTATCGAAAGCGCCCATTGGTGTATCTGTAATTACCACAGCGTTTTTGGTTTTTACTCTAACGAACTTTCTTAATTGACATGGTAAGCACTTTCATATGTATATCTGTACGTCAATTTTCATAATTTCCCAATAATATCTTTGTTTGATACACTCATAACTCTTAGTTACGCCTTTATGTCCGCCGATGACTGAACAGTGTGCCTCTTCTATTATTTGTGCGTGCTCATTTGGATAAATAATTGTCCCTCGGCAAATAATTATTTACTGTTAATCCTCTCAAAATAGTCCGAATTTTGCAAACTATCTCCTCCCATGGTATGTTTTCTATTGAACTGCTCTTGGCAATGCTGATTGATTGCATCCCGTATTTTATAATAAATATTTTTAATAGCTTTAATCCGTTAGTTAAATTTTCAAATATCGTTGATATACTTTCGCCTACTTCGCCTTGTAGCGTTATTATCAAATGAGGTTTATTGTTCTTAGGCATCACTCTCAAATCCCCTATAGATACATTATGTAAACGTGGTAGTTCTCGACGCTTCTCTAAAAGTCGTGCTCCATTGTCACACGGATTGCCTTTAATGGTTATGAAGTACAAATAATTGTCTTTGCACATGAATAACTGTTCTTTACATTCGACGAAAATTTTCCCGTAACTTTGAGAACGTGGTGCGTGATAGCGCGTCCGCGTTAAGATTTATTCGACCTGGCTTATATACAATATCAAAATCGTATTCGGTTAATTTCAGTCTCCACCATGTTGCACGGGAGTCCGGATCGCGTGAGTCTTTCCACCAACACAACGGCAAGTGATCTGTGCAAACTGTGAATTTAGTGCCCAACAGATAGTGTCTGAAATGGCGAATACCAAAAACGGTGGCTAGTGCTTCCCTTGAGTAAGTGTCATATCGTCTTTTGGCGTCGTTGAGTACTCGCGAAGCATACGCAATCGGCCGATCTTGGCCTATTGTTCCTTGAGATAGTACGGCTCCGACACAGGTCAGACTAGCATATGTGGTAAGTATAAAAGGTTTCGAAAAATCGGGATAAATAAATACAGATTCTTCGCACAATTTGCTTTTCAAAATCTCAAAAGCTTCTTGAATTTTATCGGTCCACACAAAGGGCGCATCTTGTTTTAGCAAATTGCTAAGAGGCTTGACTATTTTTGAAAATCCGTAAATGAATCTCTGATAATATCCTGTTAATCCTAAGAATTGTCTAACATTTTTAACTGTTTTTGGTCGCGGAAATTTTCTTACAGCTTCTACTTTTTTAGGATCGGGACGAACGCCTTCTTCGCTGATAATGTGTCCCAAATAACACACTTCTCGACGTAAAAAATCACATTTATTGGGTTGTAATTTGACATTCGCGGCTTCTGGTCTTCTCAGTAATTTTACGAATTTTTCATTATGCTCTTTTATTGTCTTAGCATATACGATGATATCGTCGAGATATACAGACTTCTAAAGGTCCTGAGTTCAACTCTCGAGCATCTTCAGGCGAGATAGAGAGTGAGTTTCCGGCTTCCTCTTCTTTAATAGGTGTATTATAAATGATTTTATTTCTCCAGCGCAAAAAGTAGCCGGACTGCTTTTCAAGCCTTGCGGTGCTGTAGTCCACTCAAATAATCCTACATTCGGTACTGTAAATGCTGTCTTACGACGATCGTCCGGGTGCAATGGAATTTGATAAAATCCTGACCCTAAGTCTAAGACTGTAAAATATTTTGAACCGCCAAGTTGATCAAAATTATCTTGTATATTTGGCAAAGGGTAGTTATCCGACAAGGTGATCCTCTAACGTCGTACTTTTATTTATGTGCTTTGACTTGTTTTCTTTATAATATTTTCCTCTATCGTTATACAAAATCAGGTAAATATATAGTTCATAATATAAACTTGCATTATTCATTTCTCCTTCACATTTATCTTGTAGTTTACACTCTTTTTTAACATCATTTTTCGAATGCTCATTTTCGAAGTAATCATTTTCTGCTGCATTTTCTTGAGACGTAGCTCCTTTTAAATCGTAATTTCTGTCCGTTTTTTGTCTTGAACTATATTTTTTGTAATATTTTCTTCGAGCTGGAATACATAAATTCCCTCATTCCAGTCTATTGACTGTGATCCTATTGGATTTCTCCTTCTTCCATTCTCCCGTTGTGGTAAAGGTTCGATTCTCCTAGCTTGTATCTGTTGTGTATTCATATGGTTATAGGCTCCGCCCTGTTGTGGCGTGGCCATACTTACGGTTCTAATAGAGTCACTTGTTCTTAAACCCTTCTTAAAAATATTTCCTACTTCTGTTTGAGTTTCCGTAAATATACTTGCATTATTTGAATATCTATTTTCCTCATATTCTGTTCATTCTTCTACCCTTGAGTCACTTACACAAGGTCTCTCCGATATGACTTCCTATGACGTCTTTCGAGAATAATATGCTAGTTCATAATTGTTTTCATCGTCTTGCGTAAATTGTAAACTATCGAGAAATGGAATTTCCACATTAGCCAGAATTATACAGTTATGTTTATAACATATTTTTGAAGTTATCTGTTTAAAAAAATCGCTGCCTAAAATTCTTGCCTCTTTTATCGAAAAATCATCTTCAATCAAAATAATTATTTCTTGTCTATTTATTGGTAGATAAATCGGAACATGAGATACTTTTAATAAATTTGGTGAAGATCCGGTATCTAGCATAAAAATTGCGGGGCGTATCAATTCTTTTATATCAATCTCGACATTTGGCGTACAATTCTTTTGATTTAAGTCGACTGTTGTCTCGTAGAAGATGCGTTCCCATCGTGCGTCCCAAGGATCGGGCGGGTGCTCGCACTGGCTTCCCCATTGCCCGGCTGAGGATAGCGACGGCCGTTTCTTGTAATCAAACCAAAACAATCTCTTTTTAAATGTCCTGGTTTTTGGCAGTAGAAACATGTAATCGGTGCAGGTTTATTTTCGATCGCGCTACTGTTATTGTTGCGATTATTAAATTCATGGCTAGAATTATATCCACCTCCGCGATCATGACTATTATTGTTAATTCCGTTCTGGTAATTGTTGTTACGATATCTTGATGAAACTGTTCGATTATTGAAACTATTTAATTGGGTATCATTATTTCGATCGTGTGTTTGAAAAAAATTATTTCCCGCTCGAAAATTATTAGGACGCGTGTTATTACTATAATTCGGTCTGAAATTCTTAAACTCATTGTTGTACCCTTCACCTTGTCTAGGTCCATTATAATTATTCATTCTTGGTGGTTGTCCGTTACTATAATTATTACCGTTATTCAATTTCGCGGGCATGCTCTGATTTTGTAATTGTAGACAAAATTTTAAACAATTCTTTATTTTAAACATATTTCTTTACGTCTTCCTCCGATTCTCCCGTATATGCAAAATCTCTCTATTTCTATAGCTTTTTCTCGCTCGTCTTCTAATGTTAATGGCATACTCATTCTTGCCTGAATTTCCCATCGCAATCCGCGTATGAAAAATTGTGTGCAGTCTTTCACAAGATTTTCGTCGATATTTCTTTTTTCACGCTTTGATGCCTTTTCTAATTCTTTCTTTATTTCAAATACTCGATTCGCGTAGACGACAACACTCTCCGTCTATCTTTGTTTCGCTTTTGCTAGTACTCCTGTAATATCATGATACGTTTTTAATAATCCGAAGTTTTTCTCGAAAAATTCTATAATTTCATCCATTGTCGCGAAAGTGTGTCCTGTTGCGCACATCAAGGCCTCACTAAAAAGTCGCATGTGTATTAGTCGTGCTAGCTCTTCTTCTACTCCGTTGGGGAGTATCGCTTTTGCTCTAATGCAGCCGTCGGTAAAAAGTGTGAGCGGAACATTTGAACCATTAAACCTCGGAATGCGTCTATCGCGTCTTTTAGGGATATACCTTTAATTTGCGGAGCCATTTTGCTTATATAGTCGTTTCCTTCGGGGTCGCTACTTGTGTCGTCGTATTTTTCAAATTGCAATTGAGAGCGTGGGAGATCTAAGGTTGACAAGATATTTATAAGGTTTCCCGTCGGTGTAGAAAATTCTTTGGTTTTGTCTGCTAATTATAATTTATTTATAGGGCTACTTTTTACGGTCGGATTTCCCCAAATCGTTGTAATTCGTCTGCGTAAATAATTGTACACGTGTGAAAATTTTTTTCCGCTTTGAAGTTTTTCTTTGACGTCATCAACGTTTCCCTGATTTAAAAAATAGTCGTCTAAAGCCTCTTGTTTTATAAACGGAGTTAAATCTCGTTTTAATCTAATCACAAATTTATTCCTTAAATTCTCAGTCTCTTCGGCAATTTCTTGGTCAACCGGATATTGTAAATTTGTTGAACTATAGGCGTAGGATTTTGAACTACTGTTGTGTTTGCCTTTTCTGAATTTGCAATACTCTTATTTATTGTTGATTGACTCAAAATTTCTGTTGTATCTATTATAAAATTTTGATCTATTGCGCCTCCCGTCGCGCTTTGTATTGGGGAGTCGTACGGACTTGACCGCTTGGTAATATTTTCTAACGTAGTGGTCGGGACAATGGCTGTAGTGTTTACACTCGGGGTTTCGGTAGTCTTTGTTTCCGATTGACTTCTATTAAATATGGAGAGTTTCAAAGATACTCTGTCGAATTTGAGGTGCTGCTGTAACGTCTCTTGTTTCGAATATTTCTACGCTCTCTGCCCCGTCGTCGTCGTTTTGTGCGCGGTATGTATTATGGAGTGAAAATTTTGGGACATGACTGTGGGTTATCTATGTTGAGTTTTGCAAGATTTCTATCTAACTCTTTATAGCTATTACATGCTATAATTCCAAGCCTTGAACTTGGGATTAATCGCTTAACGTTTGACTTTTCTAAGTTTTTCTTTTCTCTAAATATATATTTAACAAATTGTCGTTAAGATCAAGCTTTCGGGTACCTCGAGTGGCTGTACTTAGATTATAACGGTTTTATCAGATTCGTCGCTACTTGACATGCTTAATTTTCGGAAAATCTCTCATTTTTATCTATTTTGTCTTGATTAGAATTTTTGTTCGCTCGATTTTTTTCTCTTGCTTCTTTAATGATATCTATTTCTCTTTGGGCAAATGCAAATAACAAATGAAATTTTTCTCCAATAGATCCGGATTTTTGCTCTTAATCCCGGTTTTCAACAAGGTTCTTCTCTTCCCAGCCTTTCTAATTTTGCGCGATTTTAGTTAAATTATTCTCAGTATTCACTTATTGTGTGTATGAGGGATGGAGAGAAGAGGTCGCTGATTAAAACGATTCTCTGTTCGAGAGGATTATATGTAGAAAAACAAGTTCCTGACAGCGATTCCTTATAATTCTGGAAAGGTTTGTGAAAAATAAGTCGCTGGTTAAAGCGATTCCTTATTTTTATGGAAGGTTTATGAAAAATAAGTTGCTGGTTTAAGCGATTCCTTATCTTTCGAAGTGGTACAGGAAGGAAAATCACACAGAATAAAATATTACCTTAAATAATTATTTTCTATACTTTCAATAGAGTTCTCATAATTATTCCCAATTTCTCGAAAAAAAATGAGTTTCTTTCTTTTTGTAAAATAATTACTTCAATGACCGAATTTTTGTATTTTTAGAATAGTTACTTTTCACCAATTAAAAAGTTTCCCGACCTCCGATGCACCAAAAAGTTTTATATATAAACAACCTGTTTTGCCCTCGGCTACGATGCTGTCGTCAGTTGCAACATTTTCATTGGTTAGTTTATTATGGGGGAACACGGAGAACGACGAGAATTTTTATGAGAAAATTCTAGCGCTTTCGGCGTTTAGATATTCCCGCTCCTGAAGAACAGCGCAAAATGTCTGGTTGGGAAACCTTTTGTTAGTGAGAAAAGAACTTAATTTCGTGCTTTCAAAATATAACTCGATTTGAAAAACCCCGCATAATCTATGCTACACATTAGTTCTATAGCTTTTTTTTTAAGAGAGAGGGAGAGAGAGAGAGAGAGAGAGAGAGAGAGAGAGAGAGAGAGAGAGAGAGAGAGAGAGAGAGTGAGAGAGAGAGAGAAGCTTCTAGCGGTATAGTAGCGCTGTATTGAATTGACACTTACCTTTTGTCGAGTCGGCTGCTTTGTTGCTCTACTACCTGTTCGTCCTCTCGGCGGGTGATCGGAATCACTGGGTTAGTGGTCGACGCGGGTTATAAGTTATTTAGTTAAATGATGATAATATGCAAGGACTCGGAATTTGGATTTCGATTAAAAAGTCGTAATTTAATAGATCCTTCTTTTATATGCTTTAAATAACAATTACCCGAACTTTGTCTACGCTCAGTGTGACTATCGCGTTAATCAAATATACTGAGTCGATGTAGTAGCGCTAGGCTTACAAACTGCAGGCGAGACGATTTACTCCGAGAGACGGCGCGAGACGTAATCATCGTATACTTTTTTACTGAAAGGGGGTTACTAGTAACCAAAACGAATAATTTAAAATGCACTCGATTCTGATTGTTTCTCAGATGACGTTATTCTTTTCTTTGCCCGTTACTATGCGGTTACTACTTTATCTCGCGGCTCAATGTCCTGGTTTCCGTCTAAATTTTTACTATATGAAAATTATTCGTCGTTTCAGTTAATTCGATGTGAGGCTCTAATTTCTTTCAATAATAAGTCTTGTCGAACTTGAATCCCGGACCGAATGATTTTTGCGCGCATTGAAGCTAAGTCCTGAAACGAATAATTTTATATGCCCCGATGCTAAATCCCGAACCGAGTTCCGACTCGGCTAAATTTCATCCGACGGTGACTAAGTCTAATGTAATAATGCAGGTGTCCGGTCCCGCGCAAGATTCTAAGTGCGACTGAAAGAGATTAACCCCGACTGAGAGATTAAGTCCGAATGAGGGGTCCGTATAGTTTATCCGGGCCCTTATATAGTCTGGGATCGCGAATGTTTTAGAATATTCTCAGCAAAAATCCCCAATAGAAGGGTTAGCTTTTCCATATATAGAGTTATCTATGATCGCACCCTACTCCCCTTCTTACTATTTTTCGTATCTGGCTTTTTCTTGCAGCTTATCATACATCCCCTCCCCCGGATATAACTCCGTCCTGCTCGGCTCTATGTTTGTTCAGGTGGTCGAGCTTCTTGTAGTCATCAAAGTAGTGATCTACTTTGCCGTGAATATGAACTCTTACTGTTTGCGGGGAAGGCTGCTTCTCTTGCAATAGGTATCGAAAGAGGGACTGCTGTTGGCTTAGGCCCCGCGATGAGTAGGTGAGGCGGTCCGTCTGTAATAGGTGGATCATTGTGTTTCTAGCGTCTGCATCTCCTAAACTGTTCTTGATTTTCCTCGTTGTGGATATGATTTTTATATTTTTTTTTACGATCGATGTATCTTTACACTCGCTATTGAACTGCTTCTAGCGACGTTCGATATGCTCAAATCTCAGTCCGGTTTTAACTTTCGTTCATTATAACCTTACGACGTATTTAAATTAGTTATTCTTACTCTTCTTTAATTGTATTTTACCGAAATTCCTGTTCGTATAATAATGTCGTCTCGCGCATGATTGTTGATATTTCGTTTTGGATATTTGTTATATCAATCATTTTACTTTAATAATATTAATTCCGCATACAATCATTTTGTCTCTCCTGTTCTTATCGTCTCCCGCTTCCTATCATTTAGAGTATTTGGAATGTATAATGTGCTTTCCCGAGTTGTACTTTTGTTTTAGTGACCTTCTTGGCTGGAGCTATTCAGTGTTCACTCTTACTCAATGTGTGGGATCGCCGTTATATTGCTTGCAAATAATATTCTTTTAGTATCTATAATCATTCTTATTGAAAATAGAAATGCGAAAAATTGAGTATTTCACATAATAGAGGAGGTACACTGTTCAGCCATCGGCGGACATAAAAGCGTAACTAAGAGATATAAGCATATCAAGCAAAGATATTATTGGGAAAATATGATAATTGACGTACAGATGTACATCAAAAGTGCTTACCATATCAATTAAAAAAGCTCGTTAGAGAGAAAACCAAAAACCCTATGGTAATTACAGATACACCAATGAACGCTTTCGATAAAATCGCGATTGACCTAGTTTGGCCATTCCCTAAATCAGAGGACGAGTACGATAATATCTTAACGATACAATGTTGTTTAACTAAGTATTAACTAACTAAAATGTTTCATTCGTATATTTGGAGCTCCAATAGCAAACCTAACAGATCAGGAGACGAATTTTCTAAGCAAACTCATGAAACGTGTAGCGAAATATTTCGTACTACTCAATTCAAAACAACTGCATTTCACTCGCAGTTAAACGAATCCCTCAAACGCAGCCACCACGTCCTCAGTGAATATTTGAAACAATTCATTTCCCAAGACGTGCGATGGGATCAAAGGTTGGAAATGGCAACATTTTCATATAATACGTCGGTACACGAGGCAACTATGCACACGCCGTACGAGCTCGTCTTCAGCAGGCTAGTGCGCCCCCCGTCGAGCGAGCCTTTAGCACCGGAGGACAGGTTCCCTACCTACTCCGACTATATCGTCGAACTCGCAACTCGATTAACAATATGCAAACCATCGCGCATGAAAAATTAATCGATGCAAAGTGGGGAGCAAAATATAATATTACGATCGAAGTGCTAATCCACAAAATTATCAATTTGGCGACTATATATGGTTACTAAAAGGAGGAAAAATTCATAAGTTGAAAGATCAATATGAAGGACCTTATTTTGTAGTTGATATTCTACGTAACGGTAAAATTAAAATACAAATAGGCAAAATAAGTATAAAGTAGTACATATGAACCGTGTACGCATATCCTATATTGAGGCTCTAATAGAATTAAAATAAGTATTATAGTTTCACAGAAAATGTCAAGAGAATTAGTTATAAGCATATTGTACTACCAGGATAATAAATAAAAGAGGCTTCTAATAGAGGATAATGGTTGCAAAGGAGAACACACTAAATAGCCCACAATTAATACTTAAAAATGTTGCATATTAGTTAACTTTAGAATAGGCTCAAGAATACATAATTTAGAAATCGTGTTTTAGTTAGCTCAAGTATAAGCGGCATATAAACGGAGTTTCAGAAAATTTTGGGAACAAAAGGCGAAAGTTTACTACAAAAAAAAGTGTATATATGAGAAATTTGTTCATTAACAAACGAAAAAAATACCTCAATTTCAATAACACTATATTAATAACCACTAGCAACTAATGTAATCACTGCTTATATTGTTAAGGCTTATATGCACTATAACGGGGTGGAACTGTCTTCAAGAGGAGGAAAATATAAAAGGAGACGCCGGAACCGAGAATCAATTCGGCGCTCCCGAAATCTCTAGGCGCACGCTCTATCCATCATTCTTGTTTCTGCTCCGATTACCGGCATAGCGAGGACTTGAACCTCGTTACCTAACAAGGCCGTAAAATAAAGCCCTGACCCGCGACTGGGGCCAAATGCCTCGCCAGTCGATCGCGCATATTTAAATAGTATAACCGTACTTTTAGGATGTGATGATCCTCGTCCTTCGCATTAACCTCTCTCGACCTCGCCGTTAATGCCGGGCTGTTGCTGCAGTTGCTGATGCGCTGCCGTTGTTGCTCTCTACTCCTGAGGTCGCTGTTGCTGCTACGCTCTTCCTGGATCTGGAACGGGAACGGCTGGATCGGCGCCTCTTAGTCCGCCTGGGGTGCTCCTCTCGTCGGTCCACCGATGGTCCCCGCATCCCTGTGCGAGAACTGCTGCACCGCACGACCGGCGTCGTCCGCCGGTTCACGGGAGAGACGTGCTCCCGATTCCCAGACCGGTCACGCCGAGTAGAGCCACCACCTGTAGAGCGCATAGGCTTCTCTGGTTGTGGTGCGCTCTCCGAACGCACATCAGCCCGGGGTCGCCTGCACGCCCCTGGCCGGACCCCTTGGGGAACTTCGCCTCTGACCGCGTTCTTGTCGGCGAGCAACTTCCATGCCCGGACCTTCTTTAAAGTCGCTTCGTCTTCTTTAAGGACCCAGGTTGCGTGGCTCTGCTCTTCTTGGGCACGCCCTCGCGATGGCTTCTTGATGGGGCACTACCTTCAGGCCCACTCTTTAGCCATTAGGTCTAACACAGAATAGAATAAATATAAAAATAAAATATTTTTTGGCAAGATTAATGAAATGTTGAAATTATACAAAGACACACAGATACACGCAAACGCCTTAAGGGACTCCTTTCCCTTTCAGTACACGCCGACAATGGACACAGGACTCTATTTTCTCCTATTGACCTATTGCGGTATAGTACAGGTCAGAAGTTACTAAATTTTTACTATAACTCTCGTAACGCTAGAAGAGATAAGATTCGTACTTATGTTAATAATAGCAATCATATACGGTATGGAAATAAGAAAAAATAGTAAAAATAGCGAAAACGAGAAGTCTAACAAAAGAACGCCTGTCCGGGTAAGGTGAATATACCAATCGAGGAAATTTTCGACCACTTTTATATAATCGACGATCAAGGGCAGAAAATGATTTACCAGCTATCCCTGTATAAAAGAGAAATAGAGTCCAAATATCACGACAACAGTATAATATAAAATAAAACGTATGACTCAATATAGACATAAGAAAGAGTAAGGAAGTTTTGCATTGTGTTTCAGATTCCAAAAATGAAGGGTATTCCAACCATGGTATTAACAATAATAACAGTCAAATTGAACCTTGGAATCCGTCTATCCGGATTCGACTGTGGAAAACAACTATCCAATCTAATGACTATATCTCTTTTAAACAAGGGAGAATGGGATATAAAAGAGCCAAAACTAAATATCATAAACCGATGTATACAACTACTCCAAATCAACAAGTTTGCAAAAACATATATAATACAATGCTCGATCAAAGTCTCGCGTGTAATCACACACTGCGGGATGCATTCGCATTCGTTACAAGTGAAAAATAGAGAAATCAGTTATTTTTTAGAATTACAAAGAGACGATTGTATGAGAATATATAATGGAGAATATACTATAATAGCTGGCACATCGATACAAAACTTAATGAGAAATAGCACCTTCTCTACACCTATAACTTTCGCCAGAAAACTTGATAATGAACGTCATTGCAAAGGAGCATCCTACGACTATCCATATGGACAATGGGACGATGTAGTAGTACAAGATTACGTAGAGATCTCGCACACAAATTATTATGCGACTGTAAATTTAAAGTCTAACGAGATACAACTTCGATCTGGCACTAGCTGCAAATTAACAGACACAAACTGCAGAGATATTTTAAAGAGATACGCTTTTTGGGAACCTCTGTCGGGTGACACTTGCGGGAGCAGTAAATATACCATACTATACCTAGGTTATGCCAATAGGACAAAGGAAAAGAAAACGGATCGAGTCACTTATATGCTCGAAACACAAGACATTGTATTTGCTCTCACGTGCATTGGCGAATTAAAAGTATGTGGACATAATCTTATACGACTGAGCACCCTAAATTATTTATATTGGAAACCCAGTCGAAAAAACTTTTGTATCAAGAACAAAATCACTAGTAGCAAACCTAGATATTACCACATATGTAAACTCCATATTCGTATATGAATCGGTGTATGCAAAAAGGAACCTTAGAGCATAGGGAAACAATAGAACTAAGGTCCCTTTTTGCATGCACCGATTCATATGTCGAAATGTATTTTAGGAAACAGATTAGTCGAATGTATTATGATTTATTAATGTACAAATGCGAGCTCGAGAGAAAAATTCTGACCAACGCCTTATCAATTGCAGTACAAGCCCCAGATGAATTCGCGTTTCGATTAATGAAAGAGCCAGGCTATAATATGTAGTATATGGCTGTAGTAGCAAGAGAAGTAGTACATGTCATAAAGAACCTACAAGTAGAGATACAAAGGAGAGATAGCTAAGAATGCCTTAATTAATTGCCCGTATTTAGAACAACGGAGCCTTTCTTTTTGTTACTACGAACAAGAATATTAACCAAAACAGGTACACAGATTGGATGCAGCGGCGCCATGCCACCTATGTTCAATATAGGTTCAAGCCTGCTTCTTCAAACGTAGTCCCCCCAGAAACGCCTCACCCACAGACAAAAAGCACTTGGGAATATAGTGCCCCGAAAGCGATAGCCATAAGCGGCATATATACAGAAACCGATTTAAATAGCTTAAGAGGTTACATTATGTTTCCACTAGAAAGATCAGCCGTTTTGAATAATGTAGCAATGGAAATATCCGGAAAATCGATACAAGGAAAAGGAATTTCAATAAATCAATTTTTAGACCCCGAAACATTAGAAGCACTTGCAAACAATACATAGGATCGCATGTGGGGCAAATTTCTTACGTTTGGCACTGCAAGCGCAGCACTTATTGGATTCATAATGATCGCTCGATTAATTAAATTATTAATTGACACTACATTACATAGCTACACAATTTATAGTGTATACGGATTCTCTATTCATCTTCTAGGATCAATCTGGAATTCTGTCACACAGTTACTACTACATTTGGGAAATCGGAAGCCTGCAAAACCACAACCCTACGCAAAGCAAACTCAAGAGGAATAGTCCAATAAAAATCCATCCCACTCCATTTACGATGACGTAGAAGGACAATCAGAAATAAATTTCGACCAACCGCATCGTAGAACAATATAAAGATTAAGAACATGTCCTACGACGAAGTTTTAAAGAAGAAAATAGCGCCCAAAAGCTTCTCGAGATGAACATCGAGTCATATTATTACAAGCCCAAGAAAATTATAAAAAATTGTTCAAATCCATACGCACCATAGAAGAAACCTCAATTATTGGATACATATTAAAATAAAAGTCGACCTTTGGCGATATCTACTCGCACCATGCGAATATAAAACCCTTAAAGAAGCTGCACAACACCCAATGAAAATAGAACATCGATTAAAGAAAATAAGACTCCCTATTATATATGAAAGCCACGAAAAATTATAACTAAAAAATAGAAAGAGAAAGAGAAACAGAAACAGAAATAGAAAGAGAAAGAACTATGAATATTCTAGGACAAAAATCACGAAATGAAACCGCCTACCGTGATAGTACAGATAAAATACGATGGCGTCATTCTATGACAGCAGCCACTTACCTACAGTGATTTTTATGATTGGGATCGTGTAAATAAAATACGAGCCGACGAAATTTTCTATGCAGAGTATTATGCGCTAGCCATTACATTCGAAGCCTGTTTTAAATTAGGAACCTATCCACCCTATGAAATTGTCACACGATATATAAACTGGCACAGTTTTCATATAAAGAATTTACAAGATGCAAATGTCAGCACTGCGGACAGCCTGTATTACGAGTCGAGCTATTAATTGACTGCTTACAATACATGGACGCATACTTTTGAGAAAAAGAAGTCGCGAATCGATTATAAATGCAGGAAAGTGGGTAGCAAACCGAGAGCAATACCACCATTCTATATGATTCCTCGTCAAGGAAGACTACCCAAACTATAAATGCAATATATGTGGAAGGGAATTAATAATATACAAGACGGCATCTGACATCGCTTTTGAATTCCTTAGAGTACATGAAGCACTGATAACAGTAACAATAAAGCAAAGGGAAATAAATATAGAATTAACATTGATTCCAAAACAAGCTAGCCAAACCAATGATACCAACGTCATTAACCAATTAATTCTTATTTTTTTAATGAAGCATAAAAAAGAAAATAATAAAAAAGAGAGGAGAGAGCAATATTACAAAGTAACACTATTCAATAATTAAACCATAAAATATTTCAGATGGAAAATGTAAACCGAACCGAAACTTATCACAGCATAGATAATTGAAGAAAGAAATATTGTAGCAGGTGTTATTTAAGAGTAAATCAAGAGCAAAAAATTTACATACGACGAGACGCTTACAATTTAGGCGGTTCCCGCCGGACCACTTATCACTGTTCAGGATGTAAAAGACGTTACTACTCGCGGTATAGAGAAATTACAGATGCGGCTGAGATACTACCTTTAATCGATTTAACAAGACTACCAAAACCGGGGGAAAGACTCACCGTTATCACAAAAGAAAGAGTCGACGTTTACCCCAATTGAATCAGGGAATAAAATGTTAGAAAACCTCTTAACCGATATCGAAATTAACCTACAAACACCTTTAGAGGAAGAGAGAGAAAGAGAGATAAAGAAATCATATTAACCAAATCAATTAAAAGAAATTACAGAAAGGAAATGTCCAGAAGAATTCAACAACAAAAGACAAATTTCCAAGAAAAATAAGACGACATGGAAATCTTACTAGAAGTCATAGAGTAAGACCTTATGGATATAGAATGCGTATCAAACATAATCATACGAGATTTCCCGAGCATAGATTTTGATGTAAAAGAATACTTTGCACAAAGATCATCGATCGAAGATTTCTCTGATGAATCCGCCATTTAGCAAATGTGTCCCCTTCGTATTTCACAGAAGACAAATGTAATGAAATAAAAACAATAGATTTATCCAGGATATTGTCAAGACTTCATCATCAAAGAGATCCCATCGATTTATTAGATAAACATCTACGACGAAAAGAAATTTCAAATTATTTTCAATATATCAAAGAGACGGAAGACGAGGATCCCTATAGGCTAAGAAACCTATTCAAGGAAATCTAAATACACAAAAGTAAACACTAGGGTGAAATTAATCATATTATGCATCCAACGAAAACTACCTCAGAAGTCAAGAAAGAAGTTCATCATAAAAGCCATAACCCAAGTACGTAATTGTAGAAAAATTAAAAAAGAAAAAAAGGATCTCAGACAACAACTAAAGTAGTAAGTATATTTCATAGGCAAATCAAAATTCTGTTCTCTCTCTATTTTACTAGTTATCACACCAAAGCATTTTATTGTTGTTATACCGAAGTAATAAATTGCTAAAATAATTTAAATTTAAGAGAACTAGAGGTTGATATCCTAAGAAATATTATAGAAATACAAATTATTATAAGAATTCACATTTTATATTATGATAAATTGGGGGCATATGAAAATGCTAGTGATACCACTGATAAGCCAAGTAGAGTTAACGCTTGAATTGTTATAAAATGGAAATTACAAAGAAAAAAAAATAGTATAATCTTAGAAATAAAGTGAAGAGAAAATTCAGTCGTTGACCACCGTACAGTTTGGACGTGATTGTAAATAGAGCTCCCGAGCTAGCGAGTATTACAGTGTTGTGCAAATTTATTTGATATTCACTTAGCGTTAACCAGGGCTCCCGTATATATCCAGTACTTAAATTTAAAGGGAAGAGGATGAGCACCTCCACTCCAGGAGGTATTCTTCCTCCTAGTTTAGAAGATCTGCCAAAAAATATTAACAATAGTTCTCGAAACCCTCAACCACAAAGTATGAATTACGCCAAAGCTACTCAAAGTCTAAACTTTCCCAAACGTGACCAAGCCATCGTTCTTCAAGCTGTTAGTAGATTCACAGTAAAATATTACGTCAGCGAAATCATCAAAGTTACAAGTAAAGAAGATATAAGGTTTGTTTCTAGAATTTCAAACGGTAGAGTATATATCTATCTACCATCAAAGAAGAACGTGGATGACCTAGTGACGAAACAGCAAAAGATTAAACTCGGTGAAGAAGAAATAAGTATCAATCCTCTAAATGAATAATTATATCCAACGTATATTCAGAGATTCCTCACTACATAATAGAAAAAGAGTTAAGAGACAGACAAATTCGATTAGATTCCAGCATTACATTTATTAGAGCCGGCATGCCCGATCTAGGCATACAATAATTGCTGAAATTTCTGAAATTCCGGTACGCATAGACCAAAATATTGACGATGAAAATAGCGAAGAAGATATGTTTACAGGCGACGAAGTTCCAAACACAAATATAAGTGAAATTAACGTACCCGATTTTCCTACTCCCAAGGCTGCAAATAACATATACAAGAAACGTCCTCACCCGTCAACAATCTCATCTTCATCCACGTCGACATATACCAACAAAAAGAACATGTACAATTCTGACACGCAAAAACTCAAGTCTAGCTTCACTTAGCCAAATAAACGAAGAAGAAAAAATCGAAAATACATCTACGACCGAGAAAACAGAATTGTTTAAACTTCCTCCTAGAAGTTAAAAAAAAAGATAAAAGTGTCTGAAAAAAAGAAAACTACTGTTTTTATAAGCTCACTAGATCTACTAAAAGAATACATAGACCAAAATCAGGAAAGATATGGACTTAATTTTCTAGCCTTCACTCAACTCTTAAATAAAATTCAAAATGAGAACATAAACTCAGAAACTATTAAGCAACTACCAGTTGAGCCTAACATACTAACTTCCATGTTGCGAGAACTCTACCCTCTTCTAGCCACAAAAATTTTGAAAAGTAAGTTTACTAAAATGATTAAAAAAATAAAAGCTTCAGTTGACAACTTCGAGAACCTTTCAACCTAGTCAACATCAACGCAACAGTAGACTCTCTCAAATAAATAACGACATGGAAAAAACGCCAATACTGCCAATATAAAATTGAGAATCCTATTCTGGAATTCACATAATTTTCGCCAACGTCTGAAAGAAATACCAAGAATCTTGAATGATGTAGACACATACTTGCTTGTGTCGAATCCTGGTTTCAACCTAAAGACAACATTTACTTTCCAGGATTCCTAACTTTTCGTAAGGACATGACACATTCAAGAGGAGGAGGTATAATTATTCTAACACAAAAAAATTTAGCTTACCACGAACTAACGCACATAAAATCACCCGATCAAAACATCGAAATATGCGGCATAAGCATAAACAATCTCAATCCCGTCTTAGATCTTTTTATTATATACAGAGCTCCAGATTCCTCGCTTAAGAGAATTGGGAACGTCTTTTTCAAAATTTTAAAAAACCTAATTGTGTAGTCATGGGTGATTTTAACTCACACAACATAGTCGTGACAGAAATGGCCAAAGATTAGAAAATTGCATGAATGAATCTGACTTATTTTTACATAATAACGACTCAGTCACATACATAGATGTTCACAAAAACATCAAGTCAAATTTGGACTAGATTATGTCAAGTCCAAATATTGCAGGCAAAATTGATATATGCCCATGCGATGAAACCTGGGGCTCTGATCACACTCCAATATTTATATACTATAATACAACAAAAAATACTTACGAAAAAAAATCTTTTAAAATAAAGTCACTTTGTACAGATTGGGACAAATTCGAAAAAAATTTAACAAACATGCATGAACAATTTCTTACCAGTCAATATGATCCTCTGCCTCTGAAAAAAGTATGATCTCTTTATAGACATAATCACCAAATTAATCATAAATAGTACTCCAATTAAAACTGTCACAAACCAAAAATATTACAAAAGAAATCCTGTTGAGAAATGGGATAAAGACTGCTTTAAAATTATAAGACTAAGAAAAGCCTCATACAAAAAATGGGAAATCTCCGCCAATCTACATGATTTAATAAAATATAGAAAAAATTGCGCCATGATAAAAAAAAATTCTCAAACAAAAAAATCTAAGAAAATTTGCACAAAGCTTAAACTTCCGAACCAACCCAAAATATGTATAGCAGAAAAGTAAAATTATTAAAAATCGTTTTACCAAAATCGTTCCCAATCATATAAATGAAAACGTACACAATAAGCAAAAAATCTCACTAACATCATGCGTATGTCAGTTATTTGAAACTCTGGTCAAAAACAGACTACAATGGGGGGCCGAAACTAACTGCATGATACCTGACAGTCAGACCGGGATTCGCAAAGGGTTGTCTTGTCAAAACAATCATACAAACCTATGCTTGAAAATTAAAGAATCATATACAGAAAATAAAGAACTCCTTTCGGCCTTTCTTAATGTCAAAGGAGTCTTCGACGGTGTCATAATTGACATTTTATTACAGAATTTAGAAACTGCCAATTGCCCAAAAAATATAGTATTTTTCGTTAAATTTTTGACAAGCGAACGTCTTATTTACACGAATTCGTCTTTTGTTTCTCCGAGACTTGTATATAAAGGTGTACCACAGGGCGGAGTACTCAGTCCTCTCCTATACAGGGTGTCCCATTTTAATTTACCACCCCCTAAAACTGGTTAATAATTTGCTCTGAGAAAAAAATGTTCCAAATAAAATTTGTTGGGTTCGAAGGGGGGCATCTTTTGGCTATTTTAGCTGCGACCTTGAACATGACCTTCAAGGTCATTTGAAAGTCAAGACCAAATTTTCATATGAAATGTGCATATTTTTATGGCGGATTCGGATTCTACTAAAAAAGAGAAACACTTTTTGTTCGAATCATTTTTTGGAAAAATCCCAAATTTTTGTTGTAAACGGCTTTAAAAAAGTTGAAAAAATCACTAGATATCCCTTATTGCCCCACCCTTTAAAAGAAGTTAAAAATTTTACATTTTATCCGAGGAATTAGAAACGTACACAATTTTACAAATTTAAGTCCAAGTATGACCTTAGCCATGAACTTGTCCTTAACCAACAAGGTCATTCGAAGGTCAGTCAATTTATTTAACGGTAATCCTCGATTTTCATTCCGGCAATTGAAGCTTGGCTATGACCTTGACCTCGAACCTTAAATTCATTTTAAGAAAGAACCATCACTTTAATGGAAAATACTCTCTTTTTCAAAGAAAGTAAATTACCAAAAAATTTATCTACAGAACCAAAGTTCATTAGAACGCTAATCTGATTCATTTTTTATCAAATGGGGGAAGTTTGCAATCTTCGGGGTATGTTTGACATTCTCTGGGGCAAGTTTGCAATCTTCGGGGTATGTTTGACATTCTCTGGGGCAAGTTTTACGTCATCTGCGGAAAATTTGACATCATCTGGGGCAAGTTTACGGTCACAACTGGGACAAGTTTGACATCATCTGGGGCAAGTTTGAGCAGTAAGGGGCATGTTTTCAACTGAGAATCAAAATCAAGCTTAGTTTTTTTAATGAAAATTGTACATATTTTAAATCATATTCAGATTCTCTGATAAAGTAAAATTGTACATATTTTAAATCATATTCAGATTCTCTGATAAAGTAAAATTGTACATATTTTAAATCATATTCAGATTCTCTGATAAAGTACGCATCTTTTTAAGAAATATTTTTCTCGTAAATACTTTATTTCTCGCTAAAAGACATTTTTTTGCTTCGTTATCGTTCTATTGGTAAAGCTTGTAAATTCTTACAGCTCCTCAAAGCTTCTCATCATTAGGTTTTCATTGACTTTCTGAATTTCAGAGCAGAAAAATACTTATAATAAATTATTTCTAGTAAGATTAAATATTCCCTAAAAAATCTACCTACAACAGATAATGGCTGACTACACGCCAGTAGAGATAGTCAACATGATCAAGATTCTGGAAGAATGTCACGACAATTACAAGGCTGCAGCGAAGCTGTACGCTGAAAGGTATCCGGACGCTCGTCGTCCTAGTAGGAGGAATATTAAACTTCTAACGATAAGAGCTCAAGGAGGTAACTTAAGAAGGAAGAGGCGACGGACGGGCCCAAGAGAGCATATTGCGCTTGGGGTTCGTGCTGTAATTGCCGAGGATCCTCATATTTCGACGCGACAAATTCAGCGAATGCATGGAGTACCCAGATCAACAGTTTCCCGTGTATTGCGTCATTTTAGATTTCATCCATATCACTTGCACCTTACACATGCCATTGAGCCTGGTGATCCTGCCAGGCGACTTAGATTCTGTCAATGGGCGGAAACACGAATGCGCATAGATCTATTTTTCTTTGATCGGACTCTCTTTACAAACGAGGCCAAGTTCGACAATATGGGAGGAGTTAATCTTCATAACGCGCATTATTATGCAGAAGAAAATCCACATTGACAGCGAGATCACCGTACACAAAGACGGTGGTCAATTAATGTTTGGGCGGGCATAGTTGGGGAATACGTTGTGGGTCCAATTTTTTATGACCGTAATTTAAACGGCGAGCTTTATTTAGATATTCTCGAGAACCAAATTCCACCTCTTCTAGAAAACATTCCGCTAGAAATAAGGCGAGACATGTGGTTCCAGCAAGATGGTGCTCCCGCTCATCGTAGACTACTTGTCAGCAGATTTCTGAACGCGACATACCCAAATAGTTGGATTGGAATTGGTAGTCCAATCTGTGAATTCCCTGCGCGATCGCCAGATTTGACCCCATTGGACTTCTTTCTGTGGGGGGCCGTGAAGCAGAGAGTTTACGCGGAAGCCCCGACGACGGCACAAAATATGATGGAGAGAATTGTTGCAGCATTCCGGGCGTTCACCCCACAAACATTAATAGATGTCCAAAGAAGTTTTCGGCAGAGAATACAAATGTGCATTCAACAAAATGGGCAATTGATAGAGCACTTGAGACGTTGAAATTTCCGTGACTAGCTGAACGAAGGGGTCTTGCCTTGTCTGGACGTGAAGGTCTTGCCTTAAGTGGCTGGATAGGGTCTTGCCTTAAGTGGTTGGACGGGGCCTTGCCTTAAGTGGCTGGACGTTAAGGTCTTGCCTTAAGTGGCTGGATAGGGTCTTGCCTTAGGTGGTTGGACGGGGTCTTGCCTTAAGTGGCTGGACGGGGTCTTGCCTTAAGTGGCTGGACGTGAAGGTCTTGCTTTAAGTGATCCAAAGGATACCTCTGTCTTTGTTTGAAGCTAGTAACATTCATCTAAAACAGCTTATTTCTAGGACAAATTCTCTTTTCAGTTAAAGGGAGAGCTACCTATTGATGATCAAAAAATGGTTAAGACAAAAAGTGTTACTTTTTTAGTAGAACCCGAATCTGTGATAAATCTTATTCAAATGACCTTGAAGGTCATGTTCAAGGTCACAGCTGGAATAGCCAAAAGATGCCCCCCTTCTAACCCAACAAATTTTATTTGAAACATTTTTTTCTCAGAGCAAATTTTTAACTTCTTTTAAAGGGTGGGGCAATAAGAGATATTAGTAATTTTTTCAACTTTTTTAAAGCCGTCTACAACAAAAATTTAGGATTTTTTCAAAAAATGATTCGGACAAAAAGTGTTTCTCTCTTTTAGTAGAATCCGAATCCGCCATAAAAATATGCACATTTCTTATGAAAATTTGGTCTTGACTTTCAAATGACCTTGAAGGTCATGTTCAAGGTCGCAGCTAAAATAGCCAAAAGATGCCCCCCTTCGAACCCAACAAATTTTATTTGAAACATTTTTTTCTCAGAGCAAATTATTAACCAGTTTTAGGGGGTGGTAAATTAAAATAGGACACCCTGTATACAGGGTGATTCAAAAAGACCGGGACACCAGCGTAACTCCAAAAAAACGTTTTTTACAAAAAAAATGCTTCAAATAAAAGTTATAGGGTTTAAAAAGACGCACCTCACGGTGACCTTGCGTTTGACCTTGAGGTCGAATTTCAAGGTCATTTGAAGGTCAACTTAGTTTTTTTAAATGGAAACCCTATTTTTTGACAGCGGGATTAGAAAGAGCATAAAATTCTACGTTCAAATATACCCCTATATTGTGGGGGCAGAGTGACCCCAAAGGTCATGCGATTGTTTTCAACATTATCTTGCGCTGTGAATGCGTATCTGCGCCCTCACTTCATTACGTCGCAACTTATTTTTCAATGTGTACTTTAGGTTTTGAAATAATAAAACAAAATACAGTTCGAACTTTTAAAGAATTTTATTAATTTTTTAACAAAAACATTTTTACAATCGCATATTGTCGAACGTAGAACTAATTTAATTGTGACATCGAATATAAATTTGCAAAATAAGTAAGTTTCGTAAGTCCAACACAAAAAAATCATTATTACAACAAGTGCTCGAAATGTGCACCATTAACTGTTTGACAGTGAGCTAGTCTATCATAAAAACTATCTACGGTATTTTGAATCATATCTGCTGGAATCGATGCAGCTGCATCTAAAATTCTCTGCCGCAGTTCTTCGATAGTTTGTGGGTTTGTCCTATAAACAATGCTTTTCAGGTAACCCCACAAAAAACTAGACTTTTATTATAGGCTTTCCTTTTCTTCCCACATTGACCAAATGTATAAAAAATGTCAACGCTCACTAAACATTTTGAAATTTCTATGCGGTATAACTTGGGGCTCTGACCCCCAGATTCTCATGTTTTATAAAAGTTACACTAGATCTAGCCTTGACTACAGCAGTTTCTTATACTTTCCTAATAGCAAAAGCATGATTGATAAAATAGAAAGAATTCAATACCAAGCTAATCGATACGCTTTAGGTTACCGCAAAACCACGCCGACAAATTTTATGATAGCCAAAGCCAAACTTGACTATATTCAATTCCAAGCAAAATTTCTAGGAGAGTTTTTTTTCTAAAATACTATCCAACAAAAGTCTACTAACTACTAAAACAATTAGAAAATTCCAGAAATAAATTACGACTAAGAATTTGTGCGCAGACAATAGTGTCTCAATAAACTGAGTATAGCGGGAGAGAGAGAGAGCGTCGACGACATTGAGTAAGAGTAAACACTGAACAGCTTTGAGTCGAGAAGGTCAAGAGAATAATAGTGCAAGCCAACTCGAGAAAGCATAAGTCACTAGCACATTATACATTCCGAATACTTTAAAAGATAGGAAGTGAGAGATGATAAGAACAAGAGAGACAAAATGATCGTATGCGGAATTAACATTATTAAATTATATTAAAATGATTGATATAACAAATATCCAAAACGAATTACGAACAATCATGCGCCAGACAACATTATTATACGAACATAAATTTCGGTAAAATACAATTAAACAAAGAGTCAGAATAACTAACTCAAATACGTCGTGAAATTATAATACACGAAAGTTAAAACCAGACTGAGATTTGAGCATACCGAACGTCGCTAGAAGCAGTTCAATAGCGAGTGTAAAAATATGAAAACATCATATCCGCAACAAGGAAAATCAAGAACAAATTGGGAGATGCAGATGCTAGAAACGCAATACTCCACGATAGCCAAAAACTATACCTATTACCGACAGACCGCCTTATCTACGCATCGCGGGGACCAACCCAACACCGGTCCCCCTTTCGACACCTATTGCAAGAGAGGTACACGAAAGAAATAGTCTTATTCACAAACAATAAGTGTCCATATTGATGGCAAGGTAGATCACTATTTCGGTAACTGCAAGAAACCCGGAGAAGCCATATGATGCAAAGAAGCTCGATCACCTAAACAAACACAATGATAGAGCCGAGCAGGCCAACGCTATAAATCTGAAGGGAACGTATGACAAGCAGCAAGAAAAAGCCAGAGACAAATAGTAAGAAAAGAAGTAGGGAGCGATCATAGATAACTCCATATATGGAAAAGCTAAGCCCTCTTATAGGATATTTTCGTCGAGAACATTCTAGAACATTCACAATAGGAGGAGTCCGGACTATATAAGGGTCTGGATAAACTGCACGGGCTCCTCATTCGGACTTAAACTCTCAGTCGGGGTTAATCTCTTTCAGTCGCGCCTAGAATCTTGGTCGCAGACCCCGACTCTCCAATAGGGGAAATACCCCGGACCTAAACATCCCTGCGGTGAGTACAGAGGCCGGATTTCCAGGTGTTGGGTGCCCGTCTTTGGACTGCTCTCCCGTCTGCTCTACCATCTCTCACTTCATTAAAAAGGACATTGCGTCGGCACTTACTGGCCCAAATCGAATCTTGTTAGTCTCCTTAATTTAAGTTATACCTAGTCTGACCACAGCCTCTGGCTGCACATTTCCTGTGATGAATACACATTGTACCCGTGCAATCATATAGGTCTATAACCAAATGTCTAAAATTATGTACATTGTTATGAATTGTTTTAGTATTATTATAAAAGTTTCTATGATATTGTTCTACTCTGCTATTGTATTATATATTGTATTATATTTGTATATATTTTTGCTGTAAATAGTGAAATAAAGACCTGTCACTCACACTGCCAAAATTTAATATACTATCAGTCTCAAGCGGAGATTATTCAGTCCCCTTCACCACATATACTTTACTACCACGCCAAATAAAATGTCTTTAATTAAAGTTGTTTGCATTGCATTTCTATATGTTTGTATATTCATGATTCTACGTTGACTGCCATCCATAGTTATTATATGCCGGAAAGAATCTCATCGCTTATGGCGCTTGTCAACAGCTACCTACTCTAGAAAACTATCGAATCATACAAAAGTGTCATCATACAAAATTGGTTACTCAGAAGTTATCTGGGATATCTGGTTATTAACGCGTGCGCAGAAATAACTGGTTTTCAAGTTGGGTAAATAAGGTAGTTGGTTTTTCAACCTCGAAATTTAATCTGGTGAGAGTGCTACGCACGAATAATCTTTATGAACCTAATATTAAAGACTAACTACCACTACACATGTCGTTATCCTCATGTCAAAAAAAAAATTGGTCAATTCAATAAAAAATAGTCACAATTTAACAATAAATTATATCGGAAATCGGTTTTTCGCTATTGTCTTATTATATTGAAGAGTTATGAAAAAAATGTTATCTGCGGTCAAAATTTGTATTTCGAGTCTATATGAAACTTGTGTATTCAACTTTTTTAATGTAAAAAAACTGATTTTTTTTATATTAAAATTAGTTTTTTGGCTGTGAACTTGATTTAAATGCAATTCTATGTTTAGATATGAATAGAGAAAGGTTATATTTGCTCGAGATTTACAACTTTTACGTTTAACTTTTTTTGCTTAACGTTCGGAATTCGACTTATAGCCCAAAAACCAATTTTAACTATTTTGGGCCGCATTCTGCCTCTATGTGCTGAATTAGGCCTAAAATTGAACCATGATGTTTCGGTAATAAGGGGAGATTCCAACAAAAATTGTATGACCACATCATTGAAATCTATTGAGACATTTATTTTCTCAACCTAAGAATGCTCGGGTAGAAATAACTTACACTCGTTTTCACTTATCAAAAATATTTATTGAAAAATCTCGAGCTTATATAATACAGGAAAAGGTCTTCGAGCTTGACAATTTACAAGGAACGAATAATAAAGTAAAGTATCTGACTAAACACGTGTTATTCGCTCGAGAGCTCTCAGACAAGTGAAGCGCCGCTGCTGCACAGCGACGTCAGCGCTGCTGCAGAGAGGGGCTGGTAGTGGGGGGGGGGGTACGGCCTCATGTTCTGCGTGCTTGTGTACGTCGAGCCGAACACCGCTCGCTTACACTCAACAAAATCTTTTAGAAACAATCGTGGTAAACTTATAATCGTGTGACACCAAAATCCTCATTAAAAGTAAAATTGATAAGTATAAGTATTTCTAAGAATATTATTGAAAAAATGTATGAAATATTACATTTTGTAATTGTTATTGTAAATATCATATAAATATATTATTTTATATTTTCGACATTTTATTAAGACATTCAGCTTTATTTCTACTGACATTAAACTTAGATAAAAATATGTATTTATAATTTTAATACTATCACGCAAAATTTGAATTGGTTATAATTATACAGAAATAGTAAAATAACGAAGATTTAAAAAAAGTATACAATAAAAAGTATCAAAATTTCAGAGACTCGGCAAACAAAGCTGCTATTGCTTGAACTTTATCTCCATTAAATCTGCGAAGCTCGAAAATAACTTGATTTCTAGGAAAACCAAGTACTGTGATTTCTTCTACCGTAGTTTCTGTAAATGGATCTGAAACGGTAACTTCCCCATCAATACAAGCTTCAATTAAATTACTTTGTTGGTTCTCGTGCATGCTGTCGGTTTGATTACCTAAAACAAATAAAATTAAGTAATTATATAATTAAAATTATATTTCACTCAGTCTTGCATAAAAATATTGCCATTTAATTATTTGTATATTCAATAATATAATTTATTTGTTTATTCAATTTTAACAATTATAACTAGCAAGCTTTAGTTTATTGATCAACTACTAGAAGGAACTATCTTAAAAATAATTCTTTTTAGAACAAAAATCCACTGCGAACTAAACTAGTAGAATGACTGTTTATCCTATTTTTAACGCAAAGATTATTTTCACCAAAAAAATTATTAATTTCCTTGCGTATCCAATATAATCATGGATTCGTACCATTTTTAAGCATTTAGAACCACTGTGTCACAGGAGGGTAATGGTTCATGGCCTTAAATGCATATATCGTAGTTAGAATCCTTCTTTACCATCGATGTTGGCCGTTAGATCGCCGCAGTTCCCGAGAGAGCAGATGAGACGTCATAATTTATTGATAGCCTTGCGTTCTATCCTACCGACGAGGATGACCACTAGATGATATGGTTCATAGCCTTGAACAGACGATGTGGATGTCAGTAGTTGCTTCTTACTTTCGGTCGTAGAACTGTCGACAACATAATCAAAATATATGCATGTGTGTGCCGCTGTGTGAATATATTGATCCCTAAGAATAACGCAATATCTCGAGCCCGGTTCAAGAACGTCCTATTTAGGAGCCCGATTTAAGAACGCTCTATCTCGTGATCCGATTAAAAAATGCCTTATCTCTGAGCAAGCTAATTTTCAAGAATTGTCCATGTCATTCCTATTCCAGATGCGATTAATTTTCTGTAATTTTGTTATGATAGTTTTGAAAAAAAAGCACTGTCTACAGCGTAAAAAACCTCTCCGAATAGAGGGAAAAGCCGTGACAAGTGTAATGGATTTATTCAATAAACAAACTAAACAAAGAAGCTAACTAGATTTCGCAAGTAAAAAGAGCTTAAATTTAAACGTCGCAGAGAGGTCTCTCTCACCAAAGGCTTTTGAAGCCCAGGCAATCGCCATAAACTTGAAAACCGTCGCCGAGGATGACGCTGAGTCAAATGCTGTTCGCATGTGGTCGTAACTTCTCGCCAAGTCCAGGTGGTCTGGTAAGATCGGCTTGGGGAGTAAGCATGATAGTCCATCACCTGAGCCAAACCCGCCCCGACGTACAGTGTGGGAAATCATGGATGTTTTTTCAAATCAAGCTACATTTCACAATTTTCAATAAAATAAGACAATTTTTTTTTTGTAAAAATCATCTTCGAAATAAAAAGTATAATGTACAATGAAATTTTCTTAAAGTATTATATATATATAGGCTGTCCCATTTTAAAACCACCAACCAAAAATCTCCCAACCAAAGCATTTTAGAGAAAAATTTTTTAAACAAAAGTTGTCAAGTTTCAAGGAGGACACAGAACGATGACCTTGACCTTGACTTCGGCCTTGACCTTCATCGTTATTTTAAGATCAAATTGATTTTTTTAAATGGAAACCCACATTTTTTATACCGGAAATGGAAACAGCGGAAAATTCTACGTCCGACTATGATCTTGTCCCTTAACCCTGGTCGGGACCTTCAGGGTCAATATGAGGTCAAAGAGATTTTTTTATGTTAACCTTTAGTTTCATTTCCTATTCCGATAGTGCAAAAAATTCTAAGTATCAAATGATATTTAACAATTTCTACCCACTGACTTTTCTAAGGTTGAATAAAAGGGTTTACACCGCATAGCAAGGAAGCTTCCTGGAAGCTTCCCTGTGAGAATACGAATCTTGCAGGAAGCTTCCAGAAAGCTTCCATGCTATGTGAGCACCATACTTTTTGCACCATCCAGAGATAACGACGTGGACGTAGTAAGTTCTGTTTCCATTGGCATGCTGAATTATCGTGAGTCCCCTTGCCGCTCACTACTGTAACTATTAAGATTTTTAATCTCGCAGCGAATGTCTAAAGTGGCTGTCATTTACTGGAAAGCAAAAATTTACTCCGCTTTGGGAATGTCGTGTGACCAATAAAATAAGGGTTTCCATTTCAAAAGATCGTTTTGACCCTAACCCCTAACTTTTGTTTAAAAGTTCTCTAAAATGCTTTGGTTGGGAGATTTTTTGGTGGTGGTTTTAAAATGGGACACCCTGTATATATATATATATATATATATATATATATATATATATATATATATATATATATATATATATATATATATATATATATATATAATACTTTAAATATATTTATATATATCATTTTACTTTCGACTTGGCGGTGACAATATAGCGGCAGAATTACAAAAACTGGCTCTGTCACCATAACGTTACAGTTTTGTTACTCCCTGATCACGAAACCATGAGCAAATGTACGGAAGTCAAGAAGGTGGATCCAATATGTCGTCGGCCGTTCGTAAAATTAACTATTTCACAAATTTAAAAAATACTATTGTAATCTACGTAAAATTTTAAATAGAGAATGATTGAACACATTTATTTCTAAATAGTATAGTTTTTAAGAAAAATGTTTCCACACTCTACAAAATTAATGTTACAACTCCGGATAGTTGCGGTGAAAAATACTATCAATGTCATAAAACGCATAAAGTTACAACAGTTGTGTGTGTTATTTGTGATAATGTGTGGCACATTAATGAACTGAAGCAATTTGATGGAGTTGTATTCGTAGGAGAAAATCTGGCAATATGTCATGAACACGCGGACTTGAATCTAACCTCAAAAATTGATGAATAGACACAATATCAATCGGCAAGAGTAATAATAGGTCAAATAAAGTTATATCAAAAGGAAACGTTAAAAAAAGAAATACTGAAGGAACTAAATAAGAATAATGCTGAACAAACGAAGGACGCAGAAGAAAACTATGATAATAATTTATCCAAGGAAATGTACTGCTTAGAGAACTAAATCAAGAGTTACAAGATAAGAATATATTGTTAAAAGAAGTCTTACAGAGTGAAAGGCAAAAGAGTAATGTAAATAAAAAAACATACGTTGAAACTACTGTGTATCCTACTTTGTACCCTAAACTACAGGCTAAAAGAATTCCAAAGATTACTGTGAGAAAAATCAACAAAGAAGACAAAAACAACCTTAAAGAACATGTAACGCATTATCTAACAAAAGAAAAAAATTTACAAACTAAACAACTAATTGTAAAAAATCAACAAGAGATAAACATTAAGTGCATTAATGAAGAAAGTGCGGAGGCTGCAGAAAAAATATTAAGTAAAAAATTATCAAGTTTTTGTAGGGAGTAAGGAAAATATGGAAAAAGATATAAATACTAGAAACTTTTCAATCAATGACTCTAAATGTAAAGTACTGCGCATGAGTGAAAATAAAAATAATCAATTGACAAGTGTTCTAATTGAAGTGCCGCCCGAAATATATCAACATGCCAAAAATAACAAAGAAAGGCTGTTTGTAGGTTATCAAAGTTGTAAAGTGTATGATGTGATAAATATAAAACCGTGTTTCGTCTGTGGAAGATTCGGGCATAATGCAAGTAAATGCAAAAATAATGCCTCCTGTCTAAGATGTGCGGGAAAACATAAAACTAGTGCATGTAATAGTAATAAAATTGCATGTGCAAATTGTGTTTATAGTAACAACACCTACAGCACTAAATACAATATGCAACACGTGGCTACAGATACCAAGTCGTGTAAAATCCTGAAGACGAAAATAAAAAGAAGTATTGACATAACCGATTACCCGTTGATGCCGACGATACCAAGATACGTAGGTAAAGTGGATAACTTTAAACCTCAACAACTTGATTCCAGCTAATCAGTGTCATCTATCGTATAACATCGCCAGCATTAGAGAACATACGAGTCAGCGGTAGAAATGGAAACCAATGACTTTAATGAAATTTATACTGGTAGAAACAAGTTTTGTAGACTCTCAATGATGGTTTCAAAAATTATAATAATGTTATATTATATATGAATATAAGAAGTCTTGATGCTAATTTTGAAAATTTAGAATTATTTATTGAGACTCTGAAGGTCAAACCACTTATAATAGTATGTGCTGAATCGTGGAATCTTAAATCGTATCAGATTTACCAAATAAAAGGATATAAGATATATTATAATAACAGTAAGATGAACAAAGCAGATGGGGTAATAATGTACATACAAGATAATGTTATAAATAGCACAGAAATTATCGAGGAAGGAAAACAAAGAATTACAAAATCTACTATCAAGGTAAACGCTACTATGAGTTTCGATATATCAGCATTATATATATCGCATGATCTGCCTAAATCGGCATTTTTACTGAGCTTAAAAAACTACTTAATTAAATCAACCAAAGTAGCCAATCACATTTTAGTTGAAGATTATAATATAGATCTTTTAGAGATAGATGATTATAGTGTCATGAACTCTTAAATAATTCTTGAAAACGGATTCACACCTTGCTTTCAAGGAACAACTAGTTTTATAAAAACTAACACACTTGATATCACAGCTTTTAAGTTAGAAAACTTCTTCACTGATCATTATCTATTATTTATAAATTTAGATAAATTAGAAATACAAAAAGTATTAAATGAAAACTATAACTATATTAACTACTCCAAGTTAAGTGCCAATGGTGTAAATTGGAATGAAATCACATAAATGCAGGATCCCGAAATGGCCATAGACAAATTAATAAGCTTGATAAGATATTGTATAGAAAAAGCTACAATAAAGAAAAAATCATTTAGACATAAAAATAAGAAAAAACCTAGAAAAAAATGGATTACGAAAGGTATTTTAGAGTCTTGTAAAAGAAAAGAGCACTTGTACAATATATTGAAACTTGAGCCAAATAATAAACAACTAAAAGATCATTATAGGATATATCAAAAAATATTAAACAAAGTTATTAAAGATAGGAAAATTAAATATGAAAAAGAACAAGTTGAACGTACCAGAAACAATCCTATAAAGTTATGGGCAATTATAAAAGAAAAACTTGGTAAAAATAAAAATCAAGAATATGTTATTAATGAAATCTATGATGAAAATAATCAGAAAACAACACATACATGTAGAATAGTAAATATAATGAACACTTACTTCAGTGAAATAGGAGCAAAGCTAAGCCAAAAAATCAAACTCCAGAAAATAAAATATTGAAATTATCGGAAAATAATAAAAAATCAATTTTTATAAGGCCTACAAATTAGACAGCATTAGTACGAAGGCATTAAAAGTAATTGCTACATATTTGTTAGAACTATTAGTTCTTTTATTTAATCTGTGCATAGATAAATCTGCTTAACCAGAAGCACTTAAGAAAGCAGACATTGTACCAATTTTCAAAGCAGAGGATAAATGTCAAGTCTCCAACTATAGACCTATATTTTTAATATCAAATTTAGCAAACATTTTTGAAAAAATAATATACGAAAGGGTGTATAACTTTTTAGTAAAAACTAAGATAATATCTCCACAGCAGTTTGGTTTTGTCAGAGGTAAAAGATCCACGGATGCCTTAGAGTATTTAACAAGTATAATATATAAAAAAAAAGATAAAAAGAAACTAATAATTGTAACATTTATGGTTGATACGGTGATTGGATCGACACCGATTTATTGTTGTGATGAAGGCTCTCTTAAGATTTTCTTTGGTGTACCTATGCCACGCTAAAGCTCTGTCCGAGAAATATAAATCAAAGTATATTTTCCCTTTGACGTCACTTTGTTTTTTTGCCTCGTTCATTGTGCGTACGATTGCGTCTTTCTTAAAATATTGTGTGTAATCTGTGAATGGTAGCCGGGTGACTTCGCACAGACTGCTGTTGGTTGATATCTTAGCGAGTCTGTCGGCTTTCTCGTTTCCTTTAATGCCAACGTGAGCTGGAATCCAATAAAATTTAACTGTGGTTCGTTCCATTTCCATAATCATGTTATATTTTTTTTTAATTTCCAATAAATATGGGTTATTTCTAATTTTTAGTTTCACAGATTTCATTGCTTGAAGGGTGCTCAGGGAATCAGAGAAAACGAGGAAGTCAAGGCCGGAATTTTTTTGTACAATATCAAGGGCGCTGCTCAGAGCAATGCATTCCGTCGTGAATATCGAAGCTCTTTGATCGATGCTTTTAACAGTTTCAAGATGAAGCTGGGGGCAAAAGCACGAAGAACCTGCATATTCAGCGTTATTCATTTTGCTACCGTCTGTGTATATTTCAATAGCATTTTTGTCATTAACAAAATTGTTGAACATACGGATAGTGTTGACGGTATTTATGTTGCTTTCCTTTTTAAGGGCTTTGCCAAATTCTGTTTCAAACGGTATTGAGGTGAAAAGCGTTTTAAAATCGTGTGTATATATGTTATAACCATCATGGCGAATCGTCGTATTTTTTAAGTCAATGGTATTTTTTATACATTCATATATTTTATTATTTTGGTTTTTTGCATGTTTATCAGCCGCTTTACAATAGCTATAGAATAACTTGAGTGTAAAGGAACTTGTGTTCGAGTAAACTTTAATTAAATAGCTCTCTAGTAGGAATTGACTACGATTCATTATTGATGGCATTTTCGATTCTGCTAACATTATGTTTGTGGGAGTGGAGATTCTATACCCGAAGGCTGCGCGGATGGCCGAGTATTGTATTTTTTCGAGATTATCAAATAGATGCTTACGATGCGAGAAATATACAAATGAGCCATAATCAATAATAGATCGCACGTAGCTTTTATATATTATTATGAGTGTATCAGGGCTGGATCCTCACCATGTACCCCGTAAGAACTTTACCATATTTAAGGCCCTTGTACATTTCTTGATTGTAATTTGTCTCTGTGTTGAAAATGACATGTTATAATCAAAAACTATTCCGAGAAATCGTGCAGATCTTTCAGATTTTATAACATGACCATCAATTGTAATTTGGGTATTTCCGGGTAATATATTTTTATTATTGAAGTGTATTAGTACAGTTTTAGTAGAGGAGAGATCCAGCCCTATGTTATATAGATTTTCCTTTATTTTTTTGACAGAGTTTTCGAGAATTTTTCTGTTTCTTTTAATTGATTTGAATTTAATAAATACCGCCAGGTCGTCTGCAAATTGCAGGATGGTTACCTTTTTAGAGACGTTCGCGATAATGTTTGCTACATAGAGTAGGTATAACAGCGGGCTAAGAACACCACCTTGTGGTACGCCCTTGCATACCGTTCTGGGGGTGTCTATATTATAATTGGAAAATATATAGCGCGTGTGCATCAGGTGTTTGACAAATGCAGTAATATTTATAGAGCAGCCGATCGAGGCAAGTTTATCGAGAAGTATATCCACATTAACATGGTCGAACGCGCCGTGGACATCAAGGAAAGCTGCCAATGTTTCCTTTTTTTCTATGAAAGATTCCTCAATTGCGAGCTTTAGAGTGATTAAATTATCTTGACAAGATTTGCCCTTGCGAAATCCGTGCTGTGACGGAGGGATCAGGTCATTGACCTCGGCCCACCACTGTAGCCTATTTTTAACCATTGTCTCTAGCAATTTACAAAAACAAGACGTCAAGGAGATAGGTCGCACATTGATTCCGTCCGCTTTAGGTATAAAGTGAACAAACGATTTTTTCCAGTCTTGAGGGAAATATCCCGTGGCGTACATATGATTGAAAATATCTAAAAGTAGTAATTTGTATTTAATGGGCATAAGGTCGATGACCTCGAAGTCAATACCGTCCATCCCCGGAGCTGAGTTTTTGTTTTTATCCTCTAGCGCGACATTAAACTCTAAAAAGGAGAATTGTGCTTCGAAATGATCGCATATGGCTGCTGTAGGAAGTGTATCGGGATTTGTTGGAGCCCATGGAGGGCAAATCTTGTCAAGTGAGTTCTCAATGTTTTTGTTTTCTTGGAGATTTTCTGAGTAGTGCGATTGTGTAATTTTGACCCATTTGTTATTGAATATTCTAAACATATGCCATACGTACGTGGGATTTACTTTAAAATTGAGGTTACCAGCGAATTTTTTAAAATTATCTATTTTTGTTTGTTTGAAGGTTCTTCTTGCAGTAGCGCAAGCTTTTTTTGCAGCTGTTCGTAGTCTTTTTACACGATCACACTCAGAATCCCACCAAGGTACAGGGTTATGAGTATTTTTCGTTTTTATGTATTTTTTTTCTGACCGGAGTGCTTGCGCGCAGAGCATCTGTGACTATTTTTAGAAATTGCTCGTATTTTAACGTTGGTTCAAGAGCTTCGTAATCGGCGCTCAGAAATTCGCAATAATTTTTTTCCAATTCTTCATTGAACATAACCCAGTTTGTTCGTTTTGTTTTGATTTTAAAAGACTTTTTTTCGTAGCAGTGTTTTTCAGAGTCTAGTAGTATTTTTATGGGAAAATGGTCAGAACCCCAGGTCTCATTCAATACTTCAACGTTAATTTTGTCTGCGATATTAGCGAATGAGAGGATTAAATCAATATTTGACTTTAACATTCTTTGCGAGTCTATTCGTGTGAGAGTATCGAAATTATGAAGAAAGAGTTTGCGTGTGTCAATAGACTTCAGAAGCCTTTCCCCATTTATGTCAGTTTTTCTGCAGTTCCAATTGAGATTGTGTGCATTGAAATCACCTACGAGCAAGCAATTTGTTCTGCCATCTGTATTATTGATTATTGTATTCCAATCATCTTGTGAAAGATTGAGACCTGGGACTCTATAGCAAACTATAATGTCCAAGGGCGGGGATATACTGTTAATTTTTATTCCACACATTTCGACTGACTGATGTGGTGTTATAACATTTGTAATTTCAATGAACCCTATGTTTTTGCGAATTAATAACAGTATACCCCCTCCATAGTATGTTCCCTATCTTTGCGATATGCAATAAAACCGGGAAAATTAATTTTAATATCGGGCCTAAGCCATGATTCGGCGCAGATTAGAATATCGCATTCCTTCAAAAGTGACTCTATATCAAACATGTGTTGACGAACACTTCTGACATTCCAAAATATTATTCTAAGCGTAGTATTTATAGTTTTGCGTATTACTGCCATGTTGTGAAATTGCGAGGTCCTCAGTCTTCTGGGCAGCTGGAATCTTCACTGACGGTCATCTCTGTTATATGTTTCGATTGCTGTGCTATTTCGACGTCACTCGGCTGCCTTCGCAGCTTATCGATTATCCGTCCTATGCGGCTTTTAAGTTTTCGTTCTAGTATATGAGGTAGTACCTTTTCGAGTGTGCTTATTATCTTATCTGAATCTTGTGTATAGTTGAGAGAGGTTCCGAGAATGTTTGAATTATTGTATGTCTTGACAAGGAATTCGGACAGTTTATCAAAGTCGAGCGGAAAGTTCGTAGAATTTTGATCGCTAAATTCCTTTGCTGGATTTAGCTGTAATTTTACTTCTTCAATGGTCGTTTCTGTTTTAATTTTTTTCTTTTTTGATTTCGAGTTGCTATCCCTTTGACTGTTGGAGATTGTAGAGTCACTATTTGAAGATGCAGTGCTGGACGGTGGTGGTCTCTTCGTACCTGGAGGAGGCATGTCATTATTGAGTTTTTTTTCCGAGTTTGCATTTATTTTTCCGATGGTATCTTTATCTTTGTTTGGGTGAATATCCTTAGGTTTTTCAACATCGTTGTTTGATTCGCCTGTGATTGTGTCTCCTTCTGTTGATGTTGAGTTTATAGGTTGTTCACTGACATTTTTACAAAATCTAGCAACGTGTCCCTCCTCTTTGCATAAGAAACAAGTAAGCTTTTCCGTGGAGAGATATATCCAGTAAGCCGTGTCATCAAAGTTTATTTTAATTGACTGTGGAAGCTTCCCAACGTCTTCAGGGTTGATGTATACTTGCCTTCTGAAACTGATGATATGCGAGTATCCTGGTTCATTGTTGCCCGCCTTGAGGCATGTAATTTGCGACATGAGAGGGATTTCCCGTTTTGTGAATTCTTGGATGAGTAGTTGAGTTGGAATAATGGGGCTGACATTCGAAATTATTATTCTTTTTGCTCTCGAAACATATGGTCTGATCGGGATCGATTGATCATTGATAATTAGCTTCGTTTCTTTTTCTATGAGTTGATCTACCGTTTCTTTGGAGTTTATAAAAAAACAAACTCTACCTTGCGATACACGAGAGACGGCACGTATGTTCTGTGGGCCTATTTGTGCTCCAAGTGCAAGTGTACATTCACGTACTGAAAAGCTTCCAACAGTGTCTATTAAGATACCTTGTTCCTTTGTCATGAGTGTTTCCTATGCTACTTGCGCGTAAGACGCTTTCGCCGCACCTCTTTGGCTTGATTGAATCATTGTAGTTTAATTTTGGTGGGTGGACAGTTAGGCGCCCCTGTAGTCAGAAGCACTCACACTGTAGACCACTGCACTTCGAGTGCAGAAGAGCGAAAGAGAGAAAAAAAAAAAAGGCACTTTCAATGTTTAGCCACGCACAATATTGTTAGATGTTGTCTATAGCATGGAAGTATAGAATCTTTCGGTACACGTATACACTATCGAGGAGCGGAACGTAAACACGTCCGTCCTCGGTGACGGCTCAAACCGAACTCCGGGATAGGCATATAATATGAATAGTTAAAAAAAACAAAATATTTAGTTTTTATTTTTAAATTAATCAAAATTATGCCAATCGAGTCTTTGTTATCAATATATTACGCCCTTTTCCATAGTTTGATAAACTATGGTATAATAGCATGGTGGTGCCTATCAGAACGCTCTAAGTATTGCTCAAAAACTGCAAAAAAGTATATTAAGGATTATATTTAAGAACACTTTTGTTGTACAAAATTGTCCGCTTAATATTAAACAATCATTTAGCTTGGAATCTCTGTTGTACCACTATTTGTACCTCAAAGAAGAATATGAAAAATCTAAGAGCAACACGAGAAAGAAATGTATTCAAATACCTAAATTTAATAAAACTATAACTAATAAATGCAGTAGGCTACTAGCAATAAGACGTTGCAATAATTTGCGAAATGATCTCAAAATGATTACTAAAGATAGGTTTTTTATAAAAAAGAAATTAAAGATATGGATTCAATCCAATGTAATCTGTTGAGTAAGATAAAATTGATACATATATATTTATATAACTGTTGTACTAACTGGGTCAATTTATTTTAGATTACCTGGCAACCCGCTTTATTTACCACCGATATATTCCCTCCCATAGTTTCGCATTTGCCTAGGCTTAACCCTGTGAGACAGAGAATATCCGAAATTATACTGAGGGAAAGTTCCAGGAAAAAACCTGCCTTGAATCAGATGGAGTCCAAGCTACTTTTTCTGATGAAAAACAACTCAGAAAAAAATCCTAGTTTTGCCTTTAGCAGGAATGGAACCCGCGACCATTGGAGAAATTCATCCCTGTGAGACGACCGTCAGCAAGGCTAAACAGCTGATAGACAATATCATCCGAGCTTGCGATGCTATTATAGTAAGAAGAGTAGCTAACCATAAATGAGCACCAACATACTAGTGGGATAGGGAGGTAGATAACAGCAGGCAAGAAAGAAACACTATAAAACTGAAAAAGGCCCGGAATTAGTAGATGCCTACCAGCACGCAATGAAGAACGCTAAGCGAAATCCACACTCACATGTAGTCATACATTCACGATCATTACACGTTCATACACACTCAGCCTCTTCTTCTTCCTTCCTGACGTTCTTAAAAATGTTTGTTGCATAGTTGCTGTCTGTGCCCCATCCATCTTCCAAGGTCAGCATAGCCGTTCATCATCGACTCAGAAGGTGATCTTATTTGATTCTATCCCACGAGTTCTTCTCACTCTTGTTGATACCTTGAGCACTCGTAAAAGACATGCTCCGTATCCTTCCTGTCTCCTGCCAAGTTCTCTCCTTGACTGAGCTGGGCGGTAGGAAATGTGTCTGTACAGCCCTTTTGGCCTTCTTCCTGATCGCTGTGTCTTGTTGCGGTGATTTTCTCCGATATATGTTCTGAGTCTACTCCATCTGCTTCCGTATAAAGGAGGGAGAGGTTTGGCTCTCTCGATCCTTATTATTTCTAACCTTCGACTGAGTACCTGCTGGATGGGTGGATGGTTCTTTGGTTGACACTTCGGGAGCGAGCGAGAGGGTGTGTATGTGCGGGTAGGGATGTCTGCATGTGCATGGGTGAATGGGTGAGAGGCTTTAGGCATAGACTACCAACAATGTCCAATTGCTCTATGCCTTCCTGTGAAGGCGGGCAGAAGACTGAGATATATGCACCTTGACTGACAATCGGTGAAGACAATGGAGAGGATTCGGATTACGATTAGGTGAATTAATTTGGCCCTAAACCAAAGAGATTTTTATTCGGTGAGAATCTGATATACATATGGCATTGTGGATGGAGCTGTTACGATGAGCCCATCAATAACCTCATGCTACGGTCTTTTTAACAAATCTAACGAATTATAATAAATCTAACTTTAAAAACAGAGCGAATTTTTAAAAACAGTGATGTAAGCGGGCCTGTTGGGGAGAAGAGGCGGAAAACAGCGAGGGCGCTCTCTCGTCATGCGCCTGGAATCTGGCTCCTCGTCGAGCACCACTCGACCTAGGCTATCTACAAGGGCGCAGGGGGAGAAGGAGCTGGCGAGCGTGGAGAGGTCGGTGGAGCGCCATGAGGTGCGCTAGGTTCGAAGGTGCTGGGCCGTCTGTCGGAGGGCATGGGTGCGGCAAGCTGGTGCTGCCCGTGGTGATGCCTCTGGAGCTGCTGCTGGGACCTCGTCGAGGCTTCTGCGTTGCCTAGAGAGCGGACACAGCTTGGACCTCTCTAAGTCAACTCTGGGAGCGAGTCTGGACGAGGGAGGGCCGCCCAACCCGGTGAAGGCTACACCAGCCAGTTATTGCTGAGGGAGAAATGGCGCTACGAGGAGCTTTATGTTTGCGATTTATACGGGGCCAATCCCAAAGAGGGATTGGTCCACTCAAAAATGACTAAGAGGCGCGGGGCGCTTTAATCAGTGATCGTCAGATCAATTGCCTCCTCAACCATGTGGTGGGGAAGGGAGCTCTCCTCGGCCGAAGACACCGGAGGGGAAGGAGCGCGAGCCACCTTCTTCCTTGGTGGAAGATGTAGCGGAGTTTTGAGGAGCTCGCTGCAAATTATCCTCGGCTTTGGGATCCCCGGTTTTTGCGGGCGGGTCCGCTTCTTCACGACTGGAGGGAGTGACGGGTCTTTCTTGGTCGGAGAGACGAGCTGGACCTGGCGGGGCTTCGGCCGAGTGGCCTGCTTTGCTGCTATCCTTCGACTGATGATGCACAGCTGCGGGGGAGCTATTGATGGCGAGACCGCGGGCGGGGGCGCTAAGAGCGCTCCGAAATTTGGAGAAGCAGGGCGGGCTGGTATATTTCAGATACCATGGCCACTCGGCGCCGAGGATGTCGGCTGTGGGCTCTGGGGTAGGCAGTCATGTCTGATGCGCAGGGGACACGAGGGAAAGACACCTGCGAGCTGCGGTCCTGGTGGGCGGTTGCCAGCTCGGTCTGGGTGGCGGCGTCCACTTTTAAGGGAGACCAACGTCGTCGTTCCGTCGCCCTATGGGCTTGAGTGAGATAGTACCGAGTGAGCTCCAGCTCGGGCCGCAGGGCTGCGTAGGATGGTTTCGGCATGCGATAAGGAGAGGGAGGAGAAATAATGACGAAGTAATTATTATATACAAAAATCAGATTTATTCCGTATTCTTTGGTAACTGCGCAAGTTATCTAGACACGAGCTCTTATACCAGATGCGGGATCTGAGTAGAGAGGGGGAAATGACTTAGCGCCGGGCCCGGCGCCTCTATATCCCCTTCCAGAACGTACTCCTACTATAGGTAGCGCGAACTGTGGAGTAACCGCCTGGCGGCCGATCGCGGAACTACTGGCGTGATGCGCTGTCGTGGCAGTGTGCCGGGTCGCGCGTGTTCAGGGACTTATGCGAGAGCCTGTGGGTAGGTTATAACAACATATTCCAAATATTTGAACATTGAATGTTATTGAGGTCCCAACAAATATACAGTCGCAAGATAATAGTGTAAAAGAAATAGGAGCAAAAAGTAAAGTAACTATTTTGAAATTTTTTTTAAAACATTCAATTGATGAAACGTTAGATAAATATCTAGATAATCATTGGGGATTGCAAAAAAAAAAACTAATAAAAATTGCTTCTTGTCTCTTCGGGAGATTCTTCTGATTTGAACTTTATCTATATTTCTTATACGTATAATTTTGAATAATTCTCGTGAAGATTTATTATATAAATATTATTATGATATAGCATCAAACAAAATTTATACGTTTTAAGAAACCAACATAAAAATTAGTGATATTTCAGTGAAATATTTGATAGTTACCGAAAGTCGAGTTACATGCATTTCTGAAAATATTTATATTAAAAATATTGATAAATTTAAAAACACTTTAATTTTATACATCGTTAGCACGATATTTTGAAACGCGATTGCACTGAAATCCACTTGTTTAAATTAGCAAATGATATCATCTACGCAAATTATTGCTTACACTAACGATTTGATTTCAACACCAATAAAAGTGATAAAATTATTGCAAAATAGGTGTAATATTGCAATTATTTAAAGAAAAATATACTTCTACTAGCTCAAATAAAAATCCCTCCGTTCATACTGAAAGTACACGTATAAAGAGTATCTCCACAAAATTTAAGCTCAATCCAATTATGCGTACACTTGGAATCTTCCGGACAGTGAAAAAAGTCATCGAAACTAGTCTGCTTTGCCAGGGAGGCATATCAGGTTGAAATACCTTAAAAATTGAGGTATTTAATGTTTATTGTATGTTTAATATAAAAGACTCTTTTTCAATTATATTTTAAAATTAAAATCTAATGTTCAACTTTTTATTTCAGATTTGATAGGTGGGTTGTCCCCTTAAGAGTGATTCTTAAAAGAAGAGTATAAAAAGGGATGAAAAACAAGGATACTTCATCATTTCGCCCAAGCTTTCTTGAAACCATAAAGTCGTCATCTGGAACCCAGACGAAACCCTTTGAACGCTGCGCCGTCTGCACTCAAATAGATGAGAAGTTGATAAATCTAAAGATGATTTACTCAAGATTCTACAAAAAGAAACACCAGATATCTAAGATCAAGTTATACGACAAAGGATTTTATTCTTATATCAGGCCTTCTATAAGACACATGAGCACGCAGACTTTAAAAGATCCACCTAACCTCTGCTAAGTAAGCTTAGCAGCCCAAGAAGAAGAGCCTGGCTTCAATTAAAACAAACAGGCAACATCCAGAAACTGAAAGACGAGATCTGCGATTTCGAGATCGGAGCATGAGAGCAGACACAACCACCACCTGCACCAGCCCAAGAAAAACCAATAAACTTGAATGAGGTCCTTGAAGAGATAAAGATCGTTGGAGCTGTGGTTGCTGCCAATGGAGAGCACATTGCCTGCCATTATTTAGACAATTTTAAAAATTAAAAAAAAAGAAAATTCGTTAGTAGATCGGGAGAGGAAAAATGGTGGCCCGGAACGGACGTATGTTTTGTGAGTGAATGGTGAGAAGGCGATTAGCGGTAGAAAGAGTGGAGATAAAACAAAGCAAAGCAAGAGAAAGATGAAAGGCGGAAAGGCGAACAGAAAGAGTAATAAAGATAAGTAATATAGAATAAAGACAAAGAAAGGAAAGAACAAAATAACGGCGAGGAATAAGAGAGGTTAGAATAGTGGAGAGAGAGAAAGAGAGCGAGAGAAAGAGATAGAGCGATAGAGAGGGAGAGAGAGAGAGGTAGGAGACAGGGAGGAGAAATAGCATGAGTAAAAAGTCCCTAGAAAAGGTACCAAAAGAAACTGATATAGGGAGAATAGAGAGGATCAACGAGGTGATTTTCGGAACGCAACCTGAAGGCGAGACTACAATAGCGGAAGAGGAAGAAACAGGTGGATTAGCGGAATGGTATACCCCCAAGCAAGGAAAGAACAAAGAGAGTAAATCCACAGGCAAACAAAAAAAAGAGGGGACAAAGGGAAGGGGAAAATGGACGAAGTCGAAATTGGATAGGAAATCCTAGAGCGTAATTAATATAGTGGGAGGAGGACTGATATTAAAAAGGAAAAGGAAAAAAGCAGAAGAGACGGGAGAGAAGATAGAAAAAATTAAAGGCGAGGACACACCGGAAAAAAATTAAAAAAAAGAAAGAGGTGAAAGAAGAGGGAAAGCGGAAAGAAGAAGAAAAGAAAAGGATCTTCATTAAAAGCAAGCTAATCGTAAGAACACCACCAAGTTCACCGAACACAAGAAAGGCAGCCGAAGAGAAAGAGGAAGAAGAGAATCTGGAGAAAAAAGATAATAAGGAAGAAGACAGCGACGAAAAGGTAAAAGAAGAGGAAGAGATGGATAAGGCACGAAAGGAGATACTGGAGAAAATGAATAAAGAAGGCGAAGCCAGAGAAAGAGAGGTAGAAGAAGCCAAGCTAAGAGAAGAAAAAAGAGAGGAAGTATGGAAAAAAAGACTCGAAGAGATAAACAGAAAAGTCTAGGAAAGGGAAAGAAGGTTTGAAGAAACAATTCTGAAAAGAGAAAGAGAAAGAGAAACGGAGATAAAAAAGATAGCAGAGGAAATAAAGAAAAATAAGGAGGAGGAGAAAGCTAGGAAGAAGCTAAGAGAAGAGATAGAGCAGCTGAAGAAAAAGCAGGAGAAAGATGGAACAGGCGGAACAGAAATAGTAGAAGAATGGGGAAAGAAAATAGAGGACTTAACAGAAGCAGTCAAAGAGATGAAAGAAAAAGAAGAAGAAAAAGAGATCAACAACAACGAGCAAATAGGGAATCAAGGAGGGATAGAAGGACAGAGAAGAATGAAGATACAGGACTGGATGGCAGAAAAAGAGGAAAGAGAAAAAATAAGGAATAACATAGTTATTGGGTTATTGGAAACTGAAAATAGAGTGAGGACAGAAGAGGTACAAAACTGGATAAAAGAGAAATTAGAAGTAGAGGTGAAAGTGAGGAAATGCTGGATCACTCGAGGTAAGAACCCAAAGATTGGAGCGAAGCTAG
The DNA here is from genome assembly GCA_020010945.3 of Muscidifurax raptorellus. Classification (NCBI taxonomy): domain Eukaryota; kingdom Metazoa; phylum Arthropoda; class Insecta; order Hymenoptera; family Pteromalidae; genus Muscidifurax; species Muscidifurax raptorellus. The sequence goes on along the minus strand of JAHUUD020000013.1, from coordinate 1,041,341 downwards.
GAAGTAAAGAAGATAAAGACAAAGTGGTGCAGAATAAGAGCAAACTAGGAAGAGAAGAGATATACATAAATAATGACACAACATGAAAAGAAAGAAGAAATAGAGAGATAGTAATAAAAAAGAGTAAAGAGGTAGTAAAAAAGGGAGAAAAGGTAAAGATAGGATACAATAAGTTCAAGATAGGAAATGTAGAATGGTTCTGGAACGAGAAAAATAAAAAGTGGTTTCGGAAAGAAAACGGAGAAACGGTGGAAGAAAAAAAAAGGAAGGAATAAAAGAGACAAGGAAATAGAAATAAAAGCAGTCTGGTGGAACATAGCAGGGATGGGGAAAATGAAAGAAAGAGACTGGAAATACGTTGAGGAATTCGATATAGTAGGGCTAACGGAAACATGGGTAGAGGAGAAAAACAATAAAATATGGGAAAAACGGATTAAAGGGTTACGAATTTAAGACGAAACCGGCAATAAGGTCACACCAAAAAGGGAGAGTAAGAGGAGGGGTGGTACTGGCAATAAAAAATATAAACAATGACATGGAAATAGTTTGGGGGAAAGAACCCACGAACGAAATGATAACAGCAAAAATAGGAAAAGGAAAGGAAAAGGTGAGAGTGGGAGTAGTATATATGAGAGAAGAAGTAGGAAGAAACTGGGAGGAGCTAGAGAAGATTTGCGAGGAAGAAAAAGAAGAAAAAATAATAATAGGAGGAGACTTCGATGCAAGAACAGCGGAAAAAGGAGGAAGAAGCCTCACGACAGAGGACAAAGAAGAGAACAGGAAATCAACAGATAAGTACATAAACGAAGAAGGAAGATACATGATAGAGAAACTAAAAGAAGTAGGTATGCACATAATAAATGGAGATATAGAAGGAGATTGGCGGGAGAACGGACATACCTGGGAGGAAATGGTAACTCGACAATAGATTATGTGATAACAAACGAAGAAGGAAGAGAAACAATGGATAATATGATAATAGGACGGAAATGGAAGTCAGACCACTTCCCGGTGGAACTGAGACTGAAAATGAAGAAAAGGGTAGAGATACAGGAAGAGGAACTAATAACAGACTGGACAGAAAAAGGAATAAAAGAATACAGAAGCTGGCTAGGGAAAGCATGGGTGCCGAAGGACTGGAAGAAGCTCAAAGAAATAGTAAAAAATACAATAACAAAAAGAAGAAAGAAAGTTAAAAGAATAGGCGAAGGATGGTGGGACGAAGAATGCAAGGTAGCAAGAAATAAAGTTTAAAAAGCACTAAGGAAGTGGATAGAAGGAAGGGAAGACAAAAAAGGGTTCTTAAATGAACGCAACAAATATTGGTAGCTATTAGTTAAGAAGAAGAAAGAAGAAGAAGGGGGAAAAATAATAGAAGAACTACAAAATGAAAAAAAGAACAAAGCTTCTGGGAAGTGGTAAACAGGAAAAGGAGGAAAGTGAGAGAGAGTCAGCGAAAAGATTACAGAAAAGGAATGGGAAGAATATTTCAAGAAACTACTGGACGAAAAAAAAACAGAAGAAAGAGAAAAAGACAGACCGGAAGATATGGAAAGAATAAGAGAACAAAGAGAGAAGGAAAGAGTGAATCAAAAGAGGGAAAGAGAACAGGAAGAGGAGATCACACATGAAGAGATTAAAGAGGCAATCAGGAAACTGCAAAAGAAAAAGGCAGCAGGAGAAGATGAGATTCAGAACGAGGCATGGATATTTAGAGAGGACAGAGCTGAAGACTTCCTATACAACATCCTAAATGAGATATGGAAAGGGAATGGATTCCCAGAGGAATAGAACACGGGAGTGATCGCGCCGATTTATAAAAAAGGAGATAAGGATGAAGTAGGAAACCATAGAGGAATAACGCTGATGGACACGGGATATAAAATTTACGCAAATATAATAGAAAAGAAATTAAGGTCCGAGCTGGAAGAGAAGAAGGTACTAGATGACACACAAATGGGGTTCAGAGAAGGAAGAGGCACAATAGATGCGATATATATAGTTAAAGCCATAGTAGAGAAAGAAATAAAAAAAGAAAAAGGAAAAGTGTTTTATTCTTCGCAGACATGCGAGCGGCATTTGATAAATTAAAAAGAGAAGAGATATGGGAAATGATGGAAAAGAAAAAAGTAAAAGACAAGTACATAAGGAAAATAACAGAGATATACAAAGACACACATAGCAGAGTAAGAATTGGCAAAACAAGGACAGGGAAATTCAAAACAGAAAAAGGAGTAAGGCAAGGGTGCCCACTCAGTCCAGCGTTGTTTAATATCGCATTCGCAGATCTAGAACAAGAAATGGGGAAAGTACAAGAAGGAGGGCTGACACTAGGCAACAGGAAAGTACACTCGATAGGTTATGCAGACGACATAGTTTTAATGGCAAATAACGAAGAAGGAATGAAGAAAATGCTGAAGAGGTTTAAGAAATACATAAAGAAGAAAGGACTGGAACTGAATGTCGAAAAATCGAAAATAATGAGATGCAGGAAAAGAGGAGGTAGGAAGAAGAAGGTCACCTTCGAATGGGATGGGAAAGAAATAGAGGAAGTCAAGACGTTCACATACCTGGGGTACGAAATAAAATGCAATAACAATGAAGAAGATCAAATAAAAAGAGTAAAAGGGAAGGCGAATGCAGCGCTAGGGAAAATCTGGAGCATAGGGGAAACACTATTTAAAGAAAACTGGCATCTGAGGATGAAGCTCTTCGACTGCCTGATAAAATCGGTGATACTATACGGAGCAGAAATATGGGGGGGGTGGAAGGAATACAAAGAAATAGAAAGGATCCAGGATAAGTACATGAAATGGGTGCTGAAAGCAGACAGGAACACCCCCAGGCACGTACTAATGTTAGAAACAAGAAGAGAAGGTATAGCGGTCAGAGTAGGGAAAAGAGCGTTAAAATATGAAGAGAAACTAAGGGCAGCAAAGGAAAGGACGCTGTTAAAAGAGTGCTGGAAAGAGCTGCAGAAGGAGGCAAGAGGGCAACAGAGAGTAAGGAAAGACGCGAACTCAAGGAGAGAATTTCTAGAAGGCAGAGGAATCTCACTACAAGGATACATAGAAAAGATAGAAGAAGGGCCAGTATGGCCAGACCTAGAGCAGACAAGCAAAGACATAGAGAGACAGAAGTGGAACGAGAAAATGGAAAAATAAGAATTCGCAAAAGAAGTAAAAGAGATAATAGATTGAGACGGCGGCCCCACGTGGTAGGTGAGAGGCCACCAACGGATAACTTGCCGATGAGTAATAGATAAGTTACCGACTAAGTGAGCGACAGTCTGTATATGTAATAGCCTACCTGAGCGCAGGTAGAGGGCGTGCGTGCATAAAGCATTGGAGAGAGGGACGGCCACAGATATAAAAGGAGACCCGCAGCCAGCATCGAGCATTCACGATCTGGCCTTGGTACAGAGAGCATTAGGAGAACTGTGGTCCTCTCCTGATGTTCTATCTCCTTAGCACTTAGTATGCACATGAGCATAGCGCTCTCGAACGGTGCTAAGGGGATCCTCCCCCTCTCCAGTTAGAATAAGGCCAGATTGTACATTTGAGTCAATATATTTATTTATATTCTATTTTTGATTATTCTTTTGTTTATCCTTCCCCTCTCGAATACCCCTTGAGATTAGGAGGGTGGTTCCCTGTTCGCAAGTGGATATTTCGAATACAGATCGGTTGTGAGAGGGTGGATCCTCACAAATTAATCCAAAGCTGCGTGGTAACCCTAAGTGTGCGGAGCTCGTGGAATAGATTTCCCTCCACGACTTCCGTTGCACACGAGCAGATTCCCTCTGGTGGTTCCTCCACTACAGAGGTTAGGGACATCTTACATTCACTCAACCGTAGTGCGGGGTGATTGTGAGTTTGATAATCGTTTCCTCGAGTACGCTCCCGCCTCTTCCCCTATCAAGTCTAGAACTCTTCATACGGCCTCGCCTTGGTAAAGCTTGGCCCGTTTCATTTGGCGCCCGAACAGGGACTCGATTTGTTAGTAGCGCGGGATATAAGAAGAGTCAGCTCTGGATTTGAGATTTTTGGTTTTTTTTTTGGTCGTATATAAAAGTGTCCAATGATTTCAGTACTGACGCTTCCTTTCGAGGAACAGCGAATACACGCGCATCTTGATAATATCACCGAGTACATCGATCCTTTAGAACGTCGCGATCAAGCCCACCGGTAGGCGATTAAAGTCTTGAGTGATACAGTAATCGATTTATATAAGCAAGTCAAAGCTCTCAAAGCCGTGGTTAGCGATTGTTCCGATGTACTCGGAGAAACCGTAGACCGAGTGAACGAGATCGGCGTCGATTTTTCACGTACCCGTCGCGATCTGGCTGATCTGACTAGTACATCTAAGCGTGACTTTCAAGGGCTAGAATACCGCATTCAAACATTGGAAGGCTAGATCACCGAGATCAAGAGGGGTATGGAAAATTTGACGATATAGATCTCTCGCCCCCCCCCCCCCCCAGAGAGAGACGGCAAAGCACGTAGTGGAAGAGTTCGAAAAGACGAAAACGGAAGGAACATGGTAGGAGAAAATAAACGGACGGCAGAAAAATCTAGGAAAGCTACTACAAATAAAATGGATAAGGAAAAGAGCGGAACGGAATGAAGATGAACAGGAAAACGGAAGGAGAGAGGCGGCGCAAGTGGGTCACGTGCAATCAGTTTAAGAACGCGCAAAAGAGGGGAGGCAATAACATGAGGCGAAGAGAAAGCGGAGAGATTAGAAAGCGGTGACACAGACAAGATTAAAGGATAGCAAACAAAAAGAGAAGAGAAAGAGAGGAAAAAGATGAGGAGACAAAGGAAGGGAGAGAAGGAAACCCAGAAAAAAGAAAAGAGAAGAGAAGAAGAGAGAAGAAAATACACTACAAGAACAGTTACACTGATACACAATCACTAACTAGACACACACATGAATGAAATTACACACCACGCAAACAACAGACAGACACAAGCACACACAGATACTCAAACAATGGAAATAAAGAATAATTGAGAGAGAAAGAGAAAAGAGCGGAATTAAAATACAATGTAACTTTAAAAATTATTATGTTGAATAAAGTATATTTTTATTATTAGTAAATTCGTTAGTAGGGAGTTCGCTACATTGGCGCATCAAAACAAACCAGCCGGCCGCCTCCGCTCGTTGTTCTGACGCGTCACTGTGGGGGGACCTTTAGCGCTGGAGGAGAGACTACCATGTGTCCGCGCCCAGGGAATATGAGGTAAGGTGTGGGGAGAGAGCTAAAATCGCCAAAGAGAGAGATAGAGAGAGAGAGAGAGAGTCGAAGAAATTATAAACAGTTACACAACGGATTTTTTTTTAAGCATACATATTTACATAATATAATATAAAAATAAAAAAATATCTTTAATCGCGATATTTGAAGATAACTTTAAATTGCCTTTCCTTTACTATCAAATCCATTGTCTATAGAATCGACCACGTTGTGACACCTAAATAAATGACGACGTATTTCGCCCTGCGTCCAGACTTCAATTTTGGCACGAATAAGTGTCTTTTACGCTAAATGAGTGGTTTATATGTAGGTATTCTAAACGAACTTTCTGCTTTTTCGAATAATATCGAGTGCAGACGATACAATCGATAATAATCGGGCAGGAATGCGGGCCGGAAACATACCTCGGGAGCGGGGGGGGGGGGCGCGGCGCAAATTATTCCCTCGGGTGCTAGCAAAAGGCAGCATGAGCGACGGTTCTGGAGGTCCTGGATGGTGAGATCGACGACTCCCCAGACGGAAGCTATTTTCCATAAGATTCTTGGACAATTGGTTACAGAGGGGAGCTCAGATATTCCACTGCAAAGACTAAAAGGATAAGGAATGGCTCTGTGCGAGAGTCAGCAAGTAATCATGTGGAGAGAGCACCCAGGTCAAGGCAATTGGGTTGGGGGTCCTCCAGAAGCTTGCCTGAGCCCTGATCTATGCCCCGGGGGCTCACACCGCTGAGGTTCTGATGAAGAGACTCAAGAGGCAGAATGTCACATTGAAAGTGGATTTCTGGGTTATCACGGAGACCATAAAGGTGACTGTGAGACCCGAGAACAATAGGAAGGAGGATTCCGGGTCTTGAAAAGAGGGGAAGTAGGACGGAAACGCTGCCGACCAACAGTCTTAATCCCGCAAGGCAAGCCTTGCTAGCATGTTACAGGCCAGAACGTGCTTGATTATCAAAAACTTGAAAGCAGAGTCGATCCCAAGACACTGGTCAAGAGATTTGAACACAGCTAGGATATCTTACGAGGGAGAAAACGACGTGGTAAAGGAGCTAACGGTGGCTGCTGCCTACTTCCTGTATATTCTAATTTTAGAAAACGAGGATGGAGGCACCGATCTGATAATGGGGTATGATCAAAACGAACGTCACATTATCTGGGGCAGCACAAACTGCAACCCGAGAGGAGAACAATTGCAGGATTTGTGGTATCTACGAGAATGAAAATACTGAATGTAGGCAATAGACCAACCTTCTAGAACGCGATAACGGTGGAGGTCAATGACATCACCTTAGCTTCAGGAAGTATATGACCCAAAGTAGTAGGCAGGTATCGAACGAGGTCTCTATGTCGGATCATAACTATATAGTGTTCCGACTGGGTGGCCGAAGCACGGTCAATAAGCTGGTCAGTCAAGGAAAACAAACTGGTCTGGTTATAAGGAGGAACTTAGGGCAAGGATCGGGAGCTTTCCCGCCATACGGTATGGTGGAGGATATCGATCACTGTTGCGAGATCCTACAAGAAATAATTTGGAAATCATATGAAAACAATTGTGCACTAAGGATCAAAGCACGCCGTAAGGAGATCCCTGGTGGAATTGCTCTTTTAAAAAAACTGAAAGATAGAAGGTTAGGCGACTCAATTAATCAAGTTAATGCTCATTTATTTATTTAGATTTGATTATAAAAAAAAATAATTTTTTTTTCCTACTTTCTACAGATAATCACTAAAAAAGCGAGTTTAAATAAACATTGGCGATTTAAAAACGAAAAAGCATTTCACAAATAGTCCATTTTCTATGAGATCATGTTGACTAAATTTTTTCTGATTCTTCAGCATCTCCTGCTATTTTTTTATGTAATGTACGGAGTACGGGGGAAACGGATACTGATAGATAATCAGATAAACTGATTCTCTCCAAATAAGGAGAGAAGTTGCATCTAGGCTCTCCAATTGGTCTACTACACTACCCCAGATCGTCGTCAACTCGAGGGTATATAAGGACCCGGCAACAGGTCCGAAAAAAACTCTTTCTGCCTCGAACCTTCATCGCGCGCGAGCTCTGTTCAATTTGAATTTTTTGAAGGACATAGAAAAACGTCTGTTGATTTACACTTAGAATCATTTTTAAACTTAGAAAGTCTTCGTTGTTACTTCTCAATTTTTGAAACAAAATTACGAATTCATAGTTAGTCTTGAGTGAGCATTCGATAATAAATTGTGAAGTAAAGTGAATAAATATCAAAACGGGAATTTAAATGTCGAATTCATTTTTAAATCACAACTCCTGATTCCCTACTGGTTTCCGTATCATATTCATTCCATTCGGAAGCTGAGTCGAAATCTACTGAGAGGACGAGCAGGTAGCTGAGGAGTATTAGTAGCAGAAAAACCGAAGGTAAGTAATATACATCTAACAAGCTGCACATCTTTCATTTGCCCGCTCTCTTTCTCTAAGTCGCTCACTCTCTTAGATTAGGGTAGGTTATCGTGATTTCTAAAGAATTTCCGATGGCTACTGGAGGCCTTTCTTAATTAGATCGCTAGAGTAGTCAGGTACCGATGAGGCTCAAACTTGCGTTTCAAAGCTTTGTCCTCGTCCGTGCTTACTAGAGTCGAGCAAACTTTAAAGTTACTGTCCGGTGACTACCTTCATTTGTTTAGGACATAACAATATTTCAAGTCGAAATATGTATCACTTATTAAGTACACAACAACCTTCTCAAAACCTGTATTACGATTATTTAGAAGCAAAAATAACTGAATTGTGTAAAATATAAAAAAAGGCCGAAATCGGCAGTTTTTTGTTTATTAAAAGTAAACAAGTAATATAAATTTAATCTACCCCGGCTCATTTTGTAGGTACTTTTGATATTGATATTTTATCAGTTTTTGATAGCATCAAAGGTTCTTAAATTATACGCAGAAAACCGATTTTCGCATTTTTTTATAACATAATATCCTGGTACCCTCTCCAAGCACTTTCGCAGAGAAACTTCTCTTTTATGTTTCTTTTAACCCTTTGCGGCATAGTGTTCCCTATAGGGAACACCTTTTTCTATCGAGTTTTTTTTTTATTAGGAGCTCAAATCACTTTATATGAAGGCGGTTTTTTTTGCATTGGCTCTTATATATTATAGAGATGTGATTTCCGTGACTCTCATGTGTTTGTTGCTCATTTGTTTATTTATATAAATAAATAAAGGTCGAAATTTCATGATTATTTTACAAAGAATGTGTGTCAAAGAGAAAAAATGATGATAGGGTAGTGAAAATTAATATAAAGGGGTTTTCGGGGTCGCTGATTACGAATCTGACATCAGAATTTCAAAATTTTGAATTCAAGATGGCGGATTCAAGATGGCGACCAATGATTTTGTTTATTTTCAGTCCTAAATCAATGAAACTGCTTATTCGGGGGTTTTTGGGATCGCTGATTACAAATCTGACATTAGAATTTCAAAATTTTGAATCCAAGATGGCGGATTCAAGATGGCGATCTACAATTTTCCTCATTTCTGATCCTGAGTCAATAAAACGGCGTTTACGGGGGTTTTTGGGGTCGCTAATTACGAATCTGCAATCAAAATTTGAAAATTTTGAATCCAAGATTGCGACTAATAGTATCCTAACAATTTTCTTCATTTCTAATTCTGAATCAATAAAACTTGATTTCCAGTACTGTGCACGAAGAACAGTTCGTGAACTCATTTCGTGCATAAAACTTTCCACCGTCAGAAGAAAATCGTAGGTCGCAGTTTCATGGGCTTAGGACTACAAATGAAAAAAGTTGTTGGTCATCTTGAATCCGCCATCTTGGATACAGAATTTTAAAATTTTGATGATAGATTCGTAATCAGCGACCCCGAAAACCCCCGTACACGTAGTTTTATTGACTCAGGATTAGAAATGAAGAAAATCGTAGGTCGCCATCTTGAATCCGCCATCTTGGATTCAACATTTTTGAAATTCTGATGGAAGATTCGTGATCAGCGACCCCAAAAACCTAGTAAATACCAATTTTCAATGCATTTCCTCTAATAGAAAAATGTGTGCATGAAAGGGTTAAACACTACATTTTTAGTCTAATCTGACTGGACTATTGGTGTTGGTCAATCAGGGTTGCGCCAACACCTTTAGAAGAGGAGACACAGGATCTATTGTAGATCTGACGTTTGTAAGCGGTTGTCTAATTGACTCAGTTAACACGCGGATCGTGAGTGAACGCTACACCATTAGTGATCACCAAGCCATAATAATGGACTTAGATTAGGTTAGATTAGATAATTTTTATTTCTATAAATTTTGTTGTACAAAAAAAACATTAACAGTAATACAATAATAATGTACATTGAATTTGTATAGCTAAAATGAATGAGTGATGAGACAATATGAGTGGAAGAAAGAAATTAATGATGATGATGAGATTGTGAGATGAAAGTGATTTTACAGTGTTTAGATGTTTTCAAAATTAAAAAAGTATAGCTTTGCCTGACATTTGAAAGATGATAGTGATCTATTGTCGCGAAGATGAGAGGGAAAGAATTGAATGAATTCCAAAGATATGATGCGCTTATATGGAATGAATTCCTCAGTGTCTCTGTTTCGAAAGTGAGAATGTTCAGAAGAGTCACTTCACCCCTCACGGGGCGGAGCGCGACTTGGAAGTCAAAAAAAGCCATGATATAAGATGGAGTAGCGGTGTTAAAAAGTTTCCTAAGGAAACAGGCCTTGAAATACTTCCTACGACCAGCGGTGGTGAGCCACTGGAACTCACACCTGGAGGGGGTGATGTGCTCGTCCCTCCTTACACCATAGATGTAACGAATTCCTGTGTTTACCAGTCTCTGTAGCTTTCTGTCCAGTTCTTGCGTCAGGTCACTGTAAACTAATCAGCAATAGTCGATGATGGGAAACAGTAGGACTTGCACGAGATGCTTGCGTAGCTCAAAAGGGTTCGACCCCGGTTCCTCCTATGTTAATGTAGGTTGTAACATGGCAGTCCGCTGCTAGTTACAAGCGACAGCGCAGCGCGCTGCAGCGCCTCGGAACGAGTCGGGGAATGCGCGTTCGGCTATCTTCGCGGCGCCTCGGCCGAATTCGACTAGGCTCGAGCGCGCGGGAGCGAGTAGGGAAGGCGAGCGACCCAACCTAAAGTCGACCACGAGCGTGATCGATGCGAGCGCAGCTCGATATACCTTTGTCTCTTTTCCGTCGGACCACCAGCAGAGCAGGAAGGAGGGACGGCCCAAAAAGACTACTGCGTAGCTGTGAGTACAATGGATCCTTTTTGTGTAAATAGTGTGCCGATTGCGGAGTTACGCGAGCTCGCGGGTATATAAGCCGACACGTGGCCAACATGGCGGCAGAGCATGAGTGCGACCTTAACATGCTTCGTCGGGTTAACGCGACGAGTCATTCGACGGAATCAGTAAACGCTAAGCCGCGAATAAATTACCGCATACCACGATCTACCGCCAACAGACTGACGATGACTACTGACGACCACTCCTATCAGCCAGCTACCGTTATCGCATTTTTTGTATACACGATTATCGTTGTTACACTGACGCTACCATTTAATACCTCGATTATCGTGGTTACACTGACGCTACCGTTTATACCACGATTATCGTTATTACACTCACGCTACCGGTCTCACGTAGTTACTCTACATTCGACTAGACTTGGCACACAGAGTATCGTTCAAACTATCGCTCTCGTTTCTACATGACAATGACAGAAATAATACTTACTTCGACAGACTATCGCCCTTCTTCTCATATACGACACGACCTTGACCTAACATACACAGTCACAACTCGCTCGCGACTATGACATAAACAATTCTACGTATATTTTCGGTACGGCGGAGACGCACGCCACTAATAACGTTTGATTTAGTTAGGGACAGCGGTCCATTTACGTTAGATGCTAAGTCGCGGAGTGTGTGAGAGACTGCGTCTAAACTCGGGCGGAGTCACCGGCGCGGCACTGGCGGGCACGCTTGGGGACATGCGTACATCGGGAGAGAATGGCTATCGGTGATACGGAAAACCATAGTCTCGTGAGGGAAGACTGCGACGGACGCTACGATCGTCGGTACCGGTAGACGATCGGAAAGGCGAGGCATCTGTTCCCGTCCGCGTCGGGTAAGCCGTCCGGTGGCGTGCTGATGAGCGCGCCGCGGCTAGGATCATCCTCACGGAACAGGAATCGAGCTCAAGGTGGCATTGGCTGTAGATTTGCAAGCCATCCGCGTAAATGAGATGAGATACATCAATGTCTAGACAGAGGCCGATATCGTTTATGTATAATGAGAATAACAGTGGGCCTAGTACATACCCCTGTGGTACTCCCATGTTTAACGGTAGGAAGGAGGAGACTTCACTGCTGTCACCAATAACAGCCTGCATTCTACCAGTGAGGTAAGAGACGAACCAGCGGATAACCTGCTTAACCTCTACGGCAGGAGCCAGCGGATCGTTGGAGATTCCGCTGAAGTGCGCGTTGAGGTCTTCAATGGAGAAGCGAGAGGGTTGTTTTTCTTTGGAGGTGGTAATTCCAAGTCTCTCAAGCTCTCTCCAGATCTCGCCGACATCAGTCAGGGAGGACAGGCGTGAATGATAGTAATTCAGCCTGGCATCCTCGACCGGTCTATGAGCATCGTCTCTCACTTGTCTATAAAAATACAGATCCAGCGGAAGACGTGATCTGCGAAACCGTCTGTAGAGTTTGACCCGTTCTTTCAAGAAGTCACGAAGAGCCGTGGTAAACCACGGGTGACGTTTTGGTCCAGTAGTCATGGTACGTAATAGGGCGAGATGATTAATGGCGTCAGTCAAGTTGGTATTGAGAGTGGTGATGCAAGCGTCAAGTGATGTATCGATTGATGACCAGTTACAAGTGCCGAGATGCACCCTTAGACTTTCGTCACAGATTCCTTAGTAGTGTCGGTAAGTAAAGGTTTTACGTTTGTAGCTTGGTATCTGTACGTCGAGAGTGGCCGTAATAAGGTCATGTCCATTAATGAAAGGTGTATCAGTGTTCCAGTGCGACAGCAGGCGATCCTGCTCGTCGATTAAGCAGGTGTCTGATTCTGGTTTATGATGTGTAGCACCATAGGGAGTTCTCCTTGATGAAAGCCTTGATGAACTTGGCATCTTCAGATCGGGAGAGTTTATCTGCATTGAAGTTACCCATGACTATCTTCGTGAAGTAGTTGTGCATGCGTGTAGTAAGTTTTCAATAAAATCATTACCTTGAATGAAAGGGGCATGGGATGGACGATACACAACACCAACAAAGATAGATGAGAGACCTCTTGCAGAGATTTCACAGAGAAGATACTCCGGCTTCCCTGGCTTGCCCGACCAGACACCGCCAGACGATGTCAAAACTGTGGCTCAGAATGAATGATGAATGCAGAGGGCCACACCCCCACCATTTCTGTTTCTGTCCCGTCTAAGTAGTGTGTAGTTGTCAAGTAGGGGTATGGTTTTTACCTTGTCTACCAGCCAGGTTTCAGCTACAGCTATTACGTGAAAGAGGGGACGAGCGGACAAGAAGAGCCTCACCGCCTCAATGTGACCCGTGAGGGAGTTAGCATTAAAGTGACAGGCCCTTAAACCCTCGGACAGAGTTACCTTAGAAATGGTTGAAGATGTAGGCAATGATGATATGGATGATGATGGTGGTGAGGGTGGAATGATGAGAATAGATTTTAGCGGTCGTTGCTGCTGTTGCACGGAGGTCACTTGGCAAAAAAATTCTGTAGATCCTCTACAGTGATGATGATCGTGGCCTTACCTTCGTCCTCAGCAGCATGGATGAAAATCCTCCCGTCCCTCAAGTAGGATTTACAGCCCTGTGCCTTCCTAGCTCCCTGTCTGGCCCTTACGCGCAGCTTATGCACATCTGGAGGGAGCAGCTCGTTGATGTTAATAAGCCCCTGGTGGTCTGGGGCTAGAGCCTTGTCTTCCTCCAGTAGGTCCGTGCTTAGCTCGGAAAAGTGCCGCTTACCCTTTTTAATTTTAGCTGCCAGGGTGGAGCGAACAAGGGCATGGGAGGATAGGGTGACAGCAATCGGTGGTAGCCTGCTGTTTGCGGCCAAGGTGTTGGTGGTTGCATTAAGTCTTCCCATAATCCTTGTGGCATTATGGAACATTATGGAAATCTTTTTTCAAAAAAAACATATCTCCATCCAGTATTGACCAAATTGGACGATCATTTCTTTGTTTTGCAGGTTATACTCTACGGAATACGAGAAAAGTATAGAAATTAAATTAGCAATTGTCGCTGGCCCAGACAAAATCGTAATATATGCAATTTTTGGAAAATTCGACATTTTCGGCTTGCAGATGCGAGATATTGCTTACATATTCAGAATATGAATGAATTAGCAATATATATATATATATATTGATAATTCAATTATATCCGGTATATAGATATTTCTGGCTTTCAGATGCGATATATTTCATATAGAATCAGAATATTGATAGAATTAGCTATATATATACATACATACACACACACACACATATATATATTGAATAAATGAATTTAAAAAGTGTTTTTGATAGATAAGTTTTTAAGTACGAATTTTCTAAGTCGCAAAATTTATAAATTTAAATATCGATATATATATATATATATATATATATATATATATATATATATATATATATATATATATATATATATATATATATATTGTAACGGGGTGATTTCTAGGCGGCTAACTGCCTGTGTACCCCGTACAAATGCAAAGTTCTCCTGCACTTTGCTTTTGCGAGATGCTGAACTCGCTCGTGTGGTCGCTTACCTGCGACGATGCTCCGGTGCTCAGTATGCACTACACCTCTGGTTAGTGCCCGCGGAGGCGGCGGTATTCGGCGGTTTGAATAGGAAGGGATGTCGGGACGACAATCAAATGAACACACTACCGATTCTACTAAAAAAGGCGTTTATTCAATAAGAAATCCGTCGTCCGCATTGCGCGTATTCACGTCGCGAGAAGGCCGCAAAATCTACGACCGGATCAGCGACTGGGGCCAAATGCCTCGCCAGTCGATCGCGCATAAATAAATAGAAATTGAATCCTACTTTCTTTTATCGCGTTGATCAACGTCGTCCTCTGGCAAGGGATTCTCCTTCTCGACCTTGCAGTGTTGCTGTTGCGGTACTAGCTGTAGTTGCTGCCGTTGCTGCTATTGCTGGTCTCATTGCTGTTGCTGCTCTCGATGCTGCTGCTGCGATGAGCAAAAGCTAACTGACTCGAATTTTCTTCTAATTGCGAGTTCTCTACTGGCCTTCCCGCGCTGCGGCTACCCGCGCCGACCTGCGCGTCTCGCCGCCCGTTACAACCCCCCTCCCCGCCCCCTAGAACCAAAACATCGCCCCGAGTTTAGTTCTACCATAGAATAGGGATAGGGTGGTGCCAAATAACAAACTCCTCATCTGCCAAAATAAACAAAATAAAATTTATTTCTATAATCGGGCGCCTTGGGCGCCGCCAGAATGAGTGTAGTTGGGGCATCGTGAGGCTCTGTTGACCCACTCGTAGCCACAGACGAAGCAGCTTCGCTTGGTCGTCCGCAAACCATGAGGACGAGCTGGCGACGGTGGAGCGGCCCCCCTGCTGCTGGACCTCTGGCGCCTCCTCCTGGACCTGGAACGGGAACGGCTGGATCGGCGCCTCTTCGTCCCTCTGGGGTGCTCCTCTCGTTGGTCCCTCGATGGTCTACGCGTCCCTGTGCGGACCTGCTGCGACGCACGACCGGCGTTGTCCGATTCCCACCGACTTCGCCTCTGGCCGCGTTCTTGTAGGCGAACAGTTTCTACGCCCTGACCTTCTCCAAAGCCGCATCGGCTTCTTTCAGGGCCCGGGTTGGGATCCTGAACGGGGCACTACCTTCAGGCCTACTCTGTGGCCCTCAGGTCTCCTATTGCGGCGCGACTGATCTACGGGCTTCATCGCGGCCTTTTCCTCCTCGATAAGCCACACCCAGGCTTTCGAGCGCTGCTGGAAGGCCGTTCCATATTGGCGTACGGCGCTATCGTAGCGCCTAAAGGCCGCTCGTGCCAGCCTGCCAGCATCCAGGTTCGCCTCGATGGCCTCCTCGATCATTGGCCGTAGTTCGGCCCACTCCTTCTCTACGTCGCCTGAGGCAGTTTCCGGAGCAGGCGCAGATGGCGCTGGGTCCACGGGCTGGGCGGACTCCAACCGCGCCGAGATGGGCAGGCCTGCAAATCGCAGGCGGCGCGGCGGAGCCTCACTGTCTTCCTCCGGTGGCTGGTTGTCTATGACTGTTGTTAATAGGAGACATCATGCGTGCGAAGCATCTTTTCACCGGCCTAAATACTAGACATATTAACGTCTCGTCTTTGGACCAGGAAACTAATAATGGCCTAATTCATAGAAAAATTTTTATAAATGAATTATTACAGAAGGAACTTTTTCTTCAATTTAGAAGCTTCAAAAGCTTGGCTCGTGGACTAGGCTTTAAATATGTTTGGCACAGAGGCGGTCGTTTTATGGTAAAAAGACGAGACGGGGATATTGCTCACGCGTTTAAGACAGCTGCTGACTTGTACACAATTGCTGCGTCTTATGACAGCGCAACTCGCGCCATTAACCCTGTAAATATAGTGACAGCGGTACAAAACTGTATTTCTGCGAACGATGCAGTATCTTCGTGTGACAAAGCGCGGGATACGGCTAATAATGTTTGACTAGACGGAGAAAAGGCTAAGGGGACTGAGCTCGAGGGATTGAGGGCTGGTTTCTTAAATGCAACGTCCTTGAATAAACATATGGAAATGTTTCGCCAATTCATTGTAGGTGCTCGTCCCTTCTATCACTTGTTTGATGTGGCTGAATCGCGTTTCGGGCTAAATGTTGATGATGTGTTTGCGCAGGTTGATGGATACTCGCTTCTTCGACAGGATAGGAATACCCAGGGGGGTGGAGTGGCTCTTTATATCCATAATAGTTACAAGGCTAATCTGTTATGTTCATCCTCAACAATGGTAGATGTTGGTAAACCGGGAATTCCAGATTATCTCATGTGTACAGTACAGAGGGGCCAATTACCCCTTGTTTTTGTTGCTGTAATTTACAGACCACCGGGTAACTCTTTCACAGAGAATTCAGACCTACTCGATAACTTAAGACTACATGCGGTTGACTTTGATCATCGCATAATAATGGGAGATCTGAACGCAAATATGTTGTCGGCGTCCCAGGATGCAAATTTCATCAGAGAGCTATCTTGTGAGCTGAATCTTCAGCTTGCTGATCATGGGACGACTCACCATGTTGCGGATTCTCACACCTGGATTGATGTGATCTTTGTTGATGAGGGTGAGACAGTTCTGGATAGGAATAACTTGATGGCGACCTTTCCGAGCAGGCACAACATCATTGACCTAACCATCCCTGCTCCTAGGTCGTCACCTCCTACTTTGAGCTCCTTTTATTTCAGAGATTTTAAATCTGTTAGGCAGGGTGAGCTTCTTTCTCTCCTTGAGACACATGACTGGTCAACTGTCCTCTGTCCTGCTGAGACATTAGACAAGAAGCTTGAATCTCTCAGCCGAAATGTCGCAGCTGCTATTAATGAACTTGCGCCCTTAAAGCAGTTTAAACCAAAGAGGAAGGGTCTCTCGCCATGGATCAACGTCGAGCTTCAAGAACTGTATAATCGACGTGATGCTGTTAGACGTCGGTTTCGTCATACGCGTGACAATCGCCTGTGGACTGAGTTTCACTCGCTCGCTGCGGAGGCTGAGCTACGCACGGCAGAGGCTCCCTTCTTGGAGTGCAGCTAGCATCTGTTCTTCTGTGAGGTCGTTCAACCTCTACACTCCCTCCATCTTCTGAATGAAGTGCTCAATGCTCATGCTGGAATCGCCGTTGAATCGGACTGGCCACTTTCCAAATACACTACCGGCCGCTCTAGACGAATTGTGAGAGGACGTCATACCACTGGTCGTGCTTCTTTAGTGGTCAGGCTGCCATACAGACGGCTAACCGGAAAGAAACAGCGGAATCTGGGAAGGATGAGCCAGATGACGCTGCAAAAATTCTGACACGCCGAGTGGAGTCAACAGACGCCAAGATAGACAAGTTAACGAAGAGCATGGAAACGTTAATGGCGATGATGATGGGTAACGCCGCTCCCAGCACAAGAGTAGAGCAAACTCCAGCCCCTCCGAAGCCAACGCGCAAGACGCAAGGTAGTTTACCCCCGCCAAGGGTCGACTTCCAAGATACGTACAGTATCTTTGGAAATGAGGACATGGCCAGCCCAGTAGCGCGGCCGCGTAACATGACGACGTTGCCGGCAAGAGGCGTTAGACGTCAACCCCTGGCAGGTGCTGGGGGGAGTAGAATCACTACAGGTGAGACGAGTAGTGTACCTGGTACTAGAAGCACTACCAGTGGTATGACGTCCTCTCACAATTCGTCTAGAGCGGCCGGTAGTGTATTTGGAAAGTGGCCAGTCCGATTCAACGGCGATTCCAGCATGAGCATCGAGCACTTCATTCAGAAGATGGAGGGAGTGTAGAGGTTGAACGACCTCACAGAAGAACAGATGCTAGCTGCACTCCAAGAAGTATTCAGCGGTTATGCCTACGAGTGGTTGTTAAACCGGGTTGATGAAACGGGAGGGTGGAATAGCTGGCAAGAGTTTTGCACGTGTGCCAAGACGGGGTTCGGTAAAACTCAGGGATACCAGCAGAGGCTTCAAGCAGAGGCACAGGCACGCACACAGGGACCAAATGAGTCTATACGCGTGTATATCACGAGTCCGCAAGAGATTATGCGCAGGATGGTGCCGAAGCCTAGCACAGCAGCTTGATGTGATATAACACAACATGCTGCCTGCTATAAAGATAACTCTGCAGCGCAAAGACTACAGCACTGTGGAACAAATTCTAGAAGCAGCTGCTGAGATAGTAGCCACCATCGAGAACGAGTCGGTATGTAGACCCCCTCCACCTCCCGCGGCCTCACTTTTTGCCGGAATTGGCTTATAAGCCAGATCTCTGTCCCCATAGCTCCAAGGCCAAGGTAGCGGCTTTGGGAGCACAGGTAACGGAGGAAAAGCCGCTGAACCTAGCAGCGATAAATCGCCTGCTAGACGAGCGATTTAAGAAAGCTTTTCGAAATAAATCCCCGACAAGGTCACCACAGCGGCGAAAGACTTACCGCAGTGCCAGCAGAGGGCGTAATAGAAGTCCAAAGAAAAAGGATAAGGAGACTAGCCCACCACGGAAGGAAAGTCCGAGGTCGGGAAATAAGTCCAGGAGCCCCAACAAACGCAAGTCAAACATCTACAAAGATGTAGAGTTTTTTAAATGCGGTAAAAAGGACCATATCGCCAGGATGTCTAAACATCAGTCGGGAAATTCCAAGAAGGAGACGTAGGCGAGGCCCCTACATCTCTGAGAAGGGCGCAGCATGAGACTGGGACCAGTTCATCGTGCCGGGCCTCGCCGGATGATTTCGATCTGATGATCGGAAAGCTAGTCAAGGTTAGCAATGAGGTGCAATCTAAGCTACAAATATACACAAAAAAACTAAAGTAGAATCAAATAATACTGATACAAATAGTTTACGGCATACTAAAGATACAGCTTTAGCATTTTATTTAGATCATGCGATTCAACCAGTCGGCGTATGCACTATTTAGTAACTCCTCTGCAGCCGCTATATCTCGGCTGCGCCTGGCAGATGACCGGTTTGGTGGTTGCCTGCCGTAGAACATCATCGATGGGCTAAGTTGCAGAATGCGGAACTGTGTTATATCCGAAGATGATTTCGCTCCAGTGCTCATCCCATTTGAAATGGTTTTCGTCTATGAGCGCTCGTATCCTACTGGTTACCGTCTTATTGACTCCACTGGATTAGCTTGAGGATGGTACACCGGCGTTGTATCATGTTTAACACCGATCTACCACCGATCGACGACCATTTGCCATGGCCTCGTGATGATCCTACGTCCCATAAGTCCAGGAGCCCCAACAAACGCAAGTCAAACATCTACAAAGATGTAGAGTTTTTTAAATGCGGTAAAAAGGACCATATCGCCAGGATGTCTAAACATCAGTCGGGAAATTCCAAGAAGGAGACGTAGGCGAGGCCCCTACATCTCTGAGAAGGGCGCAGCATGAGACTGGGACCAGTTCATCGTGCCGGGCCTCGCCGGATGATTTCGATCTGATGATCGGAAAGCTAGTCAAGGTTAGCAATGAGGTGCAATCTAAGCTACAAATATACACAAAAAAACTAAAGTAGAATCAAATAATACTGATACAAATAGTTTACGGCATACTAAAGATACAGCTTTAGCATTTTATTTAGATAACGATTACTCCTTATCAAATATTGCATGAGGAAATGTTAATGTATCATGTAAATAACGACTGTGAATCGTCAGAAACTGAAGTTATCATACCGCTTCAAAGTTTACTTAATAAGAGTGCTGAAAGATTTAATTTATATTAATTATGTGAAACTGTTGCTTTAGATTGGAATGAAAGAGACTTAAAAATTTACGTTCAACTGCTACATTAGGATTTGACAGTTCAGCGGGACATCTAAACCCACAACAAGACTATGAAAATACTACGAATGAATGTTCCGAATCTCATCAACGTTTGTTTATTACTTGTGCGCTCATCATTCAGTTGATTTCAAGAACTAATGGTAAATATAACAATGATTGAACAATACATTCCTATAAATTGTATTATAAGTTTAATAGGTTTTGGGTATACTTAGATGTATAATTATTAAAAGCATGAAAAAAGTTTTTTTAATTTTTTTTTGTTCAAATAACTGCTCATGGTTAAATCCTACTCCTCAGAGCTATAGATTTTGCTGTCCAATTCGAATAGTCTTTGAAAAAGAAACTGAAGAAACAATTATTAACGAGTTGAATAGAATAAAATTTGAGATTGTGTAACTTGTCTCATATCGCTTTGTTATGTGAAAAAACAAACAAGCATAAGTAAAATTTATCATATCAACAAAAATGTTTAATGTCAAATGCGTCAACGCAATTGTTGGTAAAAGATCTACAATAAGATGTTCTATGTGTTTGGAATCATCACACAGTTTTAATAATTTCAAAAAAGCATTTACTCCGAATAGGTCTTTTCCATATCCAAATAAAAACATTTAAACATTTCCTACAACTGTCATATAAACAATCCTTTGAAAGTGGGAATATTTCAAGAGCACTAAAAGGTATAACTATATTATTTTTTAAAAAAGATGGATTTTTCTTACATAAGAAAATGTAAAATATTCAGTTATATTGATTATGCTATAAAAAATAGTATAATGTGCAACTAGGGGGGGGGGGGGGAAATTGGCTTTTTCTTGCGAGGGTGATGTTTTGAGCACGAGTGGGAGTCGAGGGCCTAAGACGGACACGAGTGTTCAAAACATCACCCGAGTCTGAAAAAACAACTCCCCCCTTGTTGCACACCGTGCTTTTTTTGACAAGGGCAAGAAAAATAGGTTCTTTTTTCGTATATGAGAAAGAAATAGGAAATTGAGAACTGTATAACTATTAAAAAATTTTGTTCAAATTTTTCAAAATTTTCAAAGTTTTCTCCTACTACTTTTCCTCATTATATCACAATAAAATCTTAATATAATCTGGTCATGTTATAGGTGAATTCGAAGTTCGTAAAAAAGAAGTAGAAGCAAAAATTAAACTGAAGTTTGGCATCAGAGTTGATCAAGTTCTTCAAGGGCATGGCACAACTAATACGGGTAATCTAGCTCGAAAATGTTTAAATTATCCAAGAGATTTGCAAATTATCTAGAATTTAATGAAAGATTGGTTTGTAACTTACGTAATGGAATCACCGATTCCATTACGTATCCAAAACACTACGATTGCTATATATATCACATCTATACTCACACACACACACTTACTCACTAGCACGTCATCGCGGCACCCAAGAAGTGGATCTAAAAATCGGGAGAGAGATTCACACATACGTGTCAGCGGCACCTTCACACAAATGGACTATATTCCGATGAATCACGCAATAAATCCAAAATGCCATAAAAACGTTAAGGGACATTTTAGATTCAATAATAACTTCATAAGAAGCGCGAGTTCGTATTTTTAAACGGAAAGCCATAAATTAAGAAGCACAAGAACGAGGGGAGCTATTTCAACGATAACCTTACGCAATACGGCGACAAATCATCGCGGAAAAACGGGCACAAATAAGAGAAAAATTAGAGAGCAGAGAGAAACAGAGACGCAATATTCGTCGATCTGGAATTTCATAGGAAACACTTGTACGATCTCCAGTAAAAAGAGAGACTGCGGGAGAGTTCTAAAAGAGACAAATTCCTAAGTGGTAGTCATAAACTATGATGTTTATGACTTGACCTGCTACGATTCTCTTAATATTGGGAGAGGAAAATACAAAATAGTGAAGCGACCTAATATGGAAAACGCTAGCCGGAGAAAAACAAGGGGATATGCAAGTATATAAAGCCCGGGAGCCAAGTGCAATAAGCGCTCAGTAATATCCGAAATCTCTCGCAGAACGTTACTCTGCTCGTCGCCAGACCATTCTTAAAACAAGTATCACGCATTACTCGCTACTCGTACGTTTAAACGTAGAGAGTATACCGGACTTAGTCGCTCAGTCGAGCAAGTGCATCCATCGGCATTTTTCCGAATATCACCCCTGCTGAAAAGAAGAAGCAACAGGCTGGAAGGCGCCGAGGATTGACAGCTGCAGACACTCAAGAACCTCTTCACACATATATACAAACAGCCAGGCACACTTACACATTAAGGTACTTTTCTCTTTTCATAAAAATAAACGTGTGTCGATTTAAAAGAAATAGTGTATAGTTTAAAGTGACTTTGTATCCGGCTCCCTTCCCCGGTAGGCGATGACCGCGTTCGCGGTAGCCAAAAGAGACTTCCTATCCTTCACTCTTTTAATCATTTAAATTATTATAACCTTCACGTATCGCCAAGTTCGATTATCAATTCAGGTAGGAATTCATGTAATTGTTTTAATGTGTTAGATTTTGTAATTGAAAATTTGTAATCTGGACGTAACACTTAGCAACTATAATATCGTTATATCGATGCAAAGAATCGTTAAATCTAAGTTTTGTTGATCTATTATGTAATGATACAATAAGAATTTATTTTAATTTGTATCCATGGGCACGCATGAGCCCCAATTTACACAAAGCACTTATGCATGGATGTGACATTATAAAGCAATTTCCTTTACCAGTAGCATACTATGCCGAAGATGCTCTAGAAACAAGCCATACATTTTTTAGGAACTACATGATTCAGCATGCACGTCAAAGTAGTCGTAAATTCCGAATTATTGACGTATTTCAACGTATGATATATTTAAGCGATCCAAAAATTTCTCTTATAAATACTAATGATCGCACAAAGAAACATAAATTAGAATTCATTAATGATACCAAGATATTTATGAAAGAAAGGTTGGTAAATAGATAATTTTTAATATTTTTAAATGGTTTTTGAATAAGATTATTCTACTGTAGTAATTTAAAGTTCATAAACTAAATTTTTGAATTAATTTAAAACAGATTAAATGTTAAAAAAAAATATAAATTTAAAATGTACTGAAACAAGCTGATAAAAATTTAGCTTTAATAAGAAGCTATTTACTTTGATTTATAATATTTGCTTTAATAATTTATTTTCAGGAAGAGCTTAAAAACAGGGCAATATGAAAATGAAGTTGTATTTATTGAGGACGAAAATTATACTGAAGAAATAGAAGATTCTGATGATTCCAAATTTTTTCTATAATACTAAAATATTAAATTCAGAGTAAAGAAATTGTATGACGATAAGCTTAATAAGATTAACATAATGTGGAGCAAAAAATGAACCGGACATTTTTATTTATTTATTTATTTATTTATTTATTAATCCAGAGTAACAAGGAAATCTACATATAATCATAAATATCATACATAAGTTCCTAATAAGTACCTTCACAGGCAACTACAATGCCGAACTTATTTTACAATAAACCGCTGTAGCGCCATGAATCCTGCAGAGGAAAAAACAAATTCCTGTTCGCAGGTCTGGAATGATATTAACTAACATTTGTCGGTTAGTTGTGCTCCGCATAAGCACAGCAATAACCTCCGGCCATACTGCACACATTCACACTAGCATACTAGGCAGCGGTAGCACCTTCTCGGTCGTAAAAACTGACAAGGATCGCTTATCATTGCCTACACATTCACACGTATATTGCGTATAAGTGCCCTATAGCCTACTTATACTCCAACTTGCCCTACTTATAATTAGACTTACAGTAACAATTACAATGTTGTACATAAGTGCCAACCTTAGATATTGCGTCTATCCAATTCTTAAGTAGCTTTCTGTTCGTCAATTTTTTCAAATCAAGAAGTTTAAGATCGTTTGTTAGCTGATTATATACTTTGACTGCCAGGTAATAATTTTTTTTGTTGCTAACTGCTTTTTTCGCTATAGGAATCGGGATACTCCTATGTCTGGTCACGCTTTCAGACTTGTAATATTGATTTTTTGGTTTATTGTAGTGAAATTTTAGGCACTCGTATGCAAAGATTTGAGTTAAGCTTAATGGGTTTTCTTGTACAAATTTGTTTTTATTGACTATTCTTAGTATTCTATTCTGCAGTTTTTGTAAGAGACAAAATGGTTTTATAAGCACCTCCCCATGCAATGTTACCATAACTGATGACACTGTGGAAGAATGCATGGTAAACCATCATCACTTTGTCTGACTGCATATACTTGGACATTCTATATAAGATATAAGTAAGATATTTGGTCTGTTTTATTATGTACTCAATATGTTTATCCCATTTTTAATTGAAATCGATATTTATCCCCAAGTATTTACAACAGTCTACCCTAATTACCCTATCACCATTAATTCTTATATCAAAATCTTTAGGCACAATATCACAGTAATTGCCGAACGTTATATATACTGTCTTTTGTATATTTAATGATAATTTATTTAGAGCCAACCATGTAGCTACTTCACTTAAATATCTATTCATAGCACTCTCTACTTCACTCCAGGTATTAGCAGAGGATACAATTGCTGTATCATCCGCATAGGCAATGGCTTTATCCGACATGTCTATTAAGAGATCATTAACGTACAAAATAAATAGTAGAGGTCCTAGAATTGTTCCTTGTGGAACACCAGTGTTTATTGTCATGAAGTCGCTTTTAACGTTTCCAATTCTGATTCTTTGTTTCCTTCCATTTAAGTAACTTTTAATTGATTAACAGTATCAAAAGCCTTCGCTAAGTCTAGGAACGTAACAGCTATTGGTTTGCTTTTATCTAGATTATCATAGATTTTACTCGTTATGTAGCTTAGTGCATCTGTAGTACCTTTGTTTTTAATAAAGCCAAACTGGTTAGTAGCAAGGATGTTGTTTACAAAAATGAAGTCATAGATTCTATTGTATATTAATCTTTCAAAGATTTTAGCTATATTCGAAATTAGGGATATAGGTCTATAGTTAGATACTTCAGTTTTCTTTCCTGACTTGTATATGGGTACAACCTCTGCAACCTTTAAGGCATCTGGCCATATAGTTTCTTCAATACAGCGATTGAAGATGTTTTTTAAGAATTCTGTGATATAGGGAGCCATCACTTTTACTGTTTTAGTATTGATTTCATCAATTCCTCCGTTTTTTAGTTTCATATTATCTATTATTTCTAGAATTTCAATATTATTTACTGGATTTAAAAATATGGAATTGTTGTTCATTGGTGGCAGCTTAATTTTAGCATTTGTAGGTGTAACTATATTATCGCTCAGATTTCTTCCTATATCACAGAAGTAGATGTTCATTAAGTTTGTAATTTCCTTTGTATTCTCAATCAATCTACCATCCTTCAAGGTAATTCGTTTAATTGTATCCCTTTTTATATCTCTGTTTTCAATGTTATTATTAATAGTTCTCCATAATTTCCTTGGATTATTTATATTTCTTTCAATTTCTTCCTTATCATGCTTAATTTTGGCTAGCTTTATTATTTTGTCTAGTTGTTTGGTATAACTCTTATATATTAGTCTATAGCTATCATTGTCGGGATTGCTTTTCATATTCTTATACAATTGTTCCTTTTTATCACATGATACCATAATTGCTTTCGTAATCCATTCTTTCCTAGGTTTATTTTTTAAATTTCTAGAATTTCTAGAGTTTAATGAATATTTGGATTTATTCAAGCAATCTTGAATTTCCTTAATAAGTACATTAATGGCATCATTAGGATCATGCATTGATTCTGTAATGTACCGTTCTTTTGAATTCGCTACTCTTACTAGTTTTTTGTAATTATAAAAATATCTATCATTAGCTTTAGTGATTTTGAAATTTTATTTAGAACAGCAAAAAGCGGATAATGATCAGTTCAAAAACTCAAGGCTGATATCATTCTCTTCCATAATATTTATATTAAAATCACCAATGATCAGGTGATTTTTGTTGTTCCTAATATTTTGCAGATATTTTTTCATATTAAAGATAAATTCATGACAACTGAGTTCATGTGATCTATATACAGCTGATATATCTAATATACTATTATTATTTAGATAAATTTGAGTGTTCAATATTTTACTGTTCGCAAACTCAATTATGTTGGTAGATTCATTGACATTTTCACTTATGTATACGACTACACTATCCGATTTATTTATTCTATTATTATTGTAATATATTTTGTAACCTGGTAGTACAAATGCTTGTATATTGACTAAATTCCAGGTTTCAGTGCATATTATTATGTAAGGTTTGATACTCAGACTCTCAACAAAAATATTTAATTTACTATGATTTGCATTTAGGCTTCTTATATTTACATAAAGTATTAAACTATTATTTTTATCCATATATCTGTTGAGAACCTTAATATCACTAAAAGATTTTTCTTCTTGAATTAGTTCTTTTTGTATTTCTTCAATAAAATCAAAATGTTGCTCCATTATTTTGCGTGATTATTTCGTTGATGTAGCAGTATGCAGGAGGGGCTCTTGTGTAGATTCGTCTGTGAGTTCCTTGATGTCATCTGAGTGGGTTTGTACATTCGATTTATCTTAGTTCGATGTTCAGAATTACCCACATTATCCCAAGTTGGTAATGTAGGTTTGATAGGATAATCGGTCATATCGATTTGCTTCTTAACCTTATTTCTTAATATCATACACGTGAAAAATCTGTTGCATGATGATTAATATTTAACTTTGTGTTATATCTATTGTAGCTTAATACGCAGTTTGTGCACCTAGTTATATGATTTGAACACTTTAGAGTATCATGTTCTTCAGCACAATTTAGGCATACCTTTCCATTTCTGCATTTTATTCCATTGTGGCCAAACCTTCCATAGTTAAAGCATGGTTTTATATTAATAAGATCAAAGACTTTGCAGTTCTGATATCCCACAAATATTTTATTGTTATTCTATCTAATGAGCTTGTATAGTTCAGCTGGTACTTCAGCAATAACTGTGTCCATGCTGTTTCTCTTATTTGTGTACATATGTAGTACCTGACACTTTGCGTTGAGATTCTTAAAGTTCCTGTTGTTTATATCTGTTTCAATTTTTTTAACATCCATCTCTTCATAGTTGTCTATCCCAACTATTTTTATCTTTGGTTTAGACAATTGCTATATATATTGCAATTTATATATATATTGCTAATTCAATCATATTCTGAATATGTAACCAATAAAATATCTCGCATCTGCAAGCCGAAAATGTCGAATTTTCCAAAAATTGCGTATATTACGATTTTTCCTGGGCCAGTTCCAATTGCTAATTTAATTTCTATATTTTTCTCGTATTCTGTAGAGTATAACCTTCAAAAAAAAGAAAAAATCGTCCAATTTGGTCAATACTGAAAGGAGATATTTTATTTTGAAAAAAAATTTCCAAAATGTCCCATAGTGTGGCAGCTATGTTCCTCCTGAGGACAGTAGGGTCAAGGGCAGAAAGTACTGAGTAGGCAAGTACATGAAGAGAGCTCTCCTGAGTGTAAGCCCAGTTATCACGACAACATTGTTGTTCGATGCCTCCTGCCGATTTTTGATGGCCTCTAGCTCCCTACGAATACTGGCGATCTCAGAGGGAACTATGGCAGCAGGGGAATGCTGATCGATGGTACTGTTGCTGCTGTGTGCAGGCTGTAAGTTGGGCGACCTGATGTTAGTTCCTGGATCTGCACCTTCAGCTCGGAGATGAATGTCTCGGCAGTTGTCATGCGAGACTGTAGCTGTGGCAGGACATCAAGAGCCTTGAGGCGCTGTTCTATGGGTCCTAGCCTAGCCTCCAGGCCGGAGATCCTCTCTAAGGTGTCTCGCTGTGCTTCGCACGGATGTCCGCCAGTGTAGCAAGAATATTCTGCAGTGTACACCCCATGGTAGTGGGCGGTGCTGATGCTGCGGTGACTGCTGGGCTTGTAGGAGATTGGCTGCGCGATTGGTTAGTGGATGGTAGTGCAGACTGGATCTTCTTCTTGCTGTTGTTCTTAACGGCTTTTGATGTCATATTGCTGCCGTTGAGATAAGATTTCAGCCGCTTTCTTATGTAAGCATCTGCACAGACAGAACACGCAAGTGTAGCAACGGTTCTCACTATCACGGACCTGAAGGTGATGCATCTTGTGTGGAAATGGTTGTTGCAGATCTCACACTTTTTGGGTTCTTTTGATTGGATGGCTTTGTCATAGGTCTTGCAGATGGCAGTAAAGGCTTCCATACACTTCTCTCCACTAATACTCATTTTTACCGGTAACTTACTGGCAGTCGATAATATGGAGTACACGGGGGTTACCCATATACTCCACATGATGTAGAGTTACCGGCAAAGCAAATGAGCTTGTTGGACTCGTTAACAGATGGTTCTAGTAGTGAGAGTAGAGAAAAAGCGCACCGACCTGTGAGAGATCGTGCTATGATGATGTTCCGTTGTCTCGTAAGATGTCTCCACGTGGCTGTCCAAGAGTGCGAAAAGGCCAAGCAGGAGAGAGCGATACTAGGTAGTTTGCAGGTTATGTTGCAGAGGAGGAATTTCAAAGAGTGATAATAGTGTATCAAAATGCAGCCTCCAGCAGAATAATATCTCAGCTTAAAGGTTGCATTAAGGAGCGTGCAACAAACTGTAAGCAAAAGTGCCCGGAGGCAGAGTGCGGCAGAAAAGCAGTTGAGAAGCGGGAGCGTGAAAAATAGGCGGCAAGCGTACTCACGTGAGACCAGGGAGAGGGAGGGAGTTAGGTAGATCGAAGCAAGGAACTACTATACGTACAAGGACCAATAGAGTCAGTTGGAAACCGAAGGACTACGATAAGGAGATATTTCTGGAGGCACTGGAGGAAATGCAACTGTTTGGGACCACAAACAGTGAGGGTAAACAGGTCATGGATAATATCACCCGAGCCTGTGATGCTGCTGTGCTAAGAAGAGTGCCCAATCAAAAACGACCACCAGTATACTGGTGGGATAAAGAGGCGGAGAGTGCTCGTAGCGAGTGCCACCAGACCAGGAGACAAGAGCAGCGTATAAAATAGTAATGAAGAAGATTAAGGGAAGCTATGGTCCCTCTCCCAAATGCCCCGAAATATTATACCGGGTCGTGGTCACGCTGTTCTCTAGACAACTGGAAGAGCCGTGTGTTATTGAAGCAGGGATGAATGAGGAAGTCATTCCTCAAATCACGATGGAAGAGCTTCTAGCTGCCTGCAAAAGGATAGGAAACAAGAAAGCTCCGGGCCCGGGTGGGATACCCTATATGGCATTGAAGGGTGGTATCTACGCCCAGCCAGAGGTATTCTTAGACTTGTACAACTCATGTCTCAAGGAAGGAATATTTCCTTCCAACTGGAAGAAACAGTACTTTGTGCTGTTGCCAAAAGGAAAGAAGCCACCCGATGATCCAGCGTCATACAGACCACTCTGCATGCTGCACACACCGGGAAAGATCCTAGAACGCACAATCTGCGTCAGAATGGATCAGGCTATAGAAAACTCAGGAGGACTTGCTGAACACCAGTATGGATTTCGGAAGGAGCGTTCTACCCTGGATACAGTTAACCTGGTAATTGACAATGCAGAATCAGCAGTACACGGAAAAAGATGGAAAGGAGAAAAGAAGAAATACTGCGCCATTGTTACACTGGATGTTAAGAATGCATTCAACTCAGCCAAATGGAGTAACATACATGCGGTAATCCGAAGGGAAAATGTACCTCTATACATAAGAAGGACGATGTCCGACTATTTAAAGGACAGAATCTTACTATATGGCACCGAGAATAGTACCAAGACCTATGAATTCACAGGAGGTGTTCCTCAAGGTTCAGTACTTGGCCCGCCGACATGGAACATAATGTACGATGGAGTACTAAAATTACGACTACCTGAAGGGGCAACCCTAATAGGATTTGCGTAATAGCAAAACATATAGAAGATGTTAAAGAAATAGCAGACGAGGCGATCCATATAATACACGATTGGCTAACAGAAACAGGTTTGGAACTAGCCAGCCACAAGAAGGAAGCAGGAAGAAATTGGAGACGATAGCACTGACGGTGGATGGGTATGAAATTGTCTCTTAACCAACCATCAAGTACTTAGGTATCACCATTGATGCAATACTGACTTTCAAGCAGCATTTAGAGATGGTGAGCGATAGAGCAGCAAAAGTGGGCGCTGCTTTTTCACGACTAATGCCAAACGTAGGGGGACCAACATAAGATCGAAGGTTACTACTGGCCAGTGTCGCCACATCGATCATGTTGTACGGGGCACCCATATAGGCGGATGCCATGCTGGTGCAAACATACACGCGAAATCTATTGTCAGTGTACAGAAGAAGTGCATTAAGGGTTGCCTCTGCTTACCGTACGGTTTCTTACGACGCCCTATGTATAATAGCAGGTATGCCGCGAATTGACCTCCTAGCAATTGAGAGGAAGGACGTATTCGAGGCGAAGAATCGGAGTAACAACACTCAGAAGGAAATCTGGGATTCCGCAAGAAAACAAACAATGACTGAGTGGCAAAAAAGATGGGACGCCAGCAGCAAGAGGCGATGGACACATCGTCTCATAACGAGGATAGAAGAGTGGATGAAAAGAAGACACGGGGAAGTCAATTACTACCTCACGCAGTATTTGACCGGACAAGGATGCTTCCGGGCTTACCTGCACCGGTTCAAACTAGAAGACGGTCCGAACTGCCGAGTATGCTCGGACGCAACGGAGGATGCGGAGCATGTCTTTTGCGATTGCTCAAAGTATCAGCAGAAGCGACAAGAACTCCACGGATGCCTTCAAACGAGGGTAATCCCTGAGGCGATGATGACGGCTATGCTGACCTCGGAAGAAGGATGGTGCACAGTCAGCAACTATGCAGCAGACATTCTTAAGAAGGTCAGGAAAAACAAGGAAGAAAGAAGAAGACGAAAGGCTGATCAAACGCGTGTTTCTATGCGGGCTTCGTGAGTGTGTGAAGGTATCTGGAGGTGTGTGCGGGTGTGTGTAATTTTGGGAGTGTTGTGTGTTCGATGGGCTGACTTTGGGCGCATACAATGGACGATGACTACAGAGATGATGACCACATCGAAAGAAGAGGGCAAAAGCCTTACGCCCCCCCCTCCCCCCGCGCGAAGTATTGCTTGAAGGTAGTACCGCGGGGTTGAGGGACACGGTTGGAGCCAGATGCGCCTTCACTAAGGCTCGGTAAAGGCAAAAGGAGGGCGTTTCGGATTTTGGTTAGGGGAATAACCTAGCCAAAAAACGAATGGGTTTAGTCGATGAAAGTCCGACACACGACTGGCATTGGGGATGGGGCTGTCACGACGACCTTATCAACAATGTCATGTTATGGTCTTTAAAAGATTTGCCTTAATAACTCCTTCTCCAAGAGAAAATAAAAAAAACACATACACACTCACCCATGCAAACGCAAACACCCACTAACACTAACCCATCACACATTCTTGCCTACTTACACGTAACGATGCATTCACGATCATTTCACATCCGCCTACACTACTTCGCACACTCAGCCTCTTCTACTTCTCCTCACTTCTTGTTCCTTTCTAACCTTCTTTAGGATGTTTGCAGCATAGTTGCTTACTGTACGCCATCCATCTATCGAGGTCAGCATAGCCGTCACGACTAACTCAGTGGTTACTCTCGTTTGAAAGTATCCCTCGAGTTCTTCTCGTTTCTACTGATACCTTGAGCAGTTTCAAAAAACGCTCCGTGTCCTCCTTCACGTCCGAATATACTGAGCAGTTCGGACTTTCTTCTAGTTTGAACAGGTGCAGATAAGCCCGGAAGCATCTATGTCCGGTCAAAATTGCGTGAGATAGTAATAGACTTACCCGCCCCTTACCGCTGGTGTCCCATCTAGTTTGCCACTCAGTCATTTCCTGCGTTCTTGCGGAATCCCAGATTTCCTTCTGAGAAAATCGTATTGGTGTTCTGAAAGTCTTCGTTTTCCTTCTACCACCTGATCCATTCGGAAATAAATTATGCATTCCAGAATCTTGCTTGAGGTATACAGCATGCAGAGCGGTCTGAATGATGAAGTGTCCTCAGGTGGCTTCTTTCCCTTTGGTAAGTAGCACGAGGCGCTGTTTCTTCCAATCGGCGGGAAATATCTCCTCTTCTAGACATATGTTGTACAAGTCTACGAAGACCTCTGGTTGGGTGATAATAGCATGTTTCAGTGCTATATGTTAGTGGACCTTGCCATAGTCTTTAACTCCGTGTGAACATTTTTCTTTTCTAAGATAATCGCCACTAGAGCTTCAACCTTCTCCTGGAAGGACCTTAACGATCAAGTCCCTTTGTCCTTCTCGCCATTTTCATGTTTATCGACTCTACGTCTGAGGCGCTTTCCAGGCAGCTGTTACTGTCTAGTTTCACTCCCTGCTCGTTTACCAGGCTGTTGTTGATGCCTGGTTTCTGGGTTGGGCACCCAGTTTCATTGACACTTTTTAGGGTATCCGAAGTCCCTATGTTTTTTCTTATTGCTAATCTTATCATATTGTATTTCCGCCCTTCTCTCTTCCCTCACCTATTTCCATTCAGATTTCACTCGAAATTCTGGCCTCGCAGACGTATATCCTGGCCTCATGCCCCAGCGCAAGTTGTCCTAATAAAGCATCCGGAGGAGAGTAGCGAGGCCCTCCTTCTGACCATGGCGGGGCCTGTCCAGGCGACAACCGGCACCGCCATAGCCATGAGGATTTTCGACGGTTGATAGAGCAGCTAGAGCATGTCGGCTGAACCGTCCCGGGCTCCTGTATTTATCGGCAGCCTGGGAGTGTCAGAGCCCAGTTTATCTCACATCCTCCATCCTCAACAGTCGAAAATTTGTCGCGATGCGGCAATCAGCAAGCGCCTGGTCAGCCATTCTTTGAAGATCTACCCTCATTCTTGTGGTAAGTTTAAACTGATCTTCGTTTGGCTTTTGGTCCGCGGGAGATATTTTATTTTTCTCCTACGCTCTGCAAGCAGCACTATTTGCCTACAGCGAGCACTCCTCTATTCGCTACCCTAGGCCGCGCCACATGGGGGTACAGCCTTCCTCTCGTAAGAGTTTGTGTGTGTGTGTGTGTATGAGTGAGTGTTGGTAATTGGGGGAGTGTGGATTGTGCGTTAGATAAACTGACGTCGAACGCAGATAATGAACGACGGCTATCGAGATGACGACCACATCCGAAAGAAGCAGGCAGAAGCCTCTCCGCGAAGCATTGCTTGATGGTTGTACCGCGAATCTAAGAAGACACCGAAGGTAGAGCCAGATTCGCCTTTACGAGTACTTAGAATCGTTGTAGGCAAAGGGGGACGTTTCGGGTTTAGGTGTACTAACCTGGCCTAAAGACGAATGGGTTTAGACGGTGCGAAACCAACCCACGGCTGACATTGGGGATGGGGCCGTTTCGGCGACCCCATAAACAATGTTATGCTATGGTCTTTATAAGATTTTCCCTAATACCTCCTTCTCCATGAGAAAAAAACACACACACGTATGTGTGCGTGTGCGTGTGCGCGTGTGTATGCGTGTGCGTGTGTGTGTTAATGATATATTATATATCATTAACGTTAACATGGCACTTTAAAAGTTTAAAAAATTTAAATTAAAAGTGTTAAGTGAACCAGCAAGAAAAATCATAGCACAAGTAAAATTATTGGAAAAAGAAAAAGCTATAGATAAAATTCTTAATAATGCGTCAACTCGTGTTAGTAATAATCTTACAATAGCGAGCGAAAAAGAAGACGAATACACTGTGATAAAAAGTGAAATTACCTCACTAAGCCAGCTACTGAAAGAAGTTAAAGATAAATATGATATGTTGAAACCACTATTAATAGAAAAAATAAAATGATTGAAGCACTTGAAGAAAATGGTTCTAACAAAAGCATAACATATGCTCAGGCAACAAGAAATACAAAGTCGATAAACGAATATACACCATCATTGATTGTAACAGCGAAAACACATAAAGGCTAAGAAAAAATCAACAATATAGTAATGTAAGAAACTGCTGCCAATTCATTGGCCCGTAGCTTCCTCAAACAAATCTATTATTCCTTGTTCGTATGTATCGTTCAAGTATATTAATAGAATAATGAATTTCTTTTTCTCCGGATCTTATAAATAATTGAATTGTAATTTATATCACAAATATACCTCATAACCTCATAAAACCATGAATTTTGTCAAAACATTCTGAGTTTTGGTTAGCGAGTTATAAGGTTTAACAAAAATATTAAAATTTCAGTTATATAGGGTATACAGGGTTGAGAGACAAAGAATTTGTATTTTAATATCTTTTCAACTAATCGTGTTCAGAAGCTGCGAAAAGAACTTAGCCGAGGTAAATAGAAGATCTAACTTTTCCCGAAATTTAAAGTGCAATAAGGCCTTTCTACATCGAGACTCAAAAAAAAACTCATTTTTAACAGTTTTCGATCTATTACTAAAAGAAATAAGTAGTCAAATCACTTGAAATTTTAATAGAATATAGTTTGACACGTAAGCCATCAACATATTTTTTTCGTGAGGTTATGAAGTTTAGTTTCACAGAAATGAATTTTAAAATAAAAATCACCTTTTTCATTTTATCTGCCGCGAATGGAGCGGTCAATCCCGAGGACCAAACGGGGGAAAAAAGGTCATTTTATTATCTTTTAAAAACATTTTAGCTGAATTGTTTGTAACAATGAAATGATTGAAAAAAAGAAAAATAATATTTTTCGAAAATCAAAAAATGGCCATGAAAAAAAGTAATTGAAAAAATTGAAAAATAATTGTTTTTCCCGAATTCAGAATCCAAACATATTGATATTGATATGAATTGATATTGACTGAGTAGTTTCAGAAATATCACGGTTACATACACCCACACTCACACACACACACACACACACACACACATCCATACGAACATTTCCTAAAAACACGTAATTCGAACTTCTAACATCTTAAAACATGTTTCTATGAAGTTTTAGCGAAGCTGAAAATTTTACTATTACAAAGCTTCCTCTACAAGGAAGCAATTATTAAATGACGTAAATGTACCAATATATAAACTTTATCAAACAAAAAAGGTTCAGTTTAAATCAAATGTGCAAATAAAGATAATGTGGTAAAATTAAAAGACCAACTTTCGGATGAAATCGGTTCTGATTACATGGTAAAGCAGGAAGAAATACTAACCCCGACACTCAAAATAGTAGTTATCGACAATAACGTGAAGCCTGAAGAACTAGAAATGGACATCAGAATAAGGAACTATCTAGACAACGAATCTGACTGTAGCATCGAGCATATATTTACAAACAACAGAACCGATCAAAACACAAGAACCGCTATTATAAGTGTACTAGCTGAAGTATATTCTGATTTATGCGCAAACTGTTCGAAAATTTATATTGGCCATCGTTGTTTACGTGCATACAATGATTTAAATATAATGCCATGTTTTAATTGTAGCAAACTAAGTCATAGCGGAAAGAAATGCAGAAACGAAGCCGTATGTTTGAGATTGTTACGGATAAAAAGGGCGAGGAGCGAAAAGAGTAGACGACGGGACTCGAACTCGCGGACCCGAGAGCCAGAGGCCTGTGCTCTAACCACGGAGCTAACGTCTACGATGCAAGTAGGCGCTATGCATCGCAGTACGACTCCGCTGCTCGACTCTTATCATATCGCTGCGCTCGCGTTGCAGACACTGCGTCTGTGACAAGATGTGCAGGTAAACATCAAGCGATAAATTGTGATGGAAAATCTCCAAATAAATGTGTAAATTGTTGTTTTGATCTAGAGAAATTTAAGGATAACAGAAATGTTAATCATATTGCAACATACACTGAAAATTGTCAATACCTAAAAATTATGATCAAGAAGAAAATCAATAATATTCAATACCCAAATCGAATTTGCAAACTCAGCTAATACAAGGTCAATCGTACTCAACAACCAACAAAAGGTTAAATATTGAATGTAATGAAATAAACTGGGATCAGATATGTCAAGAAAAGTAAAAAAAAATTTACAAGAAGTCTTTGGATATTAATGGCATTATTCAATCATGTTTAACTAAGGAAAAAATATACAATAATATTAAAAAACATCCTTGCGACGATAATTTGAAAAGCCAGTATAAAAGTTATACTAAAAATTTGAGTAAAGTTATAGCTACCGCTAAATATAATTATGAAAAAGATCAAATTAAAAGAATCCAAAATAATAGCAAAAAAACTATGGAAGTAAAAACTTAGTAGGAGTAAATCTACCTAAAATAACAATATTGAAAAATAGAATAATAATTTCAGAGACTAAGGCTATAGCAGATACTGTTCATGGATTTTTCAGTAATAAGGGTCCAAATTTAGATAGTAAAATCAACAAATCGACTAGCACAGTAGAAATAGAAAAAGTTGTATAAAAAGTGGATAATAATGCTGGAGGTGTAGATGGAATTAGCACCAAAATACTTAAGACTATAATTCACTGGATTATGTTTCCATTGACACACATTTTTAATATTTATATTGAGAAGGGAATATGTCCTAAACCTTTATAAGTCGCAGAGGTAGTGCCAATTTACAAATCCAGTAATAAATGTCTTGCCACTAATTATAGACCAATTTCTTTAATTTCTATTATAGCAAAAATACTAGAAAAGATTATTTATCCATGTAAGGTTACTTGCTTTCTCGATGAAGGTAAAATTTTATCTGAGAAGCAATTTGGATTTAGGAAAAATAGAGGTACCAAAGATGCCTTAGCATACATTGCAAATTTCATATACAATAATCTTAATGAAGGCTTATCTACTATGAACTATTACATACTACTAGATAAATGAGAGAGGTATGGTTTTCGGGGAGCGGCATATAATTACTTAAAAATTATCTAAAAGCTAGGGAGCAATCATTTAAAATTAATGATCCTGGGACCATTATTATTTATTATATATATGAATGATATCATGTCTAATTAACAAGTATCTGGTTAAAGTAAATAATTAGATAGCGATAATTGAACTGAATGTATCAAAAACAGTATATATTGCATTTCGTATTTATAGCAATAGTGTACCTTCTAACCTACGAATTTATATTAACGATATAAAAGTGCAAAGAGTTTACAATACCAAATACTTAGGAGTAATTTTTGATTCACAAATGAGGCGGGAAAATCATGTTAGATATTTATTAACTAGAACAAAGTAACTACTCTTTATATTTAATAAACTCTCAAAATTAATGAATGTTAAATCATTAATGATTTTATATTATGCCTTATTTCATAATATCGATAACTATGGTATCATAGCATGGAGTAGAGCTTATAATAATGTATTATGCTAATTAGATGCTATACGACATCTAGCAATACTAGAAACAAGGCAATCAACCTACCTATAATTAACAAAACAATTTACACTAAAAATTGTACACTTGCTGCTAGTAAAATGTTTAATTCGCTGTGAAAGGATCTGAAAACCCTGCAAGAAAATAAATTAAGCATAAACAAAAGATCATAAAATGGTTAAGAGAGTACAGTTGATACGGGAGAAAAAAACTGTTAGCAAATGACCTATAAATGTATATTATTTAGTTTTTAAGTTATAGCTTTATTAGTTAATTTATGCCGTACTTATGTACAGGTAACTTGGATTGCCTCTATAGGATGCTAGTTTTATCAGTTATAATGTGTAAAACTTGATATAAGCTCGCGAGTAATCTACTCTGGTAAATATATATATATATTGTAACGGGCGGCGAGACGCGCACGTCGGCGCGGGGAGCCAAAGCGCGGGAAGGCCGGTAGAGATCTCGCAATTCGAGGGAAATTCGAGACAGTTAACTTTTGACCGCACTCGCGAATAGTACTGACGACGCGTGCCAAAAGTGATAGCTACAGCAGCAGCAAAGACAGCAGCAGCCCTAACAGCAACCACAGCACAGCAGCCCTAGCAGCAACAGCAGCAACGGCAGCAACCGCAGCAACCAAA
Organism: Muscidifurax raptorellus; assembly: GCA_020010945.3. Taxonomy (NCBI): domain Eukaryota; kingdom Metazoa; phylum Arthropoda; class Insecta; order Hymenoptera; family Pteromalidae; genus Muscidifurax; species Muscidifurax raptorellus. The sequence goes on along the minus strand of JAHUUD020000013.1, from coordinate 1,003,455 downwards.
CCTACCACAGCCCAAGGATACGGCAAGGTCGAGCAGAGGACTCCCTGCCCAAAGTACAACGAGGATCATCGTTATAAGCTAAAGTAGGATCTCATTTTCCTTTTTATTTATACGCGATCGACTGGCGAGGCATTTGGCCCCAGTCGTTGTTCCGGGATATTTTGTGGCCTTCTCGCGACGCGAATACGCGCAATACGGACGCCGGATTGTTTAACTGAATAAACGCCTTTTTATTAGAATCGCTAGTGTGTTCATTCAATCGTCGTCCCGATCCCTCTTCCTATCTAAACCGCCGAATACCGCCGCCTCCGCGGGCACTACACAGGAGTGTAGTGCATACTGAGCACCGGGACATCGTCGCAGATAGGCGACCACACGAGCGAATACAGCATCTCGCAAAAGCAAAGTGCAGGAGGACTTTGCATTTGTACGGGGTACATAGGCAGATAGCCGCCTAAAAAACCACCCCGTTACAATATATATATATATATATATATATATATATATATATATATATATATATATATATATATTTATATATATTTATATTACTTTAAAAATATTTTTAATAAAAAATTCATATAATTTACAAGAAAAAAAAAATTTATGTCTAGCAAAAAATGTTTCCCTGAAAAGCTATACATTAATTAATTGTGCAGAACACTAGATTGGTAAATATTAATTAAATATATTATTGGTAAATTTTAATTAAATTATTATATATATATACTTTCACCCTGAAATAGAAAGATGCGGGTGCCTATCAATGGATGATTTCTTAGGACTGTATGTATCCGATCATACCATGATGATTTTACCTAGCAACTGTCAGTCAGCGCTAATGTGTTCCTGAAGTAGAATCTTTTTCTTTTATTCTTTACGCTTGCTGTCTGCGACTCATACGAAGAGAATTCATAATCAGTGCTAAGAATGCTAAGCTTACAATATTTTTAATGAACACAAATACCATCTTCTACACTACAATTCTGAGCTTTGGATCTTCCGCATGCTATTGACTTTTGTTTGTTGAAATTCAAAAATGTTATTTAAACTTAATAGTTATACAATTATTTATTATTATACAATAAAGTAAAAAGAGTTATGATTATAATAATACCTTTTTGTTTTTGAAGTTGATTATCTTTTGAGCAATCTTCTAAAACTTTTTGTAAATGTTTGTCTTCTATGTGTTCATCCATGTTACTACTTAGTCGAGCGCACTCAGGAAGATCTCCTATAATAAGAAATTGCATTAGCTGAACAAATTTAACCATCTGAAACCACAATATTTTAAATACTGTAATGTGCAGTGTTTTCTATAGAATATAATGTGTATATCTGTGTATCCAAGAGATGTACGTATGCGTGTGTATATTATAGTCAAGCTGGCCTACACATACATGATGTCTGCGTAATTGCTTGCGTGCATTTACACACGCAAAGTATATCCGAACTGATCGATAACGCACAACTTATTGTGAAACCGAGCGCCGAAAGTCAGAACAAGTACTTTGACCCAGGATGTAAAGACTTACGCGAACCAACGCCTGGCGAAGTAAATGATGATTGGATATTAGCGAGCCCGGTATACTTGATTTTGTAACTCCTTGCTTGAAAGCCGAGGCTTTAAAAAGTCTGGAAATGATTCAAGGAGTGTCTTTTTCGCCAGTATTCATCTGTAGTACGGCAGAGTTTGTCTTCTCTGGTGAGGAAAGGATCAAGGGAGTAATAGGTACCGTAATGAAATCACACAATTACGCCCTAAAGAAAAGAGCACTTTCCACAGCGTAAAAAACCTCACTGAATAGAGGGAAAATCTGTAGCAAGCGTAATAACTTTATTTAATAAACAATCGAACGAAAAGCTAACTATAGATCGCAATACAGAGAACTTAAAATTAGACGCCGCTGAGAGATCTCTTTTGTCAAGGGCTGTTGAAGCTCGCGCAATCACCATAAACTCAAACCGAACGCGGTAGCCGAGGATGACGCTGAGCCGAACGCTAGTGGCACGTTGCCGTACCTTCCTTGCAAGTTCTGGTAGTCTAGTAACCTAGGCCGCAGCTTTCTTGCTTCGAAGGAACCACGTCCAAACGTGAACGTCTTCATCAAGAATTTGTAAATATACAGCCTTGTGGCATTTAAACAGAAGAAACGTAGAAACCATGTAGAGCAATTCAGTTGCATTCGCTCCCGGCGCCTGGCGGCCAGTCACACCTACATCACCAGGTTTTTGACACCAACGACAGGTATTGCTCTTTCGCGACCTTGAGTCGCTTTTTCTTTTCAAAGCGCCGCATAATACCTGTTGCGCGTCGTCGGCGCCGTGCTCCGAGTCGGAAATCTGTCGTGGGAACGGACTGCGCGCGAGTAAGTAGACCTGTATTCTCTCTCACATTTTCTCAAGAATTATTACTGCCGCCACGCTGTGCGTGGATTTATTTTACAGGTGGCTAGAAGGAAGAACGTTGCCTTTGGCTTTTTTCGCTGCTTGAAATTCGGAGGGCCGACATAACCTCAACTTCTGGCTGTCACCGGGATTTTCCAGCCGTCTGTCTCTCATCTGCACCGTCGTCGTCGGGTCTCTCTCTCTCTCTCATCGCCGTCATTATCAACGTCGAGCCAAGGAGAAGATCATCGTGGTGGCGGTTCGCTTGTGGTGCAAGATAGAAAAAATCGTTGAAGTTAGATCTTTTGGGGAGTGCTGGCCTCTTCCAGTCGCGCGAAAACGCTAGTCATCGGCGCTGTATGTGTGCGAATAATTTTCGCCACTAGAGCGCGGGTACATCTGCACCGAATTTCTCGTAGGTTAGTTACACTGTCGACTTCGAGCGTGCGCATCTTTGTACTGAGCGCGGGAATCGTCTTGAGATTAAAATTCGAATTTTCAATTTTTAATTGTGAATTTTCAATTTTGGATATTGGATTCCGGGTTTATGGATCTTGAGTTTTATCCTGAACTTTAGCAATCCCTTGCGGATCCAACTCGAGGCGAACTTAAGCAGATAAATAAAGTAATAATTAACCAATCATAGCAACAAATTACTGGTGTATTTCTTGAGTCATTTAATTATTAATAATAATTATGGCACCGTTATCGTGTACAAAATGCAAGAAAATAAATCGTCCTAATGCTGTTATTCACAGATGTAACGACTGCGATAAACCATATTGTACCTGATAATAACATGGATGATAATACTGACAATAATACTAGTTACATATGACAGGAATGCAACGCGATGGGGTCGACGGTGAAATCAGGTGCTGCTACTGGTAGCTTGGGTCGCGAAAAACGCATTTTTGGTGCAGACAAAGCAAATAAGAGTCATAATAATAATAACAACAATAATAATAGTAATAGTAGTAACAACGGCGATAACAATAACAATAATAATAAAAAGGTATGCAATGGCAGTATTAGTATAAATAATAATATTAATAAAATAAATAAAACAGGAAGTAAGGGCCTGGCGTTGGAAAAGCCTGTTAATGTTAAAATTAATAATAACAATAGTAACAATAACACAAATCGTAGCAGTAATAAAATACCACCGATTGCTAATGGGAGTAAAACAAAAAATACTGCTATTGGTTGCAACAGTGGTAGTAATAATAATAATACTAAAATTAAAGTTAAAGATAATGCTATGTCTTTTAAAAGTAATAATAATAGTAATAACAGTTGTAATAGTAATAATAATGAAGTTGATAATAACGCTGTTATCAATTGCAACTCCAGCAGTATAAACATTAACAGCACTGTTAATAACATCAATAATATGAACCATGACGTTACAAGTGCTGAGGTATCCCTTAAGGACAATTTTACAGCCTTAACGCAGCTGTTGCCTCCAAGAAACCTAACTGCGATAGGAAACAGGTAGCCGGGGATTCGTTGATAGAATTAAGCGCGCTACGTTTTTGCAATTTGCCACCGACCATGCTGGATCTGTTTACATCACAATTTGGTCTACTTGAGACGACAATGGGTGATCTTAGATCTCTTGTGGAGAGAAAACTTAGTACTCCTAATCAGGCGCCGGCCGCAGCGGTTGAGAAATCGTGTATAATTGACACTCTAGTAGATAAAGTGTCGTCACATGAAAAAATAATTATCGAGCAAAATACTAAGGTTGATGGTTTGCACAATGATCGCCTGCCCTTGCTTCAGGAAAATAGAGTGCTCAAGGAACAGTTAAATAACTTAATGCAAAAAGTTGGAAAGATTGTTGGTATCACAACATCAAAGTGCAGTGAGGACAGATCCAGCTCGGATCATGGTGGCACTACAGAGGACATAGGTGTTCGTTGTACTGATGTTTCCCAGGTATTCGTATCACTCAGAAGCTTGGATACCTCTGCTTATAGTGCGGGCGCTACCGTCGGAGATACTATTTCAAAAAATTCTAGTAATGTCGCAGGCACCTCTGCGGGTAATGATGTTTCTCTAGGCGACTTCAAAATTTGTAAAAGTCGCCGTCGATCACGAGGTAGAAACCGAAAAAAGGAGGGTTGCAATCTTTCAAGCGGTCCTTCGACGGTTCGGCTGGATGGTGATGAGAACTCTACTGCAGGCCGATATCGTCTCCACGCGTCTGCTCCGGTCGGAAAGTGTGTGCACAGCAGAGAAGGCTGAACGATTGTTGCCGTGGATAGTTCGCTTATCGAATCGGTTGTTGATGGGAGACATCATGCGTGCGAAGCATTTTTTCACCGGCCTAAATACTGGACATATTAACGTTTCGTCTTTGGACCAGGAAACTAGTAATGGCATAATTCATAAAAAAATTTTTATAAATGAATTATTACAGAAGGAACTTTTTCTTCAATTTAGAAGCTTCAAAAGCTTGGCTCGTGGACTAGGCTTTAAATATGTTTGGCATAGAGGCGGTCGTTTTATGGTAAAAAGACGAAACGGGGATATTGCTCACGCGTTTAAGACAGCTGCGGACTTGCACGCAATTGCTGCGTCTTATGACAGCACAACTCACGCCATTAACCCTGTAAATATAGTGCCAGCGGTACAAAACTGTATTTTTGCAAACGATGCAGTATCTTCGTGTGACAAAGCGCGGGATACGGCTAATAATGTTTGACCAGACGGAGAAAAGGCTAAGGGAGCTGAGCTCGAGAGATTGAGGGCTGGTTTCTTGAATGCAACGTCCTTGAATAAACATATGGAAATGTTTCGCCAATTCATTGTACGTGCTCGTCCCTTCTATCACTTGTTTGATGTGGCTGAATCGCGTTTCGGGCTAAATGTTGATGATGTGTTTGCGCAGGTTGATGGATACTCGCTTCTTCGACAGGATAGGAATACCCAGGGGGTGGAGTGGCTCTTTATATCCATAATAGTTACAAGGCTAATCTGTTATGTTCATCCTCAACAATGGCAGATGTTGGAAAACCGGGAATTCCAGATTATCTCATGTGTACAGTACAGAGGGGCCAATTACCCCTTGTTCTTGTTGCTGTAATTTACAGACCACCGGGTAACTCTTTCACAGAGAATTCAGACCTACTCGATAACTTAAGACTACATGCGGTTGACTTTGATCGTCGCATAATAATGGGAGATCTGAACGCAAATATGTTGTCGGCTTCCCAGGATGCAAATTTCATCAGAGAGCTATCTTGTGAGCTGAATCTTCAGCTTGTAGATCATGGCCCGACTCACCATGTTGCGGATTCTCACACCTGGATTGATGTGATCTTTGTTGATGAGGGTGAGACAGTCCTGGATATGAATAACTTGATGGAGACCATTCCGAGCAGGCACAACATCATTGACCTAACCATCCCTGCTCCTAGGTCCTCACTTCCTACTTTGAGCTCCTTTTATTTCAGAGATTTTAAATTTGTTAGGCAGGGTGAGCTTCTTTCTCTCCTTGAGACACTTGAGTGGTCAACTATCCTCTGTCCTGCTGAGACATTAGACAAAAAGCTTGAATCTCTGAGCCGAAAAGTCGCAGCTGCTATTGATGAACTTGCGCCCTTAAAGCAGTTTAAACCAAAGAGGAAGGGTCTCTCGCCATGGATCAACGTCGAGCTTCAAGAACTGTATAATCGACGTGATGCTGTTAGACGTCGGTTTCGTCGAACGCGTGACAATCGCCTGTGGACTGAGTTACAGTCGCTCGCTGCGGAGGTTGAGCTACGCACGGCAGAGGCGCGGGATGTCTTTTCATTTAGAATAAAATCTCGGAGGCCTTGGATGGCGATAAAAACATCTGGAATGAGCTCCGCAATCTTGGGCTGTTAAGTAGGACTAGAGAGGAATTACATGGCTTTTCACCCGATTAATTAAATACTCATTTTGCGGGCGTTTCCATTTCTCAGTCAAAGCGTGAGGAGGACTTGCATGCTGTCCTTGCAACGGCCAGTGAAGATGGTTTTAAGTTTCGTAATGTAACGTTTTCTGATGTTGTTCTGGCTGTTGCACATTTTACATCACAGGCGAAAGGGGTAGACGGTATTCCTCAGGATATCATTGGATAGTCTCTTCCGGTTCTGGGTCATCATCTGGTTACAATTTTTAACCTTTCTCTGTCAAATGGAGTTTTTCCTGCAGCATGGAAGAGGGCGCATCGAGTTCCTCTGAAGAAAAGAGCAATTCCATCTACTGCCTCGGACTTCCGTCCAATTGCTCTGCTGTGTTTCCTCGCCAAGGTACTTGAGAAGATCGTTCACGATCAGATCTCGGAATACATCGAATCGAAGAAGCTTCTTGATTCCCGTCAGACGGGATTTCGCCTGTTCCATAGCACGCAGACGGCGCTTCTAAGCTTGACGGAGGATATCAGAGCAGGCATTAACAGCAAGAAGCAGCTACTGACTATTCTTCTGCTGTTTGATTTTAGCAGGGCGTTTGACACCATTTCTCCCTCTAAACTCCTTAGCAAGCTGATTAGGTTAGGGTTCTCTAAGTCGGTGGTTCTGTGGATTGGATCGTATATCACAGGACGTAACCATCGAGTAGTTACAAAAACAAACGGCGAGTTAGATTGGCTCACTACCAATCTTGGCGTATCACAGGGCTCGGTATTGGGACCTCTACTTTTCAGTTTGTATATAAATGATCTTCAGGATGTTTTGGCCAATTTTCAGGGGTCTGAGGGCTCACTATAAGACGGTGTTAGGCACTTGCTTTATGCGGATGACCTTTAAACATATACTCAGGTAGCTAGAGACAGTCTTGTAAAGGGTGTGGATCGTTTGTCGATGGTGGCGAGAGCTGTGTCGGCGTGGGCAACTGAGAATGCGCTCCGCCTTAACGTTAGTAAAACAAAAGCTGTGATATTTGGTTCGGAGTATAACATTAGCAAAATAGAAAGTCTAGAGCTGCCCGGCAATCGAGAATGACGTGGAAGCCGCAGGTTGATGCGGTTAGTTGTAAAGTAAATAGGGCTTTATATGGTCTCAGATCTTTCAGATCCTGTACAACTGAGGCGCTTCGTAAGCGGTTAGCTAGTGCTCTTGCAATCTCTTATCTAAATTATTGCTCTCTTGTTTACATGGATATCTCAGGGGAGCTTGAGTCTCGACTTCAGAGGTTGCAGAATTCTTGTATACGATATATCTGTGGTGTTAGGAAGGACGAGCATATTTCCTCATATAGAAAGAAATTGGGATGGATAGCGATTCGAGAGAGGAGAGAGTATTTTGCCGCGGTTATGCTGTACAAGGCTATAGTTATGAGGCAGCCTCCATATGTTGCTGCTCTTTTTGAGAGAAACCAGTCTAGGACCTCGAGCAGGGACCCCAAAGAACTCGTAGTCCTGAATTTGCGTACTGAGGCTGGGATGAAGTCTTTCAGTTCCCAGGGTGCACGACTTTGGAATTCGCTACCGCGCGAATCGAGAAGTCTTCCGTCGCTTAGTAGTTTTAGGACAGCAATACGCCGTTCCATGTACCGAGTTGACGATGAATAAAGGTTGCGCATTGTAAAGTTATATCGACGAAATTTATATTGACTACGATATGACTATGATATGTACAAAATGTTTTTGACTTATGCAAAATAAATTTTTATTCTATTCTATTCTATTAATCTCACCGTCGCGCGCATCTCTCGTGTTCTCTCGCCCTCTATTCGCCCTCCCGCGAGAGCGGCTATTTTGGTAGCGTCTCGCGCCGGGTAGAGCCAGCGCGCTGATCGTCGTCACCGATCCACCGGTCGAGGCTACCGTGCGTTGCCATCTTCCAACATACTGGAATTTTCATCCCAGATTGTGGTTCGCATAGGTAGAGGCTACATTCGACGCCAATGAGGTACGATCAGACCGTAACCGCTACAACCTGGTCATCTCACAGCTGCCCCAAGATGTCACGCAGGAGGTCTCCGACATCATCCTCCAGCCGCCGGCCGCTCACCAACCGCTACCAGGCATTACGAGAGGCCGTCCTGCAGTGCCTCGCGATCTCCGCCGACGCTTAGCTTCACCATGTGCTCAACGAGGTTCACCTGGAAGGCCACACGCCCTTGCAGCTCCTGCGTTACATGAGGACCCTCGCCAACAACAACATCTCCGACGGGGCCCTCTAGGTCAAGTGGCTCGACCTGTTGCCACCATACGCCAGCTGCATGTGCCGCGTGCTCCATGCGACCGCGCTGGACGAGCTCGCCAAGCTCGCCGACCAGCTAATGGCGCTGGAACGTCAACGCAGTCAACCCGCAACAGACCTCAGCGCCATCTCACCTCTCCAGGATCATGAGCTGACGTCGCTGCATCTCACGATGGCGCAGCTCCTTACCACCGTCCAGAGGCAAACGTCGCTCCTTGAGTCGCTTACAGGAGCCATCGCCAGGAACAATAACAGCAACAACGGCAACAACAGTAACAACAGCAACAGAGGCCGCGCCTGCTTGCACTCACGCCCTCGCCAGGCGAATTCAGTAGTTCGAGGCACTCCCGCAGCCAACAACGGTTGGTGCTGGTACCACCGCACGTTCAACCACGAGGCGACGCAGTGCAAGCAACCCTGCACATATCCAACTGCGGGAAACTAGATGCGCCTCGTAATTTAAGGATCAGAGAGTTCGTGGCCTGCTCACGCTCAGCGCAGCCAGCGCGTCGACCATTAACACCTATGGCACGCATGCGATGTCATTAGATCTGGCGCTTTCAAAACCACTGGCGTGGAAATTCATCGTCGCAGATGTCAGCAACTCTTTAATCGGAGCAGACTTTTTAGCGCATTTCGCCGTCAACATCTCTGCTGACGTCGCGGATGAAGTTTTTGCTGACCTACTAAAAGTACCAAGATCTGACCTTGTCAGGGAGTACGACCATCGCTCTACCCGATCTCTCTGCCCTTCACCATATCGTCACGACCGGACCACCAGCGACAGCGCTAACACGTCAACTCCGCGGCAAGCGCCTCGAGGCGGCGCGAGCCGAATTCAAAGTTTTAATTGAGATGGGCATCGTGCGCATCTTAGACAGTTCCTGGGCGAGTCCGTTACGGCTAGTCAAAAAGGCCGACGGCTCGTATTGTGTCACTGGCGACTACAGGCAACTCAACAGCCGCACTGTGCCGGACAGGTATCCTCTCCCGGTCATCGAGGACCTCTTACTTGAACTTCGCGGCGACACCTTCTCAGTCATAGACTTGAAGAAGGACTTTTATCAAGTGCTAATCGCGCCGGAAGATGCACACAAGACGCCATTCGGCTTATTTGAGTTTACCAGATCATCCGTAGGCCTTCGTAACGCTCCGCAGTCACTTCAAAGGGCAATGGATCGCTTTTATTTAGACGATATAATCGTAACCTCCTACAGGAGAAAACAGCACCTGGTGCACCTCAAGACTCTCTTCGCGACCCTCCGAGAGGCACACATCCGCATCAACCAGGATAAGTGTACGCTAGCCAAGAGCTAGGTAATTTACCTCGGATACGTCATCTCCGCAGACGGCTGCAAACTACTAGCAGGCAAAGTTGATGCCATATAAGCGTTCCCGCAGCCAGCAGATACGTCGCAACTTCGGCGCTTTCTCGGGCTTGTAAATGACTACAGGCGCTCGCTGACGCAACGATGACATCTTTCCTGCGAGCCCCCTCACAGCAACGCCCCTCTTCGGCTTTTCACAGACGCCTGCGACGTCGCCATCGGTGCAGCCCTGGAGCAACACGATCACGACGACCTGTGGAAATCTCTGGGCTTCTTCTCCAGGAAGCTCTTGGACACTGAGAGGCGTTACAGCACCTATTTCCTACCGTTCTCACCGCCTTCGCTTGGGTTAAGCACTTCAGCAGCATCCTCCAGGGGCGCCCATTTACGCTGCTGACAGACCACAGCCACTGTCACTCGCAGCCCAGCAGCCACCAGAGAAAGCATCGCCTCGCCAATCACGACAGCTCGACTATCTGCTGCAGTATCAAATCACCTTGACGTACGTCAAAGATCTCGACAACACTGCTGCAGCCCTCTCCAGAGTCGAGGCAATTAAGATGTCATCAGGCATGGACCTCACGATTCTCGCGCAAGACCAGCGTAACGATGCAGATCTGCCAGACCTGCTCGACGCCCAAGACTCCAAGTTGCAGCCGCTCAACATCGAAGGCTCCTCGCTCTACTGCGCAGTCGACGGCAACACCATACAGCCCTCATCCCACGAGAGCGCAGAAAAACCATCTTTGAGGCCCTGCACGGCCTCTTGCATCCAGGCATCCGCACAACGATGAAGACAATCATCCAGAAGTACTTCTGACCGAGCATGCACAAAGACATCGCCCGCTAGACACGCGCCTGCGTCCCCTGCCAATATTCCAAGGTCCGCCGGCACAACCGAGCAGCTCTAAGCGACTTCGCGGCTACGGATGCGCGTTTCGACCATTTCGACATAGACCTCATCAAGCTTCCGTCGTGCTCGGATTTTCAGTACTGCCTCACCATCGTCGACAGATTTTCCAGGTGGCCTCACGCCATCCCATTGCCAGATCAACAGACAGAGACAGTCGCACAAGCCATGTGGATCAATGGATCAGCTCGTTCGACACACCACTCACGATCACGACGCACCAGGGGGCGCAGTTCGAAGCCCGTCTCTTCATTTCCCTCGCTAACATCATCGGCGCAAACCACGTGCGCAGAACACCGTATCATCCGCAAGCTAATGGACTCGTCGAGAGGATGCATCACACGCTGGAAACCGGACTCATGTGTTGCGCTCCAATGACCTGACCGCAAGCACTTCCAAGCGTCTTGCTCGGCCTGAGGACGACTTTCAAGGAAGATCTGCAAGCATCGCCCGCCGAGATGCTTTTCGGCACTACGCTCCGCGTCCCGGGCAACTTTTTTGTTCCAGCGAACCATCCAGACGTCAACGCACCAACCTCCGAACTACGAGCCTTGATGAATAGGCTCCGCGCCGTCCCAGGCGCCAGGCACCTTCCATCGCACCGAGCGCAGCCTCGACCAGCAGCCGCGAATCAAGCGCAGGCACAACCAGTAGCCGCGCCATCGGCGATTGCACAACCCGCACCCACGCACGCCGCGCAATCATCGCCCGAGGCAGGGCCTTCCACCCAGGGGGATTCAGCGCCAGCACCATCCGCACCGACTCATAGAGCGCCGGTGCCATCTGACCTGGCGCCTTCAACATCTTCTCCGCAGCCCGCCGCCACATCCTTCCAAAGGCAAAGGAAAACCGTTTCGTTCCAGACGCAGGCCACGTCTGGCACTGGCGGAGGAGTAGTAGTGGCGGTTAGCACTCGGCACCGCAGCGCCGGCGCAAGCAGACGCTTCAGCCAAGGCCCGACTTCTCGTAGCAAGTCTGGCCGTCATCGAGCTGAGGGCGCTACCAGGCCGACGCCACGCCGTGGCGAACGGGTAGCGCGCACCTGTTCGTCATTCTAGGCTCGGCCGCCGAATAACGCAGTCATATTTCAATTTTTCAAACTTGAAACCTAGTCAATAAAGTCGTCGTCTTTCACGTTTCATATAAACTTTGTGAAAAGTTATTTCACCCGGCTCTATCTCATCCTACCGTGCCAAATAAAATAATAGGAACTCCAGTATCCAAATATATATATATACATACATATAAGAGGCCGATCTGACCTTATATATATATATATATATATATATATTTATATATATATATATATATACATGTATTGTAACGAGGTTCAATTCCTCGCAGCATTGGCTAAATGGCGTGCGCCTAGAGATCTCGTAGGAAAATACAAAAGGAGACGCCGGGACCGAGTATCGACCCTGCGCTCCCGAGATCTCTAGGCGCACGCTCTAGCCATTGACATTCTATATACTGTGACGAGAGCGATAGCCCTCGTCTAGCCCAGCATGCTCCTCTAGGCTAAGTTATATATATATATGTATTTACAGGAGAGACAGCGGAGACGAGCCAGAGGTGAGTAGAGTAGGGAGAGAGAGAGAGAGCAACGTGATACGCGACCAGCGAAAGAGATACGTTTCGACTAGCTTCGAGTCAACACCTTTTGAATATCTAAGATTTGGTCAAGAGCGTTTATAGTAGTGTGTGCGATCTCGTGAGGACTTTGTAAGACTGACTTGAGAACTGCAGCCAGCGTTTCCCGCCTGCTGCACGTGCCAGTTCGTGCCTTTTATTGCGGGTATTATTTGTAAGTACCTGCTCTCTTTCTCTCGCTTGCTCACTCGCCAGTGCTTTCGCGCTCTCGCTGACCTCGCTCGAGCTCATCACGAGCATACGCTTTTTCGCACCGCTTACACGCTTTCCACGTCGCTTACACGCTTCGACGCTGCTGTAAATCTTTTCTCTTTTACTAAATAAATTGTGTGTTGTAACGTCAACTATCGCCTTTGCTTATTTTACGTATCTTGCATGCATTATCGCCTTACTTGCCACTTCGCATATTTCAGCGACCCAGCCGCCTCCGCGGGCACGCATTTCGCTTCTCGAAGTGCGTGCGAACTGACTGGTCGTCGCCTCTGCAGAACCAGGTGCACAGACCCGAAACCGCTCGCCTCCGCGAGCAAACGAGTACGCCCGTCGACTACTCGATTATAACGAGGATCGTCGGTCGCATTGCACGCAGCTAATGACTGCGCGACCGCCGCATAATTAACATCGCGTTCATACCGTTATAATATATGGGTGGTTCCTTGTCAAAACAAAAAAAAATATTTTTAAAATCGTATATACATGTTATAACTGTCTTTTAAGATATTCAAATCTTAATATTCGTAAACGTAAGATTCTGATCCGGGCTATGATCATCAAAAAATTCATAGTGATAGCCTTTTTTTGTACAAAAATGCTAGTCTAAATTACAAAATGGCAGTGGACCATTTTATAACCTAAAATAATGCATGTAATTTTTTAAATCTTAAAAAAGAGCAAAAATGGAATTGAAAAAAATATCGTTAAATTCTAAGAAAACTTTTAAGAAAAAAGTATTTTTAACATTTTTTGTTATTTTACTTCCTGATCGAGTTAAAAATCGCTTTCAAAAAATGCTTCGATCACCTACTTTTTTAAATCAAATTGTAGGTCATATGACAGTTAAGGGCGAAAATCATTTCATTCACCTTTTAAACAATTTTTTTATTTTTTGTTTAAGTTTCCTAATAATTAAAAAATTTCTAAAATCATTAAAAATTTTGATTTGCGGGAATTAAGTAACTTTATTTCCGCGAATGCTGAAAAAATATAAGAGGGAATAAAGAACTACTTAAGTCCCGTTTTTCAAGGAATAAATTGGCTATTATAGTTAAGCCGTGAATAAAACTATTTTCACCCTCTTACTCCTCTCTCTCACGCTTAAAGTAAGGATAGTAACGGAAAAACGTAAAAACAAAGTGAGGGATATTAATAAATCATTATCATAATCATTTTCAGCATCCACGAAAACCCTTCGCAGCATTTTTCGGCGATTTTCCATGTTTTCACCCTCCAACCCCCTCAATTTCACCCCTAGAGTGGGGGATGGATGCTTAAAGTGAGGGATGTTAATATAATCATTGTCATAATCGTTTCCAGTATCCACAAAAACCCTTAGATCATTTTTTTGCGATTTTTCATGTTTTCACGCACTAACCCCCCAATCTCACCCCCCAGTGGGGGATGATAGTTTTTCTCAATAATTTTCCCTTAATTGGTATGACCTACGGTTGAAATAAAGAAAATCAGATCAATATCTTCATTTATTCTTAAGATACTAGGTTCGGAAAAAACGATATTTCTGGTATAAGGGAAATTGTGATATATTCATCAATATTATACATATATATATACTCGTATATTGTCTTGAAAATTCATCCAGATACTTTTTTTGGTTTCCTATCACACAACGAACAAAATAAGCCTTTTTAAAGTAATTTTGGCCGTAAATTCGAATCAATCAAGAATTTTGATCACTTTTTCTGCTTTTCCGACCATTGTGCAAGAACTCGTGCAAAAGCCCATAAGCGTATACTATTTGTTTATTTATAATGTATAGTATTTGTTTATTAAATAATTTTTATATAGCTTTGTCCCGGTTACATATGGAATTGTTAACGGCTGAAACTATTATACGGACTAGATTATTGGGTTTATGGATTTTAAGTGCGTATGCCCGTGGAACGAGAGAATTATTGAGCTTATCAGTGACATCTCTGAACGTTGAGCCGTATTCAAAGACACCGAAATAACTCCAATTTTTAATAATTTTGTTATTTTTCTTTTGATACCATTAATAGGATTATTCTTTAATTTCTTGTAATACTTGTCGTTGCCAAGGGCAGCTTCGACCTTATCAATGTATTCCTCTCTATTAATTGCCACGGTTACATTATCTTTGTCTGCTTTGGTGAAGAAAATGTTGGGGTCTTTTTTAATGAATTCTCTGGTTCTATTGATATTATTATTGATCATTGTATCTGTATAAGAAATATGTGGTTTATTGTTAATGTGTGAGTTTATAGCAAAGGTAACCTCTTCTCTAATGTAAGAGTTGGTGCTTGTTGAGAAGTAGACGTGCGTTTGTAATTTTTTAAATAATTCAAACGCTGGCCTGTACTCAAATTTAATTGTAAAATTGAATTCCTCTTCCAGAGAGGTAACTCCCTTTCTCTCACTCCTGATGCTGCACGTATACACTCTACTGAAAAACTACTCGTGGTGATTATTTATTCTCTCAATCCTTAATCCACTATTCTTCTTCTCTGTAATACCACACTGCCCATCACCAATTGTTCAGTACTTGATGGCACTATAAATGGAGTGCAAGTTATACCTACGGATCAAACGTTTCGCAACGACGATCAGAGTCACGACTGATTTGCAATGGGTAAAGTATAGATGCTAAGAATTATGCTCACCGCTTTAGGTATAGTTCTTATACGTAAAGCGTTAACGCGTATACTTTGTACGATATAAGCCTCGCGCGAGGCAACGCCGCCCGAGACGTTCGACTACCACCGGCGCGGTTCGGCTCTCGTCGGGAAAACCACCACGCGGTGCTGCCGGCGACCGTGCGTGCCCAGAGTTGCGCTCGAGATAGAGAGAACAGCAGAGATTGCGCCAACGGCGAGTAAGAAAGGCTTTCACCCTCCCGATTCGGACTACACCATCGACAAGGAGGTCTTCATCGCCGGATCCAGCCGAGGAGGTCGACTTCCGTGCCTGACAGTCTCCACCTCGAGGTGATATAGTGGCAGAAACAAGGTTGGTCAGTGCGCCGGAGAGTTGCGATACCTTTGTCGCGTACCTTTATTTCAAAAATCGGATTGTGTCGCGGCGCTAGAACAAAGCCACGAGGCCGGGCCTCGTGGTCGTAAAGTATCCGCTACCGCGGGAAAGGTGATGTTCACTTTTTTAGATTTTTAATGTGTGTGTGTCGTACTGGTAAGTAAGGAGGCACTAATTCATCGCTCTGCTTTCTTTGTGCATTACTAATATTTTGTTCACTCCTCGGAGTATTTTTTTACAGCGGAAAGAACGCCCCGATTGGCTCTCATGCTGACGCTAAAAAATCACACTGTTGGTTTTTTTTTATTAGCCTGGAGGGAATTTTCCGCGATGTACCGACAACATAACCTATAATTTTCGCCGCATCTATCGAGAGTCCAACTACGGAGAGTCCAGCACATCGGGGAAGACCAACACTCGTCTTCCAGAGGGGACTTCTGGTCAGTGGCACATCGCAGTCAACGCAACTCCTCGTTCTGTGTTCATGGTTTTTTTGTACTGCAACTTGAGGTCAGGCCTATGTCCATATATATATATATATATATATATATATATCTACCTCGCCGATAAGTGCGCGATGTTCTCGCGCCGCTGGACTCGACGTTTCATGCTTCGATGCAAGGCAGCAACACCAGCGTCGTTATACGCGCATGCGTTGGACCCGCGCAATATGCGCTGCGCGCGTGTTTGGAATATCGGAGCGCGCAAAATTTAAATTTTAAATTAATTTGGAATTTTAAATTTTAAATTCTAGATTGATCTAGTCACACTCTTAGTAGTGATTTGATTGCGCGTATATTATATTATTCTAGTCTAACCTACAGTACATACTAGTCTACCTATTATTTTTATATTTTTATATTATTATTTTTACCAAAGCTGTCGCGCACGTCATGTAAAAAGTGCAATAAAATTCTGCGGCTGAATGCCAAGATGCGCAGATGTAAGGATTGTGACTTGCCCTATCATTACATTTGTAATGACTGGGTAACTCTGACAAGTGGCAAATTTGCGTGTCAAGAGTGTAGGACAAGAAAACTGCAAAAGAAGAAAAGCGATGCAGTTACTACTAGCATAGCTCCCATGTCGCAAAATAAGGCCACAAATACGATCAAAGCACGCAGTTACCTCATAAGAGGTACTATAAATAGTACTATTAATACTAGTAATAATAGTGAAAGTGATAGTGCTGGTGTTACTAATATTGGTACCGTTGACCCGGATGTTATGGTTGTAAACACTCCTGATAGACTGCCCGACATGGATACTGCGTGCTTCAATGTTTCCGCGCCGATTATTAATGTACATAGTGATGTATCTGCGAAGCTAACAGCGTCAACACCACCCTTGAGCGCCATTTCTAGGAGTGGTTCAGTTGTGGATTCTGGTGGCATTCGGTATTGCTTACTGCCATCCTCCATGTTGGACCTCTTTGGTAACAGATTTGACTTGCTGGAGAATGCGATCGACGGTCTGAAAGCTTTTCTCGTGCGGAAACTCAGGGCCGCTAGTGTAGATTCGGCACCCTCCACAGCATTCGAGGAGTCGATCAATTGTCTGGTCGCCAGCGTTTCCTCGCTGGAAGAAACGATTGCTGAGCAGCCGTCTATGTTGGAGGGACTGCGCTGGAAGAAACGATTGCTGAGCAGCCGTCTGTGCTGGAGGGACTGCGCGGTGACCGTCTGTTGCTTCTACAGGAAAACTCAATCCTTAAACATTAAAAGCTTTATGTCCAAAATAACATCTATCGTTGATAGCGCGGATGGTGGTGGCGTTGCCGAGGGTTGCCAGCGTGGCCTCAGTGTTGCGGAAGACTCGCAAATCTTTGTCTCTCTTAGAGATCATGATAGGACCGTATGCCCGAACACGGCAGATATTAGTGTTAATAAAAACAGTAGTGTTTGTTTAATTGACGGTAACAACAATACAGATGCTGAAATCTGCGATATTGCTTCTGACCTTGATGGGTCTCGAATGCGACACGACAAGCGGCGTCGGATCCGGGGTCCTCGCCCCGCGAAAGTTGCCGCTCAGGAGCTGAGCGGAGGCGTCTCCGTAGAGGGGACACTGGCTTGTGGTGGGGATTCAGCGGAAATAGTTATGACAAATATTAGTGATGGTTCCGATGCAATGTATGCAGACATAGTGTTTGCTGTCCTCACCACGGTCGTCCCTTCAATAGTGAGAGGAGATGTTGTATCCACTTGTCTGTTCAGACCTGGAGCGAGGCTGAAGGGCGGCGCCAGGGCACCGGATTCGACGCATCGGCGTTCACCATGGGTAGTTTGTCTCTCTCATCGTGAACTTGTGAATAAGATCATGCGTTCGAAGGGGAGATTCACATCAATGAACACGAAGCACATCAACGTAACCTCTCTTAGTGAAGAAACGCGTGAAAGCCTTATTCAGAGTAGGATTTTTATTAATGAATTTTTAAGTAAAGAGAATTTCAGCCGTTTTAACAATCTAAAACAGATTGCGCGCGGTTTGGAATTCAAATACATTTAGTATAGAGGCGGGCGATTCCTTACTAAGAGAAAAGACGGTGGAAAAACGCACAAGTTTACTTCGGTGGCAGACCTGCATGCGTTGGCGGCTTCCTATGGGGAGATTGTTAAGACTGACGAGACTGTCGAGTCTGCAGCCAGAGAGGTTGCAAGGGCTACTGCTGATGTACCCAAGCGGCCTACAGTACAAGGTCGGGCCTTGGTTCCAGCTGGTCAGGCGTGACTAGGTCAGAGTAAGAGAGAGACGTACAGGTAGGTGCTTCGAGCGGGGTTCCTCAATGCAACCTCGCTGTATGCGCATATGGGCATGTTTCGAAACTTTCTGGAGGGCGCTCGCCCATCATATCACTTGTTTGGCGTGGCGGAGACGCGATTTGGTTCTGAGGTTGATGACGTGTTTGCCCAGGTTGATGGGTATTCCATTATGAGACAGGATAGGAATAAGCGTGGGGGTGGAGTCGCCCTCTACATCCGTAACGACTACAAAGCCACTCTACTGTGTTCCTCGCCAACGGAGGCGAAAGGAAAGCCCGGAACTCCGGAGTACTTAATCTGCAATGTGCGATAGGGTACCATGCCACCTGTATTTGTTGCGCTAATTTACCGTCCACCGGGTATCCCAGTCTCGGATGACTCTGACTTATTAATGATCTACGCAGATACTCAGTGGACTACGAATACAGAATTGTAATGGGGGACATCAACGCAAACATGCCTTCGAGCTCTCACGATGCAGTTTTTTCGGGAAATTGCGCAAGAGTTGAATTTCAAATTTGTGGATCATGGCGCGACGCATCATGTAGGAGATTCTCGCACCTGGATTGATGTGATCCTAACCGACGAAGACAATGTGGTGCTGAATGCGAGCAACTCCCTGGCGACCTTTCCAAGTAGGCATAATGTAATTGATGTTGAGATTGACTATCACACGGTTAAACCTCCAACTCTCAACGGGTTTGAATATAGGGATTTCAAGGGTATTAAAGCGGAGGAACTTCTGTCCCTATGAGCCGCTTGTGATTGGTCGCCAGTTGGTTGCACTGGAAATGGAGTTGACACACGAGTAGAAAATCTTAGTCACATTATCATGAATGTCATTGACTAACTTGCTCCACTCAAACAATTTAGACCCAGAGGAAAAATGCTTCCTCCGTGGGTAGACGCTGACTTACGAGACTTGTACAATCGACGAGACGCAACACATAGACGGTATAAACGTACGAAACGGACACACTTATGGACGGAATATCAGACGTTAGCACAGGAGGCTGAAGAATGTATTGAGCTCGCGCGTGAGGCTTTTATTCAGAGCAGAATCTTTGACGCGCTTGATAACAATAAAAATGTGTGGAATAAATTGGGTAATCTGGGTTTGGTGTCTAAAGCTAAGAACGACCTACACGGCTTCACACCAAACGAATTAAACAGTCATTTCGCTGGAGTGTCCATATTGAACTCTGAAGGCGAGGCAGACCTGGATGACATTGTGTCGATGGCTGGCGAGGGAGGATTCACTGTTCGTGACGTCCCCCTTGCTGACGTCGTGCTTGCTGTCGCTCATTTCTCGTCTCAAGCAAAGGGGGAAGATGGAATTCCGCAGAACATCATTGCGAAATTATTACCCATTATAGGCCAACATCTAGTGACACTGTTTAATATATCGCTATCAATGGGGATCTTTCTGACGGGTTGGAAGAGAACACATCTTGCACCGCTTAAGAAGAGACCAACTCCATCAGCAGTCTCGGACTTTCGTCCAATAGCCCTGTTGTGCTTTCCCTCCAAGGTTCTGGAAAAATTGGTACAGGTAGACGACCAGATTGTTGAATTCTTGGAAGCGCAAAAAGTTCTTGACCCTCACCAAACTGGTTTTCGACGCAATAATTCAACGCAAACAGCACTGCTTAAACTCACAGAAGACATTAGGACGGGTATTGACAGTGATAAGCGCCTCCTGACAATTTTGCTACTGTTTGATTTCAGTAAAGCCTTTGATACCATCTAAACTCCTCCGCAAGCTGCTTGGAATGGGTTTCTCTAGGTTGACGGTCATGTGGGTTCGATCATTCATAACCGGACGTAATCAGAGAATGGTTACCAGAACAGACGGGGAATCTGATTGGTTAACAACCAACCTTGGTGTCCCGCAGGGCTCGATACTGGGGCCTCTTCTCTTCAGGTTGTACATCAATGATTTAAAAGATGTTTTGTATAAATTTAAAAGCCCACGGGGGTATTTGGATGAGGGTGTCACACACCTGCTATACGCGGCTAAACCTGCAGGGTGTTGAGGTTCAGGTGGGTGTTTTCGTGCCCTTTGTCGATGTAGTAAGGAACCTTGGTGTGATCATGGACTCTAAACTTACGTGGAAATCACAGGCGGATGACGTTAGCCGCAAGGTTAACAGAGCCCTTTATGGGCTGAGATCTTTTAGGTCCTGCACCACTGAGGTTCTACGCAAGCAGTTGGCCAGCGCCCTTGTCGTTTATCACCTGGACTATTGCTCGGTGGTTTATCTAGATGTGTCGGAGGAGCTTCAGACAAGACTGCAGAGGTTACAGAATTCATGTGTGAGATATATTAGGGATGTTGGACGGGGCGAGCGCATCACCCCTCACCGCAGCGAGCTGAACTGGTTGGACGTTAGTGATCGAAGAGCCTATTCCACGGCGGTACTTGTATACAAGGCTTCTTCTATGGGGCAGCCGCTATATCTTTCTGGACTCTTCCAAAAAAAACCAGTGCAGATCCTCGGCGTGGGTATCCAGGGAACTGGCCTTACCGAAGTCGCGCACAGAGGTGGGCCTAAAATCGTTTCGAATTTTTGGGGCAAGGCTGTGGAATTCGCTGCCAGACAGCATAAGAACCTTGGCCTCGCTCTCGAGATTTAAAGTGGCTCTGCGTAGCCATCTAATGAATTTAAGCAAAAATCGAGCCTGACGACGAATTCGTATATAAGGCTGCATATTTCCTGCAATAGCTCTGTAAACCTTGTATTAGATGAATTGACTGTGATATTGACTGTGATAATGTAAATCACTGTGATTGACTAGAAAAGAATAAGGGCCTAGCGCGTAACTTGTTCTCTACAAGTGCCGCTAAGAGCCAAAAAAATTGTACTGAGTGAACTTTGTAATGATTTATATTTTTTGACTTGCTGAAATAAAATTTATTCTATTCTATTCTTTTTAATCGCTCTCTCTTTAATCGCTACCGTTAGTCGCCTCAGGGATTAACTATCGTC
The DNA here is from genome assembly GCA_020010945.3 of Muscidifurax raptorellus. Lineage (NCBI taxonomy): Eukaryota > Metazoa > Arthropoda > Insecta > Hymenoptera > Pteromalidae > Muscidifurax > Muscidifurax raptorellus. The sequence continues at coordinate 982,023 of JAHUUD020000013.1, read as the reverse complement.
TCGGGGAGACAGCTACGGTGACTACGTCTCCGCCGTTTTCCCTCGACAAACCTCCGCTACCGTAACTTGCTACCGATTTCCCGAACAGCTCCCGTAACACGCGTTCGATGGAAGACTGGGGACTTAGGTGGTTTGTCCGCTCGCTACCGCTTCAGAGGACAGTTACCGTCTTGGGGAGGCAGTGTCGGTGACGACGTCTTCGCTGTTTCTCCCTTCGAGAAGCTTCCGCTACCAACGTCTTGCTACCGAGTCTCTAACAAGCTCTCGTATTCGCGTGCTACCGTAATTTTTAGACTAAGCCCGTAGGTTAATTGTAGGATTAGTGTTCCGTATCTCGCTTCGATTAAATAAAGATTTAGGTTAAGTTCGGGTAGGATTTGTATGTTTGGGAGGCGGGGATCCGGCGATCGAAGGGGAGCCCAGTACGCGCAGAGTCGGGCGACGCGGTGATAATTAGGTTACCGGAGAGTTCAGACCTGGAGAGTGGAGACGCGCGGCAGCAGGCGCACCGGAGTCCTGAGGCTGGCCGGCATCGGAGAGGCGGAGTCGGCGTCGATCCGCACCGGGTGGGCCTCCGGCGGCTAGTTGACGAGCGGGTCGCGGCAGGGGGCAACGTCGGTGGGCGCGAGAGAGCAGTCCGGGGGTCGAGAGAATGAAGGATAACCTCAACGAGAGGGTGCCAAATGCGTCGCTCCCCGAGAACGTTGTCGAGGTCGCCGCGGTCCCGAAAGAAAATACGGCAGGGGCGCCGTCGCGTAGTTTTATTAAGTCGCCAAGTAATGTCAGGTAAGACATTGTACAGAAATGCGAAAGAATAATGTCAGATCAAGAATTGTAATGAATAAAAGGAATAAATGATTAGTAAAAAATTTACACTCATGTGGTACGCTTAGTGTAGCCTCCCCAACCTACGACCTTGTGTTGTTCCTTTGCCCAATTACCAGCTAGCCGGAAGGAAGCGGTTGGGATGGCGTTCGGCATGGCAGTTTTCCATGAAGGAGATCGAGGAATCTCCGGCACCTCGGTGCCTGGAGCCCCGGGCTTTGGTAGCCCTGTATGAGGGTGCGTATGTATAATCGACAAGGATTATTACTGTGACGGTTTTTATATATTGTAATGTGAAGGTTTCCTGAGCAATTCTCCGCTCCTGTGAGGTTACTAACCACGTTAACATCCGTGAAAGTCGCGAAAATCGAATTTATACGGGCGCCAGATTTCCGCTGTATTGCTCCGCTCGGCTCAGCTCAGCTCGATGACTCTTTCTCGGGAGGAGTTTCCGCTACAGAAAAGTTAATCGGGAAAATATTGTTCTTCGTGTGAAGAAAGAAATTAAAAACATTTGGAACATTAGATTGATATCACTTTATTAGAATTATTCGGGCAGAAAAGAAATATATTGGTGCGAGTTATTAATCCGTGGGCTACCATAACTCACGTAGCGAATTAAATCCCAGATCGCAATATCATTAAAATCGTCTCAAAATAATTTACAAGTTTTACTTCGATTGACCACTATTGAACACTTTCTTCCTCTCGTTCAAGATACCTTCTCGATCTGGCCGAGATCATCTCGAGTGCCATAAGAGAAGTCATGAACAGGGGAAAGCACGCGTTATTGGATATAACACGCAATGCCGTCACTTTATCCCTTAAAATTGAACCAGATTTTATTCATACACCCTTCCCATATGGTTCCGTACTATCCACATACTCCGTTATTTCTCTTAGTAAGGTTCTTGTGGTGAATTGGTAAATTGTAAATAATCAATGATATTATTATAACTTTTACCTTGTAGTCACACTATAAGCTTGGATAAGAAGAAAAAAGCTACTAAACATACCTGAAAATAATAACCATAGTATACCTAAACCAATTCTTCATGGAGTTATTGCACACACTATTGGGGCGTTTAGTGAACCTCTAGGCAAAAGGGAAGGAATAAGGGACGCACAGTGGGAGACTTAAAAAATCGTTCTAAAATTCAACGGTTTTACTAGAATTGTCCTAGCCGACTGAAACTTTATAGAATACAAGTTTGAGTCATACAAATTAGAGTAAAATTAATAAAAAGATCGTTGGATCATTGTTTAAGGTGGTTCAAGGTGGTCTATATTAGCATATGAGCCAAATCTGTGTAATTTACTGAAAAAATTAGTTAAAAAATAGCACAATACAGGCTATAAAAGTGCTAGCAGGATCATTTTTTTTTTAAATTGCATCTTGCATTGTATTCTTTTGAGAAAAAATATCGGAAAGGTCATCCGGCCATGTTTAAGGTGGTCTGTATGGTCATAAGGGCCAAATCTGTGTAATTTACTGAAAAAATTCGTTAAAAAATAGCTTAATAAATCATAAATCATAAATCAGGCTAGAAAAGTGCTAGCAGGATAATAAAACTGTTTTTAAACTTCTTGGTTGTAAAAATGCGAGTTAATTAATTTTTGATAATTTACATATCCGATTTGGTCGCTTGATTTGACATTTTTGCTCTTGTTGAACTATACTACAATTATAGATATCTTAGCTAAAAAATTTGTTTGCAGATTACAGTAAATATCTGAAAATATCTGGATATATCCGAGCAAAAATTGAAAAAAAAAAACAGTTAATAACTGTAAAGAAATGTTGGAATTAAGGCAAAGATAACAATTATTTTCAGCATTAGTTAGTTTTATAAAAAATTATTTGCAATTTACTTCTGTTTTTAAAAGTGTTAGGTGATTGTGATTCACCTAGCAATATTTATTTAATTATTGTATGAGTTGATCTCGCGCACGCAACTATACAGCTACGGGAGAGACTCTACTCCTCGAACCTCTCCTGGCTGTCAGCTTGATCTTTCTCTAAATTGAAACGCGGACTTGTGTATGATAAAGTCTCTTACCTTTTACTCTTTTGTTGTTGCTCGATAATTTGCCCCTCTCTCTATTGGCCCTGGACCAAGGAAAATCCAATCTATCTATGGATGGTTTCAACACAAGAATGAACACAAATATGGGTTCAAAAATGATTCTATCTTTATTTAGTCCTTTTTCGTAGACAATTATGATTTCTGATTATGTACATATATCCGAAAGAAAAATGAATCGCCGCCGCAGATTAGTTTTAATAAAATTATTAAAAGTAATTTTAACAAACAATTGAAAAATAAGAAAGAGAAAATATAACAACCAATTCGAACGAAAATACAGGAAAACTATTGAAAAATGGTCGTTCGCTGGGCAGCTTGGCTCGAGTCGGAGTGCTTGAGGTAGGTAGTGTAGCTTGGGGATACTCGGAAGTGTTTCCGGACCTCCCACGCGTCTCCAAGCTCCACTTCCCCATGCTGACGTCAGTGCGTCTGCACTCGTCGCACTCATTAGGCCTTACGGGACCTGTTAATGGTGCAAGAGTTCAAAACTGCAGCGTGGCTTCGCACGTGAGGTCTTGCGCAGTGGTGGGGAAGTTGTTTAGATCAGCGAGATTCTTGGCTACCTGATACTTTTGTGGCCTTGAGTCTCGCTGTACCTTTTATGTGTACAGCTTTCTCGATTTTATATTCGAAATGATTGTTCGAATATAATTATCGTAAAGTTGTCACATAACAAAAAGTTATCTGCAGTTTTAAACTATTATCAACGGTTATTTTGACGTATTATTATTTTCGTATTATAGACGCGATTTTTAAATGTGTAAATAATCTGTTAATAACTGTTTATAATAGTTATATTCTGAATAAAACTGTTGTATACTGAAGACAACAGTTATTAACGGAAGAAAACTGTTTCAAACTGAAAAAATACATTTGTAATTAATTATTAACAGCTATTATCTGATATATTCATTATTTCAATCAGTTCAAAAATAGTAACGTTTAAAAAAGCAGATGAAAACGGAACAAAACTGTAAATAACTGTTCTCTTTGTTTCAATTCCGACATTCGTCTACAGTCGATGACTGTTTACTTCAATTATCTTCTGTTATTTGCACTTTTTATTTCTGCTAGGGTAAAACTAGAATATTGCTATTTAATTTTTCAAAACAAAGTATTTTTTCTAGCAGCTGTAAAAAAGTATTTTGAGTATGTAAACATACAAAAATTTCTTTAAAGTTACATGGATTAGTAAGTATACGAGAAAATATCAAATATTGTCATATGGTGATAAATAAGAGTGTATGTAAGTATATATATATATATATATATATATATACACACACACACGTACGCACACACACACCCATATACATATTTATTTATCAACATATGACAATATTTGATATATATATTTATACACACACACACACATATATACTTGATTCAATAAAGAATCGCACGTATTATAGTAATTTGCAAAGTTTATATCTGTGTTGCTCCTGTTGATTCTATTTACATACATGTATACAGGGTGTCCCATTTTAATTTACCACCCCCTAAAACTGGTTAATAATTTGCTCTGAGAAAAAAATGTTTCAAATAAAATTTGTTGGGTTCGAAGGGGGGCATCTTTTGGCTATTTTAGCTGCGACCTTGAACATGACCTTCAAGGTCATTTGAAAGTCAAAACCAAATTTTCATATGAAATGTGCATATTTTTATGGCGGATTCGGATTCTACTAAAAAAGAGAAACACTTTTTGTCCGAATCATTTTTTGAAAAAATCCTAAATTTTTGTTGTAAACGGCTTTAAAAAAGTTGAAAAAATTACTAATATCTCTTATTGCCCCACCCTTTAAAAGAAGTTAAAAATTTGCTCTGAGAAAAAAATGTTTCAAATAAAATTTGTTGGGTTAGAAGGGGGGCATTTTTTGGCTATTCCAGCTGTGACCTTGAACATGACCTTCAAGGTCATTTGAATAAGATTTATCACAGATTCGGGTTCTACTAAAAAAGTAACACTTTTTGTCTTAACCATTTTTTGATCATCAATAGGTAGCTCTCCCTTTAACTGAAAAGAGAATTTGTCCTAGTAATAAGCTGTTTTAGATGAATGTTACTAGCTTCAAACAAAGACAGAGGTATCCTTTGGATCACTTAAAGCAAGACCTTCACGTCCAACCACTTAAGGCAAGACCCTATCCAGCCACTTAAGGCAAGACCTTCACGTCCAGCCACTTAAGGCAAGACTTCGTCCAACCACTTAAGGCAAGACCTTCACGTCCAGCCACTTAAGGCAAGACCCCGTCCAACCACTTAAGGCAAGACCCTATCCAGCCACTTAAGGCAAGACCTTCACGTCCAGCCAAGGCAAGACCCCTTCAAGTCCGATCAAAGAAAAATGGATCTATGCGCATTCGTATTTCCGCCCACTGACAGAATCTAAGTCGCCTGGCAGGATCACCAGGCTCAATGGCATGTGTAAGGTGCAAGTGATATGGATGAAATCTAAAATGACGCAATACACGGGAAACTGTTGATCTGGGTACTCCATGCATTCGCTGAATTTGTCGCGTCGAAATATGAGGATCCTCGGCAATTACAGCACGAACCCCAAGCGCAATATGCTCTCTTGGGCCCGTCCGTCGCCTCTTCCTTCTTAAGTTACCTCCTTGAGCTCTTATCGTTAGAAGATTAATATTCCTCCTACTAGGATGACGAGCGTCCGGATACCTTTCAGCGTACAACCTCGCTGCAGCCTTGTAATTGTCGTGACATTCTCTCAGAATCTTGATCATGTTGACTATCTCTACTGGCGTGTAGTCAGCCATTATCTGTTGTAGGTAGATTTTTTAGGGAATATTTAATCTTACTAGAAATAATTTATTATAAGTATTTTTCTGCTCTGAAATTCAGAAAGTCAATGAAAACCTAATGATGAGAAGCTTTGAGGAGCTGTAAGAATTTACAAGCTTTACCAATAGAACGATAACGAAGCAAAAAAATGTCTTTTAGCGAGAAATAAAGCATTTACGAGAAAAATATTTCTTAAAAAGATGCGTACTTTATCAGAGAATCTGAATATGATTTAAAATATGTACAATTTTACTTTATCAGAGAATCTGAATATGATTTAAAATATGTACAATTTTCATTAAAAAAACTAAGCTTGATTTTGATTCTCAGTTGAAAACATGCCCCTTACTGCTCAAACTTGCCCCAGATCATGTCAAACTTGTCCCAGTTGTGACCGTAAACTTGCCCCAGATGATGTCAAATTTTCCGCAGATGACGTTTTTTTTTTTAAAGAACTCTTTATTCATCTTCAGATATTATTACATGGGAAAGAATTGTATAAAACCATTTATAAATAACAGATCATGTTCAGAATGCTCCCCAAGGGATTCTCGCTGCGCTTACATATTATAATTTTTGTTTGTTTGATTCTTAGTTTAGCGTATAGTTGCTTTGCAAGCAACTGACGGTTATAATACTTTTGCACTAGAAAAATGATTTAAAAAACTAGCCTTATTAAATTTTCGTGTTTTTGAAGTTTTCTTCAACGAACTATATACTATGAACGATTCAACTGGTTTATTTACATATATACATATGTGACTCCTCTATGAGTCATCTTTTTAAGCTACGTGCAAAATAATCGAAGTTTTGCAGCTCTTTTTTATCTAATTCGGTAATATTGTAATTGTACACTAACGTGCACTTTAAATACTCTTTCTGGCTTATATTTTATCGCTTTGGTATTAATATGCCTTGGTACATGGTAAATTAATGGAATAGAGTCCTTGTTAACTATGAAACCGTTTTCATCCAATTACTTAAAAGCTTCCGGTGGAATGTGTCCCGATAACAGGCATCTTTCATGAAATTCAGGTCTGTGCATGAATGGAGTCGATATTAGATTATTCTCTTTGTTGTATATTGCATTACTTATGTGATTGCGGATCAATTTGATTATAAAGCAATCTATTCTTATAACGCCCGCTTTCTTATATATATTGTAATTACTAACGCGCTTCTTATAATTATAATGTTCGTATCTATACCATCTTAAGCACGCTTTCAAGCATTTTCTTTCGAACCGTCTTAACTTTTCCATATAACTAGCACTAACATTGAACCAGATGTTACATCCGTAGGTCAAAATTGGTCTAATTAATGTGAGATAAGCTATTATTTTGTTTTTTTTACAAAGGTATGGAGAATAGAATAGCTTATGAAGCTTTTTAAACGTGTTTAAGGCTTTTTCAAGTTGCGTATTTATATGACAGTTAAAGCGAAGCCTTTCATCTAGTATCACACCTAGGTATCGTACTTGATTTTTATGAGGTATTGGCGTTACTGTATTATTTTCAATATCGTTTAATTGAAATTGTTTCCAATATTTTTTATTTTTTCGCGTGTAGTTATCAAGGGTATTTCTAAACAGAATAGTTTCACATTTATTTGCATTTATCTTTAGGCCCCAATTAGTATAGAAAGTTTTGATTTTGTCGTACAAGTTTTGTAGTTTTTCTTCTATGTTTTTAATATCCTTATCGGCTATGTAAATTACGAGATCGTCTGCGAATGCAATGCCATATGTTTTGGGATCGTCGTTGATACCAAAGAGTTCTAACAGTTTCGCTGTGAATATATTAAATGGAACAGGGGAGTTTACTGTCCCTTGTTGTAGCCCTTTTGTTATCAAGAACGTACGCTCAGATATGTCCTCACCTATAGCGACTCGGAATTTGCGCCCTTTAATAGTATTGTTAATCATTTTTACTAAATGAAAGTTAGCCTCTTGCTTCAATAATTTGTAAACTAGTCCATTTAGCCAGACGGAGTCGAATGCTTTTCTTAGATCTATGAGCATTGCTCCCACCAAATCGTTATCGAGTAGATGCCAGTTAATGTCGGAAACTATTTTATTTATTGCGTGTAATGTAGAGTGGTTATTTTTGAAGCCAAATTGGTGATCTGGGATAATTTTTTTTCTATGGCAAAACTTATCTATGGAGATTTTGAGAATTCTTTCGAATATTTTGCTTATTGGTGGGAGAAGGCTAATGGGTCTAAGATTATCTAGAATATTTGGTTTATCTTTCTTTTTCTTTAGCGCTATGACTTTCGCAACCTTCCATGCGCTGGGATAATATCCAAGGTTGATACAGTTATTGAATATAATTGTATAATGTTTGATACATTTATTATTTAAATGTTTTATTATTATATTTGGAATGTTATCCCAGCTTGTGGATGATTTATTGCTCATATATTTGATCAGCGAACGTACTTCTACAATATTTGTAAAGTGAACATCTTCCAACTCTGTTATCCTGGGATTGGACGCCTTGTTTTTATTGTCAAATGTGGTGAGCGGTGTGTTGCTATGTAAAGCATTCCATTTTTCTTTTATTTGTTTTTCAACTATTTTTCTAAGAGCCGGTGTATTTTTATTGTCATCATTACTCTCGGTATTAATTATTTCTAGATGCTTACCTATTATATTCGGTATTATTTTCTCGTCATGAACTATATATACATTTGGGTTATTACGGTCAGAGTGTTCGCTGGCGTCAATGTTCAGAGAATCGAGTATATTTTTTTCATTTTTATTAATAACTATATGATCGATGTCGTCTCTATTTTTATTTCTGAATAGTCTGTTTAGTCGCGGGTGGAATGAAGCGGATTCTTTATAGTTCACCTTTCTTATTTCGTTTGTCCAGGAGTTTTTAGTGCTTTTTGAAAATTCGAATTTTATATCTTCTTTGGTAGTTTTTAATTGTGCTTTGAGTCTTGATACTATATTTTGAGAATTTGGGTCATGTCTATTAGTAAGTCTGTGTATGTGGGTTTGTAGTTTGTGTTTGTTTTCATATAGCTTGAGGATTTTGTAGTTGACTAATTTATCTAGTTTGTTACAGAATTTAAGTTTAGGTGTGGTTTCAGTTATGCTTTTTGAAATGGCGTCTTGTAATTTTTGAATATATGAGTCTATTTCTTCAACGTTTAGGTTTACATTATCTGCAATCACATTATTATAATTTGTATCTAGAGCTTTTCTGAAATTTTTCCAGTTTGTTTTTTTGTATAAGTATATGGTTCTTTGCTTGGAAGTTGAGGTATCAATAATGTTGGACAATAATAGGGTATTTTCGATAGCGTTATAATCACTATCATATTGTATTGTTGAAAATTCGGAGTTTAAGAATTTGAGTCTTATGTCTGCGATTGCGAAGTCAATAAATGAATTAGCTCGAGGAAAAGTAGGCTCGTTAGTTTTTATGACATTACATTTAAATTTCAAACCGTGATTTAGTAGCCAATTATGGATTTGTGCACCTCTAACATTAGGGTTTTTGTCGTTCCAGGTAATATGTTTCGCGTTAAAGTCACCTATTATTATAAAATAATTATTTTCTTCGTATAATTTTAGTTTTTTTCCAATAGTATTGAGATCCTTATGAATATTGTTTTTGTTTGAGCTAGATGCATATATGCTTATGATAAAAAGATTTTCGTTATTATTTAGTGGTATTTTTATGGTGCAGGACTCTAAAAGTTTTAGGTTATTAATTTTGATTTTTTCAAATGGGATATTATTTTTTACTATAAGAGCTACTCCTCCTCCTTTATCGCTGGTTCTGTCATTTCTTATGATCGTGTAGTTTTCAAAATTAATTTTGTGTTTTTTATTTATTTTGGTTTCATTCACCCCTAAGATATCTGGTTGTTGTTCATATATAAATTGTTGTAGGTTATACCTTCTATAATTAGCTAAAATAGAGTTTACGTTTACAGATATTGTTTTTAACTTGTCAATTTGCTTATCCATGATCTTGATTGCCGAAAGTTATATTAAAGTGCTTGGCTATTGCGTCAATTTTTTGGGTATTAACACCTATTAATTTTGTAATCGCTTCATTTTGCGCTATAACAAAGTCAAGAACATCCGATTTCATTTTGCACATTAGTGTGTCTAAAGTTTGTTTTTGGCTTTCTATTACATCAGTCTTAATTTTTGTTATTATGAGTTCTGTGCTAATGCTATTATTCGTTTGCGCTTTATTATTGTCATTCAAGACATTAGCATAAGATGCATTTCTAATCACTAATTTAGAGGTATTTGCTTTTTTTACAGCCATAATGTTTCTCTTTTCTAACATTTCTTTTATCGCCGGACATCCTAGAAACGACGCTGGGTGGCCTTTTAGCCCGCAATTTATACATTGTATATCTTTTTTCTCTACATTGATCGCTTTACATTGACCTGGCTCATGCTTTTCAATACATTTGACACATCTGTATTGCATATTACAATTAGAGGCTATGTGACCAATACGCTGGCATCTTTTACATTGCGTGATTTTGTTTTTCCTGAGCGGTTCCCAGGTTACAATTTGTTTTAATAAATGATCTACTGTGGTTAAGTTTTTTATTATACTATCAGGTGCTAATTGTACTAGGAAAAATTTTCTCGCGTTGCTTTTCGTTTTAAGTACTGATATTTTTTGTATATCTATGTCTACAATATTTAGTGAGTTTATTTCCTCTATTATATCATTAGTCGTTGTGTCCTCGCACAATCCTTTTAGTACTAATGTTTTTACTTTGATATTTTTAGGTGTATAGGAATAAAATGGTACATTAGCATCTGCTAGTATTTTTTTCGCTTTGGCATAATCTTCAACGGATTTTGTGAATATGTTACATTTTTTTTCTCCGATATTTTTAACCGTGTACATAACATTTTTGTCGATCGAATTTAGTTTGTTGATTAGTTCATAAGTACTATACCCTTCTGTCGAGATAGGTGGTAGCTTCGTTCTTTTACCTTCTTGCGAGGTGGATGTAGCTGCTGACCTTATGCTCATGTTGTCGTCTTTTTGGATATTTCCGTGGCTGGAGATCTGTTCAGCGCCACCTGATGTCTCTGCGTTTGGTGAGGTGGGGCTCGGTACGACGCCTTCAGGCGTTGTTTCGTCGATAATTTGGTGTTCTTCTTTATCTGACGCTGGGTGCGTTGTATCTGGGTTGGATGTAGCTGCCTTCCTTCCAGAGATTGTATCTTTTAGGTTATTTGGCGGTTTATCACTTTTGTTAACATTAGAGTTATTAATCTTTTGCTGATAAGTTTTAGCAACGTCAGATCTATCTTTTAAGTTTGGTTTTGTGCCAATTGTCTTGCTGTATTTGCTTGATTGCATTTTGGTTTTATTTATGATGCTAGTCTCTTTGCTGCTGAGATTTGCGCTTTCGCAGCGGCTAATTTTAGGCATGTTTCCTGTGATATTCTTTGGAGAATATCTTTTTCTTTTTTTGTCTGTTTCGTTATTGGACATGGTGTCTATCTGGGTACCGCACCGGCTTCGGCTATCTTTCCATTCTTGCTGCGAAGCGGGATTGCAACATGGCCGCCGACTATCCTCATGGCCAAAGGCTTTTCCTCCGACCTCAATGGTGGTTAATTTTGGTGGATTTTCGCGGATTTTGATAACCTTGTGATAAAGAACACTAATATTCGTTGTTAGATGGCTTAGATATCCATTTATATTTGACACACTCTTAATTGGAAACAAATTTCACGGAGCTCGACTCGCACACGTGCACCCGACGCTCGCTCCCTAGCGCCACTCTTCCGCAGATGACGTAAAACTTACCCCAGAGAATGTCAAACATATCCCGAAGATTGCAAACTTGCCCCAGATAATGTCAAATATACCCCGAAGATTGCAAACTTCCCCCATGTGATAAAAAATGAATCAGATTAGCGTTCTAATGAACTTTGGTTCTGTTGATAAATTTTTTGGTAATTTCATTTCTTTGAAAAAGAGAGTATTTTCCATTAAAGTGATGGTTCTTTCTTAAAATGAATTTAAGGTTCGAGGTCAAGGTCATAGCCAAGCTTCAATTGCCGGAATAGAAATCGAAGATTACCGTTAAATAAATTGACTGACCTTCGAATGACCTTGTTGGTTAAGGACAAGTTCATGGCTAAGGTCATACTTGGACTTAAATTTGTAAAATTGTGTACGTTTCTAATTCCTCGGATAAAATGTAAAATTTTTAACTTCTTTTAAAGGGTGGGGCAATAAGAGATATCTAGTGATTTTTTCAACTTTTTTAAAGCCGTTTACAACAAAAATTTGGGATTTTTTCAAAAAATGATTCGAACAAAAAGTGTTTCTCTTTTTTAGTAGAATCCGAATCCGCCATAAAAATATGCATATTTCATATGAAAATTTGGTTTTGACTTTCAAATGACCTTGAAGGTCATGTTCAAGGTCGCAGCTAAAATAGCCAAAAGATGCCCCCCTTCGAACCCAACAAATTTTATTTGAAACATTTTTTTCTCAGAGCAAATTATTAACCAGTTTTAGGGGGTGGTAAATTAAAATGGGACACCCTGTATACTCAAATAAAAGAAAATTAAAAACATTCAGGTAATTTTGTCCAGGTTTTTTTTCAAATAGTGTGATACGATTTTTCAACTAATTAAACTGTACGATATTAAAACTATAATGCTATCCAAATAACTATAGAAATATTAATTTTGTATTTAATTTTTAATTATTAAGAAGGTATTGTACTAGTGTTTAATAAGACAAATTTTACTTTATATTTTATTGTATATTTATTTTTCGGATGATATATTGCATTCAGTATAGTTGTAAAGAAGTTTTTGTTTGCTTTTTTTTTATATTTAAATAATTTATTTACAACTCCTAATGGAAATTACTTTGGTAAAAGACTGTTAATAATAGAAATAACTAAAAATAAGTGTTAAAATTTTCGTAAAATGTAGAGGTTTGGAAAAAATCAAAAAGTTTTTGCATAAAGATTGCATTCTCTTAATAGTGTATCTATTTGATCTAATAATTCTAATTTTGTATTAGCATTTTTCTTTTTTGTTTTACATCCCGCTGTAGCTAATTCATTATCAAGAACATATAATTGTTCATATTTCACAATATTATTTTATAGGCAATATAGTGCCAGAAAAACGTGAAAATAGGAAAATCCACCTACCTTTTGTTTAATCGTTCAAAGACTGTTTTTCGTCTCAAACTGGAATAAAAGAATAATTAACATTATAATATATATATAAGCGGCCGCGCAGAGCACGGCAGCGCCTCGGCACGAGTCGGCAAGGGCGCGCTCGGCCGTATTCGCCGAGCCTCGGTCGGCATCGGCTAGGCCCGAGCGCGCGAGAGCGAGAGTAGATAGGTGAGCGACCCAACCTAACGTCGACGGCGAGAGGGATCGACGCGAGCGCTGTTCGTCATCTCTCCCTTTTTCGTGTCTGACTGCCAGAACAACAGGTCCATTTTTGGCCACCGACTCTCCGCTACTTTTCCATTTGTCGAGCATCGGACCCCCTGAGCGAAGTTTAAGATAATAAGGGAGTGCTGTGCGACGGACTGCTGCGTACCCGTGAGTAGAGCGGATTATTGTATTAGTGATTCTTACGGGAAATAGTGTGCCGATTGCGGAGTAGCGCGAACTCGCGATATTTAACACGCCACGTGGCCAATATGGCGGCAAGAGTGCGGCGAAGCATGAGTGCGGCTATAGCATGCTTCGTCGATTTAACAGCGCTGAGTCGTTCGGCGTATTAAATGAACATTACGCCTTTGCCGATTTACCGTATACTGTAATTACTGTACACTGACTGCCGAACACTCCTTACGACAATTATTACCGACAAGCTATCGTTCTCACTACCGTCTACACACCAGTTAAATGTTATTACACTGACGCTACCGTTTACACCAGGATTATCGTTATTACACTGACGCTAACGTTTTTCATACTACGACTGTAGACCCGACAAGATTTCACACACATAACCATCGTGAAAGTGACTTTCAAGCTATCGCTCTCGTTTTCACGACAAAGACCACAGTTACACTAACAAGCTATCGTCCACGCTCTCGTATACAACACAACCATGACCTACACGACGGACACACGGACACGACTATCGCTAGTTCTAGCCCGCGCGTTAATTCACATTAGATTAAGACTTAGTATTAGATTAAATTGAAAACCGAATGTAATTTAAGTATGGTAGTGCGTCGGTATTTTCCTCGCTCGAACCTCGGCGCGGTGACCTGTGAGTCACAGTGGGATCGACAGGAACGTCGTAGTGTGGTAAGGCGCGCGACGGAGATCGCGATAATGTAAAGTAATAACAAAGAAAGATTGACTGAAATACAGAGATAGTCAAAGCTAAACCCTGATCATTCATTCCGTACTATTACCCACGACCTTGTGTGATTGTCTCATTTTCCATGTGTGTTAATTCGAATACTGGCTAGCCGAGCAGGTGGACGAAGTGATGTTTCAATACGGGGCGGCGTCTCAAGGTAAGGGGATCGCGGGATCCCTGGCACTCCGGTGCCTGGCGCCCAGGGCCGAGGCGGCCCGCCGCATCGTATGTATTGAAGCGAGCGTAGGAGACGAAGTATTTCATCGGTAATTGTGGAAAAAAACCCACCGTTACAATATATATATAATTGACATTATATATATATTGTAACGGTGGTATATATGCGTTAGGATATATATGATTTATCGGAAATTCAACCTTTCGCTTTTTTCCACTTTTTGAATATTATCATAAAAGTTTACAATATTTTAAAAGTGTTAAGTTTAATTCCTAAATACAATTTAGGTAACAAAATCTATGAATATCCATCATAAATATGATTATTTTAAACATATATTTTAAACACAAGCATAATCAAAATACAATCGAGCTAGCGTAAGCGAGCGAAGTATCTGCTGCTAGTTTTTAATTATTTTCTATTATTTTTAGTTATTTTCAGTTATTTTCAGTTATTTTAGTTGTTTTAGTTGTTTTCAGTTATTTTTAGTGATTTTCAGTCATTTTTAGTTATTTTTAGTTATTAGTATTTTATAAAATACATAAAATATTTTTGTGAAGAATTTAATTTTTTCATTTATTTCAAAATCCTTACTTGTTGGAGCAATTCTGTGACCACATTTGGTTTAATTCTATTTAAACATGCAAATATTATAGTTTCTTTTTTGTGGGCCTATGTAATTGATAATAACTAATAATAACTAAAAATAATTGAAATTAATTGAAAATATCTGTTAATTTTGTCTAAATTTCTACCTTTTTAAATATTTTCTAACAGATAATTTTTGTTATTTTTATTTATTAACAGTTACGCTCAGTTATTTTCAATTACTAACAGTTACACACAAAAATAATTTTTATTAGGGGCAATACGTTGCTGAAGAGAAATTCTCCTGTACAAAAATAGATAAGAATTTTAATTTAGAATTGAACTAAGTATTGTATTTTTATTTATAATTTTAGTATGGTTAAACGAAAGCGGAATGCCGAGTTGGTCGGCCAAATAAACGAATAGCACATAGTTACAACGGTGGGAGAAATCGAATTATTCTTGACGATGGTATTGTAACGGTTGCGTCCCCCTTGCCCCGGATTTCGTCAGTCGGGATTCAGGATTCGGAAAGGGGTGAGGTTAGAAATAACTCCGTTTGGTTAACTTTTAATAATTAGTATATTTGATATTTCCTAAAGTGCGTCATTATTCGCCGTCTGTAACCAAACAAAGTACGCTTTTTAAAAAGACTTATCCCTTACAGCTAGTCCTTATTATCTAGGCGGTAATCGCGGTACTTATAAATTATCGGTACGGTCCTTAATTCTACGGTATTACGTTTGACATTAGTCATTGCTTACATTAAACATTCGTAACGCTTGTTCGGTCGCCGGTATGCCTCGCTTACAATCACTTATTGACTACGCCTCGAGCACGGCAGTTTGGTTGTTACCAGGTGTGTAATTTGTTATTGCGGAGTCCTCGCGAGAACGTGTGCGCACGATCTTGTGTGGACTCTGCACCGGTTCCCAATTTCCCCCTACCCTGTGTGCGCACAGCGGTAGGTGGAATGGAGGAACGTCGGCGGGATGTTTTAGTGTGCAGGTGGAGTCCCACAGGACCTGATTGAGACGTGTGCGCACGACTCAATCCGGTACGGTGGCTGTATCTTGCGGTTTCCCTTGCCCTATATGCGCACAGCGGCAAGTGAAGCGGTAGAGTGGTGAGTGGCTGTGTGTGTGAGGCGCGGCGCACCACAGGATCCGATTGAGACGTGTGCGCACGACTCAACCCGATACTGGAATCGCTTTCCGCGGTTTCTCTTACCCTGTGTGCGCACAGCGGCAAGTGAAACGGCGCAACGGTGGGGCTGTGTGTGAGCGTGCAGAGTCTGACAGAGACGTGTGCGCACGACTCTGCAAGTCTCTGCAGTCAGTTTCGGGTTCCGGTTACCCTGTGTGCGCACAGTGGTAACAGGAACGGTCGAAACGGTGTGGAGGTGCAGCGGTATGTGTGTGGCGGGTGTGCAGATTCTGACAGAGACGTGTCCGCACGACTATGCCAGTATTTGCAACCGGTTTCGGATTCCGATTGCCCTGTGCGCGCACAGCGGCAACAGGAATGGTCGAAACGATGGAACGGGGGTTAGCGGTTTAGTGCGGTAGTTTCGGTATCTGTGCCGTTACGTGTGCGCACGAAAACGGTCAGATATCGTCAGTTCCTCTAGGGCCCTCCTAGCGGTGTCGTGTGCTCACGGGAACGCTCGGATCGGGAGCTCTGATCGAACTGCCGCCGTGCTGTCGCGGCCGGGCTTATATAGCCTAAGTCGCTGGCGCCAACGCCCTCTGGTGGTGATTGGGTCGAGTGTTGTTTGTGTATTTGCGTGGTGCTTACCGCGCTCTTTTCGGTAGTGTGCGTTATTTTGTTTGCGCCCGTCGTCGGTTTTGTTCGCGGCTGTGTTTACATTGTACGAGCACGTGTTGCTACCCATGAGCACTCGGCTTGTGCTCATGTTATTGTCGTGCGGGTCTGCTTTTCGCTCGCTTTGTTTGTGTGCCTACTTGTACATATTCTGCACGAGACTGTCTCGTTGCAGTATTAGTATTCCAAACACTACGTTATATCGACGTGCTCACGAAGTTCATGATTTTGTAAATAATGATATTACAGTACTCAACAAAGTGTTGATTACAAAAAAAATAATTTGCGACATACAAAAGAATCAGCTCTTGCATTTTATTTAGAAAATAATTATTCTAAAAACAAATACGAAGCTTTAGTATAAGATAGTAATTCAAAAGGCTGCAAAATATATCCATGTTATGATAAAGTGTATGAAGCAAAATTAGAGTGCCAAACGAAAAATTGTAAATTTTCAGAAGTTGAAGTTACCGTACCGTTTCAAGATTTACTTAATAAAACTGCCGAAAGATTATGCGAAACCGTTGCTTTAGAATGGAATTAATCAGAGTTAAGTAATTTACAGTTGATTGCGACATCCGGATTTGATAGTTCAGCTGGACATATAAACCCATATCAATCCTATCAAAATACTACAAATTAATGTACGGGATCTCATCAAAATTTGCTTGTTACTTATGTGCTTATTGCTAAATTAAGTAGCAGTATTAATGGTTAGTTAACAAATAATTGAGTGATTCATTTTTATAATATTTTATTACAAGCTTTTTCCCATAATAAAATTTCGTCCTTTAAATTTTATTATTATTTTTTATTTAGAAAACCTTTCATGGTTGAATCCAACCATCCAAAAGATTTTACTCCAAATGAAGGTTCTTTAAAACTAGGACTAGGTCTTCTGCACGTCCAAATCAAAGCATTTGAATATCTTCTTCAATTATCTTATAAACAAAGTATTAAAAGTTGGAATATCTAGGTTGGAAAGAATGAATCTTACATAGTGAAAATTTTTATTTTTGACAAATATTGCTTGTATGACTTAAGGGAGTACCTCTGGTAACA
The DNA here is from genome assembly GCA_020010945.3 of Muscidifurax raptorellus. Lineage (NCBI taxonomy): Eukaryota > Metazoa > Arthropoda > Insecta > Hymenoptera > Pteromalidae > Muscidifurax > Muscidifurax raptorellus. The sequence continues at coordinate 964,298 of JAHUUD020000013.1, read as the reverse complement.
GATCTAAAAGTGAGAATAGCTTGAAGTTTAGGTGACAGCTTGATTAAACTGTACTGAATCCCTGGTTAAAATTTTGGGATTTTCAGAGCTTCAAACGCGAGAAATTAACGATTGAAATTAACATGTGATCTTATGAGAATGTGAACGTTTTGTAGTATACAAAAGCATCTAAAAATGAAAATATTTTGAAAAAATTCTGAGAGATGTTAGATTTTATTTCTGATCCATAACTACTTTCAAAATTATCAATCAGAACCTGTAAGACTAGAAATTAAATATTTTCGTTCGTAAATGTACGTTTAACCTCAAAAAGGGAATTAAATTAGCTTTATGGAACTTGTTATTGAGAATTAGAACGATTAGAATTAATTTAATACTAACGCAAATTGTATTTTGGTGTTAGTTGATCTATATAGTTATTTTACTAACTATATATCGCGAATAAACTGAAAATAAATAATGCACTCATTTTGATTAGCTCTGTATCGAGGGTACTCCCTTAAATGGAGGTCGTAGCGAAAAACACATTTTTTTCTTAGCTGAAACTTTCTAAATAATGCTTGAAATAAAAAAACGAAGAGCAGAGTGAAAGTCTTTTTAGTCCAATGAATCAATGTATCAAAATTAAAAGTCGATGAAACTTTTATTTTATTTTTTAATTGTTGAAAACATCTTATTTTACAAAATAATTTAATTAAATTTATAGTATCTTTTTGCAAAACTAAAAGTTAATTATACACGAACCACCTCCTAGAAGATTTACAAAGTTACGGATTCGATGTCCTCTTAAGATTTGAATTATTATTAGAAATAGTTTTTACTAATATATTTGAAACAAAATTAAAATGTATTTATGATATGCATGTATGTATATATAATTTAGTATAAGCATGAATTTGAATTAAAAGAGTAATAAAATTTCTTACATTATATTCCTGAAAATAATTAAATATAATTGTTATAATTGCTGTTTGATTTGGAAAAATTTGAGACTCATAAAAAAGAAGTGCAGTCAAAAATTAAACTCAACTTTGGCGTTAGAGTTGATCAAGTTCTTCAAGGGCATCGAACTACTAATACGGACAACTTATCTAGAAAATGCTTTGATAACCCAAAAAAATTTGCTAAATCTACATGTCTTAAGGAGAGATTAGTTTGTAACATAGCAACAATAATATCAATTTATCGATGCAAAAAGATGTTAAAACTAAATTTTGCATGGGTGCGATATTATAAGACAGTTTCCGTTACCAATAGCATACTATGCTGAAGATGCTTTAGAATCCATCCATAAATTGTTTAGGAAATACATGATAGAGCGTGCACGTCAATATAGCCGAAAATTGCGAATTATGGATATATTTAATCACATGGTCAATTTGAGCAATCAAAAAATTTCTCTCATTCAAATTAATGATCGCATAAAGCAGCACAAATTAAAACTAGCAGATGATACTAAGATATTTATTCAAGAATGGTTAGTTGATGGATAATTTTTAATATTTTTGATATAATTATTAAAAACATAAAAAAATTACAGTACATACAACTTTTTATAAATAATTTAAGGTGACGAAATATTCCTTTAACATGCATAATAAATAATTTTTGACTTTACATGAATAATTTCGATTGATTTAAAAGTGTTTACTTATGTAACAGAGCATTGCTGGCCCTTAAAGATTTGTTTACCTCTTTTTTAACTGTAGAAGAATATAGTGACTGTAGTGAAGAAGATAGCATATATTAAAAATAAGCGTAAAAAGTATTATTTAATAAGAAATAGTAAATCAGACGTTTTATATTGTTCAGAAAAAAGCGTTAATTTCCCTTTTAATGTTTTAAAAAACGTTTCTGTCACGTCAGTTAATTCACAGTCAATGGCATACTGTAAATATTTATATGTCTTATATAATTATTTAATAACAATTAGAGTATAATTGTAAAATGTTTAGCAAATGAAATATGTTAAAATTTAATTCGATAAATACTAAAATAAATTCTATCAGGATTTTTTCTTAAAAGAATACAATGCAAGATACAATTAAAAAAAAAATTATCCTGCTAGCACTTTTATAGCCTGTATTATGCTATTTTTTAACGAGTTTTTTCAGTAAATTACACAGATTTGGCCCTTATGACCATATAGACCACCTTGAACCGCCTTAAACATGATCCAACGATCTTTTTAATAATTTTCCTCTAATTTGTATGACTCAAACTTGTATTCTGTAAAGTTTCAGTCGGCTAGGACAATTCTAGTAAGAGCCGTTGAATTTTGGAACGATTTTTTAAAAATCTCCTACTGTGGGACGTTGGTAAGTAAAAAACATTCAAATAATTAATATTGGATAATTATAAAAAGAAAACAAAGTAATAATTTAAAAAATACTCTTTAGTAGAGGAAACTAGAGCTTAAATTGATGTCGACTACAACAACGAAATAAAAGAAAACGCTCTTCACGATTCTAACAATTCTTCGTCAATATGGATTATAATTCCAACAAAAAGTTATTAGGACAGCCCCAAAAACTCGACAAAATGTGGGGTCACGTCTTTAGTATACCACCAAATAGTACCAAAAAATCTGCTTCATATGTAGAAAATAGCTACGATTTGATAGAGAAAATAAACAACATAGATGTTCCACCGAACCACCGTCTAATCAGTCTCGATGTAAAATTACTATACACAAACATTGGTAAAATATTAGTTAAAAAGAGTATCGAAAAAAGGTATACACAAATTATACAAACATCAGAAATACCTCTAAGCGAAATTTTGTTGGCATGTAAATTACTTATGGAGAACATATTTTTTCAATTCAATGGTAAATTCTACAAACAACTTTTTGGCACACTAATGGGTACTCCGATTTTGGGATTTTTCGCTAACATTGTCATGGACGATCTCGAAACGGATTGCTTATCAAAACTATCTTTTAAACCGACATTTTTTTACCGATATGTAGACGGCATTATTACTTGCATACCGAATGACGAACTTGATGAAATTTTAGAAACATTTAATTCTTACAATAACAGACTATAATTCACTCATGAAACCGAAATAGATAACTCCACAAGTTTTCTAGACGTTCTATTAGTAAAAGACAAAGGTATATTAATAACCGACTGGTACAACAAACCAACATTATCTGGCAGATTCTTGAACTATACATCTGGACATCCCTTGTCTCAATAAATTACCATGGTGTATAATATTGTTGATAAAGCAATAAAACTATGCAACAACAAATTCCATAATAAGAACATCCACAGCATCAGAAAATTACTGCATAAAAATAAGTATCCACCTGCTTTCGTAAACAAATATGTACGAAAAATATTGTCCACGATTACATCGAACATACCACCGAGGCAACAGATTAGCAGTAATGTAAAATGACATTTTGTCAGCTTACCATATATAAACGGTTCCTACGAGCAAACCGACCATGCATTCAAAGCTTGTAACATTGAAACCGAAAATCGACAGCCAAATGAAGAATATCATCATAAAAGGCAAAGATAAGAAAGAAAAAGATCTTCAAAATAATGTTGTATACAAGCTGGAATGCATTGACCTTCCGTTACGTGCGTCGATCAAACAAAAAGAACTGTGTGTATATCTATAAAGGAACATAAAAAAATTAAACAATAGTGTAATATCTAATAAATAATTTAAATCACACTTTCGATTTTGAAAATTACCAGATCAAAGACAGAGAGATCAATTAAAATAAAAGATTAGTTTTCGAAATGTTACATATACACTTGCAAGAAAACGGGATAAATATGACAGAAGATACACAAAATCTGAATACAGTATACACACATCTTATACATCAGCTGAAAGGAAAACAAATATGAGTTATAGCTCTGACGTCAGTAGCGAAATGTCAACACGCCGATTCTCTCTCTCTCTCTCTTTCCCTCCCTCTCTCTCTCTCTCTCACTCTCTATATATATAAAGCCAGTGATAATCTTGACTCGTGTAAAATATAATCGAGCAGCCGTTAGAGAGATACATTGCTCACACACGTCCCCCCGCCGCTCGGCGCGAAACGATTCCTTTTGAATGCTGTACTGAGGAATATCTCCATAATTATAAGCCTTTTTATGTGTACATTTTGTAATATAATAATCTTTTCTAATAAACAACTTTTTCACATCAGTTTCCTGATGAGGGCGATATCGATCGCCAAAACATTGAAAAAGAAAAAAATGATATACTTTATTTTCTTTCTCTCTTTCCGCCACCCTGCCTCAGGAAGACCTATAGAGCAAAATAAATATTTTTGAATGTATAAACATGATTTTCTGGAGATACGTCTACACTCCAACAGGAATTTTTAGAAGGATCCGGGTGCAACAGTTTGCTACAAAAAACTACTGTTTGACAGATAACAGTGATCGGATTAATAAAAAATATACAGGATAAGTATTATTCTAATTGTGTATAATTATTACAAGTAAAATTTTTAATTCTGATTTTCTCTATATTATGTTTATTATTCCGAAGGAAGATATGGATCAAATGAGTATCAATTTGGGGGCATTGCTTGAAAGTAAATATGTAGATGAAAAGTTACATCTAATTATCTTAAAACTAATAGCAAATACATTAAAAAATCAGTTATATGCTTATAAAATTTGGTTCTACGTATTCAAAATTAAATCCCTGTATTCCCACCAAATTCGAACTAATTTTGTTCAACGGTTGAATTTAAGTCTTACGGTCAGAGAATTATGGGTCTGAACAGACTTCGTACTATAAGTAGGTATTATCGGCGTATAAAGAGGCCTATACCCCTCAATATTAAGGTGAATATGTTGATATATTAAGTTATTTAAGCCATACAAAATTTAATTGATATATATATATTTATTAATAAATTTTAAATAATTATTTATTTTTTAGTTTAAAGATATTGTGTCTCCTTAAATATAACCAGTTAATACAATAAATCCTAACTAACGCTTGTTAAATCGATATCAGAAACTTTAAACGCAAATTAATTAATATAATAACATTAATATGTGAAATAGAAAAATGAAAATAACTAATAACTGAAAATAACGTAATTTTTTAACCACAAACCAATAGTGTTAGCCTTAATGCCCGGGCTCTGATTCGTGGACAAAAATTTTGGTGCTCTGCTTAGTTGAAAACTTTTTAGGTTCTGAACCTTTTGAACTCGCGAGAGGAAGTACAGTAGAGCGCGAGACGCGTCGCCTTTATTCATGTGAACGTGTAGGCGCTAATACCGTTGCCTCCGCAGCTCTTCCCCCTCTAATCGTCCGCCACTGAGCGCTGAATACTGATTAAATCGGCATAGCTCTGCCCCATTGATGCAGACTCCTTTAAAATTTTTTTCCATGCGGGCGCTGTCAGACGTCCGCACTAATAGTGTCGTTCTTTAAGAGTAGGTAAGGTAAGGTAGAGACTCGCTCTTAAGAACTCTCCAGATTACTTTTTCGATTTGTTATACTATTTTTTTCTTTTAATGCATGAAGTCGTGGATGTTGTACGGTGGATAGAAATTGGATATTAGGTTGTCATAAATCCTAGATCTCCAGATCTGACAAGTTTTAATTTTTTTTTTATAGCGTTATATTAAAAATACGGCATATTCGGATTTACCGACAACGAAGAAAAATATAATTCAGCGAATAACAAACATTTATGAGAATATACTTAGAAATATACATTTAGTAACGGTCACTATGTTCAAACAGAGACTCAGCTTTGCATTAAAAATAATGGCTAAATATTTGAAAATGGTTTCTATACGACCTTGCCTTAATTGGCCGGGCAATAGTTCTTGCCTTAATCGGCTGGTTTCTCTAAGCTCTTCGTAATATAATGTATTCGGCAGGTGACTTCAATAAATAACGAAGACTTATTCAACGCAGCGGTCTACATACAATATTATGCATACCTGAATTCTTTTGAGTACATTTTTTTTCTAACTTTAATCTAAAACATTAGAACAAATTTGTATACAAACCTTCAGCTAAAAATGATGTCTCTGTACCAGTAGTCCCAATTGTTAGAACATTTCTTTTCAGGTCAATACAACACTGATGTCTTTTCAACATGTCAAGTCCAAGTAACATATCCATTGGTTGTTCTTCAAGAACACTAAAGGATGTTGTTAAGTGATCACATCCTATTTGGATTTGAACCATGTGTATGCGGCCAATGATTCGCTGAACACCAACACCTTTAGCTACTCCAGACCATCTTGAATCGACAAGTCGCATAATATTGCATCTTTCAGCACATTGTGCAGACATAATTGTTGTTTGAGCACCTAAATAGAATAAATAAATAAATTAAATAATTAGTGAAAATAAATGTATGATCATTTCATAATTTTTGTTACGTAGAGGAAGCAACTTTATTTTTGTAGAAACCGAAGTAAAAGACGTAGTATTTAAAAAGTGGTTGAAATATGATTATTTTATTAGCAATTGAAAGTAGTTATAGGATTGAAAATGAATTATAAGATAAAAACTATGTCTAAAATTACATCTTTAGGTGCATGAGTCGCAGGAAGAGATAGACAGACTCAACTGCATAAAGTCCATTGTAACTAGTCTGACAAGAAAAGATCCTTAAGTGTCCCTCATCTAGTTCGATAACATTGAAATATATTGTAGTATATTAAATAGAGAGCTGCATGAGACTCGAGATTATTCTTGGTCTTGTCTGGCTATACGGTCTTTGTATTTAATGTCAAGACCATGAAAAAATTTGAAGGAGATATCAAGACTGTGAGGATCGAGACTCTTGGTTTTGTCAAGAGTCTTAAACTTATTATCATATAATAATGTATTATTACTTAAAAATAATTTTTATTTATTTGTTATAAAAACTATGTTTTGTAAATTAATTTAATAGGATTAATTAACAGGATTAAAAAAAACACTGAACGTTGTACAAGCCTAAAAATATTTTATAATTAATGACCTTTTTTCTTTTTAAATGTCTATATATATACTGTAACAGGGTGAGACTGTCTTCGAGAGGAGGAAAACACAAAAAGAGACGCCGGGACCGAGAATCGATCCGGCGATCCCAAGATCTCTAGGCGCACGCTCTATCCATTGAGTCAATGCCGCCTTTTCCGCCACTCTCGTTCCTGATTCGATTACCGGCATAGCGAGGACTTGCACCTCGTTACGACCCTCCGCTGGAGTCGAATTATCGTCCCGATTTCGACTCTACACCTTTGAAAGGTCGGTAATGCAGGAACTCTTCTTCGCCGACTAGCTCTTCGATGATGTCTCCAACCTCGTACATCCCCGCACCTCTGTACGCTTTTCCTGACGCATGTCGTACTTCGCTGATCCACTTCATCCCTTACCCGCGTATTATGTCACGCAAAAGGCGAGCCACAAGGAGTCTCTGGATCTCAGGTGGGGATATCTTGATTCTTCTCCTACTTCCTAACGTATACCGCGCGGTGACGTAAACGTTCTTCTGGAAGGTGCGACCAGGTGAAGAATCTGCTTTATCCATTTCTGTGGTTTATTGAGTTGGGCGCCATGTAACGGGGTAAGACTGTCTTTGAGAGGAGGAAAACACAAAAGGAGACGCCGGGACCGAGAATCGATCCGGTGCTATCGGGATCTCTAGGCGCACGCTCTATCCATTGTGTCAATGCCGCCTTCTTCCGTCACTCTCTTTCCTGCTCCGATTACCGGCATAGGGAGGACTTGTACCTCGTTACAATACATATGTATGTGAACAACAAAAAAGCATGCAATATTATATATACACTTCACAAATTTCCTTTTTAAATTTAAACGTCATCTAGGAGAAGCTCTTAATGATTGGTCAAGAAGAATACATCGATTATTTCTTATAATCAATGATGCCGCAGACAAAATACCTTGTCTAGCGGTACTGACGTAGTTAAAATTGATAGAATATTTCTTGCCATTCGAGATAAATTAGAATAAATTCTTGAATGAGTTTTTCACCACTCTAAAATGTCAACTTCACGAGCTGCTCTATGAGTTTCTAAATAATAGTAATTTTCACTTTTCCATGACTTAGACGCCGGATTTTTGGTGCGTAAATCGCACAGAAATCAATTGTCTTAACTGTCAGTCACTTAAATGCACTGACTATTATCAATATTATTACTATTTTTATTATAATGATTAAAAATAAGTTAGACGTCAAAAACCACCCATACAGTGTACCCCTAAAAATATATTTGGATTATTATCTCGAAAACTAATAAATATATACGAATTAAAGAAACGCCACAAAATTATTGCAAACAAATGAATCTAACTATCCTATTTTCATACTATAGAGTTGCATTCCCTATTTATTATAAGTCAATATATATTGTTTAATTTTTTTATGCAGACATTTCAAATCCGTTGAATTCAATGAACTATTGTACTGTTAATAAAATTTTTTCTAATATTTTAATATATGGAGTATTATACAGGGTGTCCCATTTTAATTTACCACCCCCTAAAACTGGTTAATAATTTGCTCTGAGAAAAAAATGTTTCAAATAAAATTTGTTGGGTTCGAAGGGGGGCATCTTTTGGCTATTTTAGCTGCGACCTTGAACATGACCTTCAAGGTCATTTGAAAGTCAAGACCAAATTTTCATATGAAATGTGCATATTTTTATGGCGGATTCGGATTCTACTAAAAAAGAGAAACACTTTTTGTTCGAATCATTTTTTGAAAAAATCCTAAATTTTTGTTGTAAACGGCTTTAAAAAAGTTGAAAAAATTACTAATATCTCTTATTGCCCCACCCTTTAAAAGAAGTTAAAAATTTTAATTTTATCCGAGGAATTAGAAACGTACACAATTTTACAAATTTAAGTCCAAGTATGATCTTAGCCATGAACTTGTCCTTAACCAACAAGGTCATTCGAAGGTCAGTCAATTTATTTAACGGTAATCCTCGATTTTTATTCCGGCAATTGAAGCTTGGCTATGACCTTGACCTCGAACCTTAAATTCATTTTAAGAAAGAACCATCACTTTAATGGAAAATACTCTCTATTTCAAAGAAATGAAATTACCAAAAAATTTATCAACAGAACCAAAGTTCATTAGAACGCTAATCTGATTCATTTTTTATCACATGGGGGAAGTTTGCAATATTCGGGGTATGTTTGTCATTCTCTGGGGCAAGTTTGCAATCTTCGGGGTATGTTTGACATTCTCTGGGGCAAGTTTTACGTCATCTGCGGAAAATTTGACATCATCTGGGGCAAGTTTACGGTCACAACTGGGACAAGTTTGACATCATCTGGGGCAAGTTTGAGCAGTAAGGGGCATGTTTTCAACTGAGAATCAAAATCAAGCTTAGTTTTTTTAATGAAAATTGTACATATTTTAAATCATATTCAGATTCTCTGATAAAGTAAAATTGTACATATTTTAAATCATATTCAGATTCTCTGATAAAGTCGCATCTTTTTAAGAAATATTTTTCTTGTAAATGCTTTATTTCTCGCTAAAAGACATTTTTTGCTTCGTTATCGTTCTATTGGTAAAGCTTGTAAATTCTTACAGCTCCTCAAAGCTTCTCATCATTAGGTTTTCATTGACTTTCTGAATTTCAGAGCAGAAAAATACTTATAATAAATTATTTCTAGTAAGATTAAATATTCCCTAAAAAATCTACCTACAACAGATAATGGCTGACTACACGCCAGTAGAGATAGTCAACATGATCAAGATTCTGGGAGAATGTCACGACAATTACAAGGCTGCAGCGAGGCTGTACGCTGAAAGGTATCCGGACGCTCGTCATCCTAGTAGGAGGAATATTAAACTTCTAACGATAAGAGCTCAAGGAGGTAACTTAAGAAGGAAGAGGTGACGGACGGGCCCAAGAGAGCATATTGCGCTTGGGGTTCGTGCTGTAATTGCCGAGGATCCTCATATTTCGACGCGACAAATTCAGCGAATGCATGGAGTACCCAGATCAACAGTTTCCCGTGTATTGCGTCATTTTAGATTTCATCCATATCACTTGCACCTTACACATGCCATTGAGCCTGGTGATCCTGCCAGGCGACTTAGATTCTGTCAATGGGCGGAAACACGAATGCGCATAGATCCATTTTTCTTTGATCGGACTCTCTTTACAGACGAGGCAAAGTTCGACAATATGGGAGGAGTTAATCTTCATAACGCGCATTATTATGCAGAAGAAAATCCACATTGGCAGCGAGATCACCGTACACAAAGACGGTGGTCAATTAATGTTTGGGCGGGCATAGTTGGGGAATACGTTGTGGGTCCAATTTTTTATGACCGTAATTTAAACGGCGAGCTTTATTTAGATATTCTCGAGAACCAAATTCCACCTCTTCTAGAAAACATTCCGCTAGAAATAATGTGGTTCCAGCAAGATGGTGCTCCCGCTCATCGTAGACTACTTGTCAGGAGATTTCTGAACGCGACATACCCAAATAGTTGGATTGGAATTGGTAGTCCAATCTGTGAATTCCCTGCGCGATCGCCAGATTTGACCCCATTGGACTTCTTTCTGTGGGGGGCCGTGAAGCAGAGAGTTTACGCGGAAGCCCCGACGACGGCACAAAATATGATGGAGAGAATTGTTGCAGCATTCCGGGCGTTCACCCCACAAACATTAATAGATGTTCAAAGAAGTTTTCGGCAGAGAATACAAATGTGCATTCAACAAAATGGGCAATTGATAGAGCACTTGAGACGTTGAAATTTCCGTCACTAGCTGAACGAAGGGGTCTTGCCTTGGCTGGACGTGAAGGTCTTGCCTTAAGTGGCTGGATAGGGCCTAGCCTTAAGTGGTTGGACGGGGTCTTGCCTTAAGTGGCTGGACGGGGTCTTGCCTTAAGTGGTTGGACGGGGTCTTGCCTTAAGTGGCTGGACGGGGTCTTGCCTTAAGTGGCTGGACGTGAAGGTCTTGCTTTAAGTGATCCAAAGGATACCTCTGTCTTTGTTTGAAGCTAGTAACATTCATCTAAAACAGCTTATTTCTAGGGCAAATTCTCTTTTCAATTAAAGGGAGAGCTACCTATTGATGATGAAAAAATGGTTAAGACAAAAAGTGTTACTTTTTTAGTAGAACCCGAATCTGTGATAAATCTTATTCAAATGACCTTGAAGGTCATGTTCAAGGTCACAGCTGGAATAGCCAAAAGATGCCCCCCTTCTAACCCAACAAATTTTATTTGAAACATTTTTTTCTCAGAGCAAATTTTTAACTTCTTTTAAAGGGTGGGGCAATAAGAGATATTAGTAATTTTTTCAACTTTTTTAAAGCCGTTTACAACAAAAATTTAGGATTTTTTCAAAATATGATTCGGACAAAAAGTGTTTCTCTTTTTTAGTAGAATCCGAATCCGCCATGAAAATATGCACATTTCATATGAAAATTTGGTCTTGACTTTCAAATGACCTTGAAGGTCATGTTCAAGGCCGCAGCTAAAATAGCCAAAAGATGCCCCCCTTCGAACCCAACAAATTTTATTTGAAACATTTTTTTCTCAGAGCAAATTATTAACCAGTTTTAGGGGGTGGTACATTAAAATGGGACACCCTGTATATGGAGTATACATGCAGACTATGCATAAAAAAATTAGATATAGATTATGCGTAGGTTGTGTACAGTCGATTGTAAACAGTTCATACACAATCTGTATACACGATTGAGCATTCACAATTTTTTCATAGTTTGTATATAAGACAGATTTTCAATATTTACTTTAGTAATATAACAGTTTTGTATAATCCATATCTTGGTAATCACAGTTTTTTAGTTTACACGAAATTTTGTATTTTGTTGATACATCGGCTGCACACTTTATACTTTATATATCAGTATAAAGTATGAAATATATATTTCATATTATATATTGATAAAATAGAATTTTTCATTTATTATTGGTGTTACGAAAACATGGGGGTGCTCCCAGAGAGCACCGAGGTAGGTAAAGAAAAGACAGTGGTGTGGAGACAGCTCTGTTTATTCGTCAAGCGATAAGAGCTCCGTTCGTTAAGTCGGTCGCCGGTAATCTGCTCGCCTCGTCACCGTTGCGACTCGTCGGTGGCGAACGATCGCGCGTGCGGAAATGCATACGCTGCATTTTCGTAGCGCGAGCTCTTGGGCGGTGGTGCTCTTTGCTGGCAACGCTGTGGCATTAGCAGCGGTTAATTGTGAAGGTGCCATCAGGGAGCCTAGTGCTCGTCCGTGACACGTCCGAGGTCACGCGGGCTGACGTCCTCGTTGCCCAAAAAAAAAACAGCGCTTCATGTATAGTATGAATGTGTGAGTGTGAAGCTGCACAATTTGTTTTTTTATTTATGTCTCTTGCGCATTGGATTCTGTTCCAATCTTTCCGCTTGTGTGGGTACTCGTGTGTCTATGTGTGTGTTTTGAAGAGTATGACGCGGGAGTTGCGTTATAGCAGCCGCTGCTGCTTTATATGTTCTCTTGACGAAGGTCTCTTACAATACTTACTTATATGTCTAGTTTTTATGAATATAAACTTCGAACAGGGTTCGATTTACGCGCTCTAGCTGCGATGTCGCGTAGTCCTGCGCAGCTTTCTAAACTTCCAAATTTTATACCGTGCAGGTTTTCTGCCCGATTGGCCCGTTTCGCACTATATCGCGTGCTCGATTCCCGCGAATGTCTTTTTGTTTTCGTTTAATTCTGTAATTATTGCCGGGATATTGATGTGTACGGTTGCGAAAGATCTTTCGTTCAAGCGCGTCGACAATGATCTTGACGCTGTGAGATGCGCATTTGACGTGTGTGCCGTACAACTCGGGCGTAATTCGAGCATGCCTATCTTTTTAATTATTGTTGTAATTTGCTCTGCTCGGAGGTATTGTAAGTAAATATTTTTCGGTTTGCCACTTGAATAGATCCACGTATTGGCTTTGTGCAGCCTCTGCCAAAACGTATCTTTTAACACGCGCAGTCTGACATTGCAATTTTTTGAATTGCTGATTGTGCGGCCCGCCGCGATTTGAACTTCGCACGCAGCACTGCTATGTATTTCCCTGACCAGTTCGGGATTTATTAATATTAAAAGATATTATTCGCTCTGGGGAGATTGGCATGTAAGCTCGATTTTATTCGCTTACTGCAAAATCATGATGTTCGGGCCATATATACGCTGCGACCTCTGATCCGTTTGCTAAGCGCTGGATCGCTGGTACTGGGGAGGCTTTATATAAAGAAAATTTTTGCGGGTCCATCACCGGTAGGGCTGAAAAATTTCCGCCGGTAAATGGAAATCCCGCATCAGTTACTGAGCTGACTACCATTTTGGCTGCGCGGCTTATTGTATCCGGGGGCATGATTTTCGGATGGATCAATCCTTTTGCTGCGAAAAGGATTGCATCCGTTAATACCTCCGTATTTAATTCGAATTGAGATTAGCTAGTTTGAGCTGTTCTGTTGCCCAGATGTGACAGCGCCGTGTCAATGATTTCTGTCTGGTTGGCTTGAAGGGCTGCAATGAGGCGTGTGTCACTTGCTACCGTCCGAATGGCCGTTCGAAATTCGATTCCATCGTCCTCGTCTAATGTACCGAATAAAAATGTATGAATGGTTCATATTCGTTTGCGCCATCCAGGAGGATTAAGTCCAGCACTCTCTCTACCTGATGCATAGCTTCCCTTACTTGCTTGAGTAAGTCGCAGGTCTCGCATCGCGGCCCGCAAGCGTGACTGATGCGTGCGGCACCTTTACTTAATTCTTCTCTGGCTTTAAAGTACGGACGAAAATCGGTTTTTTGGATTATTTACCAGTCGGTACTCGAGGTTGCGAGAGGGGCGATTTTTTCCGTAATTAAACCTAGATTCTGATTTAGGTGATAGAAGAACTGGGCTGATTTCTCCTGAGAGAGGTCGTTTGCGTTGGCCAGCGTGCTGTAAAAATTGACGCGGTTAAGTTTCGATTTTTCGATACAAAATGATAGATAAGTTGAGCGCAGCTAGCTTCCCGGGCGCGGGACTTACTATTTTTATTGGGAGTTTTTTTTTGTTTTGTGCTGCACGTCTGGTGCCGCGCAAAAAAAAAATAGTAAAAAAACGACCTATTCTTGGGAATCGTTTGAAGCGGCGGCGCGTCGCGGTAGTTTGCTTGGGCGCTCGAGTTTATTTCAGTGAACGATTTTGGTTTTTTCGTCGTTTTGTATCGTCACGTTATTTGTTTTTCTATTGATTTTAATTACCTCAAATGGTCCTGAGTACTCGACGCTAAACTTTCCATGTTTTGGCTCTTTTAGTAAAAATACCGTTTCGCTCTCGTGGAAATGTTTGGTATTAATTTTCCTGTCGTAATAGTATCTCGACCGGTATTTTGATTGAACTAAGTTCATTGCTGCAGTTGACTGCAGAACGGTTAGATTCGCTGTAATTTCTTCGATGTATTGGTTAAATGTGATATTAACGGCTTCGCGGGAAAAACTGGACGGCGTGCGAGATTTAGTCCCGAATACTAATTCGTGTATTTTGTAACGCGTGCTCTCGTGTTCGGTACAATTATATGCGTGTTGACATAAGGTTGTCCAGTCGTCCCAGCGGTTATTATTTTTAACGTATTTGCGCACGTATTCTGTCAGCGTGTGATGCATACGTTCGATCGAGCCGTTTGCTTGGGGGTGATATGCCGTTGTGCAAAATTTGATAATGCCGAAAATTTTCGCGAGATGCTCGAGCGTTTTATTTTAGAAATGGATACCTTGGTCGTTAATTATGCCGCCGGTGACACGCATATACAGATTACTTTTTCCGTGAATGCACGCGCCACCTCGTCTGCACTTGCGAACTTCGTGGGAATTAAGATCGTGTATTTAGTTAGCATATCTTGCACGGAGAGTATGAACCCGTTACCGTGTTTCGTCCGGTCTAAGGGGCCATAAAAGTCTAGTACGATTTGTTCGAACGGTAGTGCCGGTGTTTTGCTTATCAGCATGGGTAGTCGCATTTTCACTCGTAGAATTGTTTAACGTCTGGGTGCATGTTTCGCCAGTAGAAATCGTTGGCCATTTTACTGTAAGTTTTAGACATACTATGATGGGCACCCATAACCGCCTCGTTGTATTCCTTTATAATTTTGTACCGTTCGATTACTGAGGGGACCGGTAAGTTATTTTTGTATAAAATTGCTGTTATGTGTTTGTTCGCGAAAACTGCGTCAAATAAGTCTATAAATTTTACCCATTTGCAAGGTCTTAGATGATCGCGATGCTATTGATGCCTCGTGCCAGTAAAACATTTCTCAAAGTCTTTAAGAATTTTTGGAGATTTTCTCTTAGTGGGCGATCGTCGATGTGCTTTTCTATATATACCCTGAATAACGAGAAGCCCTTTTATTTTGTCACGTTTATCTCGCCGAGTTTAAATCTTTCGTTAGATAAATTATCCGCGTTTAAATAGCCTCGTTCGGTCAGAGCTTCTTGAATCTCGGTTGATATGAAATTATCCGCCGAAATTAAATAAACTAAATTTTCGTTATAGCGGAACGGGTGTTCTTTGACAGACGGCCCACGGTGGTTTTTCCCGAGGCGGTCTCGCTTTTGCTATTACGTATCGCTTCAATTTTTCACTCTCTAGCGTGGCATTGACCGCTGCCGCGGCTGTTTCGTTTGCGGTTCGACTCTTACCGCTGCTGACGCTGCGCGTGCCTGCCGGTGCATTGGCCTTATCGCGTGGCCTTGTCTTCTTTTGATGCTACGTTTTTTGGGGTAAAGTTTAGTGCGAGATTCATCTCGCATTTCGTAGGATTTGTTGCGGCCGTATGCTCGCTAGTTGCGAGGGACGGAGGGGGGGCATTGTGCCTTGTATCCGGTAGATTTATTTCTGTTTCTGCGTTTTGTTTATTTTTATCGTGATTTTTCATACCGGCGGTGACATACAGGACCTTCTTTTTTTCGGTTTTCTTTTTCCCGAGTATGGGGGACTTGTGAGCGTGTTGACTGCTATCGCTCGAGGGGGATGAAACCCGTTGGCGTTTCGCTGTTCTCGCCGCTGGTATTGGCACTCTTGCGGGCATATACGGTGTGAAATGCATTCCCCTTAGGTTGAAATGTAGGAAGGTATCGTCGCTATTCACTATTATGTGGTAAAACGTTCGTCTTTGATACGAGAGATCGTAGTGTATACAAATATTTACCCCATATACGTGGGCGAATAGAAAACCGCAGTCTACTATGCCGTACTCCGTCTCGGATTTTAAGATTTGTTCGGTTTCGGATGGTTCGCCGCAGAACTTTATCAAGGGAAATGTGCGCAGTTGTCGTAGTTCCATCGTGGTTATATCGAGCTCTGCTAGGTTGATTAGTGAGAAAAATAGACAATTCCCGGGTGGCGAGTCGCTTTTTGCGTATGTATGTTTTTAATAGGACGTTACCCGAGCTCATTGACGAGTTCTCGTCCGATGGCTGCGGTTTCCGATCGTAATTTCTTGGAATTCCGCTGAAGTCTTCGATTGGGCCGACATTTTAGGGATTTGAGTGCGCACGCGCTTCTATCTCGGTGTCCATTTTCCCGTCGGGCTGACTGGGCCCGAGTTAGCATATTTTTGGCTCTGTCGCGAGATTCGAATATCGCGCAACCGATCCGTCTTTTCCTCTAGGCGCGCCTAATTTCTGCCAGTTCGTCTGCATTTGAGGTCGACGGCGTGTTTGCTCAGGTCGATAGATATTCTGTTATGAGGCAGAATAGGAACAAGCATGGAGGTGCGGTTGCCCTTTACGTTCGAAACGACTACAAAGCAACTCTGTTATGTTCTTCACCAACGTAGGTGAAGGGAAAACCTGGCGTTCCGGAGTACTTGTTCCGTAGTGTGCAGCAGGGCACTATGCCAATGGTATTTGTTGCATTAATATATCGTCTGCCGGGCGTGTCAGTTTCGGATGACTGATCCCGTTAATGATCTGCGCACATACTCGGTGGATTATGATGGCAGAATTGTAATGGGAGACCTGAATGCTAACATGCTGTCAAAATCTTATGACGCAGAATTTTTTCGAGAGATTGTGCGAGAATTAAATCTTAAATTTGTTAGTATGGTGCGACGCATCACGTGGGAGATTCTCACACCTGAATTGATGTGATCCTCGTTGACAATGACAATGCAGTGTTGAATGCAAGTAACTCCCTGGCGACCTTTCCAAGCAGACACAATATAATTGACGTTGAAATTGATTTTCAAACGGCTAAACCGCCGACTCTCAGCGGTTTCGCGTACAGGGACTACAAATCTATTAACACGGAGGAATTATTATCCCTGCTAGCTGCTTGCGATTGGTCGCCGGTCAGTTACTCAGACAGTGGAGTTGACACAAGACTAGAACACCTTAGTCAAAATATCATGGGTGGCATTAAGCAGCTTGCTCCGCTTAAACAATTTAAACCAAGGAGAAAAATGGATCCTCCTTGGGTAGATGCAGACATGAAAAACGTTAAATATTAATGATCGAAGAGCCTATTTCGCGGAGGTACATGTATATAAGGCTTATTCTATAAGGCAACCGCCGTATCTTTCTACCCTGTTTGAAAGGAACCAATGCAGGTCCTCGGAAAGGATGTCAAGGGAACTGGCGATACCGAGATCACGCACAGAGGTGGGCCAGAGTTCATTTCGGGTGTTTGGAGCTCGATTATGGAACTCCCTGTCAGATAGAATAAAAAATGTGGCCTCGCTGTCAAGGTTTAAAGTGGCACTGCATAGCCACCTATTAAATGTAGCAAAAAACTGAGCCTGTGTTGGCCAAATTGTATGTAAATTTAATGCTGTGATACCTGACTGTGATTGCACAGTTAAAACTTATTTTCCGCGAGTTTCTTTAGCAATGTGCTGGTTAATACGGTCTCGAATCTTACTACGTGGCGGTAAACTATTACGTATTCATTCGGGCGATTTTCTAATTCCGTAAACCATTGTATTTTGAACACTTCGTCGCCGTGGTATACATCATGCAGTACGCGGCGTAGATAAAACTCGCCAAATTCGTTTCTAATCGCAAGCGTTTCATTTTCACTAAATATTCGTGCGTGTTTGCTTCGTTTTCTCGCGGCTTTGCCGTTTTCGCCGGATTGCTTGCTCGAGCTTGAAGACGATTGCCGAATTTTCTTATCTTTGTCTATACCTTTCCTTTTAATCGTGCGGGCGCGGAAAATCCTGCCCGGCGGTGCACCGGCTTCCTCGTCTTCCTCGATCTGCCTATCAGCTAATTCGTACAGCGCTGCTCGCGGTAATTCTGGATTGATTCCCCCCTGGCCGATTATTGGATTACGCGAGAGCACGTCGGCGTTTGCATTTTTCTTTCCCGGGCGATATATGATATTAACATCGTACCCGGTTAACGCCACTTTTAGTCTGTTAAATCTTAGGTCGAGCTTTTTCGTCGTATGGAAATGTTTTAACGCTTCATGGTCGGTACAGATCGTGAATCTGCACCCGAAGAGATAGGGCCGCAACGC
Organism: Muscidifurax raptorellus; assembly: GCA_020010945.3. NCBI lineage: Eukaryota > Metazoa > Arthropoda > Insecta > Hymenoptera > Pteromalidae > Muscidifurax > Muscidifurax raptorellus. Next base: position 945,812 of record JAHUUD020000013.1, on the reverse strand, counting down.
TTCTTTTGCAAAAACTATAGCAAGGAGCTCCTTGTAGTACGTTGGGTACATCAATTCGCTCCATTTTAAGCAGCGCAACCCGCATGCGCATGGCTGGGTTGAGCCTAGTTTTCCTTCACTCAGGATCGCGCACAGCGCCCAGTCGCTTGCATCTGTCGTTACAATGGATGACTCGTTTAAATCCGGCGCTTTTAGTACCGGTTCGGTTGACATGAGTTCGCGTAACTTATTAAACGCCGTCTCCTGCTCGCTTCCCCACACAAATTCTGTTTCTTTTTGCAGGAGCTTAAATAGCGGGTGGGCGATCTTGGAGAAATTTTCAATAAAGCGGCGGTAGTAGCTGAATAAGCCAAGGGCCTGCTTAAGCTTTTTCTGGTCGGTTGGTACCGGATATTTCGACATTGCTCGCGTTTTTCCAGGTTCTGTCTTGATGTAACCGCCGCCGCCGATGTGCCCGTGCACGTGCGCTTTTTTCTTAAAAAATGTGCACTTTTTCGGCTCTACCGTTAAATTAGCATCGAACTATCTTTTTAATACGTGTCGCAACCGGAGCTTATGCTTGTCGAGGGTTTGGCTGAACACCATAAAATCAACGAGATAGATTTCTACCTCTTCGTCCTGTAGGCCAGCCATTGCTAAGTACATGGCCCTAGTAAATGTGATTATGGCCTCCTTGAGGCCCATAGCCATGCGGATAAATTGTGGCAATTAGTTACCGTGCATGCCGTTGGGTGCATAAAAGGCAGTTAAGTGAGCCGAATCCGGGTGCATTTCGATTTGGTGGTAGCCTTGTTTCAGGCCCATCACTGTTATGTAAAGAGCACCGGCTAAATGTTCGAGGATATCGCTTGTGAAAGGCAGCGGGTGGCAACTTCCTTCCGTTTCCTCATTTAATGCACCAAAATCGGTTACTAGGTGGAATTTTTTGTTTCCTTACTCGTATGGTTTTTTTGGTACGATCCAAAGCGAGGAAGAGTAGTTTGAGTTTGAGGGCACGAATATGTCTTGCGCGCGCAGCTTGGCTAGCTCTCGCAGCATGTGCTCTTTTAGGGCTGGGGGAAATCTGAACAGGGCGTTTCTTATTACTTTATTGGATTTCAGCACGATTTTGTGTTGTAACAAATATGTGGCCGGCAGTGGCTCGCCCTTTAGCCCGAATACGCCCGCGTATTCGTGGATAATTTTGCGTATGCATTCGATTCCCTTCGCGTTGCAACCCTCGGTGTCCGCTAACTCTAGTATTTTTTCGACTCGATCGAGCCTGGCTTTGTTGATTGCCCGAATTTCTGCAATTATTTGCTCCGCGATACCGATGTTTGCGAAGTGAAACGTTAAATCATTTAATAGCGCATTGACGGAGCTGTAATGGGCTGTTCTTGCGCAATAGCCCATTGCTTTGCCTTTTAGGCGGTTAGCAATTTGCATTAATAAAAATTTTTCGTAAGCCGGGCCGAACGCTTGCGATACTTCTCGGACCGAATTACAAAATAAGTTTAAGGTGTCTGGATCGCCGTCGAAGTACGAGATAAAACTAGCCGCTTGGTGGAACGACATTATCTTGCGTGCAGACTCATTGCCATCGTCGTAGATGGAGGATTTACGCTGTGGCGGTGTTTGCTCGCGTCGCTCGCGCCGCATGCGCCTTGTTTCGGAGTTCGCTAAGAGGGACTTTGATACGATTTGCTCGATGATATTTGAGGATCCGCGGCGCCGCGGATTTCCTTTGCGTTCTCTGGACCGACGCGGGTATTTGTCGTCTCCGCGTCTTTTGTCATCGCCGTATCCCGAATACCGATGATTTTTCCTGTTGCGATAATCATGCCGAGCGTCTCCGGAGTCGCTTTCTCTTCTATTTCTGCATGTTCGTATCCTCCTTCTCACGAAATTATAGGGCCAACTACTACTACCAACTACTACTCCCGTCGTTGAAAAATCTCCTACGCAATCCGTCGCTCGAGTATTCTTTGCTCTCAGACATTGGATCCGTCTCCGTTTCCGACGCACAATCTGACTCTATCTCGGTTTCACTGTATCGTTTGCGCGGGCGCGCCATGTTTTTGCTGTGACATTTTTCGCGCGGATTTTCCGCTCTCACGCGCCTCAAGCCCGAGTGCGATTAATTAATTAATTCCGGCGGAGCCATATTTTGTTCGCAATTAAGATAGATAATTTTTTCTGTATAATTTCGTTTTTTAAATTAATTTAACCGCGGAAGCCAAGCTGCGCAAAAATTTATGAGAGACCTACAGAAATATGACGGTAAACGCTGCTGCTGAACGCATGTTGACTGCTCTCGCTGTACGTGCCGACGGCTGTGCTGTACGCGTGCTGCTTCTGCATCGTGCGTCAACCCCGGTGGGCTTAGTTGGCTGAGATCAGCTTTGTGGTAGATGCAAAGTTCGCTGGCGTTTGCTTGAGGCCGCTGGATTTTTCACTCGTATTTTTATTGCGAGTGGAGATCCGGTAGAATTGGCCTCGATGTATATATTTTCTTGAGCTCAGACTTGACGTCGTGAGCCTCGGCGACCGCAGGTTTATTTGCGTGGACGTCTCTTTTTGTGATGTTCCTTTGCCTTTTTTTACGGCGGTGTTTTATCGGCACCGTGTTTTCTTGGAGACGCTGCTCTCCTTCACTCCTGTATTGAGTAGTGCCCTGTCTTGGCATAGATTTTTGATTTGTTGAAAATCTTCGAGAAAATTAAGCTGCTGCCTTGTCTTGCTGCTGAGACCCACGTTGGGATACCAGAATATTACGGAAAGATGGGGGTGCTTTCAGATAGTACAAAAGCAGGTGAAGAAAAGACAGTGGTGTGGAGATAGCTCTGTTTATTCGGCAAGCGAGAGCGTAAATTGGTTAGTTCGTTAAGTCGGTCCCTGGTAATCTGCTCTCCCCGTCACCGTCGCGACTCGTCGATGGCGAGCGATCGCGCGTGTGGAGATGCTGCAGGGGGGGGGGGAGAGGATCCAGAGGCTCGGACACATATGGGAATGAAAATGATTATTAACATTGACACATTGACCAAACAAGGAGTTGAACCAGACATAATCATCAGTTTGGAAAATGTGACAAACGCAGGCTTGAAAATCCACACCAGCTATATTGCATTTACAAAGCCCAATCACATACTATAAATGTGATTTATTACTAAGTGATGGCTTTTCTCATAAAAAGCCAACACACCCAAATCCTAAAGTTAAAATGTTTGAATATATAGTAGAAAAAAGACAAACTCTAAGTTACTCAGTCCCCACTCCAAACAATTAATTTCCTTCAAGAGAACAAGGAATAATATTAGACTGTGCCTAGAACCTTAACTTGACCGACTACACGTATGCTACAGGTGATAAGATAATACCTAAAAACATCTTATACTCCACTAGGATCTCCAACAACCGTGTGTGTATCTACTTGGCCAACAAAGAACTCGTAGAGCAGTTCCTGGAGAATAATAAAACTCTTATAATTGGTGAAGCAACAGTGGCACCAAGACCACTAGTACACAAGCTACAGAAAGTAATTTTCTCCCATGTTGATCCTACGATACCACATTACGTTCTTTAAAATATAACCGAGGCACTAGAAATTAAACGATGTTCTCCAGTTACAACCTTGAAAGCTTCCATTGGAAAAGAAGGGTATCAACACGTTTTAAGTTCCCGTAGACAAATGTACATTGATGCCAAGGACGCCCACAAATTAATAGAAATGATCAAAGTTAATTATAACGATATCAATTATCACATTTATCCCGGCATAGGAATTTTAAAATGTTTTCAATGCGATATGGAAGGACACATAGCCAAGGTATGTCCCAAATTAATTGAGAAATACAACGAAAACATAAACAATGGAAATGAGCCAGTTTCTACGAAAATTTGACAACTTTTTACCCAGAAAATACCGTGCTGCTGACAACATTTGCCAATGCACCATCGGTTTCGTCTCCGCAATAGCCGCCGGACATCCAATTTTTCTTCCCTCCTTCTAACAAAAGGCCTGCTCTATCATCTACTAGCACGCGTAATAACAGCGATGAAAAACAGCTGACAAAACAAAAGGAAAAAGGAACTAAAAAGTCTAACAAAAAAACAAAACTCTCCCACCCTCCGAATCCGCCTGAAATCATCTACTAGCACGCGTAATAACAGCGATGAAAAACAGCTGACAAAACAAAAGGAAAAAGGAACTAAAAAGTCTAACAAAAAAACAAAACTCTCCCACCCTCCGAATCCGCCTGAAATCATCTACTAGCACGCGTAATAACAGCGATGAAAAACAGCTGACAAAACAAAAGGAAAAAGGAACTAAAAAGTCTAACAAAAAAACAAAACTCTCCCACCCTCCGAATCCGCCTGAAATAGCTGTCCACCTGAGGCCCGTCAAAAAACTACTTGAAGAAAATGCTAGCGAATACCCACTCAACGTTCAAGGCCTCATAGAGTTCTTATGAGAATGCTATGGAAATTCCAAAATTAAAGAAACTGCAAACATTTATACGGACAAACTGGACGAGCTCGCGAGAATGCTCACCGACATTCACGACAACATTAACAATCGTAATCTCAAAACCCGGATTAATGGAATCTTAAAACGACTAGATAGCACCATTGAAGTAAGCAGTACCGATGATGCACCTTCTATTTGCAGCCGAGAAGATCTAGCTCACCTGACTGACAGTGATCTTGAATAAGAAATACATCCTAAAACCTTCAATGGCTAACCAAACAAAACATCAAAATTTAAAGCTCCTGTTTTGGAACGCCAGAAGCATCCAAAACTGTCTGACTGAACTATGTCTACTCTTAGAAAATATTGAAATATTTGTATGTGTAGAATCCTGGCTCCAGCCCGATACAAACTTCCAGATACCTGGCTTTCTTACGTTCCGCAAGGATCGACCGCACTCAAGAGGAGGGGGGGCTACTTATACTAGTTAAAAAAGATATTGGATACGTCGAGATAAGTGATGTCATTTCTCCTAATTTGACTATAGAACTCTGCGAAAAATCTCAAAAGGAATGGGATGCCATCGTTGATAATGTTAAAACCGACTCTCACAATATATTACTCGGTGATTTTAACGCGCATAATCGTTTCTGGAACTGTGCAAAAACAGAAAAGAATGGCGAGAGATTTCTTAACAGCCTCGATGATCGCAACCTAATCATCCTCAACGACAAAAGCACGCGCGTTGATCTCTCTAAAAGTAGCTTTTCTAATGTAGATCTCATGATTGCATCCCTAAATCTTGCAGGCAAAATAAACGTTGATATATGTGAAGAAACATTTGGTTCAGATCACTTCTCAATCTATCTTAATATGAATATAGAAAAAAATCTGTATAAACGAAAGACTTTTAAGCTGCAGTCTGTCAGAACGAACTGGACAAATTTCTTCAAAGAAGCTTAGGAAAACTTGGGACGAGGTTAACGGGCGCCACTGTAACGTGGCGGTTACTCCGGTGGAATTGGTTTCCAGGGAGTAACTCCCGAGCACCAACGTTAACACAAAGATTTCCTTATCCGGCCGTATTTATGAAAAAGGGCGCCAGGCCGAATAGTAATCTGATACTTCAACACGTTCAACTGCGCGAGGGGATTCCGTCGGCAACAACTTTCAGAGTTCTCGGGCGAACTCCGAATATCACGCAGGTGTGAGGGCGAAAATGAACAGAGGTGATCACAACTCGGTTTCAGCAATAGAATGTGTAACAATATCACGTTTATTATAATATAAATCTCTGGCCACGATATACAATTCACATTACGCTGCAGTAAATATGTCTATTCAATCGCTCCTGCACTCTTACCACGACACAATCACACACCGCGACTCTAACTCCTTCTCGATCGTTCTCAACAACGTTCCGACGTGCCACGAGTAATCTACCGACCACAATCAATAACACGAAATTTCCGATACATAAATATAACCAACCTTCGCTATAAGTGATTAACTTCTCGGTTTTCTGCGTCCTCGTAGGTAGTATTGCTCCAGGTGTGCTCTCGTCGCTGGTCCAAAATCGAGTGGCCGAGTGGCGCGCCGCGAACCTTCGTGTCGCGAAGGGCCTGTCCGCATACCGCTAATTGACGTGTCATAGACAAACGTCAATTAGTCATATAATGCGCACGACTTTCGAGCCGCGATTCAGTCAGTCCTCGATACACACTCACACACATTTACAATCATTTACGATTACATACGGCCGCAACAATGATGCCGGTGTAGAGTAGGCTTCCTTCGCCCCTCCTTGCACGCTATACTATACGCTCAGGTCGCACGTGGACCTCTACCGGCACCCAATCACACCTTTCACACACGCATCACACAGGTGTGCGATACCGTGCGCTAGCCACTAGAACAGGCCGCGCGTGCGCGCGCATTCGCTGGCTCCAACTGCTGCTCGCAGCGAGGCTTCCCCCTCCCCGCTCCGACGACTCTCTCGGTGCTGCATGCGCTGGGTATTGCCGGGCGGCTATGGCTCTGGCCGCGATTCTGTCCTTCTCTCGTTACCTCTACAAACAACAAAGAAGGAATTATTTTCCCGTTGTTGTTACGACGTAAGTAACGAGAGCGAGGCGAGGAGTCAGGGCTTGGCCTGACGAGCGAATCTCGTCACAAACTTTTATGTATTAACAAATAAATATGACAAAATGGCTGCGTCTGAAAAATACAAATACTTTCGTGGAAACTATAAAAGAAATTATTAAGAAAAGCACTCCAAAGTACAAAATCAATCATAACCGTAAAAAAAATAAAAAATCCCGCAGCTTGGTGGAACAGTGAGCGCGACAGACTCAAAAGATTAAGAAAGGCTACTTATAACTTATGAAAAATGGTTAACTTATAAAAAATGGAAGTTTTCCAAAAAAAAATGGAAGATCTCATAGAATATAAGAGAACTTGTGCTCTTGCCACCAGAACATTTAAGAGAACCAAAAAAGATTATTTTAAACAGTTTGCAGATGCTTCCGGAACGGTAGTAAATATGTATGGGATAAGTGCCGAATCCATAAAAATAAGTGGATTAAAATCAATCCTAATCACTGGTGGCAAAATTTGCAAACCACACACATCTACAAAGCTCTAAACAAAATATGCCCTCCCTGGGTTAGTACTGACCCCTCCTACACACCTGCCTGTCCTGAAAACGAGTTTTTTGATAACCCATTTGATTTTTATGATTAAAAACAATAACTCCTCTCCCGGGATAGACGGTTTAAATTACGAGATTATAAAAAAACTACCAATAAAGCATCGACTACTGCTTCTCGACATATATAATCTAATGTTTTTTTCCGGCAGCTATCCAGAAAGCTGGAATAGCAGCTTTGTCCATTTTATTAATAAATCAAATAATAGGTGTTTGCCCCATAGCTCTAACTTCTTGCCTATGTAAATTGTTTGAAACTATGATTAAAAATCGGCTAGCATGGTGGTGTGAGCACCATGATATTCTACCAAATAATCAAACCGGTTTTAGGGCAGGCAAATCTACAATTAATAACCTTATGAATCTATCCATACATATAAATAAACCATTCATCAGAAAGTACGGTCTTCTAGCAGCTTTCTTGGATGTGTCTGGTGCCTTTGACAATGTCAACTGCAATCTTCTCCTAAAAAAACTTGCCGATATCGGTTGCTCTGAAAAGCTAATTAAGTTTGTCAAATTCATAATAAAAGGTAGATCTATACAGACCACTTAAAAACTGAATTTCGTACAACCGATAAAGGTGTACGACAGGGAGGAGTTCTCAGTCCCCTCTTATACTTAATTTATGTATCTAATATAATCGATAACCTCCCCAAAAGTATACACGTATCACATTTCTCCAATGACCTGATAATCTATTCGTAGCTATCTCCGCTCAAGAAAAAAATAAACACCGTTAAAAGAGCGATAAATATAGTGAACCAAAACCTAAAAAATATAGGATTGGAGCTCGCCCCCCAGAAAACCGTTTTAATCTACTTTAACGAACATAATATTAAGCCAGGCGAGATCACAATAAACGTCGATGGCCACGAGGTCAGAACAAGCGAATCTACTCGATTGCTTGGAGTTATATTTGACTACAAACTGAACTTCAAAGAACACATAAATTTCGTAGATAGAGCATGCAGAAAAGCGTTAAACATTATCAAATATCATTGCGGCACCTGGTGGGGTTCCGACACTCAAACATTGTTAACATTCTATAAGAGCTTTGTTCGCTCCATCACCGATTACGGCTGTTTTATATATTTTCCTAGTCAAATTGACCAGAGAGATAAAATCGAAAAAATCCAGTACGACGCGATTAGAAAAGCTCTGGAGCTCCGCATAAGCACCCCCACGAATATACTTCTAGCCGAATCTAAGCTCCCACTGCTTGAAGAACGAGCGAAATGTCTGTGCAAATGTTTTATCAATAAAACACTCAGTAACAAAAAATCCCTCACAAAAGAAATAATCCTAAAATATTACTATATGTCAATACAAAATAAAAGCCATTTATGAAAAATAAACCTGACAAATCGGAGCATTAATATAGTTAATGAAACTCAAAATGAAGAACTATGCTATGACATTTTCTCGTATGACTTCAAAACAATTCACTCAAGCCTACCTGTTAATTTAGAGCTAGGAAAACAAAAAAAACCATTATCCAAACACTGTTCTATAGGATCTCCTTGTCTCTCACAATACTTACTCCATATTCACCAATTTTACCGGCACTGCAAGCCTTTGCACAGACTTTGAGATCAGTGTAAAACAAGCATTAAGCAACACAGCATCAATTTTTACAGCCGAGTGCTCAGCCATTTCAAACGCCCTAGATATTGCTCTGCAAAACCCCGGACACTCCTTTATAATATTCCTCGACTCTTTCAGTGCTCTCTGCAGTCTAAATTCGACTAAACTCACTGCTGGGATCAACCCGCAAGTGCTGGAGGTCAAGAAAAAGCATAATGAATTCATTATTAAGAACCCAGAAAACGCTATTAGATACTACTGGATTTCAGCATACGCAGGTATTTTGGGAAATGAAATGGCTGACCATCTCGCTAAGGAGGCCTCTGAATTGAATAATGAATCACCTGTTTTAATACCTTTCACCGACTTCTATGGATCCCATAAAACGGAATGCAAATCCAAAACTAATCACCACGTTAAAACAGAAGGCCTAAGCAAACGGAAATCATTCTTTCTTAAGTTCTACCAAGAACGTAGCAAATTTTGGTTCTTTAATAAGAATTTAAGCAGACAGACCATAGTCACCATTAACAGATGTCGATCCAATAATTGCAATTTAGCGACCTCTTTGTATCTGAGGCGAACACAAAGAAAACTTAAATCACGTCGTCTGGCAATGTAACTTGTACAACGCACAAAGGCGAAAACTTATTGTAAATCTTACTAAACGCGGTCACTTTCTCCCGCCGTCAATCGAAATGCTAGTTGGCAAACCCGATATTGCCGATTGCAAACACGTATGTACCTTCTTCGAAGAATGTAATTTATGTATATAATACATTTGTAAACTCTATGTAGCTATATAAGCTTTATACGCAAAGCTTAAAATGCATTAATAATAAAAAAAAAAAAAATAATTTGGTGGTAACCACCCCTAGCACTACACAGTGCCCAAGCCTACCCAAGGTTAAATCTAACCTTGCGAGACCGTTGAAGCAAAGAAGGCCAAGAAAAAGAAGAAAAAAGAGAATGTCAAAAGTGGTACCTGTATTTTAATCTAAAAAGGCACCAGGAACAAGAGACAGCCACGGGCAAGATCATCCCGGCAGGATGCCCTTATTGTAACGGCTGAAAAAGAGAAGTCTTACGCCGACATCTTAAAAAAGATGAAGGCGGACTCTGCACCCACCATGCTCGGCAATAGCGCCAACAGAGTAAACGAGAAGACGACCTGAGACCCACTCTTGGAACTCCAAGACACGGTGAAAGGGAAGAGAGAAAATCTTTGAAAAGCTGCCGAAGAGGTGATAGAGGATGGTACCGAGATAAGGACCCTATAAAACGTAGGCATCTTTGAAATAAAGGATCATTACGGTACCCATCGACTTGGATCATCGTATACGATGGAGGACTACGGCCCCAGTTATCCAAAGGAGAGACAGTGGTAGGTTTCGCTGAAGACAGAGCAGTGGCCGTAGTAGCGAAAAACCTAGATGAGATAATAGAAACAGCGGTAATACACGAATGGCTGATAGAGGTAGGTCTGGAATTCGCCAGCCATAAAACCTAAGTTCTTCTTATTTCTAGTAGGAAGAAGATGGAGAAAATAAAAATAACGGTGGATGAGCACGAGATGGTTTCTCAACCGACCATTAAGTACCTAGGCATCACCATAGATGCAAAAGTTATAGTCAAACAGCATCTTGCAATAAAGCAGCAAAGGTTGGTACTGCTCTATTTCAATTGATGTCAAATATAGGAGGTCCAACCCAAAGTAGACGTTTACTCTTGGCCAGCGTAATCACAGCGATTATGCTGTACGGGGCTCCAATATTTATCACTGGTATATAGAAGTAGTGCATTAAGGGTGTTCTGTAGGTTCACAGAAAACCCCCTGAATTTTTTCAGATTATTTTTATCAATATTCTTTTAGCTACAGAGTCAAAGTTGGCCGGAAAAGCACTTTTTGCATTTGTTTGCTAAAACATATACTTTTCTGTATAATATTCTGAATATTCTGAATTTTGCATGAAAAATATTTTTATGTCATATATAAATAATTAACTGACCTACCTGCATTGGAAATCTAAGAATGTGGGTATTTGAATTTCCTGTAGAACTATCAGAATGGCCCTCGACCATTTTATAACCTAAATAAATGCATCAAATTGCATTGTAAAAAATTACAATTGAATTTTATAAAAATTCTAAGAAAAAAAGTATTCTAAATATTTTTTATGATTTTGCTTGCTGGGCGAGCTAAATATCGATCTATATCGGACAAATTGGCAGTTAATTTTGACAGAAATTCGATATTTTAATCGCTTTTTAGCTCAGCCAGGAAGTAAATTCAGAAAACGTACTAAAGATACTTTTTCCCTTAAACTGTTCCATAGAATTTTACTCTATTTTTTTCAAGGCTATACATCCTATTCTTTGAGACTTCAAAAATTTGATGCATTTATTTAAGTAATAAAACGGTCGAGAACCATTATTGAAGTTATACAGTTACTTTCGAACTACAAAAAGCTATCTAATTGAAATTTTTGGTAGCTGAAGTCCGGATCAAACTTTCAAATATCTATATTCTAAGTTGCATTGCAGGTAGGTGAGTTAAAGCATGTAAATATAGCATTAAAAATATTTTTTATGCAAAACTCAGCAAATGTTACAAAAAAAAAATCTATGCGTTTTTAGCAAAAAATTCTTCCTTGAGGAGTTACAAATTAATTAAATCGATTTTTAAGAACGATTGTGAAAGACAAGATCTTAATCTAACTAATTTATATTGCTTTATTCTACTCAATTTGCAGGTACAATAATCGACAATTACTTTGTCTGTTGTTACGTCCTAGGCTATGATGCTGTCGTCGGTTGCAACATTTTTTATGGTTAGTTTATTATGATTCGCGTCTTCAGAATATAAACTCGATTTAAAAGCTCCGAATAGTCGACAGCACGCGTTAGTCCTATAGCCTTTCTTCTAAGAGGGAGAGAGAGAGTGAGAGAGAAAAGCATGATGACTATAGATCAGGAGTGTCAACGAGATAGGGCCGGAGAGCAAAACTGCACTGAAAACTTTTTCTGCCGCATGGCGGCGCTGACATCAGTAAGATCCGTAACGTCATTCTCGCGCATGCGCAAACGCATCACAAACATTACAAATTTTACGGTATATATATATATATATACCGTAAATATATGCCAACATGGCATTGGGAAATATGCCAACATGGCGTTGGGAGGCAACGAGCCTCCCGACCTCGGAGGAGAAGTTATTTATAAATGCCACCCGAATAAAAAAGTAAAAGCTGTCGTGTGCATAATATGTGAAAGTGTTTATCATAGAAGTGATTTTAATAAACTAAAAAACACCATTGCAATCAGTGATACGTTCGTAATTTCAAAATCAAGTGATGTGGAGCTTAATGACTCGGCTAAAATTATTATAGCACAAATAAAATTAAGACAAAGAGAATCGATAAGAGAGGAATATTTAAACGACATAATTAATAAAACCAACAATGTAGATCTAAACGTGTCAAGTGAACAACCTGAACTGGAAACACTAAAAATTGAGAATAATCTATTGAAACAGCTGGTTACAGAAATGAAAGATAAAAACCAATTACTAAACAGTGCATTAAATAAAAAGCAAGAAGATATACCTAAAATACTAAGCTACTCACAAGTAACCAGTAAGGAAATTAACAAGGAGGTTATAAAACAGAAGAGAATACCTAAACTAATTATAAAAAAGAAGGATACCGACGATAGAAATAATCTAACATACTTAGTCTCTCACTATCTAAACAAAAAGAAATCAGTACAAACAAAGAAAGTAATTTTCAAAAATGACAATGAAATAATAATCGACTGTATGAATGAAAATAGTGCCATAGATGCAGACAAATTTTTGAAAGAAAAGCTATCATCAGTTTGTGAAATAAAGAAGGAAGAGATAAAAAAACCAAGACTAATAGTCGTAGGAGTGGATAATTTTGAGAAGATGAGACTGAATGATATGGAAGCTGACATCAATGAAAGAAATTTTAAAGATTTGAAAACCAGCTGCACCGCAATTCACCATTTCGAGAATAAGAAAACAAAACAGCTTAGCATCATAATAGAAGTCTCCTCAGAAATCTACAAAAGAATAAAAGATAACAAAAACAGAGTTTTCATTGGGTATCAAAACTGTAGAGTTTATGATGACATCAACATAAGGCCTTGTTACAACTGTGGAAGGTTTGGTCACAGTGGACATAAATGTCTTAAAGATAAAGTGTGCTTAAAATGCGCGGGTTCACACAATTCAATAAACTGTGTGAAAACGACGGATGTAAAATGTGTAAACTGCATCTTTCATAATAATAGGTACAAAACTCAATATGATATTCAACACGTGGCAAACGATAGCCAGTCGTGTCAAGTGCTTAAGAACAATATAAGAAAATACGTGGAGACAACTGATTACCCAGTGAATCCTACAATAACAAGATATATTGGCAACATAGACATCTCGTCCAACAGAACTCAGTCGGTAACAAGGATTGGATTGGTTTCGTCACTACTATCGTCACCTTCTACCAGTCAGCATAATCTGAGAAGATAACACACACATGGAAAACAACATTGAAGAAATAGAAAGTATACAAAATGAAAATGTCAAAAAAGAAACTGTATTTAGAAATATCAAGGCTTTCAATAATTATCTAAAAACTAACCAAGAAAATATTCTCTATGTCAATATAAGAAGTTTAAATAAAAACTTTGATAAACTACAGATTTTTATAGAAAGGCTTGAGATTAAACCACTAATGATAGTTTGCGTAGAAACTTGGAATCTAGACTATCATAATTATTTTCTATTAACAGGGTATAAAATGTATTATAATAATAGTAGAATAAACAGGTCGGATGGGGTAATGGTGTATATTGATGAAAGCCTAACGGAGAGTACTGAAATCGTACGAATAGGAAAACTCAGAGTTGTAAATACATGTTTCAAATTAGATAAGGAAAAGAAAATAGAAATATCAAGCTTATATAGATCTCATGACATTTCAAAAATTGATTTCATTAGTAACATTAAGGAATACCTAAAAAAGAAACAAAATTCCAAAAATCACCTAGTTATTGGAGACTTTAATATAGATATACTAAAACTAGACAATATTAGTCAGGAATATTTGTATAACTTCTTAGAAAAAGGATATGTGCCAGATTTCCAAACAATAACTAGACCAGCAACATCTGATAATACAGGTTCATGCATTGACAATATCTTTATTACAACTAACTCAATCGAAACTAACACTTGTAAAATAGAAAATATGATCACAGATCACTATTCGTTGTTAATAACGGTTAAAAAAATTAAAATCAGTAATTGGCACGAAAAAATAGAAAGCATAGATTATAGGAAATTAGACAAAATTGCAAACAAAGAAAATTGGAATGAGATATTATCAATGAATGATCCTAACCAAGCTGTTAATTCACTAATTGGCAAAATTAAAAACTGTACTGCCCAAGCAATAACTACTAAAAATAAAAATAAGAAACTAGGAAAAAATAAGGCTAGGCATAGTTGGATAACAGGTGCAATAATAAACTCTTGTAATAGAAAAGAACAATTATATTAAACTTAGCAACTAGACCCAAAGAATGAGACTCTAAAGAAAGAGTATAAAAATTATGAGAAGATATTAAATAAAGTCGTCAAAGACGCCAAGCTAAAAAACGACTGTGCCGAGGTTGAGAAAAGCTGCTCTAATCCAAGAGATCTTTGGAGAGTTATAAATAAAAAACTAGGAATAAGCACAAAAAAAATTCACCAATTACAAAAATTATTGATCCAAATAATCAACACGGGAAAAAAACTCAAAATCCTAAAGAGATAGCTAATTTTATGAATACACACTACAGCAACATCGGCTCAGAACTAAGAAAAAAAATCAAACAACCAATTAACGAATCAATAACTACCTAAACAAATCCCGATTTCGATCTTCCTGTTTCCTACAAACTATTCTGAAATAGCTAAAAATCATTAAAGATATGCCACTGAAGAGCGGCGGGGTCGATAACATAAATACTAAAACAATAAAAAGTTTGTCTAGACACATAATAGATATACTTGTTCATATATGTAACCTATCGATCGAAAAAGCCATTTGGCCAGAAGCTTTGAAAAGTGCAGTCATTATCCCAATTTACAAATCAAAAGACAAAAATTATGTAGAAAATTACAGGCCAATATCACTAATATCAAATATTGCTAAAATCCTGGAAAAATTAATATATAACAGACTAAATAATTTTATCAGTAGTTGTAACATCATCTCAAAAAATCAGTATGGTTTTGTTAAGAATAGGGGTACAAAAGACGCATTACAACACATATCGAACATTATATATAACTGCCTAGATCAAAGCAAACTAATAGCGGCTGCTTTCCTAGATTTGGCCAAAGCTTTCGACACGGTTAACCACAGAATTTTACTGCAAAAATTAGAAAGATATGGTATACGAGACAAGGCATTAGACCTAATAACTAGTTACTTAAGTAATAGAGAACACAGAGTTAAAATACAAAATATTGTTAGCGATAAAGAAACTGTAAGTACGGGAGTGCCACAGGGCACAATACTGGGCCCTCTACTATTCATAATCTATGTTAACGACATGCTTAAGGATAATGTAATATCATATGCGGATGATACTACGATAATAACATCGGCTGACTCCTGGACCGACGTTGAAGTAAAAATGAATGAAGATCTAAACTGTATTTCAAGCTGGTTAGCCTTGAACAGGCTATCACTAAACATAAGCAAAACTGTATTTATAACTTTTGGAAATTATAGTAACAGTATTCCATATAGTATAGATATAAAAATAAGTCAGGAAAAAATAAACAGAGTGAGCAACTGTAAGTATCTAGGATTAATTTTCGATAGCCATATGAAATGGGACGAGCATATAAAGTATATTGTTAGCAAAACCAAATATTTAACCTTTGTGTTTTGATTATAAATTATCAAAACTAATGAATCTAGCGACTTTACGATTAATTTATTACGCGCTATTCAACAGCGTTATAAGCTACGGAATTATAGCCTGGGGAGGGGCTTACTCCAATGCTCTACTACTGTTAAAGAACCTACAGAAAAAACTGTTAAAAATCATTAATAAAAATAATTTTGTAACTCAAGGAAACCCACTTCATCTTGAGAAATTGTACGAACTAGAATCACTATATTTCCATTACGAGGCTTTAAAATCAAAACATTTAGTATTAGAAAGCAAAACAAGAAAAAAACTTATACAAATTCCCATCAGAGAGAAAACAGTAAGCAGGAAAAACAGCTACATCATAGCGATAGAATTATTCAATAAACTTCCAAATGAATTAAAAAATTTAACTACGAAAAGTAAGAAAAAGAAATTAAAAGAGTGGATTAGATCAAATATATGGATAAAAAGAAAAGATATTAAAAGAGTGGAATTACAGAAATAAATAAAACGATATCACTGTAACATTAATAATAAGATATTTTCAATGTGCAATGATAAGACTGCGGTTACTAATCTTAAAAGATTAGTTATATAGTTTTAAGATTTAGATGTAAGATAGCAATCAGTCTCGCAAACAGATAACTGTGTTTATCTCTGCGGGTATGTAAGTTGCATTGCTAAAATGTAATTTATGTAACTTTACTGATAAATAAATAAATAAATAAATATGTAAAAAACGAAATCAGAATACTCGCAGCTTTTAGCCGATACTTAATTGTTAAAGGAAGAAAAGAACATTATAGTCTTTGACTGTGATATGTCGGAATCTCAGTGTATTGAGGACCTTGCGGACATGTTGGAATTTCACAAGTAGGTTAGATCTCCTTGCTTTTGGTAGATTCTTTTTCTTTATTGTTATTATTCTTCTTATCTCCTCTACCCCTCTTTTATTGCCCTAAATGTAATAGTAGTTGTGTGACTGAATTCTAGACATCCCGGAGTAAATATCATCCGTATAAGTTGTATATCGCGTATTCATGTATAATAGTATCTATGAGTAACATAATTAGTCTACAAAGCATAATGTCCTCAGTTAACCCCGTTGTTGCGGTTCCGAATGCTAGAAAACTGGATAACACTCTATTCCATGTATTTGTTGCCATTTTTTCGATAACTCGTTCGTCAAACATATTTGTTATTGCAATTCCTTTCTGGTTTATATTTTTACCTCCTCGTCATAGACTTTCTTTAAAAATCGTTCATCTAGGACATTTATCTAGAATACGTGTGCGCCATCATAGTCTACGCATTGTTCATTCGAAAAAGTGCAACGTACATCTGTTTTTAGTATGATCTTGCTTGGATGTAAATGTATTGGGCTTCAAGTAATCAAGAAGTAACATTTCGAGCCAGTCTACGGCATTTGCATGGTCCCATCGACCATTTAGGTCGGAGTACGAACCCCCTGTGCACTTCCCGCGAAGGCCACGTGCTTGTAATCAGTACTATTTCCGCGAAGTCCTAACATTCTAGTCTTCCCGATTTGACAATAGCTGGTTTGTTGTATTACATCACATTCTCGCGAAGATAAATCTTTCTAGTATATAGCTAATTTCACATGCTATTACTCTTGATGCATGTGAATGCATTCCGCAGTGTGTAATACCGCGCGTTACTTTTACCGAGAATTTATATACATATGCTGATGAATATTCATTCACTTGCGATAATTGAGCGTAAGTTCGCGTAACATTGACCGTTGGTCTTTTCATATCGCAATCTCCGATGTTTAATAGGGATATTATAACTATAATAGTGGTGTGACGATGTAAATCGTGAATCCCTGTTGTTAGTGTGAGATTTATATTTATAGGCCGTCTCCATGTGACTCCTGAGCATACAAGTATATTGCTACTGTATCTCGGCGTTGTGTATAGTAGAAGGTGTATAGTTGGTTTCTACTTTCAGCTGCTAATAGATTTGGGGACACTTCTCTCATAAGCCAATTCTCGAACGTTCCCTTCGCAATATTTCAAATTCGAATTTTCTCCTTTCCAGAGTTGCGTATTCCTTTCTCCAAAGATTATTTTTATTCTTACTTCGGGGATCGGGATGTTGCATGAACTCGCACGCTACCTTATTTATTTTATATATCGGTAGACAATCTTTGCTGGGTGTCGGGATTCAATTGACGCAAGGATCCGTATGTTGATCCAATGGCTTCCCGAAAAGCACCATTATTTTGATACCTAATGAATGTTATGCATACTATTTGGTTATCGGTTGGACTATAGTATGCAGGAACAGTACCTTGTTTGGATTCTTGTCTCATTTTTAATCCATAACTCATTATTTGTTTCAAGACTGCGTCTTCTGCTGCAATTTCTATTTTTCTTCCCTTCATTGTTTCTGGTGTTTGTCCTCTGGATAATTAATTGTCCCACCTCGATTTATATTATGCCCCTAAAGGATGATTTTGCCCTTTTTACTTATACCTCGTGTGTGTACTTTATTTTGTTAATGGTTTAATATTTTCTAAAAATCGAGACCTATTTTTAGATTTCCTCAGGCTCTATGTACGAGACTGAATCTATTTGCATTTACAGTTTTAATTTTCTTATTTTTCATGCGGATTTTAATATTTCGTTGATTGTGAAAAAAGTCTATTACGATAACAAGAAAAAGTGGCGAGAAAAGTGGTCCTGTAGCTGATATGAGTGGTTGTATCGTATAGCTATTGGTTGGTGATGAAACAGACTGAATTAGGCATTGCACGTGTTTTTTTCGTTCTACTGGTAATGTTCTTCCAGAATGCATTTCCAATTAAAACCCACTCTGATCTGAATTATATGCATTCTCAATCCCAATTGATGGTATGCAAGATTTCACGTCAGCAACAAACACTTCAGCTTTTGTTTGAAGTTCTGAAGTATTTATAATGTTTGTCGAGTAATGAAATTATTTATTTTTCTAGGCAACATTCTGTAAACCTTTTTAAATTTAATCAACTAATTTTTAGAAGCTTTAAATCTGATATCTTTAGTTCCACTTTCTTTTTGAGCTTGTAACATCCATCTACGTACAGCGCGATCATGAATTATTAACCCAATTTCAACTGCAGCTTTAAAATGATCTATTGTAAATTGACAGATTCTTGAAATTTTCTCTCTATACATACCACCATTAATTGTGTGAGCCCAGCGTCTAAACTGACTTTATGAAGAGACGTTCCTGAAATTTTTTTGCACTGTTTCAATTTTTAAGTGTCCTTTTTTTCCGATTTTCCAATATTCTACGGCTTTTTGTTTGTAATCAAAATCAACTTCTTCAGTATTTTTCATATACTGATTTGTCAGTGCAAAGTTAGGATCAGGAAAATGATGTTGAACTTCATCCTCAACAATTTTAACATCACAATCCTTATACTCCCCTTCAAATCCAACGAGTCTTCATCATTCACATCAACTTCATTAAAGTCATTTGTTGCATCGATTAATATTTGTTTCAATTTTTCGGACAACTCAATTTCTTTATAATTTGTACTGCCATTTGTTATTTGTAAAGTTTGAAAATATGCTAATAATAAAGTCACTACACTTAAGGGATTAATCTTCATTTTTAAATCTGACAATAAAATAAAATCATTAAATAATAAAAATTCATTAGCATAAATGATTAAAAGGTTTAGAAATATAAATTATAAAATACTCACGTAATTACCAACAAATTAGAAGATTAACTTAAAAATATCTGTAGAAATTATTTCATATAGATTTATTTGAGAAAACTGATGATAAAAGATTGAATGTTTTCAGTAGTCAGTATTGAATGAAAATGATTGTTTCATTTCTCTGCAACATTATTCGATAAAGATAAATTGAGTGATTTTTTTTATAAGCCTGCGACGTACCGTCGGGTGCGTTCAGCGGCAGTGTCTAAGTCTATCGGGATGTTTCGCCTCCGATGCAGCTCGGGCTGCATCAGAGGGAAACACACGTGCCGTAAATTTCAGTCGCTCGACACCTGTTAACCTCACCTGTTAAGAGCCCGTAGCGAGGGTAGCTCTCCGGTCGAGGCCCGTGGCGATACGCGTCGCACACCTGCTGCCGTCTGCCGCCGTTCGCGCCAGACGGTAGCAGGTGTGCGCTCCGTGCTGACGGTCACGATTGACCTGCCGGAGAAGTCCACCAGAAGCCGTAGCGACGGCTCCTGGAGGAAACGATTTCGATGTGCGAGTAAGAATCATGAGGCACGAGTAACGCGTGGGCACACTTACCGCGCATCGACGCCATGAAGCGTGAGAGTGACTAGGGAATAGGGAGCGCGTGGGTAGATAACGCGCGTGAAGGTATGGTGGCAAACGATAACGCGAGAACCGACGCCGCGAGAGAGGGAATCGCGCGCGCGAAAGCCGGGGAGAGAGAGAGCACCGCCGACACTCTCCGCCGCGTGTGCGTTGTGGTTGGTTTCCGCTACTCGAACACAAGGTTCGAGTACGGGCGGTAAGTGGCGCGCGCGTATCGACAGCGTCTGCCACGCTCCTGCTATTTGTATCTCGCGCCGCGGAACCTGGTGAGACTTATAGTACTTATAAGCAGTCTTGACTCCGTGGGTGGTCCGCGAAAGACGCCGACTATAGGGGGCGCGCCGGTTATGATTTCCAGGACACTTCGTTCTCACGTCCTCCGCGGCCATTCCAGTAAGCACCGCCACCTTTGTCAGTCCCAAGAACACCCTTACGTTACCACCGCCACTTTTACAGAGTCCTTGTCATAGAAGGTTAGTCGAGCGGAGAGTGGTCAGAAGGATCATCTAGGAGAGTCAACGCAGCTAATCCCAATTTCCTTGTCATCTTGCCATAGGCTTGCAAAGTAAGTGCTGCGTCGCGTTATAGTGAATTCGCGCCGGTTTATGTTCACGTAGTAACGGTTCTCGCGGATGTGTGCCTCGCACAGTTGATTTCCTCCAAGAAGGAGGATTCGGAAGAAGCGTTGTGCCGCTGTTGACTAAGTCCAGCATTTTACGGAAACGTGCGAGGTAATTGCAGGGTTGCCTTCTTCTTGATCTCGTGCCGATTTATATTCATGTGGTAACGGGTCTCGCGGATGTGTATCTCGCACATTTGATTTCCTTCAAGAAGGAGAACTTGAGAGAGACGGTGTACTGCTGTTGACTGAGTCCAGCATTTCAGTGTCCTTCCTTGCGACTAGCAACAACTGTGACCTGAAGTACAGTGGGAACGATAGGTGGTGCCGTCGTTGATCATATATTGATCCGACAATATTCTAAACCCGATGTATGCCTGCCGTGTGAACTAAGATTCCCACAATCTTATTCGTAGTTGCGCTGCCATTGACTGGGTGTCAGTCTGGCTTGTCCTTTCCCTCTTTTCAGGTGTTAGGTTGGGAGCAGCTACAGTCTACGCCGAGATCGGGTCGCGTATATGTTATTTCGTGGTTTTCAGGTTTGCGTCGCGTCGAGCTACATACGACGTTCGAAGGAGAAGTAGTACTAGTACCAGTAACCGACGCCGCCGCCATCTTGGATGACGCCGTCGCCATGTTTCACATCGCGTCGTGTACTATGGATGAATAAATACAAACGGTATTTCAAGCGGGCTGCGAATTTACAATTATTCCGTTCGAGTACTGGAATTGAACCGCGAGTGGTAATTATTCGTCGATAACGCAACTCGGATAGTTGCTACGATCCTAACGCACGAATCGACCAAGTTGACTCTGAGCAGCGAGCGACGCGTTGATTACAGAAAAAGAAAGGGAATTTATTGTAGCTGATTCCGTTAGTGGATCAGCCGGGGGTAATAGAATATATTATTACGATTATTTGTACAGTATAAAGTTTTTGAGTATTGATTTCACCTAGCCACGCCAGGCTTGTTCCAATTCCTACGTTCCTGTCCCTCTTTCGAAATCGTTAGGAGTCCGAATACAGTTCATCGAGTAATCTATAGTATAGTGATCGCTTGCTCGGTTGGTTAGCCATCCTTTAACAAGTGCAACGTCACAAGCCTCAAGCGAGATTATCGAATTTACAATAAGATATCTTCCTTGGACCATGCATAAACAAGATAATATACAAAGATAAAGTCTGGCTTTGATAAGTAAACATAATATTGATATTTTAAATTTGTAAACTGTTATATTTTAAGTGAAATCAAAATAAGTATGCTTTTATCTATAAACAATAATAATAACAGTGAAAAAATTATAATAATAAAAATATTGATAGTGATAATAATAATAATGAAAACAAATAGCTATGTTAATGATTATAAAAAGTAACTGTAACATAATATGAGAAAATATTATATTTTAATAACTCTTTGAGTGTAAGTATTAAAAAAACTAAACAAACATTGCGAGTAACTTTTATCACGCTTTTAACACTAACACATTTAAAAAACGCATAATATGATTGCTTTTTATGTAATTTACACTCCGATTATGCATGTAACGAATCTCAGGGTCAATTATTTTAACGGGTAGTTTACTATATTTGGAATGGTAATATAGAACCAACGAATGGTAAACGAAAAACGTCGATTGTATATTCGATAAAGTAAACGAAAATGATTTATTTTATTTTTTTTAAGCTCATATATTGATTTTTATAGAAAAAAAGCCTACAAAATCTAGTTTTTTAAAAATATAAATTTAGGGTCAACCCCTTGGGTAATAAATATGTCTAATATATCTAGTTTATTATAACTACTATTTTACATTCGGTTTCACCAAAAAATATTAATTAGAAACCAAGATATGATGAAAAAACGATTTTTGGACTAATATTCAACTATATGTTTTGTACATAAAAAATTTTATTCAGATTTTATTTAAATATACCAATTTATGATTAATTAAATAATATATAGCTAGTGTATACTTTCCCGCTGAGTCAAATCAAAACTCCGAAGCCTTCGAGACCATTAAGTTCTTGTACCAATGAACCCAGCAGTTTGCATGTACCATATACATACTACCCATAAGTTGTTTAATTAAGTTCATTGTTTCATAATTTAAATATCAATGCCGGTAAAAACTTGCGATATAAACTTTTAATATAAATCGATACTGCAAAAAATCTCAATTATAAGTATTTGTTGAGAATAATTTAATATACACAGCGCGAATAGGTAATAAGATAGCAGTTATATGCTTTTTTGAATGTATAAAAAACTTATATATATAAAAAAACGAGCGTTGGATTTGAACTGGTGCAATCCAAAAGGTAGCGTAGTGCCTTAGCCAACATAGCCACCAACATCATTACTGGAAAAAGATCGAAAGTTACATATGATCATCCTGTAGAGATTTGAATTGTGATTATGATTGAGCTTAAGTTGGAGCTACAGTTATTTGTATTTAATAAGAATATCGTGATTGTCGCAAAATTATCCGAGTCGTAGAATCGTATAAGTAAATGTATGAGTTTAGGTCATTAAGCAACGCGGACGCTATTAAATGTATGTATTATTGGTAGTCAGAATGGAATGTAGTATTTGCCAGTAATTAGTTTTATTAATTTGAGTTTGAAAAAAATCCTAGAGCTGGATATCAAAAAGTATCAAAAAGTAGCGCAGCGCCTTCGCCACCACAACCATGGACAGCACTATTTTGAAAAGATTAAATGTTGCATATGATCATCGCCCGCTTGTGGGGACTTTGGTGGTGCTAGGGTTTATAGTTAAGTTTAAAAGATTGTATTTTTAATTAATCAATATTTAATAAAAATGTCCTGAGTACCGATAATTGGTGCAACTCGTGACGTAGGACGGTAAGAGTAGGGGGGTAGATAAGGTTTAGCTAATATAGTACATTACGATACGTGTGACCTAAGTAGCACTTTTTTGCACGGCGTGAGGTTTTCTAATTACGTCGCGCAGAAGTGTTACTTAGGTCACGAGTATCTTATAGAATTTTTTAGCACAGCCTACCTAAGCCCGCTATCACGCCTATCCGTGTCAGTAGCAGTCCTGTTTTGCACCGTGAAGTTATCACACTCGCTACGCTCGTGCGCTAACTTCACGGTGCAAAAAAGGACTACTCAGGTCACGGATAGGCGTCACCTAAGTGCGGGCTTAGGTCACACTGTGCTATAAAATGTATATTATTAGTATTAACAGTGGAATTTCAAATTTATAATGTTAAATATATCAATGGAATATCCAACCATCCCATTAGATATACATATTTCCTCTGAGTTTATTGTAATAAATTAGTTGCTAGAATAGCAATCTTGAACATATTTTTAAATAGTATTCAATTGTTTTATTGTTAAAAAGAGATAGATATACAATAAAGCATTGGATAATCAAATGCGTTTCTGCTACGCGAGAACACGCGCGAACGCCGTTACAGAAAATGTAGTATATTCACACACATAAACATGGCGTACTGTATCGGTGAGTCGCTCACTCACACAGACGCACATGTTCAGTGGCAGACTGTAGGTGTGTATCATCTAGTACACTGTTTCTGTGGCGGCGCCACGCTGACACAAAGCGAAGGAATTCAATAAGATCACAGCCGTTTAGTGGTGGAGATAGGATAGTCGGTCCACCTCTCTTTCTTACACCGTGACTCTACAAGCTTTGCCTGATGGGATTTTCGTTACGCTATATACTATGTAATATAAAAAACGTTTCAGAAATAATTATTTCAGCCAAACTACTGTATTTTTCCGCCTTTCTTACGTATTTATTATTATTAAAGGATTATTTATATTTCTTCATTAAAAACTGTTGAATGGGAAATTTTTAAATTAAAAACAGTTGAATCGCAAAAGGATAGTCATAATGAAATTGGCCGAAATTTTATGTCGCTAGCTCTCGGACTATGTTTAAATAACTTAAATCATAACTGCTTACTAACTAAACGACCACATTTGAAAATCCTGTTGATTTCAGTTATGGAATTAATGCAAAGCTTATTATGATTTGTGCAGAAACATAGCAATCATAAGATGTAGTCGGTGTAAAAAACCGTTTCAAGCACTTTTTTAAAATACCATTATTGTAAATATTACGTCGAATAAAAAGTTTAATCTTATGATAATACGTTTACTCGAGTCATGACGTTTATAACAGCATAATAATACAAATTCCATTTAAAGTGTTAGTTAAATTATGGATCAATAGATACAGCAATTTAAAATGTATTTTAAGAGTTTTACAAATATTCGAACCCGAAACGATTAAAATCTAAGAAATGATGGAAATAAAGTTTTGGGGAGGGCTGTTCGATCTCTTAAAAAAGGTCTTCTAGTATAAGTCCTAAAATACGTAAACATAATTTGGACAAGTTGATCAAATAAATATTATTTGTAGTTTTTGGGAACAAATATGCATTTGTTATATATACAAAATGTTTGAGAAACACCATGTTTCCAAAACAAGACGTAGGGGTTGCAACTTCGGTAGTTGGTATCCTTTGTGAAACGATCGGTTTCTTGTAAGAAGCATTTGCTGTTTTGTTTCATTCAAAAATATTGATTACAACCCGAGATATTTAGAAGAAACTATTTTCAGGGGTTAACTTTAAGGGTAAACTTCACCCCTTAATATGTTTTGCTGCCGATAAAAACATGCTTGTCTTACAACATATGATGCTCTTCAACATATATTGAAATCATAGAGTAAACACCCGCTCGTATTTTACAATATCTAAAAAAACTTAAAGTCGGATTGACGTTTTCGTTCAGTAGAATGATTCATTAAACACTATAGCCCTCTGGTCTTCGTTTTTCATCAAAAGCCTTATTTAAAACGTAATAATGAGTAGAAAATCAGTGTTCTTAACTCCGATATCACCTTAAATAACTTAAATAACAACTATTTACTATATGCTGGATATGCTGATTACTGCATCCTAATTTTAAAAGAAGATAAAATATAGACGAAACTTTATCCGTTTTCAATAATTATAACAACCACTTACAATTTAAAGGTTATAAAACTTCTCTGGTAGATAATAGTAGTTTTCGTATTTTTTGATACAGGGAGCGTAAATGCGATTTTAAAAAGTTGCAAAGTACGTAAAATCGCACTTTACGCACACTGTATAAAAAATTAATTTTCATTCTCATCATTCTGATCTCCCATCCTTCTTGTAAATTTATTAAAGAACGTACCTACCATCAGAATATTTAAGCCTTAATAATGAGCCTAACAACTATTGTAACTGTATCAAATAGGAAAG
Source organism: Muscidifurax raptorellus (assembly GCA_020010945.3). Taxonomy (NCBI): domain Eukaryota; kingdom Metazoa; phylum Arthropoda; class Insecta; order Hymenoptera; family Pteromalidae; genus Muscidifurax; species Muscidifurax raptorellus. Next base: position 919,891 of record JAHUUD020000013.1, on the reverse strand, counting down.
ACAGAGTCAAACGAAAAAAGTAGACGACGGGACTCGAACTTCCACACACGAGAGCCAGAGGTTGAGACTCTAACCACGAAGCTAACGTCTACAATGCATTGGTAAGCAGTGCATCGTAGTATGACTCGGCGGACTCTCATCGCTGACTCATCTCCTAAGCTCGTGTTGCAGACGTGTGCATCTGTGATACAACAATAATTCTAATAAGAAAAATATAACATGCTTTTCCTTTTATAAATCAGTAATCAAATCACATCAATCAGCATCAAATAATAAACTAAAACGCACAGTGCATCATATTTTATATTTACTTACTATTTACATGCAGTTTACTAATATTTAAGTTTATAACTTATATACTGCAAGGAAATCAATTGTCGCCTCGCTTGACCCTAAACTAAGCTGGATTCAAAATGTATATAGCGCCGGGAGCGAGTCAACATGACAAAAATTGATCACTGGCGTCATTTCGCAGAGTGTTTTGAACTATGCATTTCGATCCCCTCGCGGCTATGAGAATTGTTTTTCTATAGGAAGTGCATGTTCGTTGATTAAACAAAGTATGATGTTAAATAGTTTAATTTTTATAATATTAGTTTATACCTGAATCTATAAATGCTTTTACTGGATATCCATTTACTTTGCAATGAATATATAGCATTACTACCGTCCCAAATGTTTCTGGATTATATTCCATAGCGGCCTCCATATTAGCCTCAATATTTTTTTGTCGAATCTCTTCTGCAATTAGTCGTTGAGCTTCGGTGTCAAACGGGTCTGCATGCATCATTTTTAATCTTTGTGACTGTCTTTCTTCTCTAATTTTTACTTGTTCTTCGAGTATTTTTGCAAACGCACCTGAAATTTTTAAAGAATACTAATCATTTGTATTAGTACGATTAAAATATTTTTTAATAATGTATGATTTACCAAGATCACCCGATAATAATGCATCAGCCAAACGCGGATTATTTTGTTTTAAAAGAGATAATTGGTCAGGGTTAGCTAAGAACATATCTCTTATCATTGCCGGATCATCATCACTTTTAGAAAAAGAACCTAAGGAATTGGCGCCAATATTCTGTGGTTGTGGTTTGTTGGCACATATACCAGGAACTTTAATAGAGCTGAAGTCAAAATTCGGAAAATCTGGAAATGTAATGATTATTTCATTGATAGCAAGTATCTCACTCAATTAAATCCAAGCATAATATATAAGGGGCTACATATTTTGTTTACTATATTTCATTGTGGAAAATGTTATAGAACAACAAAATATATCATAAAAAAATTAATTATCATTCTTAGTTTTCAAAATTTTGTTTAAATTTCAATCATAACTTTTTTAGCTTCTCTTTAATTTTTAATTTCTGTACATGTTTGGCGATGTATATTTACAGATAATTTTGTAATACTTAGATTCTGTTTCATCAATTAATTTGCATCAAGAAATTCTTTTTTCGACTATTCTTTAAATTAAAGTTTAAAAAAAGTGATATGGAGAATTTAGTGATCTTCCTGAGGTAGATTTGCATTAACGCAGAAGAAAAGGTAAAAAGTTTTTTTCTTTTACTTCGACGGTCAATGCCGTCCTCTTTCTTTGTTGTGAATTATTTCATATCCTGTTTTCTCGTTTGATTTAAGTTAAGAATGCGAATAAAAAATGCAATTTTCAAATTAAACATTTTCTCTTTACTAAAATGATTGTCTTTGTTATGAAGCATTTAATACATGATTCTGATGTTTTTACTAAGTAAACGTGACTGGTTGCTTTGCGGCAAAAATGGTATTATAAGACTATTATGTAGTATAATCAGTCTTCGGTATAACGTAATAATAATAATAATAATAATAATAATAATAATAATAATAATAATAATAATAATAATAATAATAATAATAATAATAATAACGCAAGGTGTTTTTTAAATTATTAAACTCAAAGAAGCTTTCTAAAGTGAGGCATCTCGCAAAACAATGGTACTTTTTTAGTCAAAAATGATAAAAATAAACAATATAATTCTTCAATAATATTGACCAAATTACTCATTAGAAATATTTTGGGGATCGCTGAATAAGAATCTGATTTCAAATTCAAGTTAGTGGATCCAAGATGGCGAACAGTATTTTTCTTATTGTTTAGTACTAATTTCTACCAAACTTCGTATTTTGGGATTTTTGGGATCGCTGATTACGATTCCGAATTTCATATTCAAGTGATGGGAGATAGGTGGTGAGACTGAATAAATAATAAAACACAACAGAGTCCCGTGGAAAGTCCTTTATTAAAAAAGGTAGCGTTAAACGGTCTAGTGTGTAACGTGTTCTTTCTCGGAGAGGCAGGGACGAACTGGCGAGCGAGCGAGCACCGATGCGCCAAGGGCCCGCGCATGCGCAGAGCCGGGATGAGGGAGAGACTCAAGTGGTCCTATACGATACTCTCAATACTCTCTCTCACTTGAGGATCTCTGCCTAATCCCAGGACTCCTCGTCTTCTTGAATACAATCATTTGGCTCTTCTTCGGAAGAATCTAGACAAACACGAGAAAAATATCAATTATAAATTCATTATGCGTTTTAATAATTTTACATGCAATTGAATAGGTAATGCTTTAGTAAATATGTCCGCGAGTTGACACTGAGATTTAACCCATTCAATTTTAATATCGTTTTTGCTTCGTTCAACCATGTGTCTTAGTCTATTCCCTCCGTTTACTTTACCACATGACATAGCTAAAATGTTATCGCAATACAGGATTATCAGATACAATTCCTTTTCTAACATAATCACTACCAAGTTATGTACTGACATAGCCTCTTGACAGGATTTGCTCATGGCTACATATTGCGCTTGGCAAGTTGACAGAGCAACGCTTTGCTGCGTATGGGTTCTCAAGGCAACCGTATTACCGAACAAACATATGACGTAACCGCAAGTAGTAAAACAGCCTTTACAGTCTGCCAGACTAGCATCAGAATAGACAATCAAGTTATTATCCGTTTGATTAAAAACTAATTCATAGTCTCGAGTTCCAGATAAGTATTTAAACACTCTGGTTACCATGTTATACTCTAGATTGGTGGGATTTACTTGATGCCTGCTCAGCACATTAACAGCATAAGATATGTCCGTTCTGGTGGCATTCGCTAGATACAAAAGTAAATATATTGCTTCTCTATACAGTCTATTTGGGGATTGCTCTTTTGCAGCCTCCGTTTCCTCCCTCTCTTTTCTATCTCGGTTATTTACCTCACATTGCCTCATAATAGGCAATATAATTGCATCATAGGCGTTTTTACAGATCGACAACTTTCAAATCCAAATCTGCTCAACATTTTTTCTATAAATTTTGTTGTATTCAATTTAATAGTTTGATTTTACAAATCTCTTTGAATTTTAATTCCTACGAATTCTTCTGGTCTACCTAGATCTTTGATTTTAAACTCATTGCTCAAGTTAACGTTTAATTGATCTAATAATTTGTTATTTGAACTCGCAATTAAAATATCGTCTACATACAATATTACTATTGTAAAATTTACACCAGAGTGCTTAATAAATAAGCAGGGATCTATATCGTTTACTTTAAAACCCAGTTTAATCATCTTGTTAGTGAATTTATTTAAAAGGCCTTAATTAATGACAACCTTGATACTGGTGCATAAGTTTCTCGTAAATCATACGTGTTTCTATCTTTGAAACCACGAATGACTAATCTACCTTTGTATCTAGCACTACCTTGTTCATCTATTTTTCTTTTGAAGACCCATCTCGAATCTATTATGTTAAGTTTATTGTCAATCATTGAAATCTTTGAACGTTCTATTACTATATACACCTGTTTGTCTTTAAGCGAGTTTAATTCAGATTTAATTGCTTTTAACCAGAGTTCTTTTTCTGGAGAATTAATAGCCTCTTTATAGGTCTGTGGGTCACCTTTTATTTTGGCTTGAAGAGCATGATATTTCCAGACACTGTAATCACGATCCAAATTTAGATTTTTTGTTTCTTCATTTTCGCATAGGAAGAACATAGCTTTAGGAATTTTCCTAGGTCTACCTCTTGTCTTTCCTAATTTAGTCAATTTGGTTTCTACTACAACTTCTTTACTCGCACCAAGTGATTCTGCTTGATCAATGACTAAGCTATCTTGAACCTTTGTCTCAGTCTCTTTATCTGAGTCTACTTTAAATTGATCGCTCTCGATACTTTGGTATGAGAAATCTTTATAAGTTTTGTTCTCTACAAATCTAACATGTTTACAATCGTATAATTTATTTTCCCCTGGTACCAAAATAGTGTATCCTGTGCTCAAGTATGCTACGAGAAAGCCTAACTTAGCTTGAAGTGAAATTTTTTTTTTTTTTTTTTTTTTTTTTATTGAGCATTTTAGACTTACAAGGGAGTCCATTAGCTGATACAAAATAGTGTTACATTAAATACAAGATCGTTAAAATATTATAAAGTTTACAAGTTTTTACACATACGTAGCCGTGGATTTTACAATTGCATTTCGCAGTCTTTCAGAAATGAATGGATTATTTTACATGTTCTTGTAGTCGGTTGCTCTAGTAGAGAAGTGAAAGAGTTCGATAGAAAAATGCATATCTTCATTAGTTTTGCAATGAAACAAATCCTTTGATTGTCATAAAGCGGGCATTGCTAAAAGATGTGGTTTATGTCTTCATGTTCATAGCCACATTGACACTTTGTAGAGTCCGCGAGACCAATCTTAGAGAGTGATGAGGCTAGATTGTAGAGCCCAGATCGACAGCGATTGATTGTGGTAAGAATTTCGCGAGGTAGATTGAGTGTGTTAAACCAAGGTTTAGCTGAATCGTAGTAAAAATGGTTGAAATATTCAATACCTTTGTGATTACTTTGTTCGATGAGGATCTGGGTAGTGTTTTTTTTTAGCAGCGAATTTTGTTAACTCTTTAAGATCAGTAAAGGGGACTGTCAAAGTGCTTGATGTTGATTTCTGGGTAGCAGATTTAGCTAGTAGGTCAGCACATTCATTTCCTCGAATTCCTATGTGTGCTGGTATCCAGAAAATCTGGATGGTGCTATTATTAGTAGTCTTTTTTAAGAATTCAAAGATTTTTTTTTTAATTTCGAGGATGTAAGGGTTACTTTTTACGTTAATTAGGTTTTTTTTTAAAGATTCGATAGCACTTAAGGAATCCGAGAAAATTATGGCGTTAAAAATATTTTCGTTGGGTCTAGTTAACGCGTATTCAACTGCTTGATTGAGAGCGATACATTCCGCAGCGTAAATCGATGCGTTTATGTTAATACTTTTGACGAATTGAACTTATGCATCTGGGACAACGCAAGAAGTACCCACAGAGCTGGCGTTTTCAGTCTTGCTGCCATCGGTGTAAATAGCGTAAGCATTTTATTTTTTGACTAGATCATCGAGTATTTTACTGGGGTTTTCGGACTTTTTAAGCGAATTGCCAAGGTCGGAGTTAGTAGGAATCGTGAGGGTTAGTGTGTCGTAAGGGTAGCTGTAGTCGTTATAGTCCGATCTGGATATAATTTCGTTAAACATGGAGGAGGCAATATTAATGCATTGAAGTAGTCACCTATCACTATATTTTTTGGTAGTTTGCTGTTTGTTCAGATTATTTTTAATATGTGCGAGTGTTTTGTGTACGGGTATATTATTGTTTGAAATGATTTTAAAGATGTAGTTAACACAGAGATATTTGCTACGTTCCTGAATTGTATCTAGTTTTGATTCGGCTAGGAGGATGTTGGTTGGGGTGCTTATCCTGAGATCCAGTGCATATCTTATTGCTGCGTATTGGATTTTTTCAATTTTGGCAATTTGAGTTTGTTGTGTAGGAAAGAATATAAAGCAGTCGTAGTCGAGAGTGGTCCTTACATAACTTTTGTAAAAAGTCAATAGTGTAGATGGATTACAACCCCACCATGTACCTCTTAAGAATTTAATTAGGTTCAAGCATTTTAACGTTTTTTTTCTGTATGTGATCAGTTTGTGGTATAAAAGATAGTTTGTAATCGAGGATAATTCCAAGAAATTTAACCGAATTGTTAGAAGGAATTACCGTATTATTGATTCTAATTTGGGTTTGCCCTGCTTTAATATTTTTTCTGTTAAAGTGAACATAGATTGTTTTGTGAGAAGCTAGGTCTAGGCCAAGGTTGTATAGATTTTTTCGGATTTGGAGGATTGATTCTTCTAGAAGGTTTTTATTTTTTTCGAAAGAGAATTTCTTTATGTATATGGCTATGTCGTCGGCAAATTGGGAAACTATGATGCTTTTTGGGAGATTTTCTGTAATTCGACTAACATAGATATTGCATAGCAGAGGACTTAAAACACCGCCCTGCGGAACACCCTTATAAATCCTTCTGGAATCGTTTTCGGAGTTTTGTGTAGTAATTAGTCTTTCAAAGGTTATAAATTTAATGAATTGAACAATATTGGCGGGGCAGTTGATCAGTGCAAGTTTGTCTAGAAGAATTTCAATAATGACGTTATCAAAGGCTCCGCTTATATCTAAGAAGGCTGCGAGGAGTTCTTTTTTTGAGCTGAATGAATCTTCGATATTTAGCGTTAGATTAGTAAGGTTGTCTATCGTGCTTTGGCCTTTACGAAATCCAGATTGGCTTTTAGGAAGTAGGTTGTTTGTTTCGATCCAATATTCAAGTTTGTTTTTAACCATTGTTTCGAAAATTTTGCACGGACAAGAGGTCAGTGCAATTGGTCTGACACCGGCTCCATCTTATTTACTGATAAAATGTGTAAAAGATTTTTTCCATGAAGGTGGGTAGCAATTTGAAGGGAACATTTCATTGTAAATGTCTAAAAGTACTAATTTGTATTTTATGGGGAGTAGCTTGATGCATTCGTAATTAATTCCATCAAGACCTGGAGATGATTTGGTGTTCTTGCTATCCACTGCAACGTTGAATTCGGCAAAGTTAAATGCTTTGCTAAGGAATTAATTTTCGTTGCAGTTGGGAAGCCAATCTGGATTTGTGCAGACCCACAGTGGGCTAATTTTGTCTAGTGCGGTTTCGATTTGACTTTTTGTTTGGAGGTTCTCAGATCTGTGACAGGGTATAATTTTGGTCCATTTATTTTTCAAGATTTTGCTAGTATTCCAGACATAAGTGTTGTTAGAAAAGAAATTTATATTGCTTGCGAAATTTATGACAAATTCAATTTTCTTTTTTTGAACAATTTTTTGGCTTCTGTTCTGATTTTTTTGTATTCGATGAAGTCGTTTACACAGTTAGTGAATTTATATTTTTGAAAGGAAACCGATCTTAGTCTCCATATCCTGTCACAGTCTGAGTCCCACCACTGAACGGGGTTGCGATGAGTTTTATTACTAACATGTTTTTTTTGGTGTATTGAGTATTATTGCGTTTGATAATATTTCCATAAAAGTTGAATATTTTTCACTAGCGGAACTATTGCTGTATTCTGGAGAGATTAGTCTGTCGTCATTTTCGGTGAGATTTTCATGAACTTTGGTCCAGTCGGTTCGAACAGAGTTGAGTTTGAATGATTTTATGCGATATAGATTTTTTTGTTAGTTGTAGGTCGATAAATATCGGGAAGTGATCAGAGCCCCAGGTGTCTTTATTAACTTTGAAGTTGATTTTGTCTGCAATGCTAGGTGGCGAAAAGATTAAATCTAGGTTTGAATTTGAGTTTGAGTTTGTGCTAGAATTGAACTGTGTGTAAGTGGTTGTTTTGGTGTTGTGTAATACAAAATTTGAATTTAAAAGGCTGGATAATGATCTTTCGCCGTTCGTGTCATTGTTATGACAGTTCCAGCTTTTGTGATGCGCGTTAAAATCATCTATAAATAAGGTTGAAGGTATGGAGTCAGCGTAATTAAAAATGCTATCCCAGGAATTCTGAAAGAGAGTATCACCGAGGGCTCTGTAACAGATCACAATATTTAGGACGGGAGAGACGTTTGTAATTTTTAAGCCCGCCAATTCAACGCATTGGTCAGAACGAGGGATTTTTGTTAATTCAACAAACGGTAAGTTATTACGAATTAGAACTAGTATGCCACCTCCTCTTGAATGTTGTCGATCCTTTCTGAATGTCTTGAAGCCATTTAGGTGGAAATTTTTTTCAAATGGTGTCTTGTCCGAGAGCCATGACTCGACACAAATAAAAATGTCTAAATTTTCGATGATTTTTTGTAGTTCTTCTTTTTTGTTGACTATGCTGCGGGGGTTCCAAAACAGAATTTTGAGATTGTTGAGTGTTTTATCCATTGTTCTTCATTTGATTTGATTTTATTCTTCGTCTTCTAGCTGAGAGGATTCCGAACCGGTGTCACCAAAGATGGATTTTCATAGTTTATTTTTAAGTCGATAACATCTCCATTTTAGTTTGCCTTGAATAGCAGGGGAAATAGCGTCTAGCATCAGGGCTAGTCCTTCCATATCGTCGGTGAATTCGCGAGCTATTTCAACTGTGTTGGTTTGACCATAAGCTTTTTCCAAGAAGTCTCTAAGCTGATGGTAGTTCAAAACAAAGGTATGTGTAGAATCTTCGACTATGTGTTGCGCAGTGGATAGACTATCGTCCAAATCGTTAGTTTTGTCTGTGTAAGTCTCGGTTCTTGGGATTTTCGTTGCTCTTTTAGGAGTTTTGAAAGTGTTGTCTGGTGACAGGTTTTTCGAATCAATTTTGCTTTTACCGTATGTGTGGCCAGTCTGAGTAGTAATAGTGATAGGTTGTTCATTCGCTGAGTTTGTGGAAGAGATGGTGGACGGCGGTGGTCTTTTTTGCCCTTTGCTGTTTTTACTCGTCATATCTGGTACCTCGTGTGGCTTGTTGTGTTGAACCGTGGAGTTTTCTTTTGTGGGCGTAAGATTTAAATTTTCTTCCAACGTTTCTTGGTATTCCGGGCATTGTTTGGTTACATGTCCAGATTGTTTACACAAGAAACAGTTCGTGGATTCGGAACTAAGGTATACCCAGTGTGGCGTATTATCGTAGACGACTTGTAAAGTCTCTGGAATTAGAGGAACATCTTCTTTTATATAGATTTGACGACGAAATGAGAGGACATGTGATCGCCCTTGTTTGTTAAGTCCAGCTCTGATATGTTGCATTGGAGATACTGGATTAATTCGAAAGTTTTTAAGTATGTCCAATATTAATTCGTGTGGAATCATTGGGTAAACGTTTGAAATGACAACTCTCTTATTCTTTTCTATTAGAGGTCTGATGGATAAGATGTGTTCTTTTATCTTGATTTTTTGTCCGATAAGTTGTTCCATTAAAGATTTGGAGTTTAAAAATATGCAGACTCTTTTTCCAGATATTTTTGAGACAAATCTTACGTTTTCGATAGATATGAGGCTTTCAAGTCCGTCAAGGTAATCGTCATTGGATAGGCCTTCCACGGAGTCAATGATTATAGCTTCTTACTTTGATTTTGTGGGTTAGAATGACCCCCGTTTACGGAAAGTTATTGCTTGCATTTTGATAGAGTTGTGCAGGCTGCAGGAGCAGCTAGCAAGCTTAGAAGTTATTCAAGATTTACGTGCACGTTGGTCTAAAATCACTTTGTACACACTTTTGTTATACATTCGATAGAAGGTTGTTGACACAGTCGCGGTCACAATCATAACACGTCTGCTCGCTGTGATTGCTCGAACGAGACTCCAGGTGAAAATTTTGTTTCTGTATTTCTAGCAATTTTCATGTATGCTGCGCAACCGAATCTCTTAACCTGTCTTACACAGTCAGATCTATTCGGGAGTACACAACTTAATGGCGCTTTCATGTCTATCGATTTATGTGGAGTTCTATTATAAATATACACTGCTGTTTTTACAGCAAGATCCCTGAATCTAGCATCATGGCTCGCACTTTATTCTCTAATGTCCTATTGAAACTTTCGGCAACACCGTTGTGTTGGGATGTGTCTGGGTAAGCTAACTGTAACAACTCAGCGCTATATTTATTTAACACCTCTACTGTGGCATGACTAACAAATTCAGTACCTCTATCGCACCGAAGATAACAAAATTTTTCTTCGGTTCCTATCAAATTTCGCATACTCTTTACAAATAATTCTATGTGCTCTGGCACTTCAGTTTTGCTCTTCCATCGGGAAGGCCAATGCTGCTCTAGTTGCATCATCTATTAAAACAAGTACAAATTTGTATTTACCCGGATAAGATACTGGACTATCATGTCTCCATGAACTATTTGCAAGGGTTTAATGGATCTATTCCTAATTTGATTAAAAGATAGCTTTACGCTATTAGCTTGATGACAAGTCTCACAATCTTCTATTGAACTTTCTTTGTAAATATTATCATAATTCATTAATTTGGCATTATCTTTAGCTAACACAAGCAAATATTTCTTTGACACGTGCCCTAGTCTAAGGTGCCATAGCATGGCTTCGGAAATTTTATCAACTTGAATAGAATTTTCTATATCGGCTTTATCTGTATTTGTTTTATGAGTTTTCCTATTCGCAGAAGTGATCGAAAATTCAGCTTCTGTTTTTTGAACCTCTTTTGTTTTCTCAATTTCAGAATGTACTTTGCAGAACTCTACAGAATTAGATTGTTTTATTTTATTATGAACTTTCTTACTTCTTGTGTTATATAGACTTTACTCTTACTTCTTTCTCTTTATTTTTATCAAGTACTAAGCTAATTTTCCAAAATGGTTTATTGTAAACTCCCGATAAAATAGTTTTCTCTAATTCTGGGTTATAGATGTCTATCACTTTGTTGTTTAAGTATACTTCTAGACCCATGTCTACAAATCTTCTGAGGGATAGTAAATTATAAGATAAATCTTTCGAGTACAGAATATTGTTCAATACAAAGGTGTCATTATTTTTTGTGACTATTTTAGTAGATCCTTACGTAGATCCGTTTGGTAGATCGGTACCTTCAGTTCTAAACGAGCTATCTCTGTTTGCGCAATCTATTTTGATTTTCGCCTCATCATCGTATACATCAAAATAAACTCTCGATTTACTCATGTGCTCGGTCGCACCTAAATCTGCTATAAATTCTAATAGAACGCTGTTGTTGTCTGTAACTCTTTTTCCTCCATAATTTTCAGCGATGGTTTAAAGAGCTAAATGGCCTCCATGATAGATCGGATTGCCACCTCTAGGTCGGCTACCACGAGCTCTTTCTTGTCCTCGTCCTCTAGATGAGGCGCTGGCTCCACATGAAGATCCGGCGCTGCTGTTCGGTGCAGTTAATGTAGGAGCAATCCTGCTCGAGTGACCGCCTCGTTGGCTTCCTCTGCCTCCTTGGCCAGCCCATCGCCCTCTTTTGGCGTTGATGGTAGACCCAGAATGGACTAAATTCTGGCCCTCGTTAGCCTTGCGCTTTCTGCATTTTTGTGCAATGTGACGTCCTAGTTTGTGGCAGTAATAGCATTGCTTCTTGCCGGGGCGCGGACAACGATTCGCAGTGTGTCCCTCCATACCACAATTTCGACAGATTAGACGTCCTGCGCCTGATCCCTGATTCAGGAACACCTGAGCCTGTCTCGGGGCAACATCTCTCCTCGTTTTGGTCGTCTTGACCTGCAAGAGATAGTTTTTTTTAGTTTTCCACGTCATTCAAGTCATTTCAAGTCATTTCTTTCGTGGGGGTTTCTCTATACAGGCAGTCGGCAGTAGTAATCTCGGAAACTGCATGAGCCTGTAATAAGTAGTCTCTTTTTTTCTTTTCAGGAAGTTTTCCAGCATCTGCAATGTCCTCAAACACTCTTACTTTTTCCTGAAATTCGTCGTAAAAATCAGAAGCAGTCTCTTTGCTAGGAACATATTTTAAATTTAAAAGTTCTTTTCTCTTGTAGTAATTAATTATCTTGTTGTAATAGACAGTGTCTATCCTGTTAATTATAATGTCCCTGACTTTAAATTTATCTTCGGTTCTTTTTGATTCATCGACTAGAGAGTTCATACTATCTTGTAGTACATAGTGCAGTCTCTTGATACGTAATTCTGATTTTAAATAGTCCTCAAACATTTCAAAATTTGAATTTTGTGTAAGTTTATAGCTTCTAGATATTATCGACTGTCTTTATTGTTAATCTCGATTTTTAGCTGTTCGGACAAATTAAGCAAACTAGTATCTCTGGTTGTTTTATCCCTTTCTTTCTCTTTTTCCAACATTACCTCTCTTCTGACAAAATCAGACTTGATGATGTCTTCGTCAGTATCATTATATCTTCCAGGGTTGTACATGGGGATTCCTCGAAACCCATGTTCATCTGGCTCCTTTAGGGTCGCTGATGGCTTCTCTGCATTTGCCCGATTGGTGTTCTCGTCAGAGCCGTCGGTCAGTTCTCCTTCCTTTGATGGTTGTTTAAGGAAGGGAGGACCTCCTCTCACTCCGCTCATGTTGATGTTCACGGGCATAAGTTATCAAACTCCCTCTGGGAGGTGCTTGGGAAAGGTGTAGATTCCATCCTCGGAAGTACCTCTACTCTCTTTATCGTTGGTTTTCCTGTACAAGGTTTTGTGGAAAACACGAATATGGTCTCTTCGATTTCGTTGCCCCTCTTGGACTGCTACTCGTCTGAGAGAAGTTTTACTGACTTGGTGTCTTTTGGTTTCGGCGGTCTCAACAGAGTTTCCTTGGGCTGCTGTTGTTTCACTTTAACCCTCTCCTGCGCGCGCATTCGAAAGCGCTGTCGACTCGCTGTCTCCAACCTCACGTACGCGAATGCTGCGCGAGCCCTCTATAACTCTACGCGGTCAATAACTAATGGCCGATTAGAGAGGCGGCCATATACCGAAATACCGTGATAGCGGCCATCTTGATTTCGTGTTACCATCTCCCCCTTTTTTTCGCGCGATCCCTTGTTTAAGATTTCGAAAATTACTGAAATTCTCGCGCGTTTCTTTGTCTATTTATCCGGTTTAAACGGGTTTTTGCACAATTTCACTAATCGAATTCACCTTTCGCGACATTGCCCCTCTAACCACAAAGTACCCATAAACATTCATATGATCCTTGACTAATTTTCGCTACATTACATCTGTAATCTCCCCATTAAGCAAACAAGCGTGCCAACGCAGATTCTCTCATCTAGTTCTATTTATCTTGCTTAGTATAAAGAGAATCTTATTTTTACTTACTGGCTGATGGACCTGCTGTGGAGACTTGCTGCATTTTGCTGATCCTCTCAGTCCAGCCTTCTTCTTGGGAGAAGCCCTGGCAATGTAGAAGTGCAGATGATGTGATGAACACCCTTTTGTCCTTAAACCTCGCGCCACCACTCAAAGGCACACTCACTCACGTGTACTTCTCAAACGGCGAACGGTAGGTGGTGAGACTGAATAAATAATAAAACACGAAAAGTCTCTTGGAAAGTCGTTTTTTAAAAAAAGATAGCGTTAAACGGTCTAGTGTGTAACATGTTCTATCTCGGAGAGGCAGGGACGAACTGGCGAGCAAGAGCGAGCACCGATGCGCCAAGGGCCCGCGCATGCGCAGAACCAGGATGAGGGAGAGACCCAAGTGGTCCTATACGATACTCTCAACATCAAGACATATTAATCTCCATAATCTGATTTAAGATGTCGGACATAATTTTAAATTGGTGAATGCGGATCCAAAATGACGGACAGATATTTTTTTTATTATTGGCCAAGACGAGCAAACGTAAGCTGTATTGACACTTTTCTGCCACAGTCGAACCAGAGTGTAGTTGATGCAGGTGCTCAATAGAGGTGATAGGCCCAGGAGAGCGTACTTGACCCTCTGCGCCTATACATAAATATATCAATAAGCATTTTTCAAAATACTTGATACAATTTTATTGAATGGCCGACAACAAAAAGGTAAGGCCATTCACGATCGTTGCCTCATACCCATATTAGAACAAATAATTTAATGGTTTACATACCAATGAAGTGGTGTTCGCGAAAAAAAGGAAGTCCCCGGGTACTCTCGCCTGGCGTATAAAAATTACGGACGCCTGTAACAAAGACACACAATTTACACAAAGCAACTTGCTCTTGTGCTGAACTGACAAAATTCAAATAGAATATTATAAATAGAATACTTATCTGACAATCAGCAACACGTTGCACTGCTTGGAATACATTAGCTTGGGTCCTTAAACATCATCATTCACAAATTTGGTCTTAGTTAGTTGAACAACCTGAAACACACACACACACGGATAGAGAACATACTCACAAATCTGCAGATTATGGGTTTCGTCAACGAATAACGCGTTTTACACAAAATACTCCAATAGAAAATACGCGACGCGACGCTCGAGGAGGTTAAACACGCGATTACAGCGTGTAGCAGTCGACGCTTCAAGTTTGTACAGAGAAAACACCAGCGCACGCGTGCGGAACTAGACGCGACACTAGGGCCACTATAGTGGTGTAGGCTTAGTTACTTGGCACCACTACAGCGGCCACTTTTGAAAAACAGTAACGCGCGCGAGATTCATTTCAGTTCGCGAGAACAACAGTAGCTGGCGTAATGAAGATCCCGGATACGACAATCAAAATAATAGGGATAATTTAAACTACCAACAGGCTCGTCACGAATCCCAGATGACGAGCCAAAACCAGAATTATCCGAGACAAAGCGACCAACAGACACCAAGGAATATGGACCAAACAAGATAACAAAAACAAATGCAGGACTTCAACCAGAACCGAAATTCGAATCAAAGGAGCCTGCGCGAAAATGAAGCGAAAGCCCCAGTGATGGCGATGCTAACACGGCCTGAGAGATCGCAAGGATCTGTTCCACGAACTGTAAGGGACTTGCAAACTATAACTGGGAAGATTGAGAGGCAACGGCTGTAATAATAAGGATACCCGAAGGGACACAACAAATGTACTTAGATTTCATGCTAGATAATGGTGCAACCGTGAATCTGATAAAAATCCGAAAAAGATGCTTCCATAAAGTAAGATGGCATGATGGGAAGGAACTACCTAAAAAAGGAAGAAGCTGTAATCTCTTACCACCAGAATGCTCTGATGGTGAGTGGTGATGCCATCCACCCCATACCATTCATAGGACATGAAGAAGAACATAATCCTAAAAACCTAAAGAAGGGATGCAAATGTAAACAAGTAAATGAAGTGCTAAAAGTAGAACCAAAAAATGCTGACGAAATTGAGTCAATGAAACAAAACACTGAGAGCAAAGAAAATGCTACACCTGACAAAGTAAAATACATGATAAAAGCTAGCACTAGACAAGTAGTTCAGATCAACTTAATGAAAAGTGACTCGAAGGACGACTACATTCCCAGAATACATGTGGGAAATGACAGTGTATTTTTAGGTGAAGGCGTGGTCAACAATGTAAATAATACCTGTAAAATGATGGCCATAAATACAAGCAAACAAGATGTAATGATAGAAGTAGATCCAAAAGAATTAATACCTTTCGACACCGGACCAGACTTTCTGCAGGAAACAGACAGCGATTTTGATGGTGATGCAATTGTTGATCAAATCAAAAGACTAGAACTAGTGAAGGCATCAATCAGAAGAAACCATTTGAATAGAGAAGAATTAGAAATTGTGAACCACATAATAGAAGACTTTTTGGATTGATTCCTATTGCCAGGAGACATGCTCCCGTGCACCGACATGATCGAGTATCATATCCATTTAGAAAATAATGTACCTATAAACACTAAGCAATACAGACATCCTCCCCAGCCCAAGCAAGTTGTAAGAGAAAGCGTAGCCATAAAGCTCAAAGACAAAACCATAAGAGAATCCAATTCTCCCTGTAATTCACCAATATGGATAGTACCCAAGAAACCAGATAGCCATGGCAATCCAAGATTGCGCATGGTGATCGATTTCAGAGAACTAAATAAGAAAACCATCAGAGATGCATACCCGTTACCAAACATTGCGGATATAATGGATCAACTGGGAGGAGCAAACCTACTTTTTGATATTTGACTTGGCCAGTGGTTTCCAACAAATACCGATGGCTCCTGAAGATTGTTATAAAACAGCATTCACAACAATAAATGGACACTATGAGTACACAAGAATGCCTGGAGGATTAAAGAACGCCACGGCGACTTTTCAGTGCATCATGGAAAAGGTCCTTAGAGGACTCCAGAATATTGATATGTTAGTATACCTGGATGATATCATAGTACACAGTAAAAACTTCAAGGACCATGAAAGAAGAATCCGAAACCTTATGGAGAGGTTGAGAGAAGCAAAGTTAGTCTTGCAACCCGATAAGATTGAATTCCTTAGAAAAGAAGTCGGATTCCTAGAATATATAATTAGCACAAAAGGAGTCAAACCTAACCCAGAGAAAGTTTTAGCAATAGCCAAACTAGTCACAACCATGAGTGCCAAGAACATTATGGAAGTACTAGGAATGTTTGGATACTATCGAAAGTATATCAAAGACTTTGCTAAGATAGCGAAACCATTGAATGACCTACTAAAGAAAAATGTGAAGTTCGAATGGAGTCCTCAATGCGACGAAAGTTTTCAAAATGTCAAGCAATGCCTAATGGAAGAACCCATGTTACAATTTCCGGAATTCGATGAGGGATTCACTTTAACCACAGATGTATCAGACTATGCGATTGAAGCAGTCCTGAGTCAAGAGAAGGATGGATTTGATCATCCAATCCAATACTTGTCTAGAGCTTTAAACAAAGCTGAAAGGAATTACTCCACCACTAAAAAGGAGTGCTTGGCGACACTATATGCTCTACATTCAGTATAGACCATATTTACTGTGCCGTAAGTTCACATTAGTGTCTGACCATGAACCATTAAATTGGATGCATAGCAGAAAGGATTCTGGACAAAAACTAATGAGATGAATGTTTAGATTCACAGGCTACGAATATACCTTCAAATACAAACCAGGCAAACTGAACAAAAATACTGATGTTCTTTCAAGAAACCCTCCTGAAGCAACCGAAGAGAAGATAAATAAAAACTTACCAAGAATCGAAGTGATGATAATAGAAGAAAAGGCAAAACAAGAACAAGAAAAGGCTAAAACTAAAGCATCATCACAGAAGACTAGTTTTCGCAACAGAGCACACTCAGCATCGGAGAAAACCGCAGTACTTAGAGGCAGAGGTAGACCTATAGGAACGAAAACAAACAAAGAGGCACCCAAACTGGAACATTGTGTGGTAGCACAGAGAACAAGAGCAAAACGTGCTCAAGTAGAGAGTCCAGTAGGACAATAAATCAAGTAAGGAGGACCAAGCAAGGAGTCCAAACCCATTGGTGCAAAGCAGACCGCAGAAACCAACAAACCAACAAAAATTGAGACACCAGTCACAGAAGCAACTTCCATCAAACCAAGAGAAATGCCAGGAAGTTCTTCTGATATAGATACGGACATTTCAATGACAGTCAATCCATCCAGAAGATCATGGCTGTCGTCAACGGCTAATGAGGACAGTGACTTCGATAAACCACCATTACCAGATCCCAGATACAGCGGATTACGCCAACCAGACTCAGAAACTACAGAAGATGAAGCCCAAGAAGTACCAGAAGGCGAAACATATTCTTCAGAATACAGTCAGAAAAAAACCATAAGCAACATCGCAATAGACATGAGCGCAGTAGAAGACTCCCAAAATGAAGAAAATGCGGATGAAGAATCAATAGAAAATTTATCAGTCAAAACCACCCTAACAAAACAAGAAGTAGGAGAAGCCAATAGGAAACTTGAAGAACGCATGAGAAAATATGAAATGGACAAACAAGCTGATATCAATGAGACAACAACTGAAATAGCTACACAACTAGATTTACCCTCATACTTCTCTGACAACGACAATATACCCGACGATTTACGTGAAGCCATCTACACATCGGATCTACGATTTGAAAAAGAAACTGATATAGACAAAGTCTGGAGGAAAAGTGTTCAGACTCTCATAAAACGAGTACGACAGAAGCTACAAGATGCATCTTGTCAAGAAGACATAGGAAATGAGTCAGACGTCGAAAGTGTAACTGACATCATATTGCCACGAGTGAGAAAAACTCTATCGGTCACACCCACAATAAAAAGTGACAGTCCTACGGCCAACAGTACGCCAAGAAACAAGTCGAAGAACCACAGAAAATTAGGAATATTGAGTGAGATAGAAGCCGAAGAAGGATCCATCATAGATATAAGATTTTCAAAACCACCATATCCCACAATGCCTTTTCTCCTACTCACACCACCAGGTTTTGAATCACTGAATAGAAGTCATGATATACAACAAGACGAGCAAAAATCTGAAAGCGATTTGACTCGTACCACCACAGAAACCATGCGAGTTCCCTACAATCTAATCACCGTGAGGGAATGTCTCACACACAAGCGGGACAATATTGTACACTTCTTATCAGCAGATTGTGATAATACATGGTTTGTTACACAACTACTGGAAGAAATGGGAGCCATTGATTTAATGAAGATAAAGAACAAGAAGCCAAAACCAGGACAAGTTTTAGTCGCTTCTTTCAAGGAGCACCAAATATTCACTGTAATAGTGAAAGACAAGTACTTCAATGCAATTAAAATGGAGAATGTACACAAAGGACTTAAGAAACAATATAAAAAATATTACTTAACAGAAATATCAAAAGCTTCAGAGTAGACATTCTGGACCAGATGGGCTCATTAACCATCATAGAAATACTTTATGAATATCTTCACTAAAGTGAAATAAGAGAAACGATGTGTTACGGAAAAGCAGAAGTACCCGCTGAAAAACACAGTAAAGAAATAATTGAACACCTTCATGAGAGTTTGACAGGAGAGTATAAAGGGATCAACCAGACGTATCAGAAACTAAGGCAACGATACTACTGCTCAAGAAAGAGAAACGATGTTCAAAACTACGACAGACGATGTGCAAACTGCCAAGAACAAAAAATAGAACGTTTCACACCGATAAAAACTTTTGATAAAGTGTTAATTGACACGGTAGGAAAATTGAGGATGACACCACGAGGACACTGCCATCTCTTAACGATGCAGTGTAACTTAACTGAATATCTAATAGCAATACCTATCAAAAATCTTAATGCAACGACTATAGCTGGCGCACTGGCAAAGTGCCTTATCTGCCAATTTGGAGCCCCGAGAGCCATACTCTCAGACAGAGGGACTAGTTTCTTATCAAGCATAGTTGAATCACTATTGAAACTATTCAAGATAAACCATTTGACAACCTCAGGCTATAGACCTCAAACAAATGGGTCATTGGAAAGAAGTCATGCTCCACTTATAGAGTTCATTCGAATATACTCTGAGAGATATGACGATTGGGACCACCTAATGCCTTTTGCAACCTTTACATATGACACTAGTGTACACGCAGCCACAAACGTTAAACCCTTTGAATTGGTTTATGGGAAAATAGCGCGTTTCCCTTTGAGAATCCCTTCCGATGAAAAATTAAAAACGTATAATTTCTACATGCGGGACCTAGTACTAAGACTAGAAGAAATGAAGCTTATAGCAGAGGTATGACAAAAAGGTCAGAACTTTTAAAGGCAAAGTCGGCGGATATGCCAGATTAATTAAGGGAACCCCGCGTCCATAAATTCGACTCATATAGGAATAAACCATTAAAAATCATAGAATTCGTAGGTCGGAAAAATGTAATTCTAATCACCGCAACCTTTAGAGTGAATGTGAACAGATGAATGTGGACGAATGAAAACCTGGACCCTGGAATAAACCACAATCAAAATACAACCTACCTTATCTTCAATAGCCTTACCCCATCCAGAATCAAAACACATACCTATCATATAAAACAAAATTTGTTACCTCATTCCCAGCAACACACATAACACACTTACACAATCACAATATAACAAAAAGAAAGAAAAGGGCGGAAAGTTGACAATCTCACATCCCATTAAAAAGCAACCCAAATTGCACGTACTATGGACCCAATATATGTTGCATGACCAAGCAGGCTATAAAATAAGGACTATAATAAGTATTCGTACCCGGACCCATATAATAAAGAAATTTCTTTTTATTTCTTATTTTTCAGAAATGGAGATCCAACCAGCAGAGCTACTGAAGCAAATAAGAATCCTTAAGGTTGAGAGGCGTGGACCAAAGCAGGACCTATTGGAATTTATAGGAGATCCGAGCAAGCTAATAGAGCTGCTGAGAATTTTCAGGATGTGTATAAC
The DNA here is from genome assembly GCA_020010945.3 of Muscidifurax raptorellus. Taxonomy (NCBI): domain Eukaryota; kingdom Metazoa; phylum Arthropoda; class Insecta; order Hymenoptera; family Pteromalidae; genus Muscidifurax; species Muscidifurax raptorellus. The sequence goes on along the minus strand of JAHUUD020000013.1, from coordinate 899,689 downwards.
GGACCTTAGATCTCTTAAGTCCACCAATACCCATACCATTAAGGTCGGTTACGATGAAAAAGAAGACGCACTAGCTGCTGCACTGATGTTCAGCTCGGAGGAACGACCAGCAAGCGCCCAAAACGACGTCAAAACACAAGAACCAGGACCACAACAAGAAGAACGACAGCCGAGTCTCAGACCCAGCTAAAGACCAATTCCAGACCCAGCAGCAGTAATAGGGCATTTAGACGACACCCAAGGGCTGCACTTCTGCGTGCTGGTCCTTTTGGGATATTCTACGGTGGAATTCCTGAAGGAATTCGTGAATAATGGTCCAATCGATCACATATATGAGGTCCTAATGAAGGAACAAGAAAACAACCAGGGTATCAAGAGGAAAATGGGAATTGTCCAGTACTTCACTCATGAAGACACAGTGAAGGCGATGGACCAATGCAACCAGGCATATAAGCCTAGGTGGGCTAGCCGAAGGCACCTACCCAAAGGCGTACAAGTCTTCAGACGCATGCTAGGATCTGCTACTAGAGTGCAAGGCTGATGTAACTGGAGGACCAGCAACAGCCATATCAACGGAGGAGGGTGAAGGAGATCAGCAGGATCTGAGGTCCTTCGACCCATTGGACCAACTACTAATAAAATTAGGATTAGAGTCTACAACAGAAATAGAGACGACCAAAACTCTGCTTAACCTAAGCTTAGAAGAGGAAGAAAAGGGACCAACAACCTTGGTTCCAACAAAAAAAATAGAAGAAAAAGGTGATAACAATTTCCTATAGCAATGGAACCAAAATATTGCATTCCACATGTAATCATATTCTTTCTTTTAATGTATATTTCTTTTAGTAATAAATTATATTTTATATCTTCATAATATACCCGGACCATTTAACTCTACACTAAACCAACTACATCACAAAAAAGAAATATATTGTAAAATTTTAGGCTAAGATATAACATCCCTAGAAGTAAGTACTAGCAAATGAAAATACTTAAAAATTTCAATGTATATGCAATTTACAAAAAACAAAACAAATAATATATTAAATAAAGAAAACTAATAATACTAACAAAATAGAAACTAAGATAGATTGTAAAGTACACTGGACCACGGACCAAATAATTCAACAACAAGTAAGTGGCGACTGCCATTATCGATTTCAATGATTTTTCTTCATTTTCTTTTTATTCGACACAAAAAAAACTACACAAATCAAAGATATGAAAGATACGACCAACCCAATAAACCCATCCCATTGTGCAAACAAGAGAATGAAATTCATTCAGAAAGACATATACCTTGATAAAAATCACATAGATCATGTGTGGGACACACCGTGCCAACTCGAGCGAGGGACAAATGAACGTAAAGCACATGTATAAACATAAAAAAAAGTGGGAAAAACGCATAAACTACCAATATAAAAAACATATAGATCTTGTTTAGGGTATGACGGCATACCCCGCGAACAAGACGAACGATTGGTTGAGCCATCACGCTTACGTGTCATAAAAACAAACTTGCTCCATACTTACGAAAATAAAATGCACTATAACAAATCATCCCTTTAGCATGCTCGCCTTTGTTCTTGATTTGAGGCTTTAAATTTTCTTTTCATTAAGTGATATATTCACATCATTGAACCTTACTCGTTATGGACCACCAACTGGACCAAACCACCCGCAGGACCCGCGAAGTTTGTCGAGGACGACAAACGTTTTCAAGGGGGGGGAGGATGTTATGTGACAACTTTCCTGTAATTATATTCGAAAAATTACTTTAAATATAAAATCGGAAAAGTTCACACATAAAAAGTACAGCAAGACTCATGACCACAAAAGTATCAATTAGCCAAGAATCTCGCTGGTCTAAACAATTGCCCCTACGCTGCGCAAGACCGCACGTGCAAAACCACGCCGCAGTTTAGACACTTGTACCGTCGCCAGGTCCCGTAAGGCCTAATGAGTGCGACAAGTGTTGACACAGTGACGTCAGCGTGGGGAAGTAGAGCTTGGAGATGCGTGGGAGGTCAGGAAATATTTCCGAGCGTCCCCAAGCCACGCTACCTCACAGCGCTGCGACTTGAATCAAGCTGCCGAGCGGACTCACAATTTTTTATTCAGTTTTCTAATTCAGTTTTTCATCTTTGCATTTATCGTTATTTTCTAATTTTTGTTCACTCTACGGTAATACAAAATCAGATTTTTGTTGCGAATTGTATATTTCAATAAATAAAATCATTGTACAAAAGAACATCATAATGGTCTTTAAATTGGTTTAAAGAATTTAAGTTCCCAAGAATCTAATCAGGTCCCGAACGAGACTTTCACTTGAGGACCAAAATGGGCAGCTATAGAGAAAGAAAGGTGAAAAGGAGCAACATTTCAGTTCACCCACCACTCTTACAGCAAGGTCAGGAAGATCTTTATTATGTTACAAAAAGAGAGAGAGAGATAGAGAGCATTGGCAATCAGGAGCACTTCAATAAGTCGAGTCTCTCCCACAGCTGTACAGCTGTGCGCGTGTCAAGAACTTACAAAAATTATTTCTGTAAGTGACAAATCGTCACTTAACATAAAGTTATAGAGTTAGGGGTTGGTAAGCTAATGAATCATAAGGTTATTGAATTAAAGGGTAATAAGGATAAAAGGTTCAAAGGTTATGGGGTTGAAGGGTTTAAAGAATATGGGGTTTACATGTTTTAGGATTAGAGAGAAATGGGGTTGAAGAGTTTGAGGAATATGGAGTATAAAATTTTTAGGGTTTAAGGGAAATGGGGTGTCACGATTATGGGCTTAAGCGTTTATGAGTCTTGGAATTTAAGGTTTATGAGGTTTAAGCGTTTAAGGGTTTTAGGATTTAAGGGTGATGGGGTTATGGGGTCTCAGAATTTAAGGGTTTTGCGATTAAAGGGTTATGGGGTTTAAGAGTTTTGGTGAGAAGAACAAATGAATACCAAAACTCATTTTTTTAAAGATTGTACTAAATAAGTAATAATTTTATATGAAACAAAAAAATTTAACAAAAAAAGTAATGCGCCACATTTTTCAGGCGACAAAGCAAGTTATTTACTGTGCTACATACTTTCTTTTGTTTTTTGTTTTCTTAGGAATGTTTAATACCAAACAATTTATGAAATGTATAATGCTTTCTATCCAAATAAAAAAGTCAGTAGTTATATACGCGTTTTTTACCAAGAAATGCACGATGTTCTATGATTAAGTGAATTTTCCTGAAAAAAGGAATGTTGCTGATAACCTTATTCGTTGGATTCAAGTTCAGTAGGCTAAATTGTATAAGGAACATAGTTTTTTCCAAAATATATCATGAATAATAAAAATGGCAAACAGTAGCCACTTTTTTACTACATCAGGGATGGCCCCAACCGAAAAAATAATAGACATGAAAGTTGTAGGATATGCAGGGGGAACGCGAATGGTGACCTTGGATTTGATCTTGAACCCTTTTTTTCATTTGAAGGTCAACATTGATTTTTCAGCCAGTATGAAACCCCAATATCTAGGTAAAGCTGTTATTTAAGTGTAATAAATCAATCATATTTATTAGTGGATATTTCAAAATTTTATTACGTTATTTACGATTGTCAAGTTTTGACACTTTAATACAATTTTTGCATTTATTTTACACATGTTAATTATCTGAATAAGAAATAAATTGCATTGTTTTTTTAAATCACATTGTTGCTTTTTATTTATTTATAAATTATTTCATTATTTATAAATTATTATTATTATTAATAATTATTATTTCATTTATTTATAAATTATTATTGTTTTAAGTATATGTATAGATATATATTATGACGGTTAGCACTGCTAATGTCAGAACTGTCCAGCATGCGATTACTTTTAAATATTATATATGTTTACTATAAGCTCTATAGCCATGTTACAGGTGACAACGGACGGGAGAGAGGGAGAGCGCACAAAATGGAGAGATAGAGAGAGAGAGAGAGAGAGAGAGAGAGAGAGAGAGAGAGAGAGAGAGAGAGAGAGAGAGAAAGAGGGCTTCGCGCCGATACATGCAACAGCGCGAGAGATTGGGGAGATACGTTCCGACCGTGTTAGGAGACGCATATAGATTCCGGATACGAATTGTCAAGGCGCGAGATAGGTTTAATAAGTCGAGACATTGGAGAGTACGATCCGTGTGCGACGACGCCGACGACGAGTGTGCCGGTGTACTCAGCGATATCCGCACTCGCAACCTCCAACGTCCTAGCAGCTAGTGCTTACGCATCGCCCAGACCTTTTGGCGAGGAAATAGCGATCATCGCCCAGGAGCTCGAGCGTCCTAAAGTCATGGAGGGCCAAGCTGACGAGCTGTCTATGTAAGTACCGGTTCTCCTGGCTTCTAAGATCTCTATGTCTCTCACCAGCTCTCCTCGTTCTCTCGTGACGTCTATCACCCGCGCTTTCGCTCCGTTAGGCGCGCGTATGTATTAGAATATTTGCAGAACTCCATAATAAGTTACATCAATTCACGGCTTCACAATAATTTACGTTTATCTTTATCTATGTCCTTTTATCCTCATGGTACAACCGTCAAGCAATGATACGCGGGGAGGCGTACGGCTTCTGCCCGCTTCTATCCGATGTTGTCGTCATCTCCATAGTTGTCGGTCATTGTCTGCGTTCAACGTCAGTCTTTCGAACGTACAAAACACACTCCCCTATTACCAACACTCACTCATACACACACACGCACACACTCACCAACACGCACCCCTCAAATATGCTCGCCCACTCACACGTAAGCATTCATTTACGATCATTCCACATTCGCACCTTCACGAACGTCCTTACCTAAGCACGTGTGCATGAGTGTTTTTATTTCTTTTTTGCTCATACTGATAGTACACACACATCTACACCTACAGTCATTCACACACACGGCTTAGTGTGCGAAATAGGTCTTGTTGTTAATTGTAATTACGTATATTGAATATTATAATTAGGTGAAAATCAATTTTTATTTTTAAAGGTATAAAAACGCTGTATTATATTTGATATATTTTTAAAATGCATCGTATAAATGCCACTCCATCTTCTTACATTTTTAAAATACCAACTTGGATAATTTTCTAATCTGTATTTCAGAATATTTTCTTTTATTTTGAGTAAAATATTGATCGATACTATAGTTAATGAACTGGGCTGGCCCTGAGTGTGCTAACGCTATTCTTGGCAGATGTCAACTTCCAAGATCCACGCACTCCCTACTGGAAACGTTTCTTATCGCATCAATGCTCTTTGCAGCAACGCTATAAGGAAACAGCTAATACGAACCCCTGACTCATGCAGAATGCAGGTACAGTGGTAACTGATGACGTGCACATCCACTCCTACACCAAAGCGAATATTCCCTTATTATCACCCGGGAGTATCGCGGATGCACAATGGTAAAGTGCTAAATAGGTACCAAATTTCGCTCCTTGCAGTAATGCCGAATGGCGATCGTATGGGTCCTTGCTGAGGGAAGCGGAGAAGAAATCGACGAGGCCACCGGCCCTGGACACGCCCTGCCACTGGGAGAACCTAGGACAAAGTGTAGAACCCATCACCTAGATGAATCTCTGACTATATAACAGACAATACACATAGAAACAAAAGAAGATTAAAATAAATAATAATGATTAAAGCATTTCTTTTAGCAGGTTCTGGAGTGCTAGAATGGGCGTCAGTATCGGAGGGGCGCTACAAAGCTGGGAGGCGGCGGACAAATAACGGATTAGAGTGAGAAGACACCACAAATAAAGAAAAAACAGAACAGACAGACTCCGAGTCCGGACCGGAAACTCCTGACCCAAAGAAAGTCCCGGCAACGGACAACTGGGAGACGGTCACAAGACGAAAAAAAAACCACAGGAACGGAGATGGCAGTTAATGAGACAGCACGAACGAAAACCAAGGAGCCAAAAGGGCGCAGAACAGAGAGGATTGCTGACAGTCTTTTCCATTCCACCAAGAGAACGTACGACATGGACGATAATACCATAATGGAGTGTCTACTTTTCACGGTGGCGTAGTTTGAGAGTGCTACAACCAAGCTAAAGCCTCGAATAATCCCAGGGACTGACGGTGTGCCTGGTGAGCTGCTACGGATCATTGCCATTGAACTGCCCGATGCGTTGCTGCATCTCTACAACGGCTGACTGTCGGTGGGAGTGTTCGGCAGGCCATGGAAGAGCGCGCGGCTGGTCCTTATTCCCAAAGGGAAGGGGGATCCAGCATTGTCGTCCTCCTAGAGGCCTCCGAGCCTCCTGTATACACCGGGAAAGTTGTACGAACTATTGCTGCGATAAAGACGCTCAACAATCGGAGCAATAACGGATGTACTACAGATTCTAAATAAAGTAAATGACATAATCCATGGAGCTAGACCAGTAATACTCTTGGTAACGTTGGTCGTACGAAACGTTTTAACTCGGTGAGGTGGACGGATATTCTGGAGGCGTTGCAGACAATCTTCCGGGTCCTGCCTATTTCTTGCGAGTAGTGAGGGACTACTTACGGGATCGTTACCTAACCTGAGACTTCGAACAGTACACGACGGAAAAAACTGACAGCAGGAGTCGCTCAGGGCTCAATCTTGGGTCCCGACTTCCGGAACACCTTGTACGACCCTTTTCCTTAGCTAGTCTAATAACTGCTGAAACTGCTCTGTTTATGCGATAGGTGGATCATAGCAACTGTATACATTTTCCTTAGTGATCAATGTGCCTTGAAAGCTCAAATCTTTGCAAGCCCAGATTGCTGTTTTACTTGCGGCATGAAATTCCCAGGATGGCTCGTTTAAATCCTTGTATTGCTTACTAACAAGAACGATATGCGCCATATGTTCATATACAAATTGACGACAAAGGTCTCACGCAGTTTCACAATGGTTGAGATGTAGCTGGAATATTCTCATTTTGACATTCTGATCGTTTTAACCGCTGTTTGATAGGCAGGATATAGATACCTACTAGCAGCATGGTTTGTCTGTGTACTGTTGCCTTTTTTCTGCCATAGTATACATCGCCGTTTATTTCGAACACTATTCACCTTATGACCTATGTTACCGGACTTGTAGCATCACTTACAACAATCTTGCTGTTCTTTGCACTTATTGGCAATGTGATCAAAGCCTAGGTATTTGTCAATCATCCCAAGCGGCTCGTTTTTGCGGTTGAACAGTGGGATCCTTATCAGTTGATCCGTCCTATTCTTATCTTCTGACTTTGCAGAAATTTTATCGTAGAGTCTTCTATGACGTTCTCTTCCCCAGTTTCCTTCTGTGGGGATTCTAGTACCTCCTCTTTTGAGGTAAGCATGAACAGATCTTTTATTGTGGTGCTTTGCACTAGTACTGCTCTAACCGCTTCTTAAAACTCCGACGTTTTGCCTTCTCTTGTGCATTTAAGCTTTATAAGATTTCCTGCCACTGTTCTGCGTATTTTATTTACGGTATCTCCTAGCTTATTAAGTGAAGAAGCCGCTTTTATTTTTAACAAAATATCTGCGTAGCTCTTTCCTTGTACAGCCTTGGTGATTAAGCATACGGTCTAGGGGGGCTTGCCCACTTCGGTCTATCCTTGCTGGTCCTATTCTGGTTTATAACGCCAGGGACACATTTATTCACCTTACTTGCCTTCTTCTTTAACTTTCTTCTACGACTTCCTGCCTTCTACGACCTTACTGCCTTTTTAGGCTGACTGTCCTCTTTTTTTGCCCTCCATTCATATCCTGCAGAGTAGTTGGGACTTCTTTTGTTTTTTCCGCCTTTCGAGGTCTCACGCTGAGGGTTGTCTGCGCTTCCTTCCCCCGAGTTCCTGGACGCTGGCATTGCTGTAAATTATCATCTGCCGTGCCGTCATTCCTAAAGCTTGACCTTACGCTTCGGACAAGATCCTTAATGTGCTTATGCACACTATACCTGTCCTGAAAATAGTCGATTAAATCATCGATTTTGCTGCCAAGGCGATCCAAATGCACATTTTTGTGCGATACGCAAGCAGCTCTTTTATCGCTGTATGCATCCAACTGCAATTCTATATCACCGTTCTCTTTACCCGCAGCAGAGGTCAGGTGACTAACCTCTGCGACATCAAAGTGAGTTTAGTTCCCCTCAATATCCATGGGGCCAGCGCCAACCACCGAGGCTCTCACCCGATTAGAATCAGCGGCGGGACTGGGCTGAGAGGCTTGACCCGCTTGCGTTAGTGTTATTTTTGACTCACTATCCATGTTCCATTTATTTTCGGAATTTCTTCCCCTAGCCTATATCCTAGGGAGGAGCACTTTAATAAAGTGCTGTCATCCGGGTCCGATAAGCCTGCGTAATTTTCCCTAGGTTGCTACTGCTACACCTCCTCCTTTCCGACCAGTTGTATAGTTAGAGCCCCAATATATCTACTTTTAAATTCTGAAGTCGAAAATAGAAGTTATTTTTAAGCTTGCCAACTAGTTTTTGTTTTATAGCCACTTTTTGAACGTTGCAAAATTAATTTTTTGCGTTTTTGCATACTAACAATTATTAAAAACTTATACATCAGTTTTCATTCCTAGTTTCGAATAAAGTCTAGTTCAAGATACTTTTTATAAACAACATGTTGTATTTTGATACCTGGAGCCGACATAACACATATGTGGGATTTAAGGATTAGGCTATGTATGTGATTAGTGATGAGATATAGTTTAACTGATAATAATACTTCTTTATTAATAACTACCAACAATAAGTAAGACGTTCTAACACGGACGGAGGCCTTCTGACAGGACACCATCTCCCCTCTCCTTCTTCCTCTCTCTCTCTCTCTCTCTCTCTCTCTCATCCTCCTTCTCTCTCCGTCTCTCCCCCCCCTTTCTCCCTCTGCCTCTCCATCTCCTTCACTCTCTTATTTAAGGGGACAAAGCACTACTATGGGCTGAAAAATAAAAATACATAAAATTTATATATAAATTTAAGTTTTTATAGAGATATTGCTTACTCCTAGAGGAAGCTTTGTAATAATAAAATTTTTAGTTTCGCTAAAGCTTTATAGAAATATGTTTTTAGATTTTAGAAGTTCGAATTACGTGTTTTTAGAAAATCTCCGTATGGATATGTGTGTGTGTGTATATATTGTAACGGACGGCGAGACGCGCACGTCGGTGCGGGTAGCTGAAGCGCGGGAAGGCCAGTAGAGGACTCGCAATTAGAGGAAAATTCGAGTCAGTTAGCTTTTGTCCGCACTCGCGATAAGTTGAGAATACGCGCGCAAAAGGTCTAAAGGCCACATCACCATCGAAAGCAGCAACAGCAACCAGGGGAGGCAGCAACAGCAGCAGCCACAGTAACCACTGCCACTGGTAGATCACCGCAACCGGAACACGGCAAGGTCGAGCAGGAGACTCCCTGGCCAGAGTACGACGAGGATCGACGCGATAAGAGAAAGTAGGAGTTAATTTCTATTTTATTTGTGCGCGATCGACTGGCGAGGCATTTGGCCCCAGTCGTTGATCCGGTAGATTTTGCGGCCTTCTCGCGACGCGAATACGCGCAACACGAACGACGGATTTCTTATTGAATAAACGCCTTTTTAGTAGAATCGGTAGTGTGTTCATTTGATTGTCGTCCCGATCCCTCTTCCTATTCAAACTGCCGAATATTGCCGCCTCCGCGGGCACTACACAGGAGTGTAGTACATACTGAGCACCGGAGCATCGTCGCAGGTAGGCGACCACACGAGCGAGTACAGCATCTCGCAAAAGCAAAGTGCAGGAAAACTTTGCATTTGTACGGGGTATATAGGCAGTTAGCCGCCTAGAAACCACCCTGTTACAATGTTATATAGCGTGATATTTCTGAAACTACTCAGTCAAACTACTCAATAACAATCAAATTTGACATGCATATCTGCAAAAACATTTATTTTTTAATTCTTTCAATTACTTTTCTTTTATTGCTCTTTTTCGATTTTTGAAAAACATTATTTTCCTTTTTTTTTAATCATTCTATTGTTATAAACAATTCAGCTAAAATGCATTTAAAAGATAAGAAAATGACTATTTAGCCTCGTTTGGTCCTCGGGATTGACCGTTCCGTTCGGCAGATAAAATGAAAAAGGTGATTTTTTTTTTAAAAATTCATATCTCTGAAACTAAATATCATAACCTCACGAAAAAAATATGTTGTTGGGTTACATGTCAAACTATATTCCATTAAAATTTGAAGTGATTTGACTACTTATTTTTTTAGTAATAAATCAAAAACTAATAAAAATGAGTTTGCACTTGAAATTTTGGGAAAAGATAGATCTTTTGATTATCTCGGCTAAGTTCTTTTCGCAGCTTATGAAAACGATTAGTTGAAAAGATATTAAAATAGAAATTCTATGTCTCTCACCCTGTATACCCTGTATAACTGAAAATTATTATTTTTGTTAAACCTTATAACTCGCTAACGAAAACCCAGAATGTTTTGACAAAATTCATGGTTTTATGAGGTTATCAGGTTTATTTGTGATATAAATTGCAATTTATTTTATTAAGAAGATCCGGAGAAAAGGAAATGTATTATTAAATTAATATACTTGAACGATACATACGAACAAGGAACAATAAATTTGTTTGGAGGAAGGTACGTGCCAATGAATTGGCAGCGGTTTTTTTTATAATAAAACTAGGTCACATTACCTACAATTTGAGTCTTAATAGGCCTCATGTACTGCTATCTGGTAATGGTGACACTGCGGACATCCATTCAAGTATTTTGTCACTGTCCGTAAGATTCCAAGTGAACCGATAGAATATGCTCAAAATTTTTTTACAAGTTCTACACTCCTGTCATTCTTATATGAATGATGTAATTTTACTTTGAATGCGTAGAAGTTGTTTTACAACAAAAATACTATATTTTTTATTATTTGTCGACTATTTTTGCCACTAATTTTTTTGTAAAACATATTCTACACATTTAAATCAAAATCACATCGTTCATATGAGAATCAGGAATGACGAAATCGGGAAAAATCAATATTAGTTTAAATCAACTTTAAAGTTACAATTATAGCTATAAATTTACTTACAAACCTGTAAATATAAAACTACAGAGAAGTATAATTATAAAGCAGCACTAACATTTAACACTGTTTTTATTATATAATTTTACACAGATTTAACTGCTCTGCTTTTTTCACTACACTTTTTAATTGCACTTTTTTCACTACACTTTTTTCACTGCACTTTTTCCGCTACACTTTAATTATATATTTTTATATATATAAATAAAACGCTACAATCATCACTATATTTCAAAATACTTGTAGATATAGCGGCTGTGCCGAATGGGTTAAGTTACATGTGCAGAAAAAAACTGAGTTTCCAGCAATACTGTCAACAATAACGTATTAATAATAATATATTGCAAGTCCGTCAAAAACGTTAAAAAGATAGGTTTAGTATTTAGCTTATAACTTTGAAAAAAAATTTGTTTTTCAAAAACGGGTTTCAGGAGTTTATTTTTCGTTCAATTTGCTATTAAAATATCGCATTAAAAAATAGATTTTTTTCAAGAAATGGGACTGTTTTGTCCCTTTAATATATGATTATAAATTCTAAATTATTTTGTTGAAATATTTAAAAACCTACCATTCTGAGAAGAAAAAGGATCTTTAGTATTTATCCGACGAATTCTTTGCAAAATCACTGCATCTTCATCATGTATACCATACTGACGAAGTGACATCTTGGAATCTAATAACGGTTGTCCATTAAATAAAATTACGATTTCATGCGCAGCGATTCCACTTTCGACTTCACAGAATGCTACGAAATTTTCCAATTCTAAATCCTCACTGACATCAAGAACAAAAATCTCATCACTTAGTGTTGTAACCGTCACCTTCATTCTAAATTATTAATATAAACGTCAATATCTTAAGCAAAAAATAATGTTTATTATTAGTATTTTTGTTATCATTATTATTATTATTATTATTATTATTATTATTATTATTGATTATTATTCTTTTTTTTATTATTGCTTTTTCCTAAAGGAAGCTTTATAAATAGTAAAATTTTGAGTTTCGGTAAAACTTCATAGATAAGTATTTGGAGGTGTACGTAATCATGCGTTTTTAAAAATATCGATACAGTAGGTTGTTTCTTTCTCTTTGGAGAGAGAAGTTTTAAGGGCAAAATTTTATAAAGACCATAACATGAGATTGTTAATAGATGTCGTAATAGCCCCATCTCCAATGCCAGTCGTGTATCGGATTTTCACCGACTAAAAAACCCTTCCCTTTACGATCAGATTAATTGACCTATTACACCTTTAATCTTTTAAGTAATCTTATTATGATTTTCGACTAAATTCACACGAATTATTATTTACTAACTTTAATACCTTGCTGCTGATTGAAACTGCTTGTTAGTAAACACACTAAGCAGACGACATATAGAAAGCACAGCTGATATTTATGTTGTTTAGCTAAATTAAAAAACTAAAACTTTTTTAGATTAATAAGTGTTTTTGTGAGATAATTTGTGATTGTAGTTTATAGTGCAGTGTAGACAACGTTCATTTACGTGCATAATGTCTTCAGGTAGGGATAAGAAAGGGACATTTCTAAATGCTCATCCTGATCACGAGTATTCTCGTGATAGACCAAAAAAAAGACCAAGAGAATTTTTGCCAAATAATGGAAGCCAAGAAAAAAGGCCAAAAACCTCTACCCGTTCAAGAAAACTCGAAAGTACGAGGATCATAGACTCTAGTGACACAAGAAATAGAATTATCGACATAGGTATTCTATTTCCTGCACTTGATAACATTTTAACATGTACTCAGTGCAACAGAAATGTGAAATTTAGTAAATCTGGTATACACGGGTTCGGCTTTAAGATTGACATTGTGTGTACAAAGTGCGGACAGATATCAGCTAAAAGGGAATGCATAGTTCTAATACATGAAAAGAAAAGTTTAATTGTTCACTAATAAACAAAATGAAACGGTCATGGCAAGTTGCGTAGTAAGTATATTGAGAGTTGTTCCTAAATGATCATTATATAATTTAACTTCAAGTTAAGTAAGCCCTTTATTGACCAAACAAAATTTCGTTGCTTCATTATGATTCAATATAATAAACTTGTCTTTCTTTGATTGATCTCAGTTCTTTTTTATCTGTTATTTTGTTGCGGAATATATCAAACTCGCCTAACCTTTTACTTTTTAAAAAGTTAATTTTTTTTTAGAGATTTCAGTCGTTTTTAGTAATTTATTTTTAGGCCAGTCAAATCAGCTTTATGATTTCCCAAAATTCTCGCTCCGTGATTTTTGGTTTAGGTAAATAAATCATAATACGAGGACGGTATCTAGCCTCGTAGAAAATACGCCATAAGATAAAGCCTGTCGATAACTAGTGGCCATATTTTCTTAGCATAATATATCAGCATATTTGATCCACTAATGGTTTATAACCTAAAATTCATAAACTTAATAATCAAATTCAATTTAAATCAATAAATTTTAAAATCCATGATTTAACGTTTAAAAGAAGATTTTTACAACAAAATTGGAAAATAAAAGTTAATATGTTAGGAATGGCAATTTAACCTTACACATAATTCATGCATGTATACAAACTCCGACCTCCGGACATCCCATGATGCTCCGACCTCCCAATCGTCACCATGTCGCCCGTTTCTGCGCGTATTTGGCTCCCCATCTGGTCGCCGGGTCACCGCTTCCCAGGCCTACCAATTCTAACTGAACCTAGCCTAATTCCTTATTTAACCGAAATGAGAAAACGGGAGATCCTATCCTAAAATTAACCTAAGCACTTATCCTAATAATTGCGGTAGCTTGCGGGCACGGGAGCTGTTTTTCGGGAAAACGGTAGCCAATTTCGGTAGCCGAAACTCTCCAGGGAAAACAGCGGAGACATCATCACCATCGCTGTCCCCACGAAACGGTAGCTATTCCCTGAGGCGAACCCCAGTTCTCGGCGCGCGCGAGCCAACATCCCGGTCGGTCACTGGCGGTAGCGAATAAACTGGCGAAAAGTGAGCATCGCCTTCCCCGCGGTAGCTGCTTCCTCACGAGCACGAGGCCTGGCCTCCTGCCTTTGTTCTAGCGCGGCGATACGAGTCGAGTTTGAACAAAGGAAAACCGATACCGAAACTCGCGACTCTCCGGCGCACGCACTGACCAACCTTATAATACGCCGCTTTAGCACCTCGTGGCATGGCTCGTCGGGCTCGGCTGTCGACCTCCTCGGCTTGGACCCGTTGAAGAAGACCTCCTTCGTGGTGGCGAAGTCCGACTCGGAAATCAAAAAGCAGAGTGGCCGAAAGTCTTTCTTCCTTCCTAGCCCTTTTGCGGAAACTGTTCTCTCTTCAAAAACTCGAGCTCTCTGTTGGCACGCGCGCTCGCCGACAGCGCCACACGATCGGCAGCCGAGCAGAGCCGAACCGCTCCGGCGATAGCCGAACATCTCTCGCGACGTTGCCGTGTCCGAGGCTTGTATCGTGTGGCACAGCCGTCACGTTATAATATATATATATATATATATATATATATATATATATATATATATATATATATATTATAACGCATATTCTGTCAATGCGTCTCAGAATATACGCGCTGCATTCTGGCAGACTTTAACATAGTTTATTATAATATCAAGCAATTAAGTGGGTATAAATATAATATATAAATATAAAGCATTAATTAGTTATATACACAATATATTTACAATCATTAAATTTACATTCGTAATTATTATTCCGATTTAGTTGGGCACCAGCTACAGTTGTAGCACGATTACGATTTTCTAACTCGGGGACTCGAATCCGAACAAGGTTTAATATACGCGTGGTCTCGCACAATGATTAAGTATAACTTACAATTGGAGCAAAGCTCCGAGGTTCCAGTTTAAGTGCCCTAACAGGATGCTCTCGTTTCTCCAAAAAAACGTGGATTCGATGCTCCAAGTGCGCGATACGATAACGTGGCGAGATATGCTGCGGTGATGTAGATACAACAACGGTTAATAGGTGCGATGCCGGAACAGAGTGAATCGAGTACGTTTAGTTAGCGAAATTCGAGTGGTTACTGTACGATCCCGGAACAGAGTGAGTCGAGTAAGTTTAGCTAGCGAAATTTGAGTGGTTACTGTACGATCCCGGAACAGAGTGAGTCAAGTACTTTTAGCTAGCAAAATTCGAGTGGTTACTGTACGATCCCGGAACAGAGTGAGTTGAGGCTACGGAGATTCGGTAGCGGCGAGGCTCGATTCCGTAATTCCCTTATCAGCCGTCGAGGCGCTGAGAGGACCAGTCACGTGACGGGGAAGGGACTCTAGGTATGTGTGTGAGAGAGAGCGAGCGAGAGCAAGAATGCTGCTACAGCATAACCTACGACGTACAGTGCCGCGAGTGTGTACAGGTGCGGCTTCCTCCTGGTGTAGTGGAAGTACGACCAGTCAGCTGTTCCTGTTACTGGTGCTGTGAGTTGGCGGTCCCGTCTCCTTCTCGACGTTCCTGGACACAGTGTTCGAAGATGCTAGTGTAACTTATGGTCTGGCAAGTGTATACATAGGGTTATGATACCTATGTGTGTTGACTGTACGCCTCTGTCAGTTTTTGTGTAATGACTGTTTGCTTCTAGGATGTCTGGTGCATGCTATTCCATTCTTCTGTCAGGACGTCCAGGGAAGCAGCGTAATTCAATGGTGACTCCTTGAACAGTAGAAGGTACGTTTCATTTCCATAGTTCATCGTGGCGACCCTGTACTAATCTCTTCCTCTTTATAGGAGCTACCTAGGAGTCGTGGTAAGTCAGTCTGTGTCGTTGCACTGCACTATCTATTGCTTCTCTCTCTTCTGACAAGGTATTAATATCTCTTTTCTTTACAGGGGACTAGTTGGGACGGTGGCTGGCTTCCCCACGACTCAACGCCTGCCAGGGCATTGAAGAAGGGAAGGTTTAAAGGGGGATATGGGTATAGCGTAGAGTAGCATGTGAGGGGATAGGGTATCTTAGGTAGATATATATTAGTTAGGTAGGATTTAGTATGTGAGGGGTTAGGTGTTGGGGAGGTTCTCTCGCATTGGCTGCATAGAGTCTTTCTTAAATATATGCACTCTGTTCGCTATTTAGGTTTTTTCTATCAGCATGAGCAGGACTGGTGGTTGCACCATCGCATCCTGCTCTGCTATGTAACATACACAAAGTGTGGCGTTACAATATATATATTGTGTATATATTATATATATATATATATATTAGTCAACAAATTTGTATTAACTATTTTTTTAAAGTATTTTTTCATATAACCCTTCGCGCCGCTAACTGCCGAGCCACTATATACATACAACATGTGAGCGAGCAATGCGGAAAATCGATTAGAAAACAATACCCATCTGCATATAGCTGTGCGGCCAATTTCACGGTCCAAACATTTCTGCGGTTAACTTTACGGTCCAAACATTTTGATGGAAGAAATATCGAATTTGATTTGAGCATTTCCGAATGGCACACTCTTATATTACATATAAAGGGAGCTATTTTTATCAATATTTTTGTTGAAAATTATAGTTAGGCATAATAATAGATGATATAAGTCAAAATAACTTGGAGATCACAAAGAAAAGCATTTATTTCCTTATAATGAAAAATGCGAATCCCAACATAAAACTAAATAGAAGCGGGGGCGCCGCGGCTTCGTCTGCTTCTCAAACTCGCCTTCGTGGCGCTGCCGCGCCACTTAATCCACGTCCATTTCTTAGATCGTATTATCGGTTCTATTTTATTGCAACGTTGATCATGTAGATCAACTCCCCCCATGAATTATTATAAATCAAAAACGCTCTTGGAAAGTCAAGTTCTCTCTTGTCTTTTAGACCTTTTTGGCGACGTAACACAGGGTCTGGTGGTGTTGCTCCAGTTGCCGTTGATAAAATAGAGACTGGTTTCGAGTCCATTACGGGTAAGAAGTTCAAACCATTATTCTGATCATGTTTTACCTCATATTTTCCTCGATCTTCTTTCTTTTGAATACTATTTTTGATACCGACTCTATTTTCTCTAACTATACCTGTAGCATATAACCCATATTTTTTCAAATGAATGAGTAAATCTGGGCTCGAAAGCAAATTATCAAAACAAATGTGCAGTCGATCTCTGTTACGAAGAGACACGGTACTGAAAACTACTTGCAGCATATTGACAACCACACGAGTACCTAAAGCACATTTTAATGTGATTCTAAATATATCTGTCATTATTTTGACGCGATAGATCCTATCAGTATTGTTTCTCTCTTCAGACTTAAATTTAATTTTTACTTGATCTGTTCAAATCCTCTACGTGACATTGCAGATACTATCGGTTCAGCTCTCAAATGTGGATCCATAGACTCTCTGAGATAGTCTTATTATGATTATGTTCTCCATCGAGCCATTTGTACTGGTGATCATTCTCTAATTTCTTTTGCGATCTGCTGTAACTCTTGTAAACATCATCGTAAGAGTAGACAATAAACGTGGATGTGGAAACGTCAACTTGCTCCGAGTCTGAATTGTCTTCTGAAGAATCTTCAGAATTTCCATTCATTGAAATATCTGAATCATATTCACCAGAATCATCAGCATTTGGTATAATATTAGCATTGATGAATTCTTCACGTTCGTTATACTCAATGGCCCCTTGAGCAGATGGGTTCGATTGACTGGGTCTTTCTGAATCTATAGAATTGCTATTCCCACGTCTACAATTTGATTTTCTTTTCGGTATTATGCCTTACGTACAAATCTAGATACAATGTTTTTAGGGAACCAAATTATGCGAATCCAAGTAGTTATCAAAACCAATGTAATGAAAAGCTATCTAAATGATTTCATGACCAAATATTTTCCTGTGATCGACTTTCATGAACGTAAAAAAGATTGCAAATCGGAAAAAAATTGTATCACGATTATGCTCTCTAGGTCTGTGGAAATCCTATTTTCCAGTGTAGGATAAGATTACCTTTCAAGGATTGTGCGATATATACAAACTTGAATATAGTTTTTTGGGGATAAATTTATAAAACTAACATTGCTATTAGCTACTAAAATACTTTCGTGATCAGATGTTCTTCGAAGTTCGGCATTCACGACAATAAGATGGTTCGCAAATATAATGTAAAATTTATATGAAAACTACGGTCTTCAATAACATTTACCTTCTTGCAGTGAAAATCGGAAAAATTAAATCAAGAACGTGTGATAGCAAAGTTTGGAAACGAATTATCGATTTCGGAAGTACTTTGATTCAAAATTTCACGTATAATACCGTAGTATTTTTTTGTAACGGTTGCGTTTCCCCTGTGCCGAATGTCTCAGTCGGAACCAGGATTCGGAATGGGGAAATGGAAAATAATAAAGCTTATCTGTAGCAAATCATTGTATATTTAAAACACTTATTTTACATATGGAGTTTAGATGTTCTCTCCGATCTGAAACAGATAAACCAACGCGAGTGGTTTAGAAAGATTTCGTTTACAATATGGTTACAGAGTCTCAGCACGGATTAGCGTTACAATATTATCGGTACGGTACGGTGCGGTGCGAGTACCCTGTGTGCGCACAGTGGTAGCTGGTACGTTAGGCGGCGGTTGTGTGTTTGTCGGTTGATCTGGAGACGTGTGCTCACGACTACACACCCCTTATTTCTGGTGGGCTCCGTATTCCCTTTGTCCTGTGTGCGCACAGTGAGAAAGAGACACGAGGCTTACGATGTAGTGTGAATGGCGGTGTCTCACCAAGATGTGTGCGCACGACTTGGTGCGTCTTCTAGCTTCCTTGACTCGTAGTCTTTCTTACCCTGTGTGCTCACAGAAGCAAGGTAAACTACGGTCCGGTATATTGCTATGTACGGTCGGCGAGATCTAGAGACGGCTTCCACGTGTGCTCACGAGAAGGTCGTCTCTTTGTCTCCTAGATTTCCTGGTTACTCCGTGTGCACACGGTAGTAGGCAGAAGTACGGGAAGTCGCCGTAGGATCACCGTCACGTGTGCTCACGACGGTAGGTCTACGGTTTGTTCTTGTCGGATTCTTCTCTGCAGTGTGGTGTGCGCACGGTTCTGCCTAGATTAAACGCTCGAGCTGAACTGTCTTCCTAGTCCGGCGGCTGGTCTTATATAGCCAGCCGCAGTGCGTTAGTGTATACGAGGCTGTTGTCTGTGTGTCGCTGTGTAAGTCTCTGTACGCGCGCGCTCGCTCCGCTTCGTGCGGACTCGCCTTTCCGTTCGTGCGGGCCTGCCTTTCTGTTTGTTGTGTTCGGCCCTGTGTCGGTGTGCGCGCGGCTGAGCTTTTATGTGTATTTGCACGAGACGGCTGTCTCGTTGCATTTTATTTTACCAAAATCACTATTTTTGAGTTATCGGTCGGCCATATTGGATCCGCCATTTTGAATTTTGATAATCTAATAATGAATATAGATCTAATAATTCGGATAGTTCATTATAATATTGAATAAAGAGGTTTGAAAACTATACAGTGGCTATAAAGCTGTGGAAATACGTTACTTTAGCTGACTCATCATGGCCGTCATCTTGAAAATCAATTGTGTCAGCTAAGCTTGCTAATATGTATCCAATCCGTTATCATAAAACTCAAAATAGTCATTTTGCCCGTTTGGACTAGACTTCAAAAGTACATATTTCTGTGATTTTTCAAAAATCTCGAGCATTTAGGTGCCATTTTGGATTGGTTAACCATAGAAATCAAAGTATTTCATAGTATATTTTTGAAGTACAGCTTTCGGGTCCCGCACTCTGATGGGTTAGAAAATTCTTAAGTACCGAGAACCTAGTTAATTTGCGGTTCATTCTATTCCATTCGAAAGATTAGATTTTTCTACACAAGAATATGTATCCCAAAAATTTTCCTGTTTTCCTGACAGGTTATAATTGAAAAGCACGAGAGATACAATATCGGTGATTCGATAAGCCGTGATGGATACTCAAATGGCTACTGTCTTTTTGCATTCGATTTAACGTTTGACCTATCGGCCAACAACGATACCCATTGGAATTTAATTAGAAGAGGTAGTGTGAGAATTGATGTGAGATGTGTTGATGCATTAGCTACTGTTATGAATTGTATAATACGCCAATAGGCGGCATATACTGTCAACAGCTTTCTTGCGTACGATTTCACCAACATGGCATCTGCCCATTGGAGCACGGTACAACACAATCGATGTGATTACGTTGGCTAAGAGTACCCGTCTACTCTGATTTGGTCCTCCTACATTTGGCATCAAACGCGATAACTTTTGCTGCTTTATTATTCACCGTTTCGAGATGCTGCTTAAACATAAGTTTTGGTTATGCCCAGGTAATTAATGGTTGGTTGAGAAACAATCTCGTGCCCATCCACCATTAGTGTTATTTTCTCATTCTTCTTCCTACTAGAAATAAGAAGAACTTCAGTTTTATGGCTGGCCAGCTCCAGTCCTGTCTCTATCAGCCATTTGTGTATTACACGAATGGACTCGTCATATATGCCTGTGTTACGTTCTAATGAGCGCAACCCACCAATATACTTATTGACTGTAGAGTTTCTATTTAATTTTTACAATTTGTTTTTATAATTGAGTGGAATGAAGGAAATCCCTTTTAGCTACCGCAGACGCGGTCACTGCCTTCCGGGAAAGGGAGCCGGATAGCGAGATCACTTAACTGATGCTTAGGTTTAGAATAACTACTGTTTTATTTCATTCAAAAAAAGAGAAAAGTACCTCGTGTATATGTGGTGAGTGTAAATGTGTGTAGCAGCAGGAGGTCACAGCTGTGGATTCTTGGCCTTCGTAGCCTTGCGTCGGTGGTTTAGGTCAGGCTGTCGATAGGCCATCGGCTCTGAGCTTCCCTTATTCATGATATGCAGGTGCAGCCAGATGCGTTGATCTTCCTTCAGAGACGAGAATGCGATGCGTCTCGATTAACGTGGACACTGTTGTTTCTTCACGGGATGTGATACGAAATTACTTTGTTGCGACTTGACTCTTGCGTTTTAACTAATATCGAGATCGTTTCTGGTCTGGCAACGGGCAGCGTAAGGAGCTGGACTGATGCTTTTGAAGAACTGATCTCTTCTAACCCTTTGCTCCCGGGCTTTATATACTATTTTGACGTACTCTTCCTCATCCCATATTAGGAGTGGATAATTTAAAATATTCTTTTAATATCTAGCTCTAATAGAGTCGTGACAGGTCAAATCATAAACACTTAGTTTTATTACTCCCAGTTTGGAGAATCGAGCTCGTAACTAGCTCTCCCGCTGCTCTTCTTTGCCTGCGTTCTTGTTGAGAGTCTCCCATCAGTATTTCGGTGGTCGTCTATTATTGGGTACTCTTCTAGCCATAGTAGCATCGCATGCTCGAGTGATATTATCCGTTGCCTGCTTAGCCTTGCTGTCGGTAGACCCAGAGAATTGTATTTCCTGCAGTACCAACAGAAATATCTCCTTATAATCCTTTGTTTTCTAACCGACTCTATTAAAAATGAAGGAGAAAGCATGAATTCGTGTAAGCATGCATATTTTATCAAATCAGCATCAATTAATGCACGTTGCGACAATTGGAAGTTTTTTTTCCTTAATCCTTGTTCATATTTCTTCAGGTACATACCATAGCCATCTGTATGAGTTGCAAAAATAGTAAAGCGCAATAGTTTTCATTATTTTGTTATGCCTGTGACTCTCTTCAAGCTGTCGCTTAGCAGCACTAGCATCGGTGACTGCTTTAGCGATATCAGCACCGACACCTGCTAATGCACCTGTTGGACTCAAACCAGCCAATATTGGTATAAGAAATAGCAGGAATCCTCCAATTTTAGATAAGACTGGCATCCCACGTGCAATATCTACATTTTTCTTGCCTCCTGCCTTGTGTACAGTTTGACGAGCAGCCTTCAAAGCGCTATAAATGACTGCGTGATGAGGATACACTTGATGAGAAACGTGATGATTTCGATGATAAACTTAAACAGGAACGTAATGATTTCGCTGATACACTGCTCAAGACGAAACAGTTGATGCTTCATTTAGAAGTGCCAGAAGTGATGGAGAGGAAGAGGATGAGAAGGATATTGATATGAACAATAAGCATGTCCAGCTTCTCAAAAAAAATAAGTAGCAATGATACTTTGATCATACCTTTGGAATTCGTAAGGATGGTGAAATACTAAAGATCAGTGATTCGCCTATAGAAATTAGCAAAAAATATGTTTGCATTTTGGATAGAAATGGAAGTTTTTTAAAGTATCCAAAAACTGAAGGTCTGCAAGAACTGCTTTTTAAACTAAACGCAGATATGTAATTGATTCTCTAAGCTACAAACTTACACCAAAAACGTTCAGTTTCGATCAGCCTATGCTTCAGCAAAATAGTCAAAAACATAATACTATAATTCCCCCTCTACTCAAGTTCCAAATTCTTGTAAAGTCTGGTCGTGGACTCTTACCTCGATATAAAGTTGCAAGAAAAGGTACTCTTATGGACTATGTATATTGGGACAATCCTAACGAACTACATGATTGTCTACGTTTACTCACGGACTGAAAGATTAGCTGGTGATAATAGCCGTGTCAATGGGAGAGAGAAGATTCTTTTTCATGCACGTAAAGTGAATAGAAATAGTACATAATACAAAAAGGGACTAAAGTCGTAGATTATTCCCACAGTTGGTTGACTACCCGAGCGAAGCGAGGGCAGCAATCGCCCGAGGGAATAATCGAGTTTAGTCCCGTGTTGCATATAGAACTTTATTCGCGACTTAACTGTGTAGCCACTAGATTCCGTTAAAAAGTAGGGCACCCATTAATACATTTTTAAATTAAATTTTTTCTTCATATTTCAAACAGTTATAAAATTTAAAATTAAGGAAAATTTTATTCCCGCTTTTGCAGTAATAAGGAACTTTATTCCTGCTATTGCAGGAAAAAGAATATACGAGGGAATAAAAAGCTACTTTAGTCCCGCTTTTCAGGGAATGAAGTAGCTACTATAGTTAATCCATCTATAAATACAATTTTTCTTAAGTTATTTTATTTTGTAGAACTCACCAGACTGTTTGGTAATACCAAGCTGAACACCGCTACACTGTCTAAGCACAACATGCAGTACCCGCTCTACCGAGATCCTGCTGAATCACGGAATTGAAAAATCTCCGTATAAATCAAAAACATGAAACCAAATAACTCATTCGACATCGTTCTCCAGATGCTATATAGGACTGATACTTGATTTTAATGACACAAGAATTTCAAAAAAGCCGACTGTGACTTCATACAAGAATATATAGACCTGAGACACATAGTGCAAGTTGATAAATAAAGAGAATCTCGAATTGGTTCTTCATTCCTCAGCATAGGGTAGTAATCTCAACAAAATTCCGAGCAGTCTTCAATGCTATAGTCCTAATGAGGCGAGCTCAAGTCGTCGGCGGAGAAACAATTTAGACGCGCGCAACGTTTCTGAGTTGGGCATAAAGAGCATAGTGTGATTAGTTGCAATGTTTATAAATTCTATTAGCTGCTCGGATCTGCGAACATAAGAGAAGATTTGAATCTGCCTACTAGCGAACGAGACATCCGCGGCTACACAAAAATATGCAGGATCGAGAGAGCGCATTAGTTAGTAATACCTGCAAAATAGTGATAGTAATTACTAATTTAAGTAATTATATATTTTTTTTATTTTTACTGTAGAATAAATATTTTACATTTGAAACTGTAAAATTTCAATTCTTGAACGTTAATTACACCGGCAAAAAAAAGCGATCTGTTCAAAAAACCAGACCTAGCTGTCCTTATGAATTTTGACCCGTTGGAATCCGAATCCGAGGCCAGTTTTGCCCGTACACCCCCAAAATTTCGTTACAATCGCAAAAAAACGTGAATATCGCAGAAAATTATGAAAAAATATATTAAAAAAATATGCTGTAATTATTTTTGTGAGTGTACGATATACATGATTTTTATGTATTTTGACGCGATAAATCCGAATTTAAAGTTTATTTTACCCGTACAACCTTTACACTTTGAAAAAATCGTGAAAAATCGTGAAATTTTGTATTTAAGTGCGTAGGTTAGGAAGTAAAACATTTGTTATGACTGCATTATACGTGATTTTTGTGCGTTTTTGCTCGCTTTATTTAAATCCAGTTTTTTTTTCACTCCTACACACTTTAATATTTAAAAAAGTGGTGTAAATCCGTCAAAAATTGAGAAAAACTACGTAAAATTGAAAAAATTTGCATTTAAAAGCAGAACTTAGTTCCAATTTTTGTGTGAATGTCATATGTATGATTTATATGAATTTGAAACTTTGAAAAAATGTCAATATCAAAAACCAGGTATATCGTACACTGAGAAAAATATTTACTTTATTTTTTAGTTCATACCATATTTTTTTATGTAAATTTTCATAATCTTTTGCAATTTTTTTTGGGATTTTAACGAAATTTTGGAGGTGTACGAGCAAAACTGGCCTCAGATTAGAATTCAGCGGCTCAAAATACATAAGCATATATAGGTCTGGTTTTTTAAACAGACCACTTTTTTTGTGTGCCGGGGTTATCGAACTGCGTGCGATATAAAAGAAAAACAAACGATGCTCTACGAAAAAAAAACGTGGTGGGAGGATGGGTCCTGAATATCCCCGACAAGGAAATGTAGCAGGTACTGCCAAGCCTGCGGCTAATACGTGACGGAAGTTACGAAGATTGGGTGATTAGTCTGCAAAAATGGCTGATGGGAGAATACGAACTATCAGACATTGAGACACAAAAATGTAGGCTACGTCTGGCTACCTTTCGAGATCGGTAGTCATAAGAAAGAAGTTCGTGTCGCCATAGTACTGGATCTCTCGACAGAGTGCATCGTGGAGGTTAACTGCGGAATCACTGATTTCCATTTTAAGTATTGTCAAACAGCCGTTACTTCTTCTGGTAGACTTCTTTCCTTTCTTTTTTTCAAAATAATGACTATTTTACTCATCTATTATTGTTTAAGATTGGAAATTAAATAATCTTTACGAGTACTCTTTATTACAAATGAAACTAAAAATTAATTTCATCAACAAGATCATCAAAGTATCTTAAATTAACAAAAATGAAAACAGAACTTACGAAATTCCATGATTTTTAAGCGTTTCTGCACGAGTACATCGACAAAACATGGTTGTAAGATTAAAAGTAGCTAAAAAATTATGAGAAGTTTGAACAAACCACGGAATCTAATTTAGCCTTAATTTATAAGTTATAAAACCTCAGTTAACTCACTTGTAGGAGAAACAGTCAAGATGTTATGTGTCGTGGACCGAGGTGTTGTATGGCCAAACGACAAGGGGACACTGAATTAGATATGAACTATATGGGATTAATAGCCGAAATTGTGAATATTATTCGCAGGAGGAGAGACAGCGAACGACATAGGTCTACCGTAGTAGTAGAGAGCCATAAGAGGTGGTCAATTTTTTTAGTACAGTGTATACATGCGGCATCAGGAATAAGAGAGAGGGCCCCCCTTCTCTGTCTTGCTAAATTCGTTTTACTTCCCAACCATCAATTGTACAAAGATAATATTGATTGAGTCAAAAAATTTCTGACAACTAATAACTATCATCCTAATTTCATTAATAAATACATAAATAATAGACTTTCTCACATACAGAATAGACTTAACAGCAATAATCGAGACAACAATAATAATAATAGCATTACCAACCATGAAACGAATAATAGCAATAATTGCACAGAAAATATCATAGACAGTAAACTTAATATTGTTCACCCATTTAATAAATATCTAACTCTGAAAATTGATCATGTTCTAAAAAAGTACAATGTTACGCAGGTTAATAGGACGATTAATAAATTTAATAGTACCATTAAATTAGGTAAGGACAAACTTGATCCTCTTGAAGTTAATAACGTTATACATCAAGTTAATTTAGGTGGTTGTCCCGCCGTAATGTTGGACTTACCACACGCAAGTGCAAATTACGCCGGAAACAACACCGGAGAGATGTTATTAATAACAAGACTGGGACTTCAGCCCTTGCCTTACAGGTAGACGACAAAGAACATAATATTAATTTTAATTCAAAATCATAGAGCAATAAAATATAAAAAAGAAAAAAGAGTTTTTGGAGATTCTAAACATAGATTATTGTCATAATACGTTAAAAAGAATAAAATATACACACAATCTACTACATATATATAACCACACGTTAGATACAATCAATTGCTCGATTGCGCGATATCAAACAGTAATCTCGACTTCTCGAGCCGTTTCTTGGTACATGAATGGCTTAATGCTTTGCGCATAGGGGAGGCCTGGTAGAAAATTGAAGCTATAGTGCCCATAATATGCCATATTTTTTCCTCTACGGACTTAATAATATGTAAGATATTATGCCCATATGTGGCAGCTACCAGGCGACGATAAATGACCGTAATTTACCAAAAATTATGGCAAATATTATTTTTATAGGAAATTGGAAGATTTGATCAATATAATGAATATTTAAGCCTTGCAAAGCTAATACAACATAAATGTTAATATATGAATTCATTTAAATAGTATTTATAATCTCTTAATAAATATGTAATGTAATATGCTTAATAGGTAGGAAGTACCCTTAACCTTAGAAACATGAGTCACTCTTCGTCTCTGTCGCACGCGCACACACACAGAGACGAAGAGATGTGGGAGCCCCACACTCCCCCGGCCGGGCTTCAGGGTGGACTATTCACTGCGAGAATGGAAAGGTGACTAAGTAAGTAAACAATTAAACGCTACAGTTACACTTCACCATACACAATACAACACATTACACACTACACAATCGTCGCGGGAAGCAGGGTTTGACTTCTTGAATCTTGGCTGAACGGACGCTTGGCGATTGCCGTAGTTCGACTTGTTTTCGACTGTTGAGGGTGGTGGTGGTGAGAAAACTGGGTTTTGACACTCTCGGGCTGCCGGTAGTACAGGGACCCGGGGCAGTTTAGCCGACCCTCTCTAGCTATCGACGGTGCCGGGTGACGCCCGGATAGGGTCCTGTCGTTGTCAAAGGGGTGGGGGAGGGCTCGCTGCTTCTTTCCGGATGCTGTTGAGGTCGACTTGAGTTGTGGCTTGAGGCCAAAGAACACGACTGGGAGGCTGGGGTTTGATGACACGAGTAGAGAAGGGGCAAAAACGATAAATACAACTCCAGAAAATGACGTAGAGTCTTCGGAAACCCCAAAAAGTGTCAATGGAAATGGGTACCCAACCCAGAAATCAGACAACGAGAACTGTCTGAAGAACGCGTTAAACAGTAAACATGTTTATGTGACTGCAGAAAACGTAGTGCTTGCGTACTGGAGTAAAATCCAGAACGCTCAGCAAGAAGAAATGAAGATATGGGAGAAGATTTGTGAGAGATTGGGCGCAATAGATACGGTGGTATCAAACGCATCCAACATTCATAGGACAGTGAAAAGCGATGTGGCAAAGGTCATAACGTTGATAAACCACTTCGAAAACGGACGCGAGGCGCTCAGAAAGAATAAAGGGAGCTTTCAGCTTATGCTAAAGACGGTGGAAACTCCCAGAAATCAAGAGAAGGCAGGAACGGCGAGCAGGTCTACACAAACAGCAGGTGTAACGATGAATACAACAAATAAGCGTAAAGCGACGTCGCCATGTCAGGTGGATAGAATAAGGGATGAAAATCCCAAAAGGAAAAGGAAGAGTCAGGAGGAGAAGGCCGTTGTAGGGACTTCAAGAAATTTTCCATCAGGACAGACGCCCGAAAAGAAAAGAAATACACCTTGGCAGACGGTAGAAACGAGGAAGATAAAGAAAAAGAAGGAAAAGGAAGGCGATAAGGGTGGCAGTGATGACTTAAGCCAGAAAGGAAAGAGAAAACAGAAGTCACCACGGTCAAGTCCAACCCGGCAGGAGGCCCTCATTATAAAGGCTGCCTCATTATAAAGATAAATCATTGCATAAGGCATATGGAGACACGCAGACCGCGGTCATCCAAATGCCAGTTAAAGTAGCTCGACAGATTACA
Organism: Muscidifurax raptorellus; assembly: GCA_020010945.3. Taxonomy (NCBI): domain Eukaryota; kingdom Metazoa; phylum Arthropoda; class Insecta; order Hymenoptera; family Pteromalidae; genus Muscidifurax; species Muscidifurax raptorellus. Next base: position 871,587 of record JAHUUD020000013.1, on the reverse strand, counting down.
GCTAAGCAGAAGATCAATATAGGCTAGGTAGTCTGCAGAATACGAGAGATGGAAAGGAGCACTCGCCCACTTAGATGTTATAAATGTATAGGATTTGGACATATCGCAAAAAGTTACACCGTAGCACAGGACCGTAGTAACCTCTGCTACAAATGTGGTAATAGAGAACATAAAGCAAGATATTGTACGAGCAACCTAACTGCGTACTCTGCTGTGAAAAAGGCGCAAAAGGGAAAAGTGATGATGAAATCGGTAGTTACACATGCCCAGTCTACCGAGCGGTATTCGAAGAATTAAAGAAGAAAACAAAATGAAGATAGTACAGCTAAATCTAAACCACTGCGAGACAGCACAAGATCTATTTAATCAGTATATTTGTGAAGAGAAGGTTGATGTAGCCATCATATGTGAGCAGTACAGAGATCTAGACGAACCAAGATGGGAAAACGATGCCACTGGCAAAGCGGCGATCTGGGCATGCGGGACGATACTTTCCAGGATAAAATGATGACTAGAGGAAGGTTTTGTTTGAGCGAACGTAGCAAGTATACACTTATACAGCTGCTATGCTTCACCTAACGCGCCAATCGAACAGTTCGAAAGACTGTTAGATCGAGTCGTACAAGATGTTGCAGGGAGAGAGCTAATAATTATAGCGGGGGATTTTAACGCATGGGCCATAGAGTGGTGCAGCCAAAGAACTAACCAAAGAGGCCGGGTGCTACTGGAATCATTCGCTCTCGTGGATTTGGTACTAGTTAATCAGGGTTGTACAAAAACTTTCAGGAGAGGTGACACGGGATCTATAATAGATCTGACGTATGTTAGCAGCTGTGTAATTGACTCAGTCAACACATGGATCGTGAGTGAGCACTACACCACTAGTGATCACAAAGCCATAATAATGGAGATAGAAAAATTGAAGTAGGGTGCCAGCGCGAGTAGAAAGATCTTCCCAGCTGTTTCTCCAGGCTATAAGATTATCGAAGTTCCATCACTCATTATTTACCTGCTAGTTATTTTCAAGCCTATAGATAAATTGCAGCTGCACCTTGTCATTCAAGATGGATATTTAGTTAATTTTCGCGGTGAAGTCATAAGAATTAGATTACACATCAAATCAGTCTAAGCATTATGGGTATTGTGTACAACCCCACAGTTGGTAAAGGCTATAATAATAACTTACTGTGCCGTAGAGTAATCAGACGCCGACGAGTGCTTAAAGCGCTGTTACATCAAAACATAGTTACTAAAAAGTTTGGATCTAAAACTTGTAAAAAAGTAAGCTGTATACTATTTTGCTGTTTTCAACGAAATGGATGAGGTGCTAAGCATATAGTCACCTATCGTATTTGACAAATCTGTTGCACATTACGAGATTCATGAGCACAAGAGCAAACTTCCCAGTTAATACCTCTGCATATTGTCTAATCCTAGATGATCATATAGTTGAGTACAATCCTATGAGCGGGGATGTGCGAAAACTCGTTTAAAGGATGATTAGGAAGCTCGTATTAAATGAGTAGCAACTTGTGATAAGCAGTCAATTAAGAGGCCTGTAAACGAGTTGGTTGTAAACGAACTAGCCTTAGTTCCACCCAATTCATATCTCAAGCCATTGGTGTTTTGATTCAAACCGCCGACACCGTGGCGCATACGACTCACATTAAAGTACAAATCTCTGGCTATTTGAGAGAAAAATGTGTTAAAAACTATTTTACATGATGCAAGCACTGTGTATGTAAAAGGAACGGCTATGAGGAAAAACATGAGATGTGCTTTCCATCACTACAAAAATTAAAATATGATATTTTCGAGCCTCTCTGCCCTCATCACAAATCGGCATTCAAGGCAAACTGTGCGTATAGAAACATATTGTTGCTGAAAAAAATGTATCGAGACAATACGCCATCTCTGGAGAGATCACTCATAATCAGATAATTTTATCGCACAAAGCTCCTATCATTTATGACTCCCACGCTTGCTTTCTTACCAAGAGAATTTGTCGTAACATTTGCCGCAAATAGTATCGAGCGAGCTCGGGATAAACTACCAAAATATTTGAAACTGGGCTCTGAAATTTTAGAGTGTCTAGGTTGTCTAGCGCACATCATCGAGAGTGGAACCCCACCTTTGAGAAGAGATCACTCCTCCGTGTAAGAATGAGGAAAAGAAAAAAACATCGCAGTGGAAATCGTTTGCCGAGAAATATTCGATGAATACAAGATCTTTTCCTGAGCGTGACAGATGCAAGAGGCTCGATAAGAGAAAATAAAAAAAGCCTCCTTTAAAACATTTCTGTATTAAGCGTTTGTAATAGAGATGAGTCTATGAAACCCTGAACCCTAAGGTAACAAAATCACATCTCATCTCTTCTGAGAATTCTTGGTTATACCGCTACTGCCATGGAATATGCTGAACTTCCGGCGCAAATCCCTACTCTGACATGAGAATAATTCTTGGATAAGCTCTGCCTGACACCGCACGAGTTAAGGTGATTCGTTCGTTAAAGAAAAAGTAGCTTGAGCCTTTTAAGTTTCACATTTACGATGTAGCTGCAATGGGCTATGCACCTTTGGACAATCAAAAAGTAGTGACTACCTATGCATGAGGTATGACCACCTATGCATGATGTATGTATGCATCATGAGGGATGATCTTAAATCAACTGCGCTCGTCATAACGTCAAGCTTTTGAAAAAATTATATAATGATACATTGTAATGTGGTAAATTTTTCCTCTGAACCTTCAATCCCTGGCTGCAATCGCACATTTCCGCGGCAGATTCCCGCTGATCCGCTCGGTTAGACTAAGCTTCAGAGTTTTTCATCTCACGATGAGATTCGCCGTAATATTTTATCGGGTAATTTCAACATTAAATAAATAAAAATATACAAGGTAATTACTTTTTTTAGTTCACACTTTATTAACACATCGCAAACAATCAAAGGATCTGGCCACACGATATGGACGTTTATTGACAATTAGACATTCAACAATGTCTAATTGTTCATTAAAAAATTATTCTACCACTTAAGTATGATTCTCATAGGAAATTTCCCATAGAATACGATTAAAAAGCCGTCATTGTGAAAAAAGTACTTTGATAAAAAGTTCTCACCAAACTATTAAAAATCATGTAATATACGATATTCGGAAATTTGCTTTTATTAGTGTTTCAATTAATTGGTAGTAATTCATTTATTTTTAATAATGAATTCACCGTAAACAATTTTTCTAAGGCTCGTTTTGCTAAAAAATATTCTGATACAAAATTATTAAATGAAAGTATTACTCGTTTTACCGTAATCACGAATTTCAAATTTGGCGCTTACCGATTGACCTATGTAAGAGCTTCTGCAAGTGATAACTTATATAGACCCTGTTTTATCATACAACCATAAAACTATTTCTTCAAAAATGAACGTTACTATTTGTAGAATTCGCTGGCTAAAACATTGTTTGTAAATAAATCGTCCTATAAAATATAGGATACTTGAAATAGGTAAATAACGAATTATCGACTGGTCTCGCATATCACAGCTACCACAGCGGGCTAGCATAGCGGAATCAGTCGCGGACCCGAAAACCAAAAATACTACTTAAGCCAATCAAAAAACCATAAATAAATATTTCAAACGACCACCGAACTCTAAAAACAATAAATTAAACCCAACTCTAAGCCCCAAATGGGGCCAATGATCATATGTAAGTTTTGATCATTTTGCAATAACAGCCTTGGTGGTCGTGATTTCTAAAGCGCGCGCTAGTCAAGCTGCGTGCATACCGTTTTGTCAGGGTTCAAATCCCCAATACGAAATTTTTTTTTGCATATCACGTGTACAAAGTTATAATAACATTTTCACAAACACAAAAATATACAATTTAAATTATAATTTTATTGATTTTAATAAATGTTTAATGCAATTATTTATGATTTAATCCGTAGCGTTTATTTGAATACAATATTGACACAATGTAGTTTAATTTTTGTTTATATATGTTAATAATGTTAATAAACTTTATTATGTTGTGAATTATGGGCATGAAAAAATAAAAAATGTTTACACGAACTAAGTGCTTATATTATTTAATTATATAACATATTCTAAGATAATTATTAAGTAAATTATATGGGGTTTAAATGTAATTATATAAATAATCAAATTTATTCAAACAACCGCGAAACTGATGAGTCGCGTCTTTTCTATGCGCGGTGATCGGCGCGGTGATCGACTTGACGATCGTGCATTGTTTTTAACCGCCAATTATCAGTTCCGCCTTACAACAAGTAAGCGCGAGCATCGATATTTTCTTCCGAATATTAGCTTTTATAATTTTAATCACCGAAATTTACGAAAACATTACTCGTGAGTGGCGATCTTTCTTGTGCGCTTGTAAGATTAATTTTTTCGTGTCTCTTATATTTTTTGTCGGACTTTTCTAATTATATCTCACCGTGAATCGCATCTCTCGCCGTGAATCGTGTCGCGAATCGCGTCAAGATGCCGAAGAAAAACGTTTGTGCTATCGGGGGCCTTATTCAGTAAGCGTGTCGTACGCGATACAGTAAATGAGTGACACATTAGACCATCGGCTCACATGGTTGATGCTGCGCATGCGCAACTCAATGTTTTTGTTTCGGTTAGTAGATTTTAAGAGCGCGAGTCGGTAATGACGCAATTCTGTTATTTTCTCGATGTCTCCAATATTTACTCAGATATCGATAAATTTCAGTTTTTACCTAATTTTCAAAAATTCAGTTTTTGACCTCGAGTGACGATTTTTGGACTGTAGACGTATCTTGATGCGTTATATCAATTGCAGTTGAAAAAAAATTAATTGTATCAAAATTCCCGATTTCTTTTTGCCTGAATTTCGTACGCGCATGGTTGCACGGGCGCTGGTCATCAAATTACACTCAATTTTTAAGAGAAGTACCCGCTATTTGTTTTTCTACGAAGTCTTTGGCTTTAAACTTTTTTGTCCGTCAAATTTCCGGTGTATCCCCCACCGTATAAACTGCACCGAGACAGTATTTAAGAAGCTGCAATTACCGGTATGGGCAGTTTCCTTTGGATAGTTAAAACATATCTTTGACGCGATGATTCGTGCAAGTGTGGCGCATTTGATCAAAGTTTTACGCGAAGCGTTGAGTATTGCGAAAGTATTAGATCCGTACATCAGTACAATGTGCGGTACAGTGTGGGCTTCAGATCTTCAGCAACAGCCTTTAGATAATTTATACAGAAAGCTACATTTTCTCCTGTTGCATTGTAGAATAACCACGGTATACCGCGTGTTTACCGCTGGTCTATTCCGTAATCCGGATGTTCTAGCGATTGCTCTGGAAGCCATACGCCAGGGCAACGATCAATGTTTCGCCGTTAACGTAAGTATTAATTATTATCGCTTTTTATTCTCAATCATTCATTGACCTTTCTTAATTATATTTTTTCTGCAGTAATCAACGAGATGGTGAGGGATACCGTTGGCGATGCAGTCATAATGGCGTGCGATGAGCAACAGCAGCAGCAGCAGCAGCAGTAGGAGTTGCAATCTTCGGCAACAAACGATGTTAATTGTGAGTATTGAGTCGATTAAAATAAAAAATTAATTTTTTCTTTTTAATTGCACATTTTGATTGTCTCAATACTTAGTTTCAGAGTCAACTCCAGGAGCAACAATTCAACAGCAACAACATAATTATCAAGAAGATGGTACATCTAATGGTGAGTGGTGTATATGCGATATACACAAACGTTATCTTTATTTCTAATAGTTCAATTATGGCACACGTCCCACTCTCCAGTTCTTTCAGAAGCTGATTTATCTACTTTCGAAAACCACCAACCTTCAAATGGAAATACTCGTAAGTATTAAGCTTGTCAATATAATTTCAATCTGTTATTTTTTTCTACATTATAATGGAAAGCCTAATACTTCAGTTTCAGAGTCATCGCTAAATAGTACTGGCAAACGTAGAAGACGTAACAATAGTACCAGTAGTGCCAGTAGTACCAGTAGCGGCAGTAGCACCACTAGCACCAGTAGTACTAGTAGTTCTACTAGTACCAGCAGTGACAGTAGTAGTAGTAGCACTGATACGGCCCGAGAAAGTAAGACCAATAAATTGTTTAAACTTTTATTACATTCACCTAATTCTGAATTATTTCGATCAATTTATAGGTGCTTGTTTACAGAACAGCGAAGGAGGGGAGCATCCTCGATTTGCGATTGAGAGCGAGGCAATACGCTTCTATCGATACTTTGGATACGAGGGAAGAGAGATTCGTGGATTTATACCACAGCCACCAGCCAATGCAGACTTCTACGACTGGTTAGAGGGTTGTGTACGAAAACCTTATTAAAATCTTTGCGAGAGAGGTATACCAACCGACGATGTTGGTGTTACTATCAACTCAGCGCACTTCAACCACGGCCCCATCTGGCTGTCATTTAGACTTATCCAAAACTTTCTGATCGAAGATCTTTGGAATTTATTGAAAAGCCCACCAATCTATGACGGCTCGCAATATTTTAGTGAAATTTATCGTAATGTTTTACATGTCTTACGAATAATGTATTACGAACGATCGAGTCATTATGAACCGATATTAAATCTGATCGGATCATGAGGTACTGTCGGTTATTGCATACCATGCAATAAAGCGTATTGGTGAACTGAGGTTCATAGATGTTCCAAAAAGTGCTACGAATTCTTTTCAAAATTCTTTTCATGTAGTCTGACGGAAGATCTCATAAAATGCAATATTTGTTTACGATTATTTTTCGGCGATATTTGTTTGAATAATCATGCCAAAATAGGATCATACAATAAAAGCAGCAATATATGTAGTAGAATAAGACTTTGTCAGACTTGTTTTAAAATAATTAAAGGGAATTAACCACATGAATATGGTGTATCTTTTTGTACCACATGTAAATTACGATTATCTGTTAGACATCTATGTTACATACAGCCGATTAAACACTTAAAACGCTCAAAACCAATCTTATTCCTATTTTACGACTTTGAAACACAGCAATCTCTCCCTGTATTGGGCGATCAAGAAAAAAAGAGTATATTCCAAATTTGTGCGTTGTACATCAAGTATGTACAGACTGTATAGATATCGAAGATATTTCAACTGAATGTGAGATGTGTGGTATACGTGAATATGTGTTCAATCATTAGCTCCGAGAAAGCGATTTCAGCAGGTCATATGCATAGCCCCTAATTCACAGGGATTCGACGACCAATTCATATTTAAATATATTGTGGAAAAATTCTATCAAGATTGAGTCGTACCATCGGTAGTCATGAATGGATCAAAAATAATTTTAATGGAGGTTCTACGGATAAAGTTTATTGACAGTTTGAATTATTTCCACATGCCTCTCAGTATCTTACCTAAAGCCTACGGGTTATCCGAAGTGGAGAAAGGTGTTTTTCTACATTTATTTGACACTGTGAAAATCCAAACTTACGAAGGTTCTCTGCCACCTCTCGATTTGTATGCCCCAGATACGATGAGTATCAAGGAACGAGAGAAATTTTTACAATGGTACGATAAACAAGTGCAAGATGGGTACGTGTTCAATTTCCAGACAGAAATTCTAAAATACTATAAACAAGATGTGGCTACTTTGAGATTGGCATGCTTAGCTTTTTGCAAAACATTTATGAAATTTGCTGCCGATCCTTTTATCGAAGGTACAACCATAGCTTCTGCATGCGTGTATTTACAAAGACACTCTTGATAAAGGATCAAATTGGTATTATACTACCTTGTGATTACAGAATGACAGATAATCAGTCTAAAGCTGCTATACACTGGCTCCTGGATGGAGCAAAGAGTTATTCACCAACACATTGAACATGCGGGACGTGGTCAGGAAAGAAGGTTGCCAGAAAATATCGTGGTTGATGGTTATAGTGCACCGCGAGACGCGGAGAACCACCGCGGTATAATGCTTCAGTTTCACAGATGTTTCTGGCATGGATGCCCCCGATGCTATAGAATAAATAGAGATACAAAATTGGTGTGTACAAGATACGATAGGACATTGGGAATTAGTGATATATTGAGCTTAGCTAATTATCATTTGATTGAAAAATGGGAGTGCTAGTTTAATGATGAGATCTCACAAAATGAGGAACTTTGTCGCTTCATTCGTGAAAATTCGGCGAACGTACGACGAAAACCGCTTGATCCCCGAGATGCATTTTTCGGTGAACGCACAGGTAACACCGTCAAGGTGTTTGATGTGTGTTCTCTCTATCCGTTCATCTGTAAGTAAGTATCCTGTTGGTCATCCAAAAATTTATGTCGGTCAAGAGGAGCGTGCACAGTTGATAGGTATCCACAATGATATTTCACAAGTAAATGGATTGATTGCATACGATATACTACCACCGCAAAATGTATATCACCCTTTGTTACCAGTAAAGATGCATGGTAAATTGATATTCCCATTATGTCGAAAATGTTGCGAACAATTGATACAAGATGACTGTCCTCATGAAGATCCTGAAGAGCGTGTATTGCGAGGAACTTGGGTGTCGGAGGAAGTGAAAGTGGCTGTGACATTGGGTTAAGTTGTCAAGTCTGTTTATGAAATTTGGCAATACGAGATGACACAGTATAATCATGAAGAACGGAAAGGTGGTATTTTTTCCGGATATATCAACGAGTTTTTTACTCAAAAGGTTCCAGCGTCGGGATATCCACCAGATTGCACCACAGAGGAAGTCAGGGACCACTATGTCAAAGAACAGCAACGCAACGAAGGTATAACCTTAAGTAAAGATGACATACGTTTGAATGCCGGTTTACGATCTGGGGCAAAACTCTGTCTAAATTCTCTGTGGGGAAAGTTTGGTCAATGCGAGAACTTAACAAGAACACTTGTTGTAAACAATCGAGAGACTTTGATAAATTTACTTACGAGTGCAGAGGTGGAGGTCAACGGCATCTTACCTGTCAATGACGAGACCCTCTAATTAGTTGTTTGGACTGACGAGATTGGTGGTGGTAGTGGTCGTGGTAGACGTGGTGGTGGTGGAGGTGGTGGTGGCGGTGGTGGTGGCAACAATGGCTCTAGTCGTGGGGGCATCTATATTTAAGCAAGCGCGTTCACTCTGCAAATCACCAGTCTCTGCAAATCATCAGTATTTAACTAGCTATACGACACAGCGTTGAAGAGGAAGTACACGGCTTTTTTATCTATTTCAATAAAAAAGTATGTATATCAATTATAATTATTATTATCATTGAAATAATAATAATGAAATGATGTTGTACATTATATGTTTAGATGGATTTAGAGGGTCTGAACAAGATTGCTAGTGGTGGGTACCTTCCTACGAAGAAGGTATCCAGGCTGGAGGTTGACCGCCATCACATGGTGACAGCACTAAAAGAAGCCAAGACACGTTTTGGCTCGAAAATTGTTGCAGTTCTCGACGAAGAATTCCAAATTTTTCTTCCTTCTCGAGTATCTTCTGCACTGACGGAAAATACTAACTTACATAACAGTCTGAGTGATCAAGCCAACAAATTACAACTCTTTTTAGATTATAAAGGTAATAACGCTATTGAGTTTAGTACAGTATAAATCTTTTGTGAATAAAAACTATAAATATGGAAAAGCAGGTACGATTTCAAGAGAAATCAATAGTTTATACACTGTGCGTATGGATGTATGCACATAAAAAAGCACGTCGTGGGGAATCGGAACCGAGAACGTTTTCGAATGAGGATTGAGAGAACTAGTAGTATTATTACAGTGGCGCTTTTAAAAAAACTCGAAAAATTGTCTATTAAATAACGAAATGTTTGTACTTATAATTTTTTTCTGAATAAACGTATTTTTTTTAACTTTCATTGTGTCTTTAAATTTATTTATCTTATATACCATACCCAATCCTTATGCATGCAACCGAAAAACTTATTCGTAGTAGTACAAAATTAAAGAGTTGTAATGATAGATGGCACTGTGCTACGTTAAAGGTGATTGGTCGATCATCACCCCATTGTAACCTGATCGGTTGGTTACACTTATGATATGGGAGGGATAAACTGAAGTGTTGGTCACATGAATGTGCCAGTAGCAGTTATGGATACACGATGGAAACATTCGTTTACCTCCATGCTGTACGGTCCAACAGGATGTGATAAAACGATCTTGATCGTATGTGCGATACCCAAATCCAACGTGTCATTATCTATTACGCAGAGCGGCAGCCAAGCTACAAGGATCTTCAAGGCAAGAAGGTGGAATTTCGTGAGGACCTGCCACAGACTAGTGACTGGGCCAGTGATTCCAGGCCTAAACTCGTGATCATTGACGACTTGATGCGAGAATCGTCGTCGAGTGGAAGTATAGTCGACATTTTCTCAAAAGCCTCCCACCATCACTCACTCTCAGTAATATTCATCACACAGAATGTCTTTCATCAGGGTAGAGGACAGCAGGACATATCTCTAAACGCTCAATACATCGTCGTGTTAAAAATTAGCGAGACAGATCTCAGATACAACATCTGTCGCGTCAACTATGTCCGGAGGATCTACGATTTTTGCAAGAGACTTACTGGGACGCTACATCGAGACCATATGGATACCTAATGCTTAATTTAAAACAGACTACACCGGACAACTGCTGATTTCGCACTTGTATCTTCCCGGACGACGAATTGCACTTTGTATACGTGTCACGTAATAAAAAGATAAATAGTGGCGACACATCGAATATCGTACCGCTCGCCTCCTTGTGATGGGTTCACATAAGACACGTCATCCCTTTGCACGCAAAGACGCTGTCATTTTGAAGGCTTTGTTCCATTTGAACAATAAACAGCGGAAGGCTCTCTTGCAGACGGCTTATTCGAAATTAGTGCGTCATATTTGTGAGTGGGCTTTGAATTTGTTGATCGGTAACGTACCGCTGGAGAAGTCTCACGAGTCCCGCTTACGCAGACATGCAAAAACACTGCAGAAGTTAGCCGAACCTTGTGTGAGTCTGTCGAAAAAGAAAAAAATTATTGTACAACGCGGCGGTTTCTTGCCTGCATTATTGGCTCCTATTATTGGCACACTGTTTGCTAGTATCATTAGCAAGTAGACGACATGGAACGCGCTAGAACGATGGTACTTGTGACGCATGATAATGTTGAACGTTTCCAGACTGTGCTAGCAAATGGCGGTTGTAATAATGGTGTTAATATATTAAAGACTGTTCAAACACCGGGCACCGTCATGACTAGATTGGATGCTGAAATGAACAACATACTGAATTCATCTTCTTGCAAAAATGAGCGGGAAAAATGGGTTCAATATCGTTCTGTACTACAACGTTATCTACAATTCAAGGATGTCGATAGCTATGATAAGGCTAGAAAAAAAACGAGGAGAAAGATAACAAAGATGAGGATCAAATGCAAAACAACGATGATGATGACAATGACGATAATTATAATGACGAGGTGCAGCAGGCTGAAAAAGAGGACCGGATCGATGCGAGCATCATGGAGAGTGTGCCTGCAAAGTATAGGCGAAAGGCTGGACAAGTATTGCGTAAATTACGTCTTACTGGAAATATCGTCTGGGATGCTAATGGTACTGTGACAATCGGTGGTGTGCGTATACACGGAGCCAACATGATCGATCTGGTGAATGATACTATGAGAGATAGAAAAGGCTCTCCACCACCTAGACATGCGCAATTTGCTGTTGCATTTCGAGAATCGTTCATACCGCGCGAATATATCGGTAGCAAGCATGTTTGGAATACCATAGTAGCCAGCACGCCTGGTCGTGCTGCCCCACCTGGGAATACACTACCATCACCACCGCCAGGTGGTGCCACCGGTGCCATTCCACGCCAGAATTTTATACCAGATAGCATTGGTCGTCTATTCCAATCGCCATGTCAGGCTGCTGCCGACGCTGGTACCTTTGACACCAGCGAAGGAGACGAAAGCAACGGTGGAATAGCAGCGGGTACAAAAACGGAAAAAAGCAGCAGCAACTTGTCAGGGAAGTGCAAAAAAGACGAGGAAAAAAGTTGTCGTTGGCAGTTCCAAAATTACATCATGGCGACGATTGAGCGGGAGGTTCAGCTCGGACAAGAGACCAAAATCACCGACGAAGAAGAAAAAGATGAGCAAGAACGAATGAGAGTGAAAAATAGTACACTGGATGGATTGATCGATTTGCTACCATTTGAAATGCATATACCCGGATATAGAATTTGTGGCCCAGGTACAAAACTAGGGGAACGTATCGAACGTGGTGAAGTCAGTATCAATCCGTTGGACGAGGCGTGTCGTCAGCATGATCTAGTCTACGATGACAAACAAGGCAACCGGCGCAAAGCTGATTGAGTTTTAGCTGAATACGCATTTTCGCGAATGCTTGCGGATGAAACAGCCGGAAACGAAAGAACACTGGCGATGATGACAGCCTGCTGCATGGTAAGCAAGATAACCTTTGACAAATTTTTTTCACGGATCAAGGAAGCACTGAAGTAGAAGAAGAAGAATAAGAAAAAAGAGAAAAAGAAATCCAAAGACAGCAGTAGCAGTAGCAAAGTTGATCAATCTGCGAAAAAAAGGGCTAGCAAACAACCAAAAGAACGTAAGGGGGCCAACAAAATTAAAAATGTGACGAAACAATCGATGCACGATGAGTAGAGAAAGAAGAAAATTCGAGAACATTTATTACGCACCTCCACATCCGGCAACTTACGCTGGTATTGATAAACTTTATCAAGCTACGCGTAGGAGAAGCAGAAAAAGTGATAAAAAAGAAAAAATCCATCGTGAGAGTGTTGTGGAGAGGCTTGAGAGTCAAGATGCATATAATCTACATCGACCAGTTAGACGTCGATTTCCGCGACGTAGTTACAATGTGCGAAATTTGGATGATGTTTGGGAGGCTGATCTCATGGATTTGAGATCTTTGGAAACTTACAACGAAGGATATATTTATATTCTGACAGTTATCGATGTTGTCAGTAAATATAGCTGGCTGGAGCCGATCAAGCAAAAAACTTCCAGAAAGGTAGCTGAGGCTTTCTTACGTGTGCTTTCGAGAATAAATGGGCGTAAACAAATGTGTCTCCAGACAGATAAGGGTAAAGAATTCCTCGGTAGAGAGACACAGCGAGTTTTGCGCGACAAAGACATCAATCACCGAGTGGCACGCAGTCCACATATTACTCACAAAAATACACGGAGGTACATCGATGTGCTGCAGAATATTATCAAGGCGTACCATCATAGCAAACACTCAGCGATAAGAATGACACCTGCATCTGTGACAATGTACAACGTTGGAAAAGCACGAGAGAATTTACAGCGTCGATATAATAACAATATGTGTAAAGTCAACCCCAAGTACAAAGTCGGTGAGCTGGTTCGCGTCAGTCGTGCACGAACCGTCTTTGACCAAGGTAACGAGAGCGGCTGGACACTAGAGTTATTTAAAATTGTAGGGATTTCTCTTATGCGTCCACCACCTGTCTACCATTGGCAAGATCCGGCAGGTGAGGTCATAGACGGTTTTTTCTACGCAGAAGAATTGAGCAGAGTACGAAAAGATCTGGTCGCGGAATCATTCTAAATAGAAAAAATTTTACACAGCAGAGGTAAGGGACGCTCGAAGGAGTATTTCGTCAGTTGGAAAGGCTATCCAGAAAAGTTCAATTCCTGATTTCAATTCAATTCAATTTTACATTATTCTGCCTAGCAACAGCAGTATGAATTATTTCATGGAAAACACTACAACGCATTATGTTACACAACTGTCACAACAGATCAGATTACAAGGTTCATGGGTGGTTGCGCTCACAGAGGTTCAAATCCCGCTGACGTTTCAGCACGTGTCAGCCGACAAAGAAGAAAGAAAAATTTCCCTAAAACAAATTCTTCCCACAAGGCTTGAGACAAATGAGTTGAGAGTGGAAACTTTTACAATCACAGAATCGCTAATTCGTGCAGGAAATTACAAAGACACTCACTCTTGTTGAGGAGATAAATAACTTAGAATGTATCAGTGGTCATTTGCGGTTAATAGTTGAGCGTGACGGCTATGTGACAGTTAGCAGAATCTGTACAAAGACTACCTGTTCTCAGTTCAGTCACGTGCTTTTCTTATCAGAAAAAGTACGAAAAATTCTCGGATTTGAGAAGGATAAACAAATTCTTCTTGTTACCGATCAAGACACCTTAGAGGCTGATAGACCTTCTAGACTTTCCAATGGTCTGCCATCCATGTTTATGATCTACAGCGACATCTGTGAACCGTATATGACAGGTGATGTTCAATCAAAGGTATAAATTTATTTTAACCTCGTATGACGAATTGCAGTAGAGTTGCATTTCGGGTCTGAAACTCAGACGCCGGAGTTACCTCTGGCTTGCAGCGAGGGGTCGTATATAAGGAGCTGCATCTCGGATATCAAGCTCAGTCGTCGGAGCAGCCTCTGACGAACAGCGTGGAGATCTATATAAAGTGTTGCATCCTTGGTGTGGAGCTCAGTCTTTGGAGCAGCATCTCGGGTGTGTATCTTAATCGTCGGAGCAGCCTCTAGCGGGCAGTAAGGGGTCGTATATATGGAGCTGCATCTCGGGTATCAAGATCAACCTCTGACAAGTAGCACGCGATTTTGTATAAGAAGTCTCATCTCCGGTGTGGAGCTCAGTCGTCGAAGCTGCCTCTAGCGAGCAGCGCGCGATAATAGCTTTCTCGGGAGCTGGATCCCAAATGTAGGCTGTGTTTAGAATTAATGAATTTAGTTTTGTTTGGGAATTGTGGAGTAAATTTAAATCTCCCGCCGCCTGTACAACACGGTAATACTCAGCGGCGCGGCGGTCAGGAGGGCTAGGTATACTCGCGCCACACAGAGGCCGACGAGAGCGCCAGAGACGGCACATGTGGTCTCTCTCTCTCTCTATCGCGGTCTCGCTCACTCTCACGACTAGCATAGGAGGCGCGTGCTGCGGCCATTTGGTTTCCCGGTCAACTATGCCGCTCTCTCGCTCTCTGTTCGTTTTGAACTCGTCTACTCTTTTGCTTTCTCAGCGTGCTTAACGGAAGGTTAAGCAAATTATCCGTTCAACTGCTCTGGGTGTACCTCACAAGGGAAAACTCAACTTCTACTACATAGTGCAGAAATTGGTAAACCTCAACGTCATACGAATCAATAATATTCGTACTGCGGATTCAAGATAACCTCAAAGCTACCTACTGCCCACGTGGTGAATAACGTGATGTTCAATTAACTCACGTAAGGAACTCATCTACATTAAGGTGCATTTCTCAGTTAATAAATAATCCTCACCTGCAATTCACACACACACAATGGTCAAACTCAAGGTGTACACAGCATATAATTAAGGTTAGTCTTGAACTATTGTAATTCTCAGTCAACAATGTAAGCAGTATAAATAAACAATGTATATAGTGTCAAACCCAAACTAAAGTGCAATTCAATTTATCTCACACCACCTCAGAAGCTCTCATCCCATTTTGGTCTTTTCTCAAACAAGTTTTTTAGTTTATTTAGTAAAAAATAATAATAAATAATATATATATGTTATGTTTTGTAACAAGGTTGATTTGTATGATTTGTAACATTGGTCTGATAAGTTTCAGTGGACGTTCGCAGTTCGCTTTGTGCGATCGGCCAGACGTTTCTGAAATCGTTACTTAAAGATCATATACATGTTTCAAAATCATACCTTTTTTTAGTATAGTTGGTATTAGTATAGCTGTTATAGTTAAGAAAAAAATATAAGATAGCCATTATAGTTAAGAAAAAATATGAACCTTTCAAAAGCGGAGAACCGGAGAAAAGTGTTTAAGCTTAATACAATACCTAATGTCCCTCATTAAAATGCGTGAGCAGCAATATCTATATCACACATCGCGTAATAAGCCATGCATCGGAATAACGTGGCGCAACATTCCGCAAGGCGTTGACGGCGAGCCCCTGCTAAAAAATAGATACTTAATACGCGTAATCTAATGTACGTTGTGCATTGCCATGCACCCCCGCCCACCGGCCACCGGCCACCACCAGGAAACCGATGAAAGGTCAAGGCTTCGTCTTTAATCTTCGGACTCCCACGACACATTAACGAGTCGTATGCGACTGGTGAAACGCATGCGCTACCAAACGATGTTTTTAGCTTGGTTAATATACATACTTGTATTCAATTTAGTGGCGCGTCGGCTTGTAGTCCGACGTCAGCAATCCACATCCATTTACCGAACAAGAAGAGTATTAAATTTAATATATACATTTATGTTTACAAATAGAATATACATACCTGTATTAAATTTCAATAATTTCAGCATTTTTAATTTATTTCAATTTTTATTGTGAAATACAAAAATATAAAACTAGCTTATACAAAGCTATAGCTTATACTAGCTTATTAAACGTAGATTTATTAATTACTAAAAATTAGAATTCATAGTAGTGACTTAAACATATACTCACTCTTACTAACCCACACGCAATTATAATCTAGTTGAAAATTTACCCTTTAAAACATTATCTTATGAATGTATGTAAATAGTGAGTGAGTGAGAGGGTGAGTATGAGTGTAAATGTCCACTATTAATTGCAGCCTAAAATGTTTACAATTTGTGTGTTTGATAACTTTTACCTCAGATTGATCATTTAATTAATTTAATTTATTAATTTAATTTAATTGAACATTTAATTTATTAAATGTATAAGAATAATCGTTCCAAAGCATATGATCACAAATTACTCTTGCACGCCATAATGGGCACGATTTCATATGTCGCAGCCAGTCAATGATGCAGTTTTCAGAAAAAATGTGGATACAGTTTAAAAGTTCCACAGGCATTGACAAGTGATCCTGGCACATTGGACAAAGACCAAGCGTCAAAACAGTCTGCTAATTGAAAATAAAACAAAAAAAATACAAAACAGATAATTCCAAAAAAATTTTTAAAGAAAAGCAATTAATGGACCAAAAGAAAAAGATCTAATTTATGAGTCATTCTATTCAAAAAGAGTATCATCTAAATATTCCTTTTCGTATACCTGCTCATTTTCATCAAATAAAATATTTTCAACTGTGCCAGTTTCCCCACAATCGATGTCAGTTTTTCCATTCTTAACTTTACTTTGTGCTTCTTCTTCCTCCTTAACACCTACATATTCATCGTCTTGATCTTGTGAATCAGTATTGATAGCTTGAGCTCCATCATCAGCCTGAAAAGCAGCAGCTTCAGCTTCGAAGTCATAATCCTGAGATGGCAAAACATCTGTTTGGACTTCGAACAATTATTTTGGCCTTGCAGAACCCTTGCAAACTGTTCTACAATGATGCTTGGATGTTTTTTCAAAAGAGTATCGCTTTGCAATTTAAAAGAATTCTGTAAAACTACATTTTGTTTTTCAAAACAACTAATGAATTGATTAGCCAAAGTTTCAACAAGTTCAGTCCCTTTCTCTTCAAATGATTTGATGAATCTGCTAGTTTTGTCAGCTAAAAATTATAAATAAGGTTAGGTATGTAAATAAATGGTCAGGATATTATAATAGTGTGAATGAAATTTATAATTTACCAGTTACTACTGAAGCCGATGCTGCTGATGATGCTTGAATACCTGTATTCGTAGATGGCTCATTTGATGCTGATAGAACACTTCTGTTCAGAGAACCTGGTGCTGATCTTCGGATGCCACTGCTTGTTGAAGGCTCACTTGTCAAATCAATCTCATGGAATTGTTTTAATCTTTTTGCTGGTGCCTGCAAAACCGAAGCCTGCGGAGTGAAAGTATGTGAAACCGAAGCCTGTTGAATTGAAGCCTGTGGAACCAAAGTTTGTCGAACTAAAGCTTACGGAGCCACAGCCTTTGAAAGCAGTGCTTGCCCAGGGGTTGGTAGCTTAACAACCCTCTGTCTTGGTCCGTTTTCACGAACAAGATATAGCACTCTCTCGTGATTGGATGAAATTGGTGTATCCCTTATACCAGTCAAACTGAAAGTCAGACTCTGTCGTGCTGACGCTACCAAATCAGCCCAGGTCTATAAAAAAAACTATTTTTTATACTCTTCTTGTCCAAATTCTTCCACTTCCCTTCCACTTTTTCTTTACTCCTCCCCATAAAGGAACTATTAAAGATATTATTTCGACTTCTGATTCTTCTACTTCTATATACAATAGAAATAATATAAATTTAAATATTATAAAGTAATTTTTTTAATAAAAAATGTAGATACACACATTTTCGTCGGTTAGTCTTTGACATTTGCCCATGTTATAATATTTTATTTTCAAATAGTTTTGAAAGATATGACTTGATCAATCTATGATGTTTATAAGCTTTGGTGTAACTGTATATTGATATAATAAAAATAAACAAATTTTGTGTGAGTTTTGTTTAATTATGATGTAATAATATTTAAAAATGAATTGAAATATACCTTACATACAATAAGTAAACTGAAAACTTTAAAAAGGTTCAATGTTAAAGACCAAAAATTAAAGATATTTGTATTTTGAGTTTTTAAAAATATTATAAACAAATTATAGTAAAATCTAAAATTGTATCGATAGTATAATAGATGTAAAGAATAAGAGCACGAAACTATCCTAATTTAGCGCCATAAAATAGCAGACGACTAACAATAACAAATTTACTATTCCAGCTAAAAATAACTAATTAAAAACGATTAAAAACTTAATTGGATTTAATACGGAATTGTAATTAGGAATTATCGAATTAGAACCGATTAATATGATTTAAACCGATTATAAAAATTGATCGGTTTTAATTGTATTTAATCGATTAGTTGTAGCAGGGATCATAAATAATAAAATTAATTAATTATTTAATTATGACCAATTACGGCATAACTGTTCTTCGTAATTTAATTGTCATTATTGTACAATGTTTATATATCAATGTATTTTATATGTCGATAATGTATACTTACAATTACTATTTCTCTTGTATATTTTGCCTTAATGATATATTTATTAAATTTAAAATTAAGCTGGGGGGTTGGCGAGCGGAGCGAGCAGGGCGGTGCCCCCCTAGTATATATATATATATATATATATATATATACACACACATATATATATATATATACACACACACACATATATATACAGTGCCGGTCATAAATTCCCGAAAATTTGGTGGGAGGAAAACCTTTCATTAAACAAGCATTTCTCCAATTCTATTGATCGTAGAATAAAATTAAAACAGGCATAATTAAGTAGAGGCGAAATACTAACTTTCTATGGCACGTAAACATTTTTTAAATCATTTTTTCAATTTTTTATACAACTTTAAAAAGTGTGAATTTTCTGAGTATTTTTTAAATTTCTTCAATCACTTGTATTTTTAAAAATATCAGTGGTAGGTAAATAATTCTAACAGAGATCGAAAGATCTTAAAAAACCTAAAATTTATCACTCATGAACATTTTTGCTACGATGCTTTTTTAAAAAGTTACAAGCGATTGAATGTTACCATTGACGAAAAGTGAAATATGGGTTTACTCATTTTATATGCACACACTCTTACTTGAATAACTCCTCTCGAAAGGCAGAAATCGAAAAAATAGTAGTAATGGATAATCTAAGCTCACCACATGACACTCCCCTCTAAACCCTACAACTTTAGTAATGACTATTTTTTCGATTTCTGCCTTTCGAGAGGAGTTATTCAAGTAAGAGTGTGTGCATATAAAATGAGTAAACCCATATTTCACTTTTCGTCAATGGTAACATTCAATCGCTTGTAACTTTTTAAAAAAGCATCGTAGCAAAAATGTTCATGAGTGATAAATTTTAAGTTTTTTAAGATCTTTCGATCTCTGTTAGAATTATTCAACCCATATTTCACTTTTCGTCAATGGTAACATTCAATCGCTTGTAACTTTTTAAAAAAGCATCGTAGCAAAAATGTTCATGAGTGATAAATTTTAGGTTTTTTAAGATCTTTCGATCTCTGTTAGAATTATTTACCTACCACTGATATTTTTAAAAATACAAGTGATTGAAGAAATTTAAAAAATACTCAGAAAATTCACACTTTTTAAAGTTGTATAAAAAATTGAAAAAATGATTTAAAAAATGTTTACGTGCCATAGAAAGTTAGTATTTCGCCTCTACTTAATTATGCCTGTTTTAATTTTATTCTACGATCAATAGAATTGGAGAAATGCTTGTTTAATGAAAGGTTTTCCTCCCACCAAATTTTCGGGAATTTATGACCGGCACTGTATATATATGTGTGTGTGTGTATATATATATATATATGTGTGTGTATATATATATATATATATATATATATATACTAGGGGGGCACCGCCCTGCTCGCTCCGCTCGCCAACCCCCCAGCTTAATTTTAAATTTAATAAATATATCATTAAGGCAAAATATACAAGAGAAATAGTAATTGTAAGTATACATTATCGACATATAAAATACATTGATATATAAACATTGTACAATAATGACAATTAAATTACGAAGAACAGTTATGCCGTAATTGGTCATAATTAAATAATTAATTAATTTTATTATTTATGATCCCTGCTACAACTAATCGATTAAATACAATTAAAACCGATCAATTTTTATAATCGGTTTAAATCATATTAATCGGTTCTAATTCGATAATTCCTAATTACAATTCCGTATTAAATCCAATTAAGTTTTTAATCGTTTTTAATTAGTTATTTTTAGCTGGAATAGTAAATTTGTTATTGTTAGTCGTCTGCTATTTTATGGCGCTAAATTAGGATAGTTTCGTGCTCTTATTCTTTACATCTATTATACTATCGATACAATTTTAGATTTTACTATAATTTGTTTATAATATTTTTAAAAACTCAAAATACAAATATCTTTAATTTTTGGTCTTTAACATTGAACCTTTTTAAAGTTTTCAGTTTACTTATTGTATGTAAGGTATATTTCAATTCATTTTTAAATATTATTACATCATAATTAAACAAAACTCACACAAAATTTGTTTATTTTTATTATATCAATATACAGTTACACCAAAGCTTATAAACATCATAGATTGATCAAGTCATATCTTTCAAAACTATTTGAAAATAAAATATTATAACATGGGCAAATGTCAAAGACTAACCGACGAAAATGTGTGTATCTACATTTTTTATTAAAAAAATTACTTTATAATATTTAAATTTATATTATTTCTATTGTATATAGAAGTAGAAGAATCAGAAGTCGAAATAATATCTTTAATAGTTCCTTTATGGGGAGGAGTAAAGAAAAAGTGGAAGGGAAGTGGAAGAATTTGGACAAGAAGAGTATAAAAAATAGTTTTTTTTATAGACCTGGGCTGATTTGGTAGCGTCAGCACGACAGAGTCTGACTTTCAGTTTGACTGGTATAAGGGATACACCAATTTCATCCAATCACGAGAGAGTGCTATATCTTGTTCGTGAAAACGGACCAAGACAGAGGGTTGTTAAGCTACCAACCCCTGGGCAAGCACTGCTTTCAAAGGCTGTGGCTCCGTAAGCTTTAGTTCGACAAACTTTGGTTCCACAGGCTTCAATTCAACAGGCTTCGGTTTCACATACTTTCACTCCGCAGGCTTCGGTTTTGCAGGCACCAGCAAAAAGATTAAAACAATTCCATGAGATTGATTTGACAAGTGAGCCTTCAACAAGCAGTGGCATCCGAAGATCAGCACCAGGTTCTCTGAACAGAAGTGTTCTATCAGCATCAAATGAGCCATCTACGAATACAGGTATTCAAGCATCATCAGCAGCATCGGCTTCAGTAGTAACTGGTAAATTATAAATTTCATTCACACTATTATAATATCCTGACCATTTATTTACATACCTAACCTTATTTATAATTTTTAGCTGACAAAACTAGCAGATTCATCAAATCATTTGAAGAGAAAGGGACTGAACTTGTTGAAACTTTGGCTAATCAATTCATTAGTTGTTTTGAAAAACAAAATGTAGTTTTACAGAATTCTTTTAAATTGCAAAGCGATACTCTTTTGAAAAAACATCCAAGCATCATTGTAGAACAGTTTGCAAGGGTTCTGCAAGGCCAAAATAATTGTTCGAAGTCCAAACAGATGTTTTGCCATCTCAGGATTATGACTTCGAAGCTGAAGCTGCTGCTTTTCAGGCTGATGATGGAGCTCAAGCTATCAATACTGATTCACAAGATCAAGACGATGAATATGTAGGTGTTAAGGAGGAAGAAGAAGCACAAAGTAAAGTTAAGAATGGAAAAACTGACATCGATTGTGGGGAAACTGGCACAGTTGAAAATATTTTATTTGATGAAAATGAGCAGGTATACGAAAAGGAATATTTAGATGATACTCTTTTTGAATAGAATGACTCATAAATTAGATCTTTTTCTTTTGGTCCATTAATTGCTTTTCTTTAAAAATTTTTTTGGAATTATCTGTTTTGTATTTTTTTTGTTTTATTTTCAATTAGCAGACTGTTTTGACGCTTGGTCTTTGTCCAATGTGCCAGGATCACTTGTCAATGCCTGTGGAACTTTTAAACTGTATCCACATTTTTTCTGAAAACTGCATCATTGACTGGCTGCGACATATGAAATCGTGCCCATTATGGCGTGCAAGAGTAATTTGTGATCATATGCTTTGGAACGATTATTCTTATACATTTAATAAATTAAATGTTCAATTAAATTAAATTAATAAATTAAATTAATTAAATGGGGAGCTGACGAAGCCATTGGCAGGGTCAGACGTGTAGATAGGGAGTGTGCTTAATACGCGACTTTTTTTGGTTTGAATAGAAAAGGTAAATAGTAAGAGGGACACAAAGTGAAAGTGGAGAGAAAGGTGAAAAAAAGAGGATAATAGGAAAAGAAAGGGCGAGAAAGGGAAAAGGGAGAGAAGGGAGAGAAGGAGAAAGTACAAGGAGGAGGTTAGGAAAGGTAGAAAAGGACGGAGATAGAGGAGAGAGCGGCAAAGCCGCGGGCCATGAACAATAGAGAAGAGGAGACGGCAGAGGTGACGATAGGGAACCAAGAACAAAGGAACGAGGAGGAACAGGAATTTAAGACTCCGAGCGGACCGGAGCGGGAGCCGGAGAGGGAAACTCAAACGTGCAGGTGGGAAAGCACGCCGAAGACAGGGAAAGGAAGAAGAAAGGAAAGCGGAGGAAAAGGGGGAGCGCTAAGGCAATTGGAGCTCTTAGAGAGCTTCAAAGGAGACAAAACGGAAAGGGGAAAAAGGAAAGAAAGGTCACCGGAAGAGAAAGAGGACAAAAAGAGAGAGAGGAAAGAAGACAGGAGAGAGAGAGACACGTCAGAGAAGAACGGATCGACGGGGAGATTCCCGCCAAAGAAGGAGGAGGGAAAGGAAGGCGAGAAAGAGGGGGAGATGGAGAAATTTCAAGGAACATTGGAAAGGATCCTGAAGACCCTGGAGGAGGAGAAGGAGGAAAGGAGAAAGGACAGGGCAGAATGGGAGAGAAAATGGATAGAAACGGAAGAAAGGATGAATAAGAAGTTGGAGGAGGTGAGAAGTCTAGTGCAGGAGGAGAAGAGGGAAAGGACAAGGGCGGAGGAGGAGATGAAGAGGGCAAACGAGGAGGAGAGGAGAAAGAGGGAAGAGCGAGAAAGAGAAATGGAGGAGAAGATAAAGAAAATGAAGGAAGAGGCGAAAACTAGGCAGACAGAAGGAGGAGACCAGAGAGGGGAAAAGGGGTCAGAGGAAAGGGAGCAAGAGAAGAAGCAACTGAAAGAGCTAGAGTGGAGAATTGAGGAAGGGGAGAGAGAAAGGAAAAGGAACAATGTGGTGGTATCAGGTCTGAAAGAAGGAAAATGGGACAAAGCGAAGGTGGAAGAATGGGTAGAGGAGAAGCTGGGGATTACGGTAAAGGTGAAAAGGACGTGGGTCATCAGAGGAAAAGGTAAGAGTAAAATAGGAGTGGAATGTGAAAATAGAGAGGAGAAAGAGAAAATGATGGAGGAAAAGAGCAAGTTGAAGGGGACAGACTGCTTCATCGACCATGATTTGACGTGGCGAGAGAGGAGAAATAGAGAAAGATTGAACGGGCTCGCAAGAGATTGGAGAAGAGAAGGAAAACCAGTGAAAGTAGGAAGAAACAAGCTAACGGTAGGAGACATGACATACTTTTGGAACGAAAGAGAGGACAGGTTTTTTCGAGAGGGGGAGGCAAGATGGAGGTGATAAGGAGAAAAGGGATGAAAGGGGAAAAAGGAATAAAAAGGAGAATTTGAAGGTGCTGAGCTGGAATGTGGCAGGACTGAAAGGAATAGGAGAGGAAGGATGGAGATACATACTAGGATTCGACGTCATTTGTCTACAGGAAACATGGGCAGAGAGCGGGGAGGAGGAAGGAATAAGGAGGAGAATGAAGGGATTCGAAACAGAGGTAAGAGAGGCGAAAAAGGGGGGGAGCAGAGGGAGATTAAAGGGAGGAATGGTAATGGCAGTCAGGAAGGATAGGAAAGAGGACAAAGTTGAATGGTTGAGAGGAAGATCTGGAGAAGTCATAGGAGGCAAATGCACTATGAAAGGGGAAAAGTGGTGGATAGGTTCGACTTACATGAGGGAGGAGAAGGAGAGGAACTATGAAGAAATAGAGGAGATGATAGAAAGAGCGGGAGGGGAAAAGATACTCTGGTGTGGAGACCTGAACGCGAGAACAGGGCAAGAGGGAGGTTTTTTAGACGAAAAGGGAGTAGAGGAAAGGAGGGAGTCAAAGGATAGAGTAGTGAACAGAGAGGGCGAAGAGCTGCTAAATAGGTTAAAAGAGTGGGGGCTTTCAATCCTAAATGGAAGTACAGAAGGGGATGAGGAAGGGGAACTAACGTACGTGGGGGGAATGGGATGCTCGGTAATAGACTATGGGATAGTAAATGAGGAAGGCAGGAGAAAGGTAACGTCAATGAAGGTAGTAGATAGAATGGAGTCAGATCATGGAGCACTGGAAGTGGAAATAGAGACAGGGAAAAGTTCGGAAGAGTGGGAAGAGGAAATGAAAAGAACAGTGTGGACAGACGAGGCCAGCAGGGAGTATAGAGGCTGGCTAGACAAAGGGGGGGAAGCAAAAACATGGAGGGATTTAAAGATAAAAATAAGAAACGCGATCCAAACAAAGAGGGGGAGAAGAAAAAGGAGAGATGACAACAGATGGTGGGATGAAGATTGCAGGAAGAAGAGGGCAGAAATGAAAAGGGCAAAAAAAGGGATAAATAGGTTGGGAAAAGACAGGTTCATGCAGGCGAAAAGAGAGTTAAGGAACATGATAGGTCAGGAAAAAAGTTCTGGAGAATGGTGAAAAGGAGAAGGAAAGGAAAAAGGGAGCAGATAGATAAAGGGATAGGAGATAAGAGCTGGTTAGAGTTTTTTAAAGGGCAACTGGGAGAGAGAGAAACGCAGGAAAGAAGGAGAGATAATGAGGAAGAGTCGGGGGAAGAAGAGGAAGAGGAGGAGAGAGAGATAGAAGTAGAGGAAGTAAGGGAAATAATCAAGAAGCTAAAGGAAAAGAAAGCACCAGGAGAGGATGAAATCCAGAATGAGGCATGGAAGCAGGGAGGAGAAAAGATTGTAGAGGAACTAACGGAGATACTAGGAAAAATTTGGAAAGGAGGAGGACTGCCAGAAGAGTGGAGGAGAGGGATAGTCACGCCAATTTATAAGAAAGGAGATAAGGGGGAGTGTAAGAACTACAGAGGAATTACATTAATGGACACAGGATACAAAATATATGCGGAACTGATAAAGGGAAGATTGGAGAAGAAACTGGAAGAAGAGGAAAAGTTAAGCGACACGCAGATGGGATTCAGAAGAGGGAGAGGCACAACGGACGCTATATACGTGGTAAACAAGGCGGTAGAGCAAGAGCTAAGGAAGAAAGGAGGGAAGATATACGCGTGCTTCGCGGATATGAAAGCAGCCTTTGACAAAGTAAACAGGGAAGAAGTGTGGAAGATGATGAGGAAGCTGGGAGTGAATAGAAGGATAAGGGAAAGGGTAAAGGAAATTTATGAGAAGACTGAGTGTGAAGTAAGGATAGGGGAAAGGAATGTAGGCAGTTTTGAGACGCAGAAGGGAGTGAGACAGGGATGCCCGCTGAGTCCACTGCTGTTTAACGTGGCAATGGCGGACTTGGAAGGAGAGATGGGAAAGGTACAAGAAGGAGGGATAATACTAGGGAGAAGGAAAGTATGGTCAATCTCATATGCAGATGACGTAGTAATGCTAGCAACAAACGCGAGCGGGTTGAAACAAATGCTAAGAAGATTCAAAGGATACATCAAAAGAAAGGGTTTGGAGCTAAACACAGAGAAAACGAAGATCATGATTTTTAGAAACGGAGGAAGAAGGAGGAGGGAAGAGAAATTTGAATGGGATGGAAGGGAGATAGAGGTGGTGAAAACATTTGAATATTTGGGTTACACGATGAAAGAAAATGGGAAAGAGGAAGAACAGGTGAAGAAGGTGAAAGGAAGGGCAAATGCGCTGATAAGCACCCTGTGGGGCCTAGGAGAGGCAGCGTTCAAGGACAGCTGGAAGATGAGAATGAAGCTGTTCGACGCTCTAGTACAGAGCGTAATAGAATACGGGGCGGAGATATGGGGTTGGAAAGGGCAGGAGGATTTAGAGAAAATACAGAGAAAGTACATCAAATGGGTGCTGCACCTAGACAGGACAACGCCGGCACATGTGATTCATTGGGAGACGAAAAGGTTCAAATTAGAGACAAGGACAAGGAAAAGGGCAGTTAGGTTTGAAAGGAAACTGAGGAGAGCAAAAGAAAGTACTTTGCTAGGAGAATGCTGGAGGCTGCTGAAGAGAGAGGGAGAAAGGAGAGAATGGAAGGGTAGAGGGAAGGACGTGAGAAGAATGGAATTGGAGAAGTGCGGGATATCGGTGGAGGAGTATACGAGAAGAATGGAGGAGGAAGAGGGAGTGGAGGAGGAAATAGAAAGGATAAACAAAGACACACAATGGCAGAAGTGGAGAGAGGAAATAAAGGAGTCCAGATACGCGGGTGAGATAAGGGAGGTAATGTTGGAGCAGGGAGAAATACCAGAGTACCTGTTGGAAGTGGGAGAACACAGAAGAGGAGCGCTCAACGTTACGGCAAGGTTCAGATTAGGGTGTGAGACAAGAGGGAATAAATACTGGAAGAAGGAAGAAGAAAGGGTATGCAGGCTATGTGGGAGTGAGGAGGAGACGCTTAAACATGTGTTCGAAGAATGTGTGGAGACGAAGATAGAGGGGAAAAAGTGGCAGGAGACAGTCGGAGGGAGAAGAACGCAAGTGGGGAAACTCTATAGCACGATATGGAAGAGGAAAAATAAAGAAAGACAGCAAGAATAAAGAAGGGGAAGGCAAGAAAGGAAGGAAAAGATAGGACGCAGCAGAAAGGAGATTTGAAAAGCGCGCGCAAAGCATGCGGGGAATTCTAGGGAAAGTCCCCTAGGAGGAACAAGACGGAGGGAACAGGGAGAAGAAAGAGGAACGAGAAGAACAGAAAGGAGAGCACATGGTGAGGTGAGCAGAGAGGTTATAGCAGGGAATCAGAGAGCGTGTAAAGGCAGAAGTGAGAAAAAAGATAAAGAACCGAAGGCGACAAAAAAGTAGGAGGGAGAGATGTCGAAACACGAGAGAAGAGTGGAGAGAGAGATGCGTGATATGAGAGAGGAGTTGAAAGAGTGGAAGGTGAAGCTGCAGCTGGAGAGAGGGAGAAGAGAAGCGGCGGAGAGAAAGATGATGGACATAGAAGGAGACGTAGAAATATTGAAAGGTAAACTGAGTGAGGAAAGGAGAGAGAGGGAGAAGGTGCAAAGAACAGTAAAAGAATTAAAAGGAATGATAGAAAAATTGGAAGGTAAAATGAGGAGAGAGGAGAGAAAAGGGATTGAAAGGGAAAGGACGAATGTAAAAAGTGAGGTTAGGATAGTGAGCAACAAGAGAAAGAGGACGGAAGGAGGGAGGAGCAAAGTAGGAGAGAGAGGTGTGATAATACATAAAGGGACTAACTGGAGCGAGAAGGAGGTGCTGCAGGACTGGCTAGATGAGATCCTGGAGGGAACGAGTTGGGAGTTGGAAGAGACGGCAAACCAGGACACAAAAAAGATAATATTCGCGGCAGAAGAGGAAATGGAGAAGATATGGAGGAGGAGAGATGAAATAAATGAAGGAGGAAAGGTGAGATTAGAACAGTGGATGAGCTGGGAGGAGAGAAAGGCTAAAAAAGAAGCAATGGGGATAAGAGAGAGAAGGAGAGAGGAGGCGAAAAGGAATGGGGAGCTTCTAAAGAACGGGGACTTCAAAGTGAGGGTGGATGGAATAATGTACGAGTGGAAGGAGGAGGAGGGAAGAATCAGAAGGGTGAGAGAGGAAGAGAGGAGGGAAGAAGAGATCAGAGAGGAAAGGAGGAAGAAGGAAGATTAGAAGAAGAGATAAAAGAAAAAGAAAAAGAAAAAAAAAAAAAAAAAAAAAGCAAAAAAAGGATGCGTATTAATGCACACAAATGTTTTATATTGTTAGTTTAAGAAAATATTGTAAAATACTTAATGTATAAAAACAATAAAGCTATTATTATTATTATTAAAAAAAAATTAATTAAATGATCAATCTGAGGTAAAAGTTATCAAACACACAAATTGTAAACATTTTAGGCTGCAATTAATAGTGGACATTTACACTCATACTCACCCTCTCACTCACTCACTATTTACATACATTCATAAGATAATGTTTTAAAGGGTAAATTTTCAACTAGATTATAATTGCGTGTGGGTTAGTAAGAGTGAGTATATGTTTAAGTCACTACTATGAATTCTAATTTTTAGTAATTAATAAATCTACGTTTAATAAGCTAGTATAAGCTATAGCTTTGTATAAGCTAGTTTTATATTTTTGTATTTCACAATAAAAATTGAAATAAATTAAAAATGCTGAAATTATTGAAATTTAATACAGGTATGTATATTCTATTTGTAAACATAAATGTATATATTAAATTTAATACTCTTCTTGTTCGGTAAATGGATGTGGATTGCTGATGTCGGACTACAAGCCGACGCGCCACTAAATTGAATACAAGTATGTATATTAACCAAGCTAAAAACATCGTTTGGTAGCGCATGCGTTTCACCAGTCGCATACGACTCGTTAATGTGTCGTGGGAGTCCGAAGATTAAAGACGAAGCCTTGACCTTTCATCGGTTTCCTGGTGGTGGCCGGTGGCCGGTGGGCGGGGGTGCATGGCAATGCACAACGTACATTAGATTACGCGTATTAAGTATCTATTTTTTAGCAGGGGCTCGCCGTCAACGCCTTGAGGAATGTTGCGCCACGTTATTCCGATGCATGGCTTATTACGCGATGTGTGATATAGATATTGCTGCTCACGCATTTTAATGAGGGACATTAGGTATTGTATTAAGCTTAAACACTTTTCTCCGGTTCTCCGCTTTTGAAAGGTTCATATTTTTCTTAACTATAATGGCTATCTTATATTTTTTTCTTAACTATAACAGCTATACTAATACCAACTATACTAAAAAAAGGTATGATTTTGAAATATGTATATGATCTTTAAGTAACGATTTCGGAAACGTCTGGCCGATCGCACAAAGCGAACTGCGAACGTCCACTGAAACTTATCAGACCAATGTTACAAATCATACAAATCAACCTTGTTACAAAACATAACATATATATATTATTTATTATTATTTTTTACTAAATAAACTAAAAAACTTGTTTGAGAAAAGACCAAAATGGGATGAGAGCTTCTGAGGTGGTGTGAGATAAATTGAATTGCACTTTAGTTTGGGTTTGACACTATATACATTGTTTATTTATACTGCTTACATTGTTGACTGAGAATTACAATAGTTCAAGACTAACCTTAATTATATGCTGTGTACACCTTGAGTTTGACCATTGTGTGTGTGTGAATTGCAGGTGAGGATTATTTATTAACTGAGAAATGCACCTTAATGTAGATGAGTTCCTTACGTGAGTTAATTGAACATCACGTTATTCACCACGTGGGCAGTAGGTAGCTTTGAGGTTATCTTGAATCCGCAGTACGAATATTATTGATTCGTATGACGTTGAGGTTTACCAATTTCTGCACTATGTAGTAGAAGTTGAGTTTTCCCTTGTGAGGTACACCCAGAGCAGTTGAACGGATAATTTGCTTAACCTTCCGTTAAGCACGCTGAGAAAGCAAAAGAGTAGACGAGTTCAAAACGAACAGAGAGCGAGAGAGCGGCATAGTTGACCGGGAAACCAAATGGCCGCAGCACGCGCCTCCTATGCTAGTCGTGAGAGTGAGCGAGACCGCGATAGAGAGAGAGAGAGACCACATGTGCCGTCTCTGGCGCTCTCGTCGGCCTCTGTGTGGCGCGAGTATACCTAGCCCTCCTGACCGCCGCGCCGCTGAGTATTACCGTGTTGTGCAGGCGGCGGGAGATTTAAATTTACTCCACAATTCCCAAACAAAACTAAATTCATTAATTCTAAACACAGCCTACATTTGGGATCCAGCTCCCGAGAAAGCTATTATCGCGCGCTGCTCGCTAGAGGCAGCTTCGACGACTGAGCTCCACACCGGAGATGAGACTTCTTATACAAAATCGCGTGCTACTTGTCAGAGGTTGATCTTGATACCCGAGATGCAGCTCCATATATACGACCCCTTACTGCCCGCTAGAGGCTGCTCCGACGATTAAGATACACACCCGAGATGCTGCTCCAAAGACTGAGCTCCACACCAAGGATGCAACACTTTATATAGATCTCCACGCTGTTCGTCAGAGGCTGCTCCGACGACTGAGCTTGATATCCGAGATGCAGCTCCTTATATACGACCCCTCGCTGCCCGCCAAAGGTAACTCCGGCGTCTGAGTTTCAGACCCGAAATGCAACTCTACTGCAATTCGTCATACGAGGTTAAAATAAATTTATACATTTTGATTACAACAAATTTTATACTTTTTCATACTCTTCTATTATATTTTACAATTTGTTTGCTTTACAAATTACGATCATGAATTTAAGTTATAAGTGAATAACATTAATATTTAATTCAAAATTAACAATATTCTACTTTCACAGTTAAAAAACAATCTATTCTTGTCAGTTGTACGTATGATCATCCTAAAATACAGAAATTCAATAAGGTTTTATTATAATTTTTATTTAGTATAATGTATTATAATTAATCAAATAAGTACCTCATGTGACAGATAACCTGTTTATCCAAGGTTGTACTGAATCAATTTTCCTTTATTCTAGCATGTACGAGTATTATATTTTCACATATGTACCTTAAAAAAAATGTATGTTCGGTTTGATTTTATTATTAATATTATTCAAATTTTGTAACATACCTGTAAAATTAGTTTCGCTGACCTGCAATATTTTTACTGTCAATTCAGTTTTCATTCGGCACTACAATAATGCTGCAGCTAATTTTATTTTAGTATAGCGCTGCGTTTAAAAACTCTGCGGCCGATTTTCTTTCATTACAGCGCTGCATTTAAAAATGCTGCAGCTGATTTTCTTTCAATACCGCTGTTCCGTCAGAACTCCGATGCTCTTAAAATTTATATACTTTTACTCCTTTATATCTCTTAACAAAATATTATCCTATATATATAGTATGCTACATTGTATATCCCCGCATACTTGGGCCAATGCTAGATATGCACCCCCACTTTATTATAGGCCTAGTTATAAAAATGCTCCGCTACTATAAACCCACCCTGCCATTAAATATGTATTCAAGATAATCCTCAAAAAGGACAGACCAAGACGTTATAACGGAAACAATTATTACGGCTCAGCCTACGCCACTTCGTATTTAAGACTTTTATGATTATAAGCCTCAGCACATGTACTGAGTAAGACACGACGCTGACCCTCGCATAACTGTTTGATTGCCAACCCTTTCCCGCTTCTATCTGGACTCTCTTTTTACCTTACCGATGCACTTCTTTTACTCCCACTCCCAGCACTTTCACCCAACTAATGACAGTTTCCGTTACCAATTCCAAAGGTCACACCCACAACCCCTCTGACCTATCATCCCCAGACTGACTACGAGATGAACTCTGAGAAAGTTAGTTATCCAACGACCGCCACGCAGACAACATCTAGAACAGATTTTCTACCGACGTTGTAATTGAATATAGCATACAACTATTTCAAGGTTCTTGCTGTGTCCATTATTTTCAAACCTTCCAACATCAGCTGTGCAAAATTTCCTTGGCGCAGAGCATCTAGGTATAATCAACAAGATTCATGCCTCACAACATGGTCCTACGAGCCAGATTACAGTACCCACTATAACGTCAGAAAATCCAAACACAAACTCAGTACGTGTGTGCGGTTCAAGTATTCAATTATGTCAAAATCTGTATCTCAACATTCATCGTATTATAGTGTAAAGCCCGTATTTAGGGTTAAATGCGGGCTGCGCAATTCGTACAAATAATTATTTAATTTAGTAGAAACTAACCGTCGGCTCGTGAGCTTTATGTTACTAGAGGTATGAATCTTATAATCTAATAATCTAAAGAGGCTGGGGGACGCGCGTGACTGCCACGGCGGTGGGACTTGCTTGGACACTCTCTCGTATGCGGACGGTAGTCTGTCCGCTTTGTACACTTGACTTAACTAAGATGTTGTTAGAATATTATTTTTCTAGATGATTATACTAGGCGACTTACAATTAATATCTTATCGACTGCACGCTGGATGTTAATAAACTCCTTCGTCGTTGCGGCGGATGTTGATTGGACTTATATTTACACGAAGTTTCGTGGCAATATTTAATAAAGTTGGTCTACTGCACAGATGAAGGTCTCTTCACTAGCTTTCGCCAGAGATTCACACGGCGGTCCTTCACTATGACTGTACTACCTCCGACTCATGTCCAGTCTGTCTAGTGAAGAAGAGTTATACTGTACTTTACTCACAGAGTTTGAGTGGTTTCTAAGCACTCAATAAGCGATTCGAGCAAGAATACAGCACTCGTATTCAATCGCTAGGTCCAGTTGTTAGTAGGAAGAGTTTACGTGAAAAGGCGCTGCGTGGATCGGCTCCGTGATTTTTAATACCTCGGTGACGATGCATGCAGTTGGTCTGATTCCACTGAAAAGGCACTACGCGACCAATCAGCATCCGCCACCACGAGGACTCGCGCATCCCGGTTTTGCAATCAACCGCGCGCGAGCATAAACGACAATTTCAATTTATCGGTAATAAGCGGAACACTGACTTAAGGAATTCATCAAGCAACGTGAGGGCCGTTGCAAAATCCAATACAATATAGGAGAAGAGATCGACATATCAAGGGTTAACAACGAGTCAGCACCAATCAGCACAGTCGCCGTGAGATCAGGTTACGACGAGAGTATACACACGGTGAGTCATTAACTGAATTATTGATCCTTCTATACCTTCCTTCCCGCTTGAGTTACAACAGTCCAAAAATCACAATGGCCGACTTAGCTAAGCAATTGGCGAAGCTAAAACAGAAACGCGGCTGTCTCAAACGACGCTTGACGCTCTTCAGCTCTTATCTTGAATCTGCAGATCCTATCGAGGATTACGATGAAGTTAGATCGCGATTGGCTTCATTAGAAAATCTTTTATCAGAGTCTGAAGAAATTCAAATAGATATCGTGGTGTCGGAAACTTCACCCGACAATGAGTCTTATAGAGACGAATTTGAGGCATTTTACTATGATGTTATGCGCCGGGCTCGTACATTTTTAAAAGATCGTGCATCAGTCATTAACGGAGATGATAGTCGCGCTGCCAACGATACAAGCGCATTCTCAGCAAACCACTCTAATGTACGTCTTCCTAAAATAGATTTGCCATCATTTAATGGAGCATACGATCAATGGATGTGTTTTTTTGACCCTTTTAAATCCATGGTTCACAACAAACCTCACATTTCAAAAATCGAAAAATTACATTACTTGCGTTCGTGTTTGAAGGATGACGCCGCTACTGTCACACAGTCACTAGAAACTACTGAAGATAATTATGATATTGCATGGTCCCTCTTAACCGAAAGCTACGATAACAAACGAGTTATCGTACAGGGTCATTTAAAGGCTTTGCTCGAATGGCCTGCGTTCACACGTGAAAGTGCCACTAACGTGCGAGAAATTCTTGATAGTATCAATAAACATACGCGTGCGTTAGTTAGAGTACTTAGCTCTAGGCCAACCCGTCGATTTGTGGGACACAATTTTGATCTATTCAATGGTTGCCAAGCTAGACGAAATCACTCATCAAGAATGGGAAACAACTATTACCTCAGGGGAATTACCTACACTTAAACAATTCATAGCCTTCCTAACCACGCGTTCTCAAATTCTTGAAGCCACAAGCGCCCAATCGAGTTTACAAACTATGAATAATTTTAAGAGTAATGCCAACAACGCAAAAAGAGTCTTGCACGTTTCTCAAAAGCCAGATTACTGCAATTTTTGCACTGGTGACCACAACATTTTTAGATGCGAAAAATTTTTAAAACTTTCTTCTACCGAGAGGCTTGCTGCCATAAAGAAAATCAAGGCATGTTTTAATTGCTTACTCTAATGAAAATTGTACATGTGGATCGTGCAAAAAATGCGACAAAAAACATCATACGTTATTACATCTTGATCGGCAAGGCACGAGCAATGCTCAACCTAGCATATCATGCGGACATCTGCAAACCAGTTCAGCCGAAACGACCGAGTCTAATTCACCATCCAACGTCACGTTAATTAGTTCCAATTCTGAAATAAATACTAAGACGGTAGCTTGTGGCAATATACAGACTGACGGTTCAGCGCAAATAGTGCTCGCTACAGCAAAGGTAGTTTTCTTTGATACACATAACATGAAGCACATCGCTCGCATAGTTCTTGACCGAGGCGCACAAGCTCATTTTATCTCCGAAAAGCTTGCAAAATTGCTTAAACTAAAACGAACAAAAACAAATATTCCTGTGGTAGCGATAAATCAGATGGAAACTATGATCCGACATAAAGTCAATGCTAAAATCGCTTCAACGCAAGGGGAGTACGAAACTAATCTCAGCTTCTAAGAATAGTCGTGGCAAACGTCTCTGCGCATCTGCCTGCACAACAGATCAATTCGAAAAAACTAGAAATTCCGAAAAATATACCTCTTGCTGATCCCTTGTATTACAAGTCGTCAGAGATTGACGCTTTAATCGGTGCAGAATTATTCTACAAGATTCTTTGCGCAAAACAAATGCATATTCAAAATCAAGATGCCGTACTGCAGAAAACACGATTCGGATGGGTCATAGCCGGTAAGATAACAAGCAATGAGCTGATAGCTCTGCCTGTCTCATGTAATTTATCTATTAACTCGACCTACAACGACATTTATAGATTCTGGGAAACGGAAGAAATCCCAGAGAGAAAATTTCTATCTACGGAAGAAGCCGATGC
This sequence comes from Muscidifurax raptorellus, assembly GCA_020010945.3. Classification (NCBI taxonomy): domain Eukaryota; kingdom Metazoa; phylum Arthropoda; class Insecta; order Hymenoptera; family Pteromalidae; genus Muscidifurax; species Muscidifurax raptorellus. Next base: position 836,048 of record JAHUUD020000013.1, on the reverse strand, counting down.
TGAGCAACATTTTTTAGACAATGCATATCGTGACGAGACAGGTAGATATGTCGTAAAATTGCCTTTCAATGACGAATTAATGAAGCTCGGTAATACATTCAACATAGCTCGTCAGCAATTTCTCGCACTCGAGCGACGGTTCGCAAAACAGCCACATGTGAAAACTCCGTACGTCAACTCCATGAGAGAATACTTAGAGTTAGGTCACATGACAAAGGTTAAAAATCCTGATGAGCGCGGTAATTATATGCCTCATCATGCAGTAAACAAACCAAACAGTACGACTACTCAACACAGACCGGTTTTTAACGGTTCGGTAATACCTGACGACAAGCAGGATCAGAATGATCAAGACGATATAAATAAAAAACGAGAAAAGGTCACATTTAATCAAACGCTCTTAACCATACCTACGATACAAAATAATATTTTCGACATATTGATTCGCTTTCGTATGCATCCGTTAGCCTTGACAGCCGACATCGAGAAAATGTACCGACAAGTTTTAGTCCATCCAGACCATAGAAAATTTCAACCCAATTTTTTGGCGGGAGGGTCCGAATGAACATTTAGAGATTTACCAGCTTAACACACTAACGTTCGGCACCGCTTGCGCTCCATTTCTAGCAATTCGGACGTTGCATAAACTAGCAGACGACGAAAAACACAACTATCCCTTAGCAGCAGAAGTAGTAAAACGCGACTTTTATGTAGACGATCTACTGACTGGCAGCAATACCTTAGAGAATGCTGAAAAATTACGCGACGAATTAAATAATTTGTTGAAATCGGGCGGCTTCAATCTGCGAAAATGGCCATCGAACGATCACAGGTTAATTGAATCGTTGCCAAAAGATATTGCAAACGTCAATTTATTCCCTGATCCGTCTAAATCAGTGAAAACCCTAGGTATTAAATGGAATACGCAGCTAGACGTTCTATCTTATTCTATAAAGCCGAACTTTGATAGTCAAGAAAAAATCACTAAACGTGCAGTCTTATTTAAAATCGCTCAACTATTCGATCCAATTGGATTATTAGGACGGGTGATAGTCAAGGCCAAATTAATTATGCAAAACTTGTGGAAAGAAAAAGTCGAGTGGGACGAGGCCCTACCCCTTTACATACACACTGCATGGATTGAGTATAAAACTCAAATACCTCTCTTATCGCAAGTTTCCTTTGAAAGACACATTCTTATCGCGGAGCCGGTAAATATACAATTGCATGGTTTTTGTGACGCTAGTGAGGTCGCATACGGAACCTGCCTCTATATTCGGTCAACAAACAAACACGAGAAGTGTCTCACACTATTAATATGCTCAAAATCGAAAGTAGCTCAACTCAACTCGAAACTCACTATTCCAAAACTCGAACTTTGTGCAGCTCTACTACTATCTAAATTATATAAAGCCATTATAAGAATTTTACCAATTAACTTCGACGATATTTTCTTTTGGTCTGATTCAACAATAACACTCATTTGGATTAGCACTCAACCTCATATTTTAAAAATCTTTGTTGCGAATAGAGTTTCACAGATACGATCTGTCACAAATGAGTTTCAATGGTATCATGTCCCAACGAAGGATAATCCTGCGGATTTTATTTCGAGAGGACAATCAGTGTCGGACTTTCTTGTTAATGATCTATGGAAAAGTGGCCCTAAATGGCTGAAGGAAAACAAGAAAACTTGGCTTGAGTCACCTATTCAAAAATTGCCGCTACTTGAAGTGCGCAAAACTACAGTTTTGAAAATAGCTTTAACAGATCAAGCATTACTCACTAGATTTTCTTCAATCATTAAACTCATTCGTGTCATAGCATTCTGTTTAAGTTTTCTGAAAAATTGCAAAACAAAACAACGGAAAATTGATCTATTAGCTGCATATGACATCCAATTCAAATTAAAAAACGTTGAATCACTCTCTGCGCACGAAATACAATTGGCTAAAAATCGAGTCATTCAACTATCTCAGAACCAAGTGTTCACACAAGAAATTAGAGATTTATCGAAAAACAAACCTGTCGACAATAAGAGTACGCTAAAAACTCTACATCCATTTCTTGACGACAATAATATCATCCGTGTTGGAGGTAGAATTGACAATTCTCATTTGTCATACGATAGCAAATACCCAATTCTTTTGCCAAAAAATAATCATGTCACGGATTTGATTAAACACGAACACGAGACTTCCTTGCATGCCGGAATTCAGAATACCTCATATCAAGTTCGCACGCGTTATTGGCCGATAGACGGCAAAAATACAACACGACGTATAGTGCATAAGTGCATTAAATCCTTTCGCTTTAGAAACGCAACTCCTCAGCATATTATGGGGTATCTGCCTAGAACTAGGCTCACACAATCGCGACCGTTTTCAAACACAGGACTAGATTATTGCGGCCCATTTATGATTAAAGAAAAGAAATTTCGTAATCGCAATACAGTTAAGATTTACGTAGCCATTTTTGTGTGCTTCGCCACCAAAGCGATTCATTTGGAAGTGGTTAGCGACTTAACAACAAAAGCGTTCCTAGCGATTTTTCTCTAGGCGAGGCAAGAGCAAAAATATTTACACTGATAACGATACGAACATTGTTGGTGCTAATAATGAGTTAAAACGGCTCTATGATTTCATCTAGTCGGATGAACAGAACAACACGATATCAAACAAACTCGCTAATGAGTCAATCGTATAGCATTTTAATCCGCCTAGATCTCCACACTTTAGGGGCCAATGGGAATCAGCTGTCAAATCATTCAAAAGCCATTTTTTTCGCACTGTAGGTAATACACTTACGACATTCGAAGAATTTAATACACATGTGATTGAAATCGAGGCTGTTCTTAACTTTCGTCCCTTAACACCTTTTTCCAATGATCCTGATGACCTAATTGCCCTCACTCCAGCACACTTCCTTATCAATGATTAATAACAGTACCAGACGTAGACCTCTCCGATACTCCAACCAACAGGCTATCCAATTGGGAATATTTGCAAAAATTAAAACAGCACATTTAGCAACGATGGCACAAGGAGTATTTAAGGGGACAAACCACCTTTAAAATCTGAAATAAAAAATTCAATATTAGATTTTAATTTTAAAATATAATTGAAAAAGAGTCTTTTGATATAAAAGTACTTACAATAAACACGACAACAATGACTTTTTTTACTGTCCGTAAGATTCAAAGCGTACGCATGGTTGGATTGGGCTTAAATTTTGTGGAGATATTTTTGTTTAAATTATTGCAATATTACACCTATTTTGCAATAATTTTTTCACTTTTATTGGTGTTGAATAAATTCTACTCGTTCAATTCAAAATCCCTCAGCTCATACTGAAAGTACTCCTCTAAGAGGTATCTCCACAAAATTTGAGCCCAATCCAACCATGCGTTCCCTTGGAATCCTACGGACAGTGAGCAAAAATTCAGAAAAAAAATATTATGAGATATTTAACAATTAAGATTCCAATTATATTAGCTATAATTAATACTTATCTATTATGTTCAGGATCTTATCTCCTCTTTCCAATGCATTAGACAAGCGTATCCTCCAGTTGGCACCGATATTCCACAATTGGCTTGGGTTGAACCGCTCTTTTGTTGTTGTATGAGCTGAAATAAAAAAAAACACAAAAATTAGAAATTTAAGTGCACTGTACTTATCACACTTAACTCAGTTAATAATGCTTATCTTTTTGTTGTCACATAGACCAAGCATTGTAGTCATTCATTGAGTCTGCTACACATCCATAACCTCACCTGTCACTGTTGACAGAGACGGCTGATGCCAGCTCTGCAAAGAATAAAATAAAAAATTTACATTTTAGTTGGAACTAAATTATATTTATTTATTTATTTTATTAAATAAATTAAATAATAAATACAAGTTCGTAGCAATAAAAATATAATCATTGGTTAAAATCAACATTTATAATAATACACTTATAATAAATACCTTAGTGGGCTCCTGCTGCATATGATTCCTCTGGGATTCCTTCTCGTGTTCTTCTTCTGATATTCCAGGCCTCTAGGGTACTGTTTAATGTTTTTATTTCTGCATGAAAGAGTCTGGCATCGTTGATCGTATTGGTCCAATCCACTGCTGCACATGCTGGACTGATGTCAAACTTCCTCATAATATTCAGAAATCCTGTGCGTCCATCATTGAAACAGGTCACAGCTATATATGTATATCTATAACTTTTTCACTTGAATTGATTGAAGCAATCTGTTTATACTTTACACACACAATATCAACTTTGAACCCGAAGCCTTGTACACCAGACTCACTAAATGTCAGTTGCCGTTGCACTGATTGCATAATTCTATTTCTTGTGTCACTAATAGAGTCTTTGACCACTGTTGCACTTTTAAGTTTTTTTGCACTGGTAGAGGGTCTTGGCCTTTTTGACTGATTTTCCTTCTTCGTCAAAAATTCTCTTGGCCTCTTCTTAGGTCACCCTCGAAAATACTTACTGTCAGGATGTGTACTTTGAAGTCTTTCCTTCTTATCCCTCGAAGACATTTTGCACAAAATTTTGCTGCACTACACACACATATACACACAAATCGTCAAGAAAAAAAGAAGATAACACACAAATGAATTTTAAAAACGAATTTGTTTAAAATTGTCACCTTTGAAACAAACAAATATCATATAATTTAAAATTTTTTTTAACAATATCAGCATGTAAATATCAGCTGTGTTTATTAATACGTACCAATAAGGTGTGTGAACATAGTCGAATTTGAGCTACGTGAAGGTAGTTCGAAAACTCGTTCGATCTCACCTGCATGCGAGTTCCAATATCCGCCGATAAAGTGGTGGCGCATCAAGCGTCAACTTTCGAATCAATTCCTATTCCATTTAAACGTATTATGACCGTCATAACACGTTTACATAAATTTGTCAGTATTTGAACATTCATAATATGTTTTAAAATCGAATAAAATTATATATAAACAACTGTATTATAAATCATTATAAACAATAACATATATCTATATAATGGTAAAAATGGCTACTTTATATATTATTTAACAAAATTTATTTCTCATTTGGTCTTAGAAAGGAAAAAATATAACAGAAATATAAAATAGGAAAAAACCAAAATTTATTGAAATTCAATAAAAAGGTGGTATACAGATTTTGGTTAAAAGTTTACCAAAAAATTTTTTTTTGAAAAATTTGATTTTAGAATTGTATTCTACGGAAAAATTCCTATAAAAATAAGAAATAAAAAAAATTAGATTATTTGAAGATTCAAAGGTGGTTTGTCCCCTTAAATCAACTCAACACCAGAAGCAAGTAGCCATCTCCAAAGTCCACAGAAATTACTGTTGGATCAATGGTGCTCCTCAAGGACGACAACACAGCTCCTCTGCACTGGCCTCTGGGACGCATCATCGAGACTCACCCCGGCGACGACAGCGTTGTTCTTTTACTCCCACTCCCAGCACAACCCCTCTGACCTATCATCCCCAGACTGACTACGAGACGTACTCTGAGAAAGTTAGTTATCCAACGACCGCCACGCAGACGACATCTAGAATAGATTTTCTACCGACGTTGTAATTGAATATAGCATACAACTATTTCAAGGTTCTTGCTGTGTCCATTATTTTCAAACCTTCCAACATCAGCTGTGCAAAATTTCCTTGGCGCACAGCTTCGAGATATAATCAACAAGATTCATGCCTAACAACAACCGCGCTACATTTTAAAATGCTGCAGCCGATTTTCTTTCATTACAGCGCTGCATTCGAAAATACTGCAGCCGATTCTTTTTTCATTACAGTGCTTCATTTCAAAATGCAGTAGCCGTTTTCTTTTATTACAGCGCTGCACCATGAAAATGATGCAATCATTTTAATTTTATTGCAAAACTTCTTTAAATACTATATTTTTAGTGTAAATTTTGTTAACTGTTTTTAAAGTTTTGTTTTTGAAATGTGCATCTTCGAGTAACGACAACTTTAAATTTTGCCTATGTCTTACTCTTTACAGAGCAATGTATAATTGCCCATGACTAAAAACTGGTGTTGTTAAGTAAATTCCAACTTTATTATATGATTGTCCTTGTGATTTGTTTATCGTCATTGCAAAACCTAGTCTTAATGGAAATTGTTTTCGGGACATATTAAAAGGTACTTCTTCTTTCGCTGGAGATAATGTTATTCGAGGTATGAAAACTAATTTATTTATATGTTTGCCATTTAAAATTTCTGCTTGAACTGAATATCTAAGCAATTTTTCACTAGTAATCTCGTAACATTACAAAGACCTTCATTAATACTTAAATTCCTTAAAAGTATTACAATTGCTTCAATTTTTAATCCATATCTATGAGGTGGAAGTCCATTAGGTGTTAATCTGTTTAAAAATTCTGTCGGTAACATAAAATCTAAATTTTCCCCATTGTCATCTTCTTCTGTATCGATGCTTAAATATTCAACAGCTTCACCTTCCATAATATTAAGATTATCATTATTTATAGAAATTACATCACTATTTTTAGGAGCAAAAATAACTTTATCGCTTAAAGTTATATCATTAATTTTTATTTCCTTACCGAAAATTTCCGTAATTATATCTTCTTTATCCGTTATCAAATCAGTAGGAATTTCAAACAGCTCATTTTTTTCTTCATATACATTATTATGAATTCCATCGACTACTTTCAATAGCCACTGTTTAAAATTATTATCATTAAAATTATTGCCGGAAACTCGGAGATTTTCATTTAGCATCATGCGTACGAAATTTATCCATAAATAACTATATTTAACGGAATTTTCAATAATCTCTATACGACTACCATGCCGAACCACTGGTAACGTTTGCCTAAAATCTCCTGACACAATACTACTTTACCACCAAATATTTCGTTTTTATCACATATATCTTGAAGAAGACGATCAACAGCTTCGAAAGCAAATTTAGATGTCATTGATATTTTATCCCATATTATGATTTTTACATTACATGTACTTTCAGTTATATTTAGCGGTAACTTAAATGTTGTGTACCGTAAACAGCATTACCGTTATTTACTAAATTTGCTGCAATACCTGTCCAAGCTACACATAAAAATGTTATATCATTATATTTCAAATAAGCTATTAACACATTAAGTAAATAACTTTTTCCACTTCCTCCTGGTCCATCAACAAAAATGCATTTATTATTATTAGAATCTAAACTGTTTATTACTTCATTAAATATATTTGTTTAGTTAGATTTCAGAGAATTTAGTTGTCTTTGTACGTCGTTGAATTTGCCATATGTATCATAAAACGTTGTAGCGTCATTACATTCTTCTTCAAGTGTAGTCAAAGCAGGCAAATTAAAATCACTCAAGGTAAAGTGCTCTCAATCATATTAAGCGCAATGTTCTCATCGACATTACTTTCCTACTTGGGGTAGTAAAAATGATTTTTGTACTTTTCGTATAATTCTTTTGCATTAATAAGGTTGTGATAAATACAAATAAAAGCAAACAAGTTACACAAGCATACAAGCATAAGGAAACTCAGATTGTAACTGCTTCAGCTAAACATCTATCCCATTCATTGTCTTCATTAATCAATTGTTTTGCTAAAGCAGCTTCATAAAATGTCGAATATAATATACCATCGACAGTACGTAAACTTTCAAATGAAGTTGCTCCTCGAACATGTAAAAGTAACAATCGAATAAAATACCGCTCTCGCTCTTTTGGATTGACTAAATACATCCTATTTAATATTGGTTTAATGGTATTTTTTCTTTTGTTCCATGTTTTTGATTTTTCATCGAATGTATAATGGATTGATATTTCAAAATATAAATAATTTCGTGCTTCAATATCTGTTGTATTCAGCTTAAAATATGATGTTAATGTAGTTTCTATTATTGCATTCAGAATCTTCTTTTCATTTCCTTCTTCGAAATATATATTTTGTTCATCTTTATTATGAACTGCTAATCATTTGATAGTATGCGATAGTTCTGGAAGAGGATATTCTAATAGTCTATGCATGGCTTCTGGTCGACATAAATATCTTGTATTAAGATACTGCATAATCTCGTCGTATTTATATTCAGTGTTTTCGTCGTGCTCATTCTGTTCTAACCTGTTATTATCTTCACTATACTGTACATCTGCATTACGGACTTCAATAAACACACAATCATGACCTTTGCAACAATATTTAAATAAATATTTAATGCACTGTACAGTTGAACATACTTCAACATTTATATGAGCATTAAATTTTAATAGCAAAAAAGGATTGTACGGAACGACAAATCGATTATCAGCTATCCTGTTTAAAGTTTTATCTTTATAAATTATTTTTCTACCATCATCTCTTCGTTTATATAATAGATATCCTGTTCCTTGAAAATTTGTATGTTTTATAAATTTTTTTGAAAAATCTTGGTACATTTTTCTTTATTCGCAACCATACACGGAGAATTTTTACTTTGTGCTCCACATGGACCATGTATCATGGATTGTTTAACAATATTATATAAATTTGGATACAGATTTTCATTTGGAATTTCCGCACTTATAAGTTCATCTATTTTTTCAGGGGTAGTAAGTTTATTACTTTTATCTAGAAATAATAACATGTGAATATGTGGAAGTCCTCGTTTTTTAAATTCAATAACATAAGTATAAGCTACACACTTTCCTAAAACATCACGTTTTATAACTAAATCTTTAAATTCTTTGACTTTTTGTTGGAAAACTTTGGCAACAATATCTGGTCTATCTATTGCCGTTTCATAAACTTAAAGATAGCGATATTATAAACATACTGCTAATTATACGTACGCTTATCTAGTGACTTGTTCTTTCTAGTCATATAAAATAGGTATATACACACTGGTCTAAAGTCACACGCATATTTTTTATTAAATTAATGGGACTGTATTTTGAGATCAACAGAGTAGTCATTTTTGTTATCATTTATGTTAAATTAAATGAAAAATTTTTTATTATGATAGTTTTTGAGTATGCAAAATTAAGATTTAAAAAAGATAATAACATAATTTCAATACTATTAAATAGAAGAATGTAAATTGCGAAGGATCATGTGTAAAATGAAAAGGGAAAAGAGGGTAAGAAATAATGAATTAATAAATTAAGTCCCCAGTGGAAATGAGAAATATGCCAAAACTGTACCAAAACTGAACCAAACTGTGCCGAAGCTCATTGCATGCACATTTTGGATATTTGGCACACTTATGGTTCAGTTTGGCACAATATTTTATAGTTTGGCACAATATTAACATGATTCGACACAAATAATATTAATAACAATTTGTTTGTGCTTTTCTAGCATGATATTGGCACAATTTAATACAGTTCGTCACGATATTCATGCTACGGGACTTAGAAAAATTTTTAGAGAGTAAATGTACAATATTGATTATTATTTACTACTACCCTATTGTTGTTCCTCCGAATTTTCAATTATTATTAACATATTACTTGGTTTATATAACAAACTTGTAATATCTGTTCAGAACATATAAGTCCAAGCTTATGCATGAATCATAAAATGTTTTCGTGGCTTAGTGGTAGACATATATATGCAAAAAAATGATCTCTTGATTCAAGATAAATTAATCTTAATGTAAGACCCAAAATTAAAATTTTGTTAAAGTAAACGGATTTTACTTGATTCAAATGGTATTCTTTTAATTTAATAAATATCTAATTCAAGCAAAACGAAAGGGATTTTTTTTATTTCTTGATCTATATGGATTTTTATTGAATCGAAAGAATCCGTTTGAATTAAGTGAACTCCGCTTACTTTAAAATGATTTTAATTTTGGGTCCTAAATTAAGATTACTTCCTCTTAAATCAAGAATTTTCTGCGTGTATGCATAACAGTAATTTACTCTTTGTTTAACCACTTTTATTTGAATGAAACGAGGGTGAAAAGATAAATAATCACCTTATTATTATAGTATTATATACAAATTACAAATATTAAACATCACATTTTCATACAACGTGCCGGACAGTCAATATGCGAGAGTAAAATTTCAACGAACGTGCATAAATCGAGCGTCCACGCAAAGTATTGAAAATATTTTCTTGACAACAAATTTTGAAATAAAGTAGAATTCTTACGTGAGTACTAAAATATTTGTTCCCATCAAAGTTATCTATAAAAAATAAAAATAATTTTCTTTTTCACATTAAAAGGGTATTTTGACATAATACAAATAATTATATTAGAATACAATACTGATGATAATTGCATTATGATACAGTCATGTAAAAATGCTGAATTATATTTTATTGAAATTGCACTTTCAACAAACATAATTTAAAAAAGAAATTTTTTGTAATTCATGAATAATGATAAAGCATGACCGAAATGCAACCTAGCGAGCGTCAGCGAGCGAGGTGACCTTTCACTAGTTAAATAAATTACCTTGGAATCTTATAGTAAGTTAGGATAGCAATTTTAATATTATTTGTCTAGTAATTTTACTATCGGGATTGTAAAATTATTGCTGTCAAAAAATTGTGTTTTAGTAAAATTTTATATATATATATATATGTATATATATATATATATATATATATATTTATAAAATTTTACTAAAACACAATTTTTTGACAGCAATAATTTTACAATCCCGATAGTAAAATTACATATATTATTATATATATATATAGCCCGATTGGGCCGTACATTGTCCTGGAATCATGCGGACAGTGCTTTTCGGTGTTTGATTTTTCATTAGGATACATTAGGACTAAATAGGGCCAAAAACTTCTCAAATAAAGATAAAGTTGTGTTACGTATATGTAAAAAATTTCAAATCAATCCAACTTATCTGTGTGAAATTAAAAATAATTATTTTTTCGAGTTTTAAAGGTAGTGTATCCCCTTAAGATTCGTCCCTTTTGAAAACGATATTTTTCGTAAAAAAACTTCTATCCCGTAAAAATATTTCGTAAATATTAATATATTTTGTAGGAATCATAACTCTATACAGGGTGTCCCATTTTAATTTACCACCCCCTAAAACTGGTTAATAATTTGCTCTGAGAAAAAAATGTTTCAAATAAAATTTGTTGGGTTCGAAGGGGGGCATCTTTTGGCTATTTTAGCTGCGACCTTGAACATGACCTTCAAGGTCATTTGAAAGTCAAGACCAAATTTTCATATGAAATGTGCATATTTTTATGGCGGATTCGGATTCTACTAAAAAAAAGAAACACTTTTTGTTCGAATCATTTTTTGAAAAAATCCCAAATTTTTGTTGTAAACGGCTTTAAAAAAGTTGAAAAAATCACTAGATATCTCTTATTGCCTCACCCTTTAAAAGAAGTTAAAAATTTTACATTTTATCCGAAAAATTAGAAACGTACACAATTTTATAAATTTAAGTCCAAGTATGACCTTAGCCATGAACTTGTCCTTAACCAACAAGGTCATTCGAAGGTCAGTCAATTTATTTAACGGTAATCCTCGATTTTTATTCCGGCAATTGAAGCTTGGCTATGACCTTGACCTCGAACCTTAAATTCATTTTAAGAAAGAACCATCACTTTAATGGAAAATACTCTCTTTTTCAAAGAAATGAAATTACCAAAAAATTTATTGACAGAACCAAAGTTCATTAGAACGCTAATCTGATTCATTTTTTATCACATGGGGGAAGTTTGCAATCTTCGGGGTATGTTTGACATTCTCTGGGGCAAGTTTGCAATCTTCGGGGTATGTTTGACATTCTCTGGGGCAAGTTTTACGTCATCTGCGGAAAATTTGACATCATCTGGGGCAAGTTTACGGTCACAACTGGGACAAGTTTGACATCATCTGGGGCAAGTTTGAGCAGTAAGGGGCATGTTTTCAACTGAGAATCAAAATCAAGCTTAGTTTTTTTAATGAAAATTGTACATATTTTAAATCATATTCAGATTCTCTGATAAAGTAAAATTGTACATATTTTAAATCATATTCAGATTCTCTGATAAAGTACGCATCTTTTTAAGAAATATTTTTCTCGTAAATGCTTTATTTCTCGCTAAAAGACATTTTTTTGCTTCGTTATCGTTCTATTGGTAAAGCTTGTAAATTCTTACAGCTCCTCAAAGCTTCTCATCATTAGGTTTTCATTGACTTTCTGAATTTCAGAGCAGAAAAATACTTATAATAAATTATTTCTAGTAAGATCAAATATTCCCTAAAAAATCTACCTACAACAGATAATGGCTGACTACACGCCAGTAGAGATAGTCAACATGATCAAGATTCTGGGAGAATGTCACGACAATTACAAGGCTGCAGCGAGGCTGTACGCTGAAAGGTATCCGGACGCTCGTCATCCTAGTAGGAGGAATATTAAACTTCTAACGATAAGAGCTCAAGGAGGTAACTTAAGAAGGAAGAGGCGACGGACGGGCCCAAGAGAGCATATTGCGCTTGGGGTTCGTGCTGTAATTGCCGAGGATCCTCATATTTCGACGCGACAAATTCAGCGAATGCATGGAGTACCCAGATCAACAGTTTCCCGTGTATTGCGTCATTTTAGATTTCATCCATATCACTTGCACCTTACACATGCCATTGAGCCTGGTGATCCTGCCAGGCGACTTAGATTCTGTCAATGGGCGGAAACACGAATGCGCATAGATCCATTTTTCTTTGATCGGACTCTCTTTACAGACGAGGCAAAGTTCGACAATATGGGAGGAGTTAATGTTCATAACGCGCATTATTATGCAGAAGAAAATCCACATTGGCAGCGAGATCACCGTACACAAAGACGGTGGTCAATTAATGTTTGGGCGGGCATAGTTGGGGAATACGTTGTGGGTCCAATTTTTTATGACCGTAATTTAAACGGCGAGCTTTATTTAGATATTCTCGAGAACCAAATTCCACCTCTTCTAGAAAACATTCCGCTAGAAATAAGGCGAGACATGTGGTTCCAGCAAGATGGTGCTCCCGCTCATCGTAGACTACTTGTCAGGAGATTTCTGAACGCGACATACCCAAATAGTTGGATTGGAATTGGTAGTCCAATCTGTGAATTCCCTGCGCGATCGCCGGATTTGACCCCATTGGACTTCTTTCTGTGGGGGGCCGTGAAGCAGAGAGTTTACGCGGAAGCCCCGACGACGGCACAAAATATGATGGAGAGAATTGTTGCAGCATTCCGGGCGTTCACCCCACAAACATTAATAGATGTCCAAAGAAGTTTTCGGCAGGGAATACAAATGTGCATTCAACAAAATGGGCAATTGATAGAGCACTTGAGACGTTGAAATTTCCATGACTAGCTGAACGAAGGGGTCTTGCCTTGGCTGGACGTGAAGGTCTTGCCTTAAGTGGCTGGATAGGGTCTTGCCTTAAGTGGTTGGACGGGGTCTTGCCTTAAGTGGCTGGACGTGAAGGTCTTGCCTTAAGTGGCTGGACGTGAAGGTCTTGCTTTAAGTAATCCAAAGGATACCTCTGTCTTTGTTTGAAGCTAGTAACATTCATCTAAAACAGCTTATTTCTAGGACAAATTCTCTTTTCAGTTAAAGGGAGAGCTACCTATTGATGATCAAAAAATGGTTAAGACAAAAAGTGTTACTTTTTTAGTAGAACCCGAATCTGTGATAAATCTTATTCAAATGACCTTGAAGGTCATGTTCAAGGTCACAGCTGGAATAGCCAAAAGATGCCCCCCTTCTAACCCAACAAATTTTATTTGAAACATTTTTTTCTCAAAGCAAATTTTTAACTTCTTTTAAAGGGTGGGGCAATAAGAGATATTAGTAATTTTTTCAACTTGTTTAAAGCCGTTTACAACAAAAATTTAGGATTTTTTCAAAAAATGATTCGGACAAAAAGTGTTTCTCTTTTTTAGTAGAATCCGAATCCACCATAAAAATATGTACATTTCATATGAAAATTTGGTCTTGACTTTCAAATGACCTTGAAGGTCATGTTCAAGGTCGCAGCTAAAATAGCCAAAAGATGCCCCCCTTCGAACCCAACAAATTTTATTTGAAACATTTTTTTCTCAGAGCAAATTATTAACCAGTTTTAGGGGGTGGTAAATTAAAATGGGACACCCTGTATATTAGCACATATATTCATGAAAAAAAATTTATTTTTTCATTATTGATCTTTACAGTATTAAGCTAAAAAATTAACAAAACATGCGGACTTGGTTAGAGGGCGTGAGAGTGAGCACATGCGAGCGCGAGCCTCTCTGCATAGTTTAGTCGATTTTGTGTGGAAAATTTGTGAATATTGTAAAAATAAATGTAGGAAGGGTTATAGGAAAGTGTGTTTAGTATGTGAAGTAAAAAAATAAAAGAGAGAAAAAGGGGAGTGAGTGTGAAAAAGATGGAAACGAGGCGTACAGAGACAGCAGGAGGAAGACGAACGTCGGAAGAGAAGAAGACAAAGGCAGGAGGAAATGCGACGAACGCGGACATGAATACCAAGAAGGAGGCAGCGACAAAGGCCAGGACGGACAGCAGGAGGCAGGGTACCCGGGATGGAGCGTTCAAGAAGGTAGCCTTCAAAGATGAAGAGAGGTTCAAAGATTTGAAGTCGAAAGTTACAGAGGAATTGGTAAGAGTAAGACACGAGAGAGTAGCGGTAGAAAAATTAAAATTAGATTTGCAAGCGAGAGAAGTAGAAATAGTAGAAAAATTAGAAAATCTTGAGGCGCGTTTCCGGGAACTGGAGGAGAGGGAAAGGGGAAGGGACGCGAGACTAGACGCGCTAGAAGAGAGGGTTCTCGAGTATACAAGAGATGGCGACGCGGGGTCGGAAGGAGAAGCGCGGAGTATGATTAGCGGGATAAGCGGTAGCAGCGGTAGGTCAAGTAGAAGAGATGAAGAGATTTTTACAAGAGAAAGATAGGAAAAGTAGACAGAAAAATTTCATAGTTAAAGGCTTGATATGGTCAGAAGTAGATAGGGCTAATATGAAGGAATGGACGCAGAACTTTGTAAAAGATAAGTTAGGAGTTGATGTAAATGTTGTGTATGCTAAGATTAACGGTAATGTAGTGGTAGTAAAAATAGAAAGGTACGAAGAGAAGATGTTGATTATGAAATATAAAAGTAAATTGGCAGGAATAAAGGTGTACATTGAATATAACCTCAGCTTTGAAGACAGGAAAATGCAGGAGGGAATAAACAAATGAGTAAAGGTGATGAGAGGAAAAGGACTGAATGTAAAAACAGGTAGTAGAAAAGTATGTATTAATAACGTTTGGGTGCACTGGGAGAATCAAGTGAAATTAGAAGAAATGAAAAGGGAAGCAGAAAGGAAACAAAGAGAAATCGAAGAAAACAAAAAAGACAGAAATGAAGAAGATAATATTTTTACGTAAACCAGGCAGATTTTGTTAGTTTGGCAGAGACATGGGAGAAAGGAGGGACATACAGCAGTTGAACAAATACCTACCGAAAAATTTTGATTGGGAAATAATAGAAGCAAGAAGAGAGCACAGGAAGGGTAGGGCTAAGGGGGGGCTTTATAATAGGTATAAGAAAAGGATAGAGTGATGAAGAAGGGCTAATAGCAGTAGAATATTGTGAGGGACTGGTGAAATCGAAGATGATAGTTAAAAAAGAAAAGTTACATTTGAACATATGGACCATTTATAATCAAGGGAATATTGAGAAGATTTGGCAACACATTGAAAAAGAAAATTACAACGATACAGAAGGGACAATTATGATGGGGGATCTGAATATAAGAATAGGAGAGGAAGGAAAATTTATGGATTACGATAATATTGGAAAGAAGAGGTACAGGATAAGTAGAGATAAGTTTATTGGAAAAGAGAGTAAATCGTTAGTGGACAAAATAGAAAATGAAGGATGGACAATCTTGAATGGAACTTCGGTTGGGGACGAGAAAGGAGAATACACGTTCGTAAGCAGCAGCGGAAATTCAGTAATAGATTATGCAATTGTTAATGAAGAAGCATGGAATAAGGTTGGATTTTTTAGAATAGAAGAAAGGGTAGAATCAGATCATCTACCAATTTATGTGGAGTTGAAAGAGGAGAAAAATGAAGAGCAGGTAGAAGAAGAAAGCATAAAAAGGATGGTGGAATTGTGGAATGAAGAAACTGTGGCGATTTTCAAAGAAAATACTAAGGAACTGGAAGGTATAGACAATGAGGAAGTTACTGTAGAAAAAAGATGGGAGGATACAAAAGAAATAATTCATAGATATATACCAAAGAAGGAGATTAAAATAAAAGTTTGGAAATTAGGAATGGAAAAATGGTGGGACAAGGAATGTACAAAGGCTAAAAGAAAAACTAAAAAATGCTTGGGTCTCTGGAGAATCGGTTAAATAAAGAAAGAAGAGTACATAAAAAATAGAAAAGATTGGAAAGAGCTGTGCGAAAGTAAGAAAAAATTGAAAGGGGATGAGGAGGAAGCAGAATTAAGATCAATTAAAACTGAAAATCAAGTATGGGAATATCTAAATAAAGGATGAAAAAAAGAGAGATAGTAGAAAATTCTATCGAGGCGGATGAATGGGAAGAACATTTCAGGGCTTTGCTGGATGGTTCGGATGAAAAAAAGGTAGGAGAAAGAAGAACAGTACCAGCTGAAAAAGTTAGTGAAGAAAGGATCAGTGCATTAGAAATTGCAGCAGCATGGAGAAACTTAAAGAAAAAAAAGCTGCAGAGTTTGATGGGATTTCGAACGAAGTCTGGATACACGGAGGGGAAGGGTTAAAAAATAAATTATTAGCAATCATGGGTAAGATTTGGAATGGGGAGGAGATACCAGAAGAATGGAAGACAGCAGTAATAGCACCAATATACAAGAAAGGTAACAAAGAAGACCCTAAGAATTATAGAGGAGTTTCGTTACTCCCTACAGCATATAAGCTATACACAGAAGTGATAAGTAATAGGTTAGAAGAAGAAGTTGGAAAAAAGAAGTTACTACCAGAGGGACAAGCAGGTTTCAGGAAAAATAGATCGACGATAGATAATATTTATATTTTAGATCACATAGCAAGAATGGCAAAAAAAGGAAGGAAAAGATATACTGTTTGTGGACTTAAAAGTGGCCTTTGATACAGTAAATAGGGGAAGTTATGGAAAGTTCTGGCAGAAATAGGAATTAGTAATTATATAGTAGAAAGGTTAAAAGGTATATACGAAAAAACAAACAGTAAAATAAGAACAAGTAAGGGATTAATGGAAGAGTTCTGGACAACACAGGGTCTAAGGCAAGGGTGTGTACTTAGTCCTTTACTTTTTTGTCTGTATATTGCAGCACTGGAATCAGAGTTACAAAATAGAAAGGTAGGAGGAGTTAAAGTAGGCAGAGGTAAGATATGGTCGTTGGCTTATGCGGACGACATTGTATTGATAGGTAACAATAGAGAAGCGACAAAGGATATGATGAGTACTCTGAAGAAGTTTTTGAAGGAAAAACGTGTAACAGAGCCTCTCGCGGAAACCATACAAACTAAATAGCGATGTGGGCTTTTAAAAAGGCAACCGATGATCGAATCCCGCTGGGGGAATTTTTTGTTTTAATAATGATAGTATTTGTATATACAATCATTTAAATGTAATAATACATTTTTAAATAAGAAACAATATTAAATGAATAAGTGCATAAAATATTACATAAAAAATGTAGTAATCTGTATATTTTAAAGCAGAGACGAGAATTAATGAAGATAAGTAGATTTTTCTTTGTATCATAAACGTATGTACAATTAATACTCCGAATTAATCCTCATAATAAGCAGCATATTGAATAAGGTTAAGCTATAATCAATTAAATTACGCCAAGCTATACGCATATGCTACTTTTAATAAGATACACTTGTTTGCACTTGTTGTCTAGTGGCGTAAGCTTCTACCTCGAAACCTTTTGGCTCTGGGTTCAAGACTCGCTGGAACAATTTTTTTTTTTTTTTTTTTTAAATTAGCGTTATATTCACAAGTTTTTGAAGGAAAAAGACCTAATCTTAAGTGTGGAGAAAACAAAAATGCTGATTTTCTACAAAGGGAAAAAGGAGAGAAAAGAAGAATGGATATGGGAGGGGAAGAAGATAGAGGAAGTTAGTAAGTTTAAGTATCTAGGATTTACATTTAATTCTAACGGAGACTACAAAGACCACATAAAAGACCTCCAAATGAAAGGAATTTTAGCAGCAAGGAAAACATGGGGGTTAGGTGAAAGAAAATGCAAAAATGACTACAAAAGAAGAAAGATGCTATTTGAATACCTGGTAAGAAGCGCAATGGAGTACGGAGTTGAGATTTGAGGGTTTGATGAAGTCAAGGAGCTAGAGAGGATAAAAGCGGATTACTTTAGATGGGTTCTAGGACTAGATTTTTGCACACCGAGGTACATTATCTTTAAAGAGGCGGAAAATTTTAGATTGAAAATTGATTGGAATATCAGCAATATTTAACTATGAAGAAAGGATTCAGAAGCACGGAGAAGAGAGGTTAACCAAACAATGAAAAAAAGAGCATCAGAGGGGTCGGGTTACGGTTTAAATAGAAAAGAGAAATTTTTAAATAGGTTAGGGTTTAGCCAAACAGAGATAGAAATAATGAGGGGATTAAAAAAGAATGTGATTGTAGAAATAAGAAAGCGGGCCAGACAAACAGTTAGGGCAGAACAAAATTAGGGAGGCAAAATATAACAGAAATTATAAAGAATTATGTATAGAGCGGTTGTATTTAAATTCAAGAGCAAAAAATTTAGATATTAAAAGCATTGCGAGAATTAGATGCGGTAATGTAGAAAGGGCAAACAAGTACTGGCTTAAGGAAGAAGAAAGAATGTGTATATTGTGTGGAAAAGAATTATGTACGCGGGAGCACTTGCTATGTGTATGCGAGTAAACCAAAGATTGTACAAAGGAGCTAGTCGTAGATAAGTTACACATAATTAGAGAATTTAGGGATGAGATAAAAAACTTCGAACTGTTAAAGGCGATAAAAGAAATAGATAAGAAAATAGGTATAAAAGTGGAAGAAGAAAAACAAAATGTTAAGTTAAATAATAAAAATAAGGAAAAAGGAAAAAGTGGGAAATATTGTAGCTAAAATAAATCCATGAGACTAGACAGAGAAGGCAAAAAGTATGGAAAGGAATGTGTGAATCAATAAGTGCATGGATAGGGTAAAGATGAATAAGTTTCTTATATAGAGAGGAGGAGTGTAAGTTATAAGATAAGTATTAAGGAAAATGTAAAAGAAAATATAGGAGTAAGTTTAATAAATGTAACTGTGATAAAGTAATACGAGGTGATATATGTAATAGAGTGTTAATTATGTAAATATAAATATAAGAAGAACAGACCAATTATGTAAACGAACAAAACATTGTATGAAATAGATAGGGTTTCAGTAATAAATGTAAAAGTATTGTAAAAAGTTTTATAAAAAGTATTGTAAAATAAAATTTATTAAAGAGAGGATGTTTGGTAAAGTATGGGTTCTGATATATGGTGTGAGTATTTAAGTTTACTATCTAAACCATGTCCATTTCTGCGCCGAAAGGCTGAAATTTAATATATATATATATATATAGGGATCAATGATATTATAGTTCGTATAATCAACAACTTCAGCCAGGCACCATCTGTGTACTTACGTTCTATGAGCACAAATATACCAAAGCATTCATAACCTTGTTTGAAGTAATAATTTATAAATATAATTACTGTACATTTAATGGTTCAATTTATGCAATTTAAACAAAAATTGAAATAAATAATGAAGAACAGCCATAGGTGGACTGTGTTACTTAATTTTAAAAGTATGTATTGACCAATGTTATTGGCACATTGTTAGCAAACTGACCATCACGATTGGTTATCTACAAGAGATAGTCAGCATGCAACCTAAAGAATAAACATTTTTCAGTTTTAAATAATTGTTCAAAGCAAGACAGTAAACTCTAATAGATCATTTTTAATTTGAATGCCATTCAACTAGATATTTAACTATGACAGATCCAATTGTATCTTTAAAGGTTTCACAACATGCAGTTACCACTTTTTAAAAAGAGGATTTGTTACTCAGATAATTATTATTTAAATTATTATATTTAATTTTAATTTGCATAATATAGAAATATAGAAATATCATTCATCTATAAATTTATAATAGACATGGATTCTAAATCATTCACAAAAGTAATAAGAAATCTATACTCAACAATAATGCTAATACAAATTATATAAAACAAAATATCTAAACTCAGCAATAAAACAGTTATATTTGCTTATAAACGCATAGCCACAGTCATTCTGGGAATATATATTTTTGTTAACAGAAAAAGACTTCCCCTTACACTATGAAACAGCTCAAAGCCTCAAAAGCTGAAAACCCTCATTATTGCTACATACAACCAATCGGATAAGGCATGAAACAAACCCATCAGTACATTCTTTAAAAATGTTCATCACCACAATGCACAGCCTGTAATAGACAGATAATGATAATCCACATACTCTGCAAATCAAAAAACTTTGAAACGGTATGAAAAGCATTTATCACTGGAATTACCAAGGATATCTTAAATAACCAGACAAAAAACTTAATCAAGTGTCTACAAGAAATCAAACTAATTAAAGAAATATAACATTCCATATATGGCTCACTTTTCTTTTATTTAAATAAATAAATAAATAAATATATATATATAAATATATATTCTTTTTTTCTAGAATATTTTTGAATAATTTAAATATACCTATTGACAAATATCTTTCTACATAGTTAATATATTATATATGTAAGTGTATTATGTGTTAATATAGACTAGTTGTTGATAAAACTTTAAAATAAATATAAAAAAAAGACCTTTATTACATACGTAAACTAATACCTAATAATGATGATAAATTGCAATGAAACAATTATAAACATTTAAATAATCAGAAAATCGTCACTGATTTGCTTTATAAAAGTTCTTAAAAGTGTTAACAATGCAGAGCATTTTACAATGAATAAACTTGATTTTATACAGTGAAAAACATGTACCAATGTAAAATAAATTAAAAATATTTAATTCAGTTTTCAATAACAACAAAATTATAACAATTGATGGTAATTAAATGAAATATATTCACCTTATTGATTTAAATAAATGAACCCTTATATATACCAATAATAAATAAATTATGTCAATAATTAAGTATCAAGAATAATTATTAATCGCATCATCATCAATCAATAATAATCAATAATAATATAACGTAAACAAAGACAGAGCAACTACAATTTGTTATGAATTGTAAGTGACTTAAATATAGCCGCGAGATGTTAGCAGCTGTTATGAACAACTCGATATGGAACGGGAAATGGACTCTGAACTTGTTTGGTGCTCGGGAGTCTGTCTACAATGCTTTCTTTCCGCTGTTCTGGCATTCCGTTCCCAGGGGCACAGTATTCTGCTGTACCGATAGAAATTCAATATGAGTAGTCAATCTCTTTTATCAACATAGCCATTGATCCACGACGACGACTTTTTGGTCGCATAGCTCCGAAACGACCAGGGGCGGCATCCTCTAGCTTATATGTCGTCTATGAGGCCTATTCTCCTGTTAGGGGGCGCTGATCGTTGCATGGGGGTAAATTCCGCGAAATATGAATGCGGTTATTTTAATGCTAGCATTGTAACATATGTGAGCTATTTACTTTTTACAATGAATAACAATAATTATAATAGTTTAATGTATGGCAAATGGACTATTAAGCAATTGACAGCAGAGCTTAGAAAAAGAAAAGCTAAAACGACAGGCAAAAAAGCCGAATTAGTGCAAAGGTTAGGAAAATTCGTGTTTGCAGGATTAATTTTTTCTCATCTCTTAATGACATTTTCAGGCTAGTTGATTATGATAAATTGTTTATCAATGTAGTACCAGAGGATGAAGACCAATCTTATGACTTTATTAATCCTGATGCTAAGTTGTACAAAGATCTAAATGCTTCCCATAGTTTAAATATAGAGAGTAATTTTGACAGACAGTACTTTAATTCAATCCAAGCATCTGTAAAGAATGATAAGGGAACCAAAATGTATAAAGATTTTTATTTGTTAAGCTTGAGAAAAGCTTGCAATGATGAAAACGAGACATTTTTATGTGCTAGAGTAGCTTCTCAGTATAGAAAAGCAGTTGTTTATAATGTAGATGTAAAGTTATCATCATACAAATGTATTTCTGAGACACAATGTGAATGTGCAGCTGGAAAAGGTCCTACTGCACATTGCAAACATGTATGCGTAGTTTTTGAAGCTATTTCAGACTTCATTCAAAACAAAACTATCAAAACTAGACAAACGTGTACTGAAAAATTACAGACATTTCATCAAACAAAAAGATTTGCTGGCTCGCCAATCAAAATGAAAGATATGCACCTTCAAAAATCAGATATCTTAGAAGCAAAATTAAAAGATTATGATCCTAGACCTAATAAATTTAGAAAACTCGATAATTATTGCACAAAATTTAGCAATATGTGTATAAACTTTGCTGCAATACATTCTGAAACGTTTCCAGAATTGCAACTCTTTGGTCCTGCAAATTTATTTGCAATTCACAATGACCATGATTATACAAAAGAAAATTGTTAGAAATCGGGGTTAGTGTCGCCATCTCTATGTGATCTACGTGTTTAGGGGATCGGGCGCCCTTTAGGCGCTCGAGCTGTTCGACACGAGTCAATAGAGTAGTCGATTGCTAGACGTCGAGTGTACTAGAGTTTTTCTTGAGTTTAGAGTATACGAGTATTGAATAAAGTCCAGGAGTATTTAATCTAAATTGTGTAGAAAGTCATTTACCTCTGACCCAAGAATTCCAATAGGTTATGGGCCCAGGGCACGCTTCCATTGCGCGAAAAAGCTCTGATTATAAAAAGTGTTTTTTATAAGTGACTTATTGTGTCTTGTGTCTTGTGTTCAAAGGTAGATAACAGATTTAGAGGTGAGTACTCTTAGAGATTTATTTTGCCGGCAAATTAAAGATGCTTAGAATGCTTCCGGAAGTAGTGAGTAGATTTGCATGCATGTAAAAATCAAATGTAAAGAAATATTTTTTTTTCGTTTGATTAAAGTCGACTTCAAATTTTTATTATTGCATTCTGTAATAATAAGGGTTTGTTTAGAGTTGTAGAGTAAGAGATTTTTCATTTCGGAAAATCTTTAGAGAATACTTTTAGAAAAATTTTTTAGAGAAAAGAGAAAGCGTTGACGCGCAGCTACAGCCTTTTAGCCGTGTAGAACACTTGAAATCGGCCGGACACAAAGCCGGTCATAAAATCGACACATGTTTACAGCATGCAGGCTTGAGCGTGCTGCGTGCCGGGCCGAGATCGGGTGTTTATGGCTATTGTAGGTATTTATTTGAGTGAGTCACAATTCTCGAAAAATATGGTGAACAAAGGAGGGATTTTGAAAACTATACATTCTTTAGATTGTTGTTTTCATTATTTGTTCTTAAAGTTTCATAGATATTTAGAGAAGTCTGAATTTAGAGAGTGGCTTGATGGCTGTTATTTTTCGAGTTAATAAAAATTATTAGAGTTGAAAATTATTTAAGTAATTATCAATTTTTAGAGAAAGTTTTGTAACACTGGCTTAAATAAGCAGACGTGCTTACAGGCCATGATCGTTGAATTATTTGCGATCAAAATCAAAATCTACCGGGGTTAACATTTAAATGAAACTAGCTGTGCAGTGAAATTTATTTGTTAACTAGAGATATCATGAGTTTGTGTAAGGGCTTCATGTATATGCATGATCAACCAACTTCCAATAGATCTTACTAGCTGTGCTTTAGATCATATATTGGAAAACGGTGTGTATATGTGAATGGCTCTGCATGGGCGCTTGGTTTCTCGTTTCAAATTACATAGAATTGCTGTGCGTTCTTTGTAGTTTAGAAGCATGAAAACATTTTATCTTTTAACTTTAAAGAATTTAGAGAATATCTGGTACTAAGTTAGAGTCTTTAAAGTTTAAGAGTTTTAAGTCTGGATTAATATATTATTATTTTTCAAGACTTATAAAAGATTTTTGTTTTCAAAATCCTGGATTAGATGGCAGAACAGATGGAGATTGATGCCAATGCTACTATCCAAAATTTAGTGGATTACGAAAGCGATGAGATGAGTCTCTTGGCTGATCCACAGGAAGCGGCAAATCAAATTGAAAAATTTGACGAGGCATCGCTGCTAAGCAGCGACAAAGAGGAACCGGAGTTTCAACAAGAGGTTGAGTTAGAGAAACTACAATCAAGTAAGAAATCATTTTACTGATTATTTAGTTGTTTTTAAATCGGTTTCTATTTCTGTTTGTTTTAATTTGAATGCTGTGATTATTTAAGAGATAATTTAGAGACTAAGATGTCTAGAGATAGATGTAAAGGCCTATGAGATTATAGAGAAAGAGTAAGAGAAAACCAGGTATTAATTTTGAGTTTTATTTTCACAGCAAAAGAAGAAACTAAGAGTAAGCCGTTGCCGAAGCCGAGAATTTTAAGCAGCGTGACGATGCCTGCTGGCGAGTTTGCGGCTCTTGAAATGAGTCAGAAACTCTATGCGCAGCAGGAGAGTCTTGTTGCTAGAAATGAAGCTGTCAACGCAACTCTAGCGGCTTCATTATCAGCGCTGGACAACATTATGAAGGAGGCAAAAACCATAATGTCATATATGGTTCAAATTTCCGAGAATAATTTAGAGGCAGAAAAACTCAAACTGCAAAATAAAGGAACAGAATTGGGTAACAGTTCTAATAAGAGGTCGATTCACGTTAATGGCGACGTTGAATCGAAAAGGAGAAGAGTAGAAGAGAGCACTGATTCTAGTATGAGTGTAAATGCTGAAAACACTGATAGATTAGATCAGTGTATTCAGTTAATACAAAGAGTAGAGGATGGTACTAAAAATCATCAAATTTGTTTAAAAGGGGAGTATAAGCTTTCACAGAAGTCTAACTTTGACATTTGGTTAGATTACATCAAGCATGATCTGATGAGTCTTGATTTGTTGGATGTAATTGATTCAACAATTCAGGGTCCACAAAATCTTTCAGAAATGAAAGTATTAAAGAGAAAGAGTAATGTTAGAGGGATAATCATCAGACATCTTGATGAATTTTATCATAAGAGAGTGCTGAATGTATCTGATCCTAGAGAAATTTTGAATAAATTAAGAGGTTGTAGGAAGATTGAGTCAAACGTGACTCATTCTTCTGTTAGAACTAAGCTTTATCAAATAAAGATGAAGAAAGATGAAAAAGTAATGGACTTCTGTGAACGGTTTGACTCTATTATTAGAGAATATGAAGCATGTACAGATACTGTACCTTTGACTGAACAAGAAATTAGATCAGCCTTTTATCAGGCGGCATCTTCGATGGTTGTAGAACTAAGGAATGCTGACTTGATGTTTAGGCAATCTAACAAGAAAGAGATGAATTTAGAGGAGATAAAGTCTTTTCTTTTGCAGTTAGAGGCAGAAAAGAAGACTGAAACTAAAGAGGAGGTCAAGGTACAAAGGATTTCTAAAGAGAGCTCGTCGTCATCTGAGGAGAGGTGTTACAGATGTAACAAAATTGGTCACTGGTCTATGGAGTGCCGTTTGAAAGACACAGGCAAATGGTTTTGCTATTATTGTCAAGCGATAAAAACGCATAAGGGCAGTGACTGTCCTCAGGTAAGTGGCAAGAGCAATAAAGAGAAAAAGTTTAAAAAAAGAAACACAAATAAGAGTATGAATGAGTCAGGTGCGAAAAATAAGAGTAAGAGTAATAAAAAGAGTAACAATTATAAAGAGAAAGGAAATTTGAACCAGACATTAGGGAATAAAGAGAAAAACAAGAGTGAATCAGGTAAGAAATTATTATTTAAGAGTTTATTAGCAACAAAAGAGATGGTTAATTTTATAGCTGATTCTGGAGCAACAGATCACATTGTTAATAAGAGCTTTATTTTAAGCGATTTTAACAGAAGTGAAAATGGAGTAATTAAGAGTGCAAACAAAAATGAATTTGCAGATATTGTTATAGACGGCAAAGGGAATTTGTTATTACATACAGATGCAACTGGAGATGTTCTCAAGTTATCTGATGTAATAGCAGCAGAAGATATATCCGAGAACTTGTTGTCATTGAGAAAATTGGCAGATGCAGGTTTTTGTATATATTTAGATGATAAATCACTTAGAGTTTATAATAAAGAGACCGGAAAAACTATTCTAGAAGGGGCTTATCAAAAACCTAACTGGGTTGTAAGTTTCGAAGTTATCAAAGGGGATGATAACTTAAAGTTCAAGAAATATTCTTGTACTGCTAGAATGGTTTCATATCAAGAGGAATCGGAACAATCACATATAAGTATTCAAAATAAAGAGTCGTCAGATTCGGAGGGAGTCAGTAAAGAGTTTTTGAATGCTAATGATGTGATTGGGAGGGAGAATAAGGAGACCTCAGAGAATATAGAGGATAGAGAAACTATTAGAGAAAGTGATGATAGTACAATATTTAGAGAAACAATAAAAATTGACGATTTAGAGACATTTCAAGATGTTGAAGAGATATTCATCACGAATCCATTGGAGAAAAAGCCATGTAATTTCAAAAAGTATAATGAGGCGATGATCTGGCATCTGAGATTAGGTCATGCGTCTTTAAGCTACTTGAAGAAGTTGCAAAAGGTTAATAAGAGTTTAGAGAAAGTTAAATTTGACGATTCCATCTTAGAGTGCGAAGTATGCATAATGGCGAAAATGGAAAAGATGCCATTTAAAGAGGTAAGAAAAAGAGCAGAAAAACCTTTACAAATTGTACATACAGATACGATGGGGCCAATAAAGCCAACTTCATATCCAGGTTTTAAGAGATTTATTGTAGTGTTTGTGGACGATTATTCTCGTTTCGCAAAGGCATATGCAGTAAAAACTAAGGATGAAGCTGCTGATGTGTTTGAAGCGTATCTTGTATCAGCTCGTAATTTGTTGGGTAAAAATGAGAAAATTTGTTATATTAGATCGGATCAAGGCACTGAATTTACAGGTGGAAAATTTCTAGAGATATTGAGAAGAGAGAAAATCGAAACAGAGTTATCACCACCTTATACTCCAGAACATAATGGAGTTGCCGAACGATTTAATAGAACGATTCAAGAGAAAGTAAGAGCATATATGTTTGATTCAGGTTTACCTAAGAGTATGTGGGAGTTAGCTGTTAATGCTGCAGTGCATGCATATAATAGAATTCCTCACAAAACTATAGAGTTTGAGATACCTTTAGAGAAATTTGCACCAAATGCAAGTTGTCATTTTAATCAAATAAAGAGGTTTGGGTGCATAGGGTATATAAAATTACCTAAACCAAGTTCAAAATTTGATGAAAGAGCACTAAAAGCTGTTTTAGTAGGATATAAGAGTACTGGTTATTTATTGTGGCATCCGAGTACACGAAAGTTCGTCGAATCTCGACATGTGAGGTTTAATGAAAAAGTAGTGTATAAAGATGTTTATAAGAGTAATCAAGAAAACAAAATCTCAGAGTCAAAAGAAGAAAATAATCAGACCTGGATGAAAGAGTTTGAAGATGATAAACCTTATCAAACAGTACAGACGATAGAACCTAAGAAAAGAGGTAGACCTAGAAAGATACAAAACAACAGCAGTGTACAAAAGAAAACTGTACATTGTGAAGATCTAGGTCCTTCTACAAGAAGTAAAACTAAAAGGAAATTAGAGTTCGCTGATGTTGCGAAAGCTGTATTTATTGGGAAACCAATTGAAGACATAAGTTTTGCACATTATGCTGGAGTTCAAGAGAATTTAAATAAAGAGGATAAACAAATTAGAGAAGATGAGCTGAGACATTGTTTGATAGCTTCATTAAATAGTGATCCACTCAGTTATCAAGAGGCAATGATGAGCAACGATAAAGAGAACTGGAAAAAGGCAATTAAAGAGGAACTTGATTCAATGCGAGCAAATAATGTATGGAAACTGATTCCAAGATCCAAAACGAGTTCAGATGGCAAAAAGAGTAATGTCATTGACTCCAAATGGATTTTTAAGAAGAAATTAGAGGCAGATGGATCCATACGTTATAAAGCAAGACTCGTAATAAGAGGTTTTAAGGACAAAAATGTATATGATTTGAAAGAAACGTATGCACCTGTGTCTAGACTGCAAGTAGTGAGATCTTTGCTTGTTATCATAAATAAGTTTGATTTATTTGCATGTCAAATGGATGTTAAGACTGCCTTCTTAAATGGAATATTAGACGAAGAGATTTACATGGAAATTCCAGAAGGTTTAGAGTTGAATGATCACATTAGAGGTGATAAAGTCTGTAAATTAGAGAGAGCATTGTATGGATTAAAAATTAGTCCAAAGAAATGGAATAAGAGATTTTCCGAGGAAACGTCAAAACTTGGTTTAGAGAATGACTTACATGAACCTTGTCTTTTCACCTGGAGAAAAGCGGGGAAAATGGCAGTCATACTGTTGTATGTAGACGATATGCTTATTGCTACGAACGACAGAAATAAATTAGAGCAAATCAAATGTCATTTAAGTAAGGCATTTGAGATGAAGGACCTTGGAGAACCTAGAAGTTTTTTAGGTATATCCATTGAAAGAATTAAGAGTGAAAAGACATTGATAATACATCAAAGTGCTTATATAGAGAATATTTTAAAGAGGTTTAATATGCAAGACTGTAAACCGCAGAGCACTCCAATGGTTACTCGTCAGGTAAATAATAGAGATAAAAAGAGAAAAGCAGAAGAATGTGTACCTGAGAGTACGAAAGAAAATAAGGAAATTAAAAGAGTACCTTATAGAGAAGCCATTGGAAGTTTGATGTATTTATCGAATGCCACACGTCCTGACATTACTTTTGCTGTGAATTTCTTAGCAAGAAAACAGTTAGATCCAACGGAGGAAGATTGGATGGATGTGAAAAGAGTTTTCAGGTACTTGAGAGGTACTGCAAATAGAGGATTAATTTATAGAGCAGAGTCTGAAGGTTTGGAGGCATTTACTGATGCAAGCTTTAGAGATTGTCAGGATTCAACGTCTACAGGAGGTTACATTGTTAAACTTTTTGGGGATGTTGTTGCTTGGCGAAGTCATAAACAAACCTATGTGACACTTTCAACATGTCAAGCAGAGTATCTTGCAATGAGTGATGCCTGTCAAGAGTTAATTTCATTGGATAAATCGATCAGATATGTTATTGGAAGGACACTCTTTCCAGTAATAATTTGGTGCGATAATAAATCCGCTGGAGATTGTACTAAGAAAGATGGAAGTCACAAACTTAAAATGTTTGATGACAATTTAGATGAAATCCATAAGAGTCTTGTAGAGAGAGAGAAAACTGGTAATAGAAAACATATGGCAAATACTCATGGAGACTTTGTGAAACAATGTGTTGATGAACAAAGAGTTAGAGTTAATTGGATAACGACTAAAGAAAATTTAGCTGATATCATGACTAAACCTTTGTCTTTAGATGCACATAAATACTTAAGAGATAAAATATTGAATTAGAGTAATAATATGTAAATATTAATTTAAGAGAATTAAGAGTTATGAGGTTAATAAAATAATATTTTAATTATTTTGTTTGTTTTTGTTTGTTCACAGATAAACGCAAGGATAAAGAGTACAGTCTAAGAGTTTCCTGTTGAAATTTAAATAATTATATTTAAGATTAAAGTTAAGAAAGAATGTAATAAGTTTTTTTATGTTTTATAGACTTTTGTATTTAGTTTAATCTTTATATATAAGGTTTATAAAGTTTTTTTGTTAATTTTAAAGAGCTTTATCGATTCGATAAAGGGAGGGAGTGTTAGAAATCGGGGTTAGTGTCGCCATCTCTATGTGATCTACGTGTTTAGGGGATCGAGCGCCCTTTAGGCGCTCGAGCTGTTCGACACGAGTCAATAGAGTAGTCGATTGCTAGACGTCGAGTGTACTAGAGTTTTTCTTGAGTTTAGAGTATACGAGTATTGAATAAAGTCCAGGAGTATTTAATCTAAATTGTGTAGAAAGTCATTTACCTCTGACCCAAGAATTCCAATAAAAATCCAGAGCAAGTCTTTTTAGAAAGCATAAATCTTCTCAACATCTCACCTAATGCAAGAGTAGAAATAGAGCTTACGACTCGTGGACAATCAAATAATAAACTTTGGTTTGCACAAAGAAATATTCGACTAAATAGTTCATGTTTTGGTAGGATATGTTCCACTAAAGATCCCACAGGACTTGTTCGAGATCTGATGACACCAAGAGATTTGTCTCGTGTACCAGCTATACAGCATGGAAAAAAATTTGAACTGCATGCTATTAAGCAATTTGAAGCTCTGATGAGCAATATCAAGGTTTCAGAATGTGACATTTCGTATCCTCCAAATTTCCATTTTTGTCTGCATCTCCTGATGGAATATTAAACGATTCAATTGCTATTGAAGTTAAATGTCCATACAGCGCAAAAGATCAAATGATTTCACCTGAAACCGTAAATTATTTGTATCTATGTGATAGAGAAGGTTTATACAAACTTAGAAAAGAGCATAATTATTATTATCAGGTACAAGGGCAACTCTACTGTGCAGAAAAACAAATATGTATATTTATAGTTTACACGATCAAAGATACTTTATTAGTTGAAGTTAAGAGAGATGACAAATTTATAGACCTTTTATAAAAATTATTGAACACTAATTGTATTTATAATATAACACTTAATTAAAATATAACAATATTCACTATGCGTCTCTGTTTATAATTGGCCTTCGAAAATTACACAACATAAAGCAAACAAATATTATATCATCTGCCAACTTAGCGTGTGAAGCAATCAAAGGTCCTTCTAATATTTTATAAGTTTTTCCTAAACCTATAATCCGTTCAATATGAACTCTCTTGCTAGATATCTTCTTGTCTTGAATGATTGTTTGTCCGGATATTTGATTCCTTTTTTTGAAAAAAGTAGGAATATTTAACTTTATTCCATATGGGGCTATCAGGTCTTGAACATCAAAACCTTTATCTGCCATAAGTGAATCTTGTGGTTCACATAACTGAATTAAATTGCACCTTTCAATTATCTGTCTATCGCTCGTTGATCCTCCGTATGCAGGTGATATGTAACTAACTAAACCTCCAGGCGATGCAAAGACAAGCACCTTCACTGTAGGCTTATTTTTATACGTAGAAAATGTACTCTGTTGAGCTGTTGGAATTCCAAGTTTCTGAATACCAATTTCAGTCATATCAATGATACCTCTTGTACCAGGAAACTTATCACGAAAGTCATTTGGAGTAAAAAAAATGCACCAATTCTTTTGATGGCCATTGGGACACTTCTGACCATTGTAGCTTCATGAACCTGATCCACGTAACAAAAATATTCCCAACTTGTTTAATGGGTATATTAAAAAATAAGCTTACTTCATAATAAGTCTTATTTTGCTTTAAAATCATCAGTGTTAGGAAAAACTGATCCAAAACACTCATTTTTGGTTTAGTTTTATAAATGTACTCCAGCGAATAACATACTTCACCCAATGTTTGAAAAACAAACATAAATTTAGCGTAGTTTTCTAACCCTGTATAAAAGTGGAGGGCTTTGGAATTCGCTTTAAACTTTGTCACACTACAACTGAATGGAAGTTGATCATCTACCACAGAACCGTGTATTATTGAATCACTTTGTTTTGAATTAGGTTCATGAGCACTTTGGAAATTTAATTCACATTCACTAGAATTCACTTCTACTTCCACAACATCATATACTAAATCACTTTCATTTTCAGGTTGAAATGTCTCATTTTCACTTTTACAAAAGAAATCTAAATTTTCTTCACTAGGTGTATTCGTTTCCATAATTGACTGTTGAGAATCTTGAGATTCATTAGCACGTATATCCTGCAAGGTACGTATGATCATGTCTTTTAATATTCTTTCAGCAATTTTATCCTTCAAACTCTTTTTAATTATCACTCTTTTATATTTTCTCGCCTCGTGCTTTTTCAGGAATTGCCATGGAAAAATAGAAGGAATCGCATCTGGCTTTAAAATATTTTTTACTGCTCCAGTCCCTGTAATGTTATATTTATATTACAATTGATAATATTTTTATATTGTTGTTAAATATTTATATACTGACCACTACTATCATACTGAAGATCTGTTAACTTGAAATGTTCACAACAAATCTTGCTCCATTTTCCAGGTCTCAAATTATTACATTTCATGGCTTTTAACCACTCATTGCGTAGTGATTCAGATTTAGGAAATAAATGAGCACTACTGTTAACTTCATTTTCACATTTCCAGACACAACATTTCCCTTTCATTTTTAGAAAAACAAAATCATCAGGACGACAACAAGTAAAACCTTTATCCTATGCTTTTTTTTCAGGTTATGACTAACATGATGAGGATAAAATGTATTATCAAAATTTGTCTCGACAAATGGTTGGTTGTTAAAGTCGTATATAATAATATTATTGTTGTTACATTAAATGGAAAAAATTTTAATTACGTAATAAATTTTACAATTTACTATATAAGACTTGTATTATTTAAAAAGACCGCATTTCACCCCCATGCAACGACTAGCGCCCCCAAACGGAAGAATAGGCCTCATTAGCTTTGTGGTTATGGAAGACAAACTTGTCGTGTGTTTGGATTTTATCTTGTGGATTACATGCTGTGTGGTGAAAGATAGACGGAACTCGAATCGTGACAGTAACGACGGTCACATTGCGCGGCAATTTGAAAAACGACTCGAATATAGGCGGAAAAGAAAGAATTTAATTATTTTATTTAATTTTAATGAAATTGTATATGAAACTGTTTAAAAATGTAATTCTTAATTATTAAATAAAAATAAATATGGATGTCAATGTGTTTGTGATAATTGCAATGAATATTGATTCATCCCATGGATGTTCACATCTCCATATCATAGGTATTCGATCTAATTTGAATTAGTATTAAACTTCTTCTCCACATAATTTATAAGTTGTTCGTTTAAATTATAGTTAAAAGGCGTTGCGTTCAAAATTTATTTATATTTATTTATATTTAGTTGAAGTTGAAAAGAGCTTTAACAAGCTTTAACAACATTTTATTGTCGTGAAGGATATAAATTGTTTTCATATAATTTTAAATAAAAAAGGGTTCAGAATAAATAACACGTGTTCAATAATATTGTATACAAAAATTAAAATGTTTATTTGTAATACAAAATTATAAATAAAGTTTTATAAATTATTGTTGAGCACGCTTAAAACTTATTTCCTATACATATCTTTTGAACATTGTAAATGTATGTAAATTAATTTTTTAAATCTAAAATCTGAATCAGTTTTAGGAGGTGCAACTTTAACCGTGACTGGAATCCTTGCTCTCGCAACTTCAGGACTGCAGAACAAGGGTACTGGAGTAGCCTTACCAGGAGTACCAGGTAGTATTAGTAGTAAGTACCAGGAGAATTTATATCTGTGTATGTTCTGAAATAAATGTTAAACGCGTGTTGCTCAACAATAATTTATAAAACTTTATTTATAATTTTGTATTACAAATAAACATTTTAATTTTTGTATACAATATTATTGAACACGTGTTATTTATTCTGAACCCTTTTTTATTTAAAATTATATGAAAACAATTTATATCCGTCATGAAAATAAAATGTTGTTAAAGCTTGTTAAAGCTCTTTTCAACTCTTTACTCTTTTCAACTTCAACTAAATATAAATAAATATAAATAAATTTTTAACGCAACGCCTTTTAACTGCAATTTAAACGAACAACTTATAAATTATGTGGAGAAGAAGTTTAATACTAATTCAAATTAGATCGAATACCTATGATATGGAGATGTGAACATCCATGGGATGAATCAATATTCATTGCAATTATCACAAACACATTGATATCCATAGAATTACTTTTTTAAACAGTTTCATATACAATTTCATTAAAATTAAAGAAAATAATTAAATTCTTTCTTTTCCGCCTATATTCGAGTCGTTTTTCAAATTGCCGCGCAATGTGACCGTCGTTACTGTCACGTTAGGCGTTCCGTCTATCTTCCACCACACAGCATGTAATCCACAAGATAAAATCCATAAAACACACGACAAGTTTGTCTTCCATAACCACAAAAGCTATAGACGACATATAAGCTAGAGGATGCCGCCCCAGGGAGTAAGAGAGAAGGAGACCCAACTGCTATGGCCTCGGGAGGCCAAAAGTGTTCCCATTCCTCCGACAAAGATCGCCATGCACACATGGAATGGAACTGCTGACATTGAACGTGTAACAGAGCCTTTCGCGGAAACCATACAAACTAAATAGCGATGTGGGCTTTTAAAAAGGAAACCGATGATCGAATCCCGCTGGGGGAATTTTTTCTTTTAATAATGATAGTATTTGTATATACAATCATTTAAATGTAATAATAAATTTTTAAACAAGAAACAATATTAAATGAATAAGTGCATAAAATATTACATAAAAAATGTAGGAATCTGTATATTTTAAAGCAGAGACGAGAATTAATGAAGGTAAGTAGATTTTTCTTTGTATCATAAACGTATGTACAATTAATACTCCGAATTAATCCTTATAATAAGCAGCATATTGAATAAGATTAAGCTATAATCAATTAAATTACAATCAATAAACATAAAAAGTGAATCTAATCTCAGTGTGACCTCAATTCAAATTATTAAATATACATAAACAACCCTAATCCTACCTTACGTACATCATCAACAAGGTAAGTGCGGACAGACTATCGTCCGCTGAGTTAAGAGAGCGAACGGACTACCGTCCGCTGAATTAGAAGATCGGACATTCCATTGTCCGCCGAATAGAACGCGTCATGCTTTGACTTCATTCGTAGCATTTCGCAATTCTATAAGTCTTAAGTAACAATAAGGCTCCCGAGCCTATGCTAGTTCCCGCGAATTAAATAATTATTTGTAAAACTCGCGCAGCCCGTACTTATACTAAATACGGTCTTTACAATTTGATAATGTATCGAATTTATTTCCACCAGCACACTTCTTACTATTGTTAAAGCTGTCTTTATGGCATTGAACAGGTTTGCTTTAATCATTTCGTTAAAATCTGTTAATGTAATCCTTATTTTTTGCAATTCGTAATATTGATTGGTAAGCCTAGTAATCGAAGTCTTTAACTCGTTTTGCATGAAATAAGTATTTTGGTCTTGCCCAATTAACATTTCATTGTTCATCTGACGCATGCATTCTAGTATAGTTGTTACTCTGCCTATGTTATTGTGTACATAGCTATCGGTGTTCGCGAATTCTTTTCTGTCGTAGTTATATGAGTCTGATTCGTAGGTATTTATTATGCGTGTCGCTAGTTTAGTTAGAGAATCCATTTCCTTTAATTGTTCTAATATTAAATAGTTTGTACTTAAGAGGACAAACCACCTATAAATCTGAAACAAAAAATTCAATATTAGATTTTAATTTTAAAATATAATTGAAAAAGAGTCTTTTCCTATAAAAGTACTTGCAATAAACATTAAATATCTAGATTTTTATTATATTTCAACTTGATATGCCTCCCTGGCAAAGCAGACTAGTTTCGATGACTTTTTTCACTGTCCGTAAGATTCAAAGTGTACGCATTTGGATTGGGCTAAAATTTTGTAGAGATACTCTTTATACGTGTACTTTCAGTACGAACGGAGGAATTTTTATTTGAGCTAGTAGAAGTATATTTTTGTTTAAATAATTGCAATATTACACCTATTTTGCAATAATTTTATCACTTTCATTGATGTTGAATCAATTCTACTCGTTCAATTCAAAATCTCTCCGCTCATACTGAAAGTACTCTTCTAACAAGTATCTCCACAAACTTTGGGCCCAATCCAACCATGCGTTCCCTTGGAATCCTACGGATAGTGAGTTAAAATTCAGAAAAACAATATTATGAGATATTTAACAATTAAGATTTCAATGATATTAGCTATAATTAATACTTATCTAATATGTTCAGGATCTTATGTCCTCTTTCTAATGGATTAGATAAGCGTATCCTCCAGTTGGCACCAATATTCCACGGTTGGCTTGGGTTGAATCGCTCTTTTGTTGTTGCATGAGCTAAAATCAGACAAAAGACAAAAATTAGAAATTTAAGTACACTGCACTTACCACACTTAACTCAGTTAATAATACTTATCTTTTTTTTGTCACATAGACAAAGCATTGTAGTCATTTATTGAGTCTGCTACACATCCATAGCCTCACCTGTTACTTTTGACAGAAACGGCTCATGCCAGCTCTGCAAAGAATAAAATAAAAAATTTACATTTTAGAGGGAATAAATATAATTTAGGAACTAAATTATATTTATTTATTTATTTTATTAAATAAATTAAATTATAAATACAAATTAGTGGCAATAAAAATATAATCATTAGTTAAAATCAAGATTTATAATAAATACATTTATAATAAATACCTTAGTGCTGCATATGATTCCTCTGAGATTCCTTCTCGTGTTCTTCTTCTGATAGTCCGGGCCTCTACGGTACTACTTAATGTTTTTCTTTTTGCATGAAAGAGTCTGGTCTCATCACTTGTATTTGTGGAATATTTGAGTAGGTATAGGAGTATTGAAATACTAAGACAATGTTAGTGATTATTTGGGTTTATTCGTAAGAGTCTAAGTAATGTACTCTTGCTGAGCGATGGATACACACTGACTGCTTATGTCAAGCTGTATAGCTGATTTCCCCGAACCCGTCAATAGTATCGTCTGTTATATAAGCTATGTGCCATATATTACAGTATTGGTCCAATCCACTGCTGCACATCCTGGACTGATGTCAAACTTCCTCATAATGTTCAGAAATCCTGTGCGTCCATCATTGAAACAGGTCACAGCTATATAAACACCAATCTTGAGAACCAGTATGCCACTGAAAGTTGTCTTGGGTACTAACTTCCACACAGAGTTGTTAAAACTTTCATTGAGTTTTGCGTATAACCTCCAAGGCACCCTTCTAAAAGTTTTGTCTTTGTTAAATCCTCATCAATTGGTCGAACTTGTTCCATCACAATAGACGGAATGATGTTCTTGTGACTGAACGTAGTTCCTGTAGCTCTTGATTTTTGCCATTGGCACCAACTCCTTGACTCTGTTGGGCAAAAATCATCTTACGGCTTCTCATCAGTTGATTGGATGTGGAAGAAAGTTGCCCAGATTTCTCTATACATTCCTTCAACGGAATCTGGATACTTTCTTATGGACTTGCCATAATAAGCGGAGAGCTTGTCAATTACTTGTGCGGTTAATCTGCCTCTGCCTCCGATTTCTTTTCCATCAGCAATCTTCTTTCCAGAGAGAGTTCTTGAGCTTTCTCAGACGCGTACCCATCCTCTTCTGCACATGAGCAATACACTCTCTTCTCAACCACAAATTCATCACCATATGGCTTTTTATCACTCACTGATTTAAAAACTTTTGAGTCACCATCGCCAACGTTGTGGTGGTATTTAACACCGTAAAGTACTTCTGAACGTTCGAAAATTTCACATATTCCATCCACTTCCATTTTTCTTGCACTACCTTGGTGGTTGGCAGTGCAAGATGCTTCATGCTTTTCGTACCACTCCAGATATTCTTCTGATTCCTTCTTGCCTTCCCACTTAGAACACTGTTTGCAATAACTATTTTTTATTGTAACATCTCAAACCTTGCCAGTCCTATTTCCTATGAGGCTAGCAAGTCCTTGTAGCAATGAAAAACCTTTCTTCCTCCACGACCTATCACCAGAAACATTCAATCCAGCACTGTTTGGTGGTGCAGCGTCTTTCTCTTCAAGTACTGCTTTTTTCATAGAATCTTCTGCAACCTCCTGGCAAACTTCGCTCAACTGCTTGTTGATTTCGTCAAAAGCAGATTGAGCAACTGGCTTTAATAAGTCCATGATGCCAGAAAATTTTGAAAGACCAGCGTGTCCATGGCCAAGTGCACGAGCAGCAAGAACAGATCTTCTGTTTGCTGCCCATGCATTCCCTGTTGGTCCAACTTTTTCCTTGAATTGATTG
The DNA here is from genome assembly GCA_020010945.3 of Muscidifurax raptorellus. Taxonomy (NCBI): domain Eukaryota; kingdom Metazoa; phylum Arthropoda; class Insecta; order Hymenoptera; family Pteromalidae; genus Muscidifurax; species Muscidifurax raptorellus. Next base: position 797,917 of record JAHUUD020000013.1, on the reverse strand, counting down.
AAGCAATCTGCTTACACTTTACACACACAATATCAACTTTGAACCCAAAGCCTTGTACACCAGACTCACTAAATGTCACTTTACCGTTGCACTTATTGCATGCTAAAATGTCCTGAAGTGCAGGGAATAGAATATTAATGTCAATAATTCTATTTCTTGTATCACTAATATAGTCTTTGACCACTGTTGCACTTTTAAGTTTTTTTGCACTGGTAGAGGGTCTTGGTCTTTTTGATTGATTTTCATTCTTCGAAAAAATTCTCTTGGCCTCTTCTTAGGTCTCCCTCGAGAATACTTACTGTCAGGATGAGTACTTTGAAGTCTTCCCTTCTTATCCTTCGAAGACATTTTGCACAAATTTTGCTGCACTACACACACACACACACACAAATTGTCAAGAAAGAAAAAAGGAAACACATAAATGAATTTTAAAAACGGATTTGGTTAAAATTGCCACCTCTAAAACAAACAAATGTCGTATAATTTAAAATTTTTTTTTATTATGACCGCGATAACATGTTTACATAAAATTGTCAATGTTTGAACATTCATAATATGTTTTAAAAGTGAATAAAACTATATATAAACAACTATGTTATAAATCATTATAAACAATAACATATATCTATATAATGGTAAAAATGGCTACTTTTTATATTATTTAACAAAATTTATTTCACACTTGGTCTTAAAAAAGAAAAAATATAACAGAAATATAAAATCGAAAAAAAAACAAATTTTATTGAAATTCAGTAAAAAGGTGGTATACAAATTTTGCTTAAACTTTACCAACAAATTTTTTTTTTTAAATTTGACTTCAGAATCGTATTTTACGGAAAATTTTTTATAAAAATAAGAAATAAAAAAAATTTGATTTTTTGAAGATTCAAAGGTGGTTTGTCCCTTTAAAGTACGTATTCCAATGCTTTGCATAGCGCTGTTGATTACTTAGGCTGGTTCAGCTGTTAATTGTTTAACTTTATTGAGGTCCTCGAATCGTACTAACGTTACCAGCCTCCATTCACTTTGGGAAATGTTAATGTTCTTGACGCGGCTGTACGCTATGCCTGGATTCGCGGCCACTGGCTTAAACTGCACTCCCTGCTGACTGGTCGTAAGCTTAATTGCGATTCAGATAATGAGTAGGGCTAGTGCGTTGGCCATTGTACCTTTAATCATTTATTTTTTTGTGCTTATAATTTATATTTAATCTACTAATAGCTAATAGTTACAGGATAACGCGTGGTTTCTTGTATCTGCCAATATCTGTTCGTTAATTCGTTCTGTGTCGCTGTTATTGGCTAAGTTTATTATTGACGGTATTTTGATTTGTGATGGGCACGCCTTGATGATGATGACTGTTGATGTAGATAAGGCATGTGTCTGCCTCTGTCCCAACCTGCGTTATCTGTGTGGTGTAAAACGGTATGGTACTCTTGCAAATGTTGCATTCTATACGGTTTATTAGCTCGACGGTTGGTCAACTGGTTCTTGTTGTGATCGTTGCGTATAAGTTGCGTATTATTGGTTTGAGGCAGATTGCGAAACAATCGAGGCATACCTTTGATATGCCGCATTCATAATGTATGCGCTCTATGTTACAAGTTATCCTCATTTTTTACTCCGAGATATGTGCTACTTCTGCCTCCAATAATAGTTCTGTAATTTTTGTGTATAATTGAATGAACGTGATGCAGTATCTGCTATCGTTACTATACGGTAGTGTGGTTTTGTATATTTGGCAGTGTTTTGATATTTTAACGTTTGGTTGAATTAATACGTGTACAATGCTTTATTTTATATCTATCTCTTATTAACAGTAAAACAATTAAATACTATTTAAAAATACGTACAATGTTGCCATTTTAGCAACTAATTTATTACAATAACCTCAGAGGAAATTTGCATATCTAATGGGATGGTTGTATATCACATTGATATATTTAATATTATAAATTTTAATACAAAAGTAACGAAATTAGTCAGTTGCAAATATTGTATTTCACTGTTAATACCAATAATATACATCTATTAGCCAAACCTTATCTACCCGCCTATACTTACCGTCCTACGAGTCGCACCAATTATCGGTACTCAGGATATTTTTATTAAATATCGATTTATTAAAAATACAATCTTTTAAAGTTAAGCTTTAACTAAACCTTAAACTTAAGTATATACACAAGTACCACCAAAGCTCCCACAGGGGGCCGATGATCATATGCAACTTTTAATCTTTTAATAAAAGTAATGCTGTCGGTGGATGTATTAGCTAAGGCACTGCACTACTTTTTGATGAGCTAGGGTTCGAATCCAGCGATCGGAATTTTTTTCAAACTCAAATTAATAAAACTAATTACTGGCAAATACTACATTCCATTCTCAATACCAATAATACATACATTTATTAGTTACCAAGTTGCTTAATAACCTAAACTCATACTTCCCTTATACCATATTCTACGAGTCGGATAATTTTGCGACAATCACTATATTTTTATTAAATACAAATAACTGTAGCTCCAACTTAAGCTCAAACATAAAGCTCAAACATAATTTTCGATCCTTTTCCAATAATGATGTTAATGGCTGTGGTGGCTAAGGCACCGCGCTACCTTTTGCTGTGCTTACTATATGTTTTGTAGACTACACAAATTTTTTTTAGATTTTATTTAAATGTACCAATTTATGGTTAATTTAATGATATGTAGCTAGTGTATATTTTCCCACAATCGTAATCATTAAATAGAAACAGTCAAATCAAAACTGCGCAGCCTCCGAGATCAGTAAGTTCTTGTACCGATGGCCCTAGTAGTTTGCATCAACCATATAAATACCAGCCCTAAGTTGTTTTATTAAGTTCATAGTTTCATAATTTAAATATCAAAAACGTACAAAAATTGCGATATATATTTTGAATATACAGCAAATAGATAATGAAATAGCAGTTACATGCTTTTTTGAATGTTTGTTAATGCGTTTAACTTTAAATAAAAACCTACAACGTGTAGTTGCATGAATTCTTTATCTTATATGTATAAAAAGAAACCGAGCGTTAGATTTACACTCGAGCATTATTTCAAAACGTAGCGTGGTGCCTTAGCCAACATAGCCACCAACATCATTACTGGAAAAAGATCAATAGCTGCATATGATCATCATCAAGTTTAAGCTTAAGTTGGAGCTACAGTTATTTGTATTTAATAAAAATATAGTGATTGTCGCAAAATTATCGGACTCGTAGAATATGGTATAAGGAAAGTATGAGTTTAGGTTATTAAGCAACTTGTTAACTAATAAATGTATGTATTATTGGCATTGAGAATGGAATGTAGTATTTGCCAGTAATTAGTTTTATTAATTTGAGTTTGAAAAAAAAATTTCAAGCGCTGGATTCGAACCCTAGTTCATCAAAATCATCGACCCCCTGTCGGGACTTTGGTGGTTCTTGTGTTTATACTTAAGTTTAAGGTTTATTTAAAGCTTAACTTTAAAAGATTGTATTTTTAATAAATCAATATTTAATATAAATATCCTGAGTACCGATAATTGGTGCGACTCGTAGGACGGTAAGTATAGGCGGGTAGATAAGGTTTGGCTAATAGATGTATATTATTAGTATTAACAGTGAAATACAATATTTGCAACTGACTAATCCGTTACTTTTGTATTAAAATTTATAATATTAAATATATGAATATGATATCTAACCATCCCATTAAATATGCAAATTTCCTGTGAGGTTGAATAAGTTGCTAGAATAACAATATTGTACAATTTTAAATAGTATTCAATTGTTTTATTGTTAAAAAGAGATAGATATAAAATAAATCATTGGATAATCAAATGCGTTTCTGCTACGCGAGAACACGCGCGAACGCCGCTACAGAAAACGTAGCATATTCACACACACAAATATAGCGTAGTGTGTCGAAAAGTCGCTCACTCACATAAATGCACATGTTGTGTGGCTGACTAGGTTTGTATCATCTAGTACACTATTTCTGTGGCGGCGCCCCACGGAGACGAAGCGAAAGTCTTCTATAAGATCACACCGTTTAGTGGTGGGGGTAGGCTAGTCGGTCCACCTCTCTTTCTTACACCGTGGGCCCAGGTGAGCTTCTTTTTGAGTTTCATGAGGTTATTGAACAAGTTTATTTTTTGTTGGGCGTTCATTGTTGTTTGTTTTTATACTTCTGGTCGTTGACTCTTTTTGCGCGGTGGGAGAGACGGTATTTGCGGTTCTTCTAGCACGGGGTATATCCTATTTTCGATTACTTGCGTTGCGTTATTTGCGTTTGATTGTCCTTGATATTGGCATTCTATCATGTAGTTCTGCTTCCTTTCTGTTGGCGTGTTATTGGGTGCACGTGGCATGACGTCCCAAAATGTATACCCGTAATCGCTGTCTAATGACCCTGCTATCATTTTTACTGGATTCGCCTATTTATCGTATTATATTTGAATCTGGCCTTTACTTGCGTAATCCGTTCGGAGGCTTTTTCATGTAAAACGTTTAAACGTGATGCGATGCCCGTTGTATAATCTGCGTAAGTCGGTAAAAGGTCATCGGCTTCTAGGGGGCTCTTCGGAGGCAGTCGGGACACCCTGCCGAATACTAATTCGAAGGGCGAGTGCTGTGTACTTTCGTGCCTTTCGATATTATAATTAAACATGGCTAGTTCTACCCACTCGTCCCATTCGTGGTCTTTTAATATGAACATTTTTAAATATTCGCTTAATGGATGATGTGATATTTCCAACGATCTGTTTGACTGTAGGTGCAAGGCTGTAGATTTTAATTGTTTTATTTTTAATCGTTTGACTACCCGAGTCATCAATTTGCGTAGGAAATTAGTTCCTTGATGTGTCACTATGGCTTGTGGGGACCCGAATACGCAAATTAACTGTTTGATGATTTGCGTCGGCTACTGAGGCTGCCGTTTGTCCTATAGGGGTGCGCCTATTGAAAATTTGAAGAATGCATCTTCCATTGTTAGTATATACTCGTTTCTTTGGCTCGTTCTCGGTAGTGGTCCTACTATGTCGAGGGCTACCTTGAAGAAGGTTAATGGCGGTAAATCGGTGATTATCATTTTTTGTTTAGTCTTTACTCTGACTAGCTTTTTTAGCTAGTAATCTTTGCATCTCTGTGCGTATTTCTGAATCTTAGTTTTTAAGTTTTCCCAGTAATATTTTTGGCGAATTCGATTGAATGTTTTATTAACACTTTTGTGGCCACTCGGTTATAGGTGGCTGCACAATTTGTCCTAAATAATTGATCTCTTCTGTTAGAAATTCTAATTTATCAGCTGCAACGTTAGGCTAGATTTTCTAAGGCGGTCCAGAAGTTCTGCGATCGATTTGCAGTGCTCGTCGAATTCGGTAGAAAAGACGGAGATGTCGTCAAAGAAGGCTACCACGTTTTTCATCCTAGCTATTAACTCATTAAAGTCCATGCTAAGACTGGTTGAGATAGCAACGAACAAACTGTGCTATCCTTTGCATAAGTGAAAAATCAAATATACGTATTTTTTCTTATGTCATTTGCAATTGTTTATAACAAATTATTTAAACAAAAGATAAAAAAATTCATAATTTTCAAAATCTGAATGCGGGAACGATTCTGCAGGTAAAATTGAAACGAAAACCTATTTAACATTTTTTTGTCAGAGCTCAATTTGTTAGTGTAATGTAGGAGTAAACAATTGCATCTTGGGAAGAAAAAGTGACCATGTCAAATCTTAAGCAAAATCTATCTGGAATAGCAAAAAACAAACTATGCCATCCTTTGCATAGCTGAAAAATAAAATATACGTATTTTTTCTTATGTCATTTACAATTGTTTATAACAAATTATTTAACAAATTACAAAAAAATTCATAATTTTCAAAATCTGAATGCGGAAATCAATTCTGGGGGTTAAATTGAGACGAAAACCTATATAACACTTTTCTGTAAGAGGCCAATTGGTTATTGTAATGTAGGAAGAATCATACGGCCTCCTGAGTGTTTAAAAAAATCGTATAGAATGAAGCTAATTATTGTATTTATCCATCAATAATCACATTGTGTTTCTCAGCTATGCAATGGATAGCACAGATTGTTTGTCGCTATCTCAACCAGTCTTAGCATGGGCTTTAATGGGTTAAAGTTGCAATGAATGATAGAACTACTCCTGCGCTTGTCTTTAAGCCGAATGGTGATCGCTTGAATTGGAATAGTCCTAAGTCGCATTGGAACGCGATTTTATGTCGGTCAATATGTCGGTTTTCTCTAAGTCAAATACAGAGAAGTATTTTGCTTTTCCGACTGTTTCTACTATATCTGCTATGCTGTGCACGGGGTGGTTATAATCCGGTATGTTTTTATTCAGTTGTCTGTAATCGATTACTACTCTATATTGTTTCTCGCCGTTGGCGTTAAGCTTTATGGGTACGCAGAAAGCTGGTGCTGCATATGCGCTCATACATGGCTCTATTATCTGCTTGTCTAGTAACTCTTGTACCTGCCTATTGACCTCGTCTCTTAGGGTTCTAGCGTCGCGCGCGCGTCTAATTCTCACTGGAACTTGACATGTAAGTAATATTTCGTGTTCAAGTACGTTGGTATACTATCTTGATTAATTCTTGGGCTCGGTAAGTTGCTTCTTCTAGTCGCCTAGCCTGATTTATTGCTTATATCAATGTGTGATATCTTTTTTCTTGGTTGGCTAACGTTATGAATTTGTTTGCCTCTTGATGACTAATTCCGACATGTTGTGTCCTCCGGTCATTTTGGGTCTCCGCTTCCATGACTTTTAGATTCATATTAATTTTCTGGTTATGCTGATTTTTCTGGTTTTTCTAATTTTTCTGATTTTTTATTACTTTCTGAACTGATTGCGCATTTTTCTCTTTTTGCTTCTGCGCGGTTTTCTCGGTTTCCTGATTTTTCTGGACTGACGGATTTTAATAACAGGATTTTGAATTTTTTCTTATAATGCACCAATTTTTTTCAGTTTTTTAATTTCTGTTTCTTCCGTTTGTATTGGTTCTGTGTTTTCTACTTTTTCCGATTTAGACTGATTTTTCTTGTTTATGGGTTTCAGAGAGAAAATTTTGCGTTAAGGTGTCGTTCTCTGCTTCCGTATGATTCGTTTGCATGGAGAAAGCGTGTCGTTCCGAATTTTGAAATGTTTGCTTAGCGTAACTTATCTTTTCGTCAAATAGATTGAAAGCTTCACTTCCTAGCAGTCCGTCTTCTTCGACCGGAAAATTGTCCGGGATCAGGTGTAACTGCAATGTTAGGTCACGAAATTGACCTCTATTTTGCCGCAAGTTTTCATGCTAGTGCCGCTTATTCCGGACAATTGTAGTATTTCCTATGTGTTTACCGCGATTTTCGATCGTTTCTTAGATTCTGTAAGCAGTGACGGCCCAACGCTCGTATAAAGCATCATACAAAGCGGCACTTTGAACCTTTTATGTCCATGATTACTGCAATTGCCTTGCTATTGATATTTAGTAACACTATTTCCTTCATTAACTTAAGTAGCGCATTTTTTTCCAATAGTGATACTGATTCTGATGGTTTCCCCGATTTGCGTCCTTTTCCGGGAAAACTTGTCCATTTCCCTAGTTTTGCATTTGTTTTTTGATTTTGGCTTGATTACTTAATTTGCATTGGTATTGCCAATGGCCTGGCTGTTTGCAGTAGCGCCAAATATCATTGGCAGCATTGGAATGTTGTGGCCTTGAAGTATTAGGATAGTTGGAAGAGCTGGAGTATTGATTTTTTTTTCGAGAGTTACCCATGGTTTGGGGGAGTTGCGACGGCACCCAAGTGTGCGGTCGAGTACAGTTTTCACGTTCGAGCGTGGTCCATGCCGCTCATGCCGGTGATAGCGTTGGCGCGACGCTGCTTGCTCGATTGTTGCGGAACCAACATTTTAATGCTGTGGAAATTCCTGGATATTTCGCTTCTATAATGTTTAAGTGCGCCTTCTTGGTTTCAGTCATATCGTTTTTCGTTTCGTCGTCATTTTGCCATTCGAAATCCCGTTCTATATCTATAGCTCATGTAGTTGCTTCTTCTAATGTGCTTGCGCGTGTCACACGTGCTTTGATTCCGCTGTCTAATTCTATTTCCTTTTCTAATCTCATAGCGGTTTTGAATCGACTATGATAGTACGCGATTGCTTCTGATACGGTCTGAAATGTTTTTTAATACGCGCACGTTTGTGCTTCGCCTTGTATCCTAGTTTTAATGAATTTAGCTATTTCCGGTTCGTTATAATGTTCGTTTTCGCGATTGCTTGGGGGAGTGTTTTTAGCTGCGGTTTGTAGCTTGCGTTTAGGCGTTTCAGTTAAAGCCACTGCCGCACCGAAGTGTGTACTCTGTGGCCGGTTGTTGCCGAATAATGTATTGCGTGGTATACTATATTTGTCTGCTTTCATCTTCGATTATTTCCGGGTTCAAGTTTAGTAGTGCTGTAGTAATCGCTTCCTTACCGAATTCTCGCTTACATTGCAATTTGTGACGTTACCATTGGGGGCCCAACTCCGGGATTCGCTAAAGCAATTTAAGGGAACACACCACCTTTAAAACTCGGAAAAATAATTAATTTTAATTTCACACAGATAAGTTGGATTAATGTGAAATATTGTATACATGTGTAACATAACTTTATCTTTATTTGAGAATTTTTAGTCTATTTAATCCTAATGTTCCTTAATGAAAAATCAAACAGCGAATAAAGCATTGTCCACATGATTCCAGAACAATGTACGGCCCAATCAGGCTGAAAATTTTTGTATGTACTCTTAAAAGCATTAGTTTTGGTATGAATGGAGAAAATTTAATTTAAATGAATAGAAAACTTTTTAAAAATAAAACAAGTCAAAAATAATCAAAAATAAGCTAAAACAACTAAATTTTTTACTTGTTTTATTTGTACAAACTTTTCTATTCATTTAAATTAAATTTCCTCCATTCATGCCAAAACTAGTGCTTTTAAGAGTATGTCAAAAATTTTTCAGCCCGATTGGGCCGTACATTGTCCTGGAATCGTGTGGACAGTACTTTTCGGTGTTTGATTTTTCATTTGGCTACATTAGGACTAAATAGGCCAAAAACTTCTCAAATAAAGATAAAGTTGTGTTAGGTATATGTAAACAATTTTTAAAAAATCCAGCTTATCTGAGTGAAATTAAAAATAATTATGAGAAATTACACAACTTTCCTCACTTCGGTTTGACGTAGGTTTTATTTAATAAATACAATATTTATATTAAGAATAGAGATCGTGGTGAAAACTAGCGCGTGCTGGTGCATTCGAATCGTGCGAAACATCACGTGTGATGGAAGGCGGGCCTTAATAAATCTTTATTTAATGAATATGGCGAAGAAAACATTTATGACTATTCCACAGATTCTGACAATGAACTATAGGAAAATTCAGTTCCAGTGACAAAAAAGAGAAAAATTGGTTGCAAGAAGAAAATTAAATTTGATATTGAGTTATCGGTAGAAGAATAGCCACAAAATTCTATAGTAAAGAAAATTTATAAAGATGGTCGAGAAGATTCTTCATCCAGGATGGGCAGATATGAACGGTCAAGCTATTTGGCAAAAGGAACGTCTTCGTTGTTATTTCAATTTCAAAAGGCAAGTAATTGACCATTATACTGTTTTTATAATCTTGATTGGTTATTGTAAAATCTGTCGAATCGATTTAAAAGCAAAATGTTATGCTAGACCAATACCCAACTGTGCAGTAACATTTACAATGACTACAGTAGACTCTAGAGGTATCTATATATCCATCATACTAAAAGGGACGATTAGCGGGACCACGTAGAAAACTTGTCAAAGAGGAATTGAAACATAAAAAGCCTAAAAATTGGAGACATGATTAAGCTCATAATAATATTAAATATGGTGATTGTGAACCTCTTACCTTATACAGTTTACCGGATCTTCAAAAAGTATACTAACAAGCTATATATGATGAATTAGGCCTCAAGCAAGGGGAAGATATATTTAGCTCTCTAAGCAATCTCAAGAAAAATGTAGAATTTAATAGATGTATAAGGCAAATTGGATACAACAAGGTTTACATTTATTTTGGTCACCAGAACAAATTAGTATATACAATGATATATTCAGAAATATTCGAAAAATCCAGTATCTATAGATGCAACTGCATCAGTCGCTATTAAGATTAATCGTCTATTTAATAACAATAGTGACTTCCTTCTCAGTGTTGTCAGTTCGCATGTGAATATCATAATAGTACCAGTTACTCAAGTATTTTCGGAGACAAATGATGCCAATTTTTTGAGTTACTGGCTCAGGGATTAGTTGAATTCCGGAGCAAGATTTCCAAGGGAAGTTCTAACAGATATGGGAAAAGCTATGCAGCAATCTGTATTGCATGTAAAAGTCATTTGCAATTGCAGACTCAACTTAGAACAGATGTTGCACATTTAGAGCATATCGTCACTAAATGGCCCTCTATATCTAATCAGCTAAAGAAAATTAAAGAGCTTTACAAAAGAGTCGTAGGATTTATGACTATAATTGATAATATTGATGAATAATTTTCAAGAATTTTTACAATTTGTTTTTATAGTAACAAATAGTAAAATATATAATGAAAGATATCAAGAGGCCTTAACGTTCATAGCCAACAATGAAAACATTTTAGTTTGACGAATATACAACTCAAAAAATTAAAGATTTTGTTATGTAACAACTTTCTCGTAATTATATTCAAAAAATTACTTCGAATATAAATACGGAAATGCTGACCTAAACAATTTCCCCTCCGCTGCTCGAGACCGAGCGTGCAAAGCCATGCTGCAGTTTAGGCACTTGTATAGTTGCTAGGCCCCGTAAGGCCTAATGAGTGCAACAAGTATCGACGCAGTGACGTCAGAGTCTGGAAGTACTTAAAGCTTAGAGAGGCGTGAGAGGTCCGGAAATACTTCTAACCGTCCCCAAGCCACGCGACTTCTTCACTCCGACTCCAGCCGAGCTCCAAAACGGACGTTCTTTTTGGTTTTACGTTTTCATTTTTCATTTCATTGTTTAAAGACCAATTTTAATTTCTGATTAATTATACTTCATCAGTTAAACCACTCGATAACTTTAGAATCAAGCAAAACCTCGACGTTTGGAGTTGGTCGACGAGGCTGAAGGAGTCGAACTTTAGCTTCCTGAACCAATGTTCAATTACCTGCAATAATAAAAAAGCACAAAGTTTACATAAAGCAATTTGCTGTGTCATTTAGATTAAACATAACAAATAATTCACTCATCTGAAAAGTAGTAACAGGTTGTACTACTTGGAGTTGAATTGTCCTGGGTCCTCAAGTTTATTCACTCGTACCTTTTGCTTCGATTCACGGAGAGGTCCAAAACGTAGGCATACGAATGAGGAGTACACCAGCGAACTTACACATTACGGGTTTTGATGAGAAATAACGCATTTACACAAGAATAATTGAATAGAAAATACGCGACGCGACGCGCGGAAGGTTAAGTAGACAAGCATACAACGTATAGCAGCCGACGCCTCGTGTTTGTTCAGAGCAAGCACCAGCGCAGGCGTGTGAAACTAGAGGCGACAGTAGAGGGGACAATATAGTGGTAATAGGCCTAGAAATACAAACTAGAACTCATTTAAGTCGACAAAATTTAGACAATATGTTACAAAACAATTAATGCAATTATAACAAATAAATTATGGGGAAGACCAGCACATACAAATAAACATTTTCGAGGTATAATTAAATATTTTTACGTTATTTCTTTTATTTGTGGTTTTTAAGTGAATCATTTCAAGTTGAAAATTTTTTTTGCATCATAATGAGAACTGGGAACAATAAATCTTCATTGAACTTTTTTTTTAATATTGATGTAAACAATTTTCAATTCAAGATTTTATTTACTTTACTTTTTTTTATGAAAAATTTTTCACTGACTGAGGAACCATCTACCTTTTTCCTTTGGTCTGATTACAGTAGGCAATTATTCTTTTGTGAACCTTATAAGTCTGCTTAGCAGCGGCTTTTCTTGGATCTGCTCAATAGTGGTCAATCCAAATTCCATGGTTTGCTTAATAGCAACCTAAACCTTCGGTTTACTTAGAACCGGCTACTCTTGTATATTCCGAGTCAGCGGAACAACGGCTCTCCTTAGACCAGCTCAACAGCGGTCACTGCATCCAATAGAATCACAACCCATGAAGGAAGAAAATTGCTCAAGCAGAGAAATTGTTTAAGAAAAATAGATCGGGAAAGAAATATCTCTTCCAAAAATTATTATTCGAAAAAAAGCACTAGAAGAAAGCCCAAAGAAATAAATGATCAATTAAGCAATTATCATCAAGAGCCAAATAATATAAACGCGAATAACAGCAAAATCCCGGAATATAATTTAAGTTTTCAATTTGAAATAAGCAAAAGGTTTGATGAACTTTTGGAGTTTGCTTCAAGGAAAATGAATACACGCAAAGCAGATTAATTTTGACCAAATAATCCACCATTTAGACCCCTAATAAATTATTTCTTAAAAAAAAGAGACCAAATTTTGTCTCCATAAATTTTTATCTACAAGTAAAAAGAAAAGTGTTCATGATGAATCTTGGTGACGAGACGAATCCGAGATGTTCCTGGGCGACGAATGCAACTCCATCCGATTCTAGTTTTTTGCTAATGAATAGCATAGCGAATACTTTCGCGCTTATGAATTGCATAAGTGTTATACCAACCTTTGATGGCAAAAGGAGCCTTCGAGAGTACATACAAGGCTTAAGAAACGCTGTGTTTTAGTGTGAGTGAAAATATACAGCTGCAGATTTTACAGAACGCTGAATCAATAAACAGATCACAACAGTGGAAGAACTAATAGCACATATGAAGGAAGGCCAGGGAGAAATTTTAGTTATTTCAATAACAAAATTCAGAATGTTCGAATGAGAGAAGTTGGCAGTGCAGCAACAGCACTCCAGGAAGAAAAAGGAAACAGTTACAAGAAGGCAATGATGGATGGGCCTATTGAAATCACTCGCTGTCAAGATATTCATAAAAGGTTTGCCCGCCAATCTAGATGAAAGATTGGATTATAGAAAACAGGCAACACTGCGTTAAGCATATGAAGAAGCAGTACGCTTAGAAACGAGAATAGAGGCTAAAATAATTCCGGACTCAAGACCATACCGTGGCAGAACTCATGGCCACAACAACCCAAAACTGTATAGTGAAAAACGAATTGGAATAAGCTATAAAAATAATGGAAGATACGAAGACGATGATCGATATAGAAATAGCCAGCATGGAGAATCTCACTACTTAGGTTATCTATTACCGAAATCAAAATTATTCAAGTCATTATAACAATATGAATTATGAAAATGTATTTTGCCAAAATCAAAACTATAGCGATAATCGACAAGAAGGCAGAAATTGGCGCAAGAGAAATAATCATGCCTATCGAGGGAGTCAAAGAATATTCAATCCTCAAATTGGAAGGTATAAAAATACTCAGATCCGGCCCCACAGACGGAATAGCAGTAGCTGGCGTAACGAGGACCCCAGATACGACAATCAATATAACAGAGATAATTAAAACTACCAACAGGCTCGTCACGAATCCAAGATGACGAGCCAAACCCAGAATTACTCAAGATAGAACAACCAATAGGCAACAAGGAACATGGATCAAACGAGTTATCAAAAACAAAGCAGGAGTTCAACCAAAATCGAACTTCGAACCAAAGGAATCGTCACGAAAATCAAGCAAAAGCACCAGTGATGGCAATACTGACAAGGTCCGAGAAATCGCAAGCATGTGCTCCACGAACTGTAAGGGACTTGAAAACCATAATTGGGAGGATGGAGAAGCAACGGCTGTAAGAATAAGAATACCTGAAGGAACACAACGACGGTACCAGGATTTCATGATAGATAATGGTGCAACCATGAACCTGATAAAGATCGAAGCCTTGCATGATGACCTACTAATAACCATCGAAGACGCCAGAGAATTGGGACGCATCACGGACCAAACCGTGTGGACGGCAGGATCAGTGTACGTGGACATAAGAGGAACCCCCGTAAAATTTCAGATATTAAAAGACAATTTTCCCATAAAATAATATGGCATTCTGGGAAGAAATTAACTGAAAAAGAAAGAAGCCGCAATTTCCTACCACAAGAATGCTCTCATGGTGAGTAGTGATGTCATGCACCCTATACCAATCATAGGACATGAAGAAGAGCATTATCCTAGAAACCTAAAGAAGGGATACAAAAGTAAACAAGCAAATGAAGTGTTAAGAGGAGAAGCAAAGAGTGATGACGAAATTAAGTCAACGAAACAAAGCGCAGTCAGCAATGAAAATACTACCTCGGACAAAGTGAAATATGTGATAAAGGCTAGGACTAGACAAGTAGTTCAGATTAACTTAATTAAAAGTGACCTGAAATACAACTACTTTCCCAGAATAAACGTGTAAAATGACAATGAATTTTTAGGAGAAGGCGTGGTCAACAATGTGGATAATACTTGTAAAATGATGGCTATAAATACTAGTGAACAAGAGGTAACGATAGAAGTAGACCTTAAAGAGTTAATATCTTTTGACACTGGACCAGACTTTTCACAAGAAACAGACAGTGATTTTGATGGAGATGCAATTGTTGACCAAATCAAGACGCTAGAACGAGTGAAAGCATGAATCAGAAGAAACCATTTAAAAAGAGAGGAGTCAGAAATTGTGGACCACATCATTAAAGACTTTTTGGATCGATACCTATTGCCATTTAGAAAATAATGTACCCATAAACACTAAGCAATACAGACATCCTCCTCAACACAAACAAGTTGTAAGAGAAAGTGTAGCCAAAAAGCTCAAGGACAAAAGATAAGAGAATCCAATTCGCCCTGTAATTCACCAATCTGGATCGTACCCAAGAAACCGGACAGCCATGGCAATCCAAGATGGCGCATGGTGATTGATTTTAGAGAATTAAATAAAAAAACAATGATAGATACATACCCATTACCCGACATTGCGGATATAATGGATCAGTTGGGAGAAGCAACCTACTTCTCAATATTTGACTTGGCCAGTGGTTTCCAACAAATACCGATGGCCCCTGAAGATTGCTACAAGACAGCATTCACAACAATAAATAGACACTATGAGTACACAAGAATGTCTAAAGGTTTAGAGAATGCCACGTTCCACTTTTCATCCCCTCATGGAAAAGGTCTTTAGAGGACTCCCGAATGTTGAAATGTTAGTATACCTGGACGACATAATAGTACATAGTAAGAACTTAAAGGACCATGAAAGAAGAATTCGAAATCTCATGGAGAGGTTAAGAGAAGCAAAATTAGTCTTACAACCCGATAAAATTGAATTCTTTAGAAAAGAAGTTGGATTCCTGTGATATATAATTAGTGCGAAAGGAGTCAAACCTAACCCAGAGGAACTTACAGAAATAGCCAGACTAGCCACACTCACGAGTGCAAAGAACATAAGGGAAGTTTGGAATGTTTGGATACTACATCAAAGGCTTTGCTAAAATAGCGAAGCCATTGAATGACCTACTGAAGAAGAATGCTAAATTCGAATGGGCTCCCCAATGCAATGAAAGGTTTCAGAATCTTAAGCAATGCCTAATGGAAGAACCCATCTTACAATTCCCGGACTTCGATAAAGAATTCACTTTAACCACGGATGCATCAGACTATGCGATTGGAGCATGAGTCAAGAGAAGGATGGATTTGATGATCCAGCCCAATACTTGTCGAGAGCTTCGAATAAAGCTGAACGGAATTCCACGACTGAAAGAGTGCTTGGCGGTACTACATATGCTCTACATCAGTTTAGACTACATTTACTATACCGCAAGTTCATACTAGTGTCTGATCATGAATCTTTAAATTGGATGCATAGCAGAAAAGATCCTGGACAAAGACTAATGAGGTGGATATTTAGATTCACCGGCTACGAATATACATGGAGATACAAACCAGAATAGCTAAACAAAAACGCTGACGCTCTATACAGAAACCCTCCCGAAGTAACCGAACAAGAGATAAATGAAAATCTATCAAGAATCAAAGTAATGATAATTGAAGAAAAGGCAAAACAAGAACAAGATAAGGCCAAAAACAAAGCACAGTCGCAGAAAACTAGTTTTCGCAACTGATCACACTCAGCATCTAAGAAACAGAGCTATAGGAGCGAAAACAAACAAAGAGGCACCCAAACTAGAATATAGTGTGGTAGCGCAGAAGACATGAGCAAAACACGCTCAAGTAGAGAGTCCGGTAGGACAATACATCGAACAAGGAGGACCAAGTAAGGCATCCAAACCCATTGGCACGAAGAAACCCACACAAACCGAAACACCAACCAAAACTGAGATACCAGTCACAGAAGCAACTTCCAGCAAACGAAGAGAAATGCCAGGAAGTTCATCTGATTTAGATTCGGATATTTCAATGACAGTCATCATTTTCATCTAGAAACGTCATGGCTGTCGTCAACAGCTAATGAGGACAGCGACTTGGACAAACCACCATTATCATACACCAGATACAGCGGATTGCGAAAACCAGACTCAGAAACCACAGAAGATGAAGCACAAGAAGTACCAGGATACGAAACATCTTCTCAGAAAACAGTCAAGACAAAACCATAAGCAACATCGCAATAGAAATTAGCGCAGTGGAAGACTGCCAATCTGAAGAGAATGCGGACGAAGAAGCAATACAAAATTTATCAGTCAAGATCACCCTAGCAAAGCAAGAATTAGAAGAAGATAGTATAAAATTTGAGGAAAGCATAAGAAAATATGAAATGGATAAACAAGCTGATACCAATGAATCAGCTACTGAAATAGCTATACAGCTAGATTTACCCCCTTCACACTTATCTAGCGGCGACAATGTACCCGACGATGTGCATGAAGCAATCTACATATCGGATCCACGGTTTAAAAGAGAAACTGACATAGTCAAAGTCTGGAGAAAAAGTGTTCAAACTCTCATAAAACAAGCACGACAAAAATCAGAAGAAACATCAGGCCAAGAAGATATAGGAAATGAGTCAGAGGTTGAAAGTGTAGCGGATATTATATTGCCAATAATGAGAAAAACATTATCGGTCACGACCACAATAAAAAGTTATAACCCAACAGCACGCCGAGAAACAAGTCGAAGAATCAAAGGAAATTAGGAGTGTTGAGTGACATAGAAGCCGAAGAAGGATCGATCATAGATATAAGGTTTTCAAAACCACCAGAACGAACAATGCCTTTTCTCCCACCCACACCACCAGGTTTAGAACCACTAAATAAAGGACATGACGTACAACAAGACGAGCAAAAATGATCTGCAGAACTCATGCAAGTTCCCCACAATCTAATCACCGTGAAGGAATGTCTCATACACAAGCGAGATAATATTGTACATTTTCTATCAGTGGATTGTGACTACACGTGGTCCGTTATCAAACTACGTGAAATAGATTGTGGTTATCATCAATATTAGCTTGCTGATGTTTCCTCTAATGATGATCACAGTTATGCAAAAACATCTAATACAAAATCAAAAAGAGGGATATACGTTTCTGCTGATCCAGAATTTTCTTTACGACAACAAAAGCCAGCAAATTCTATAAAATTAAAAGAAAAAGGAGTACTCCAAAATGGAAACGAATTAATACCTAAATCTTTTGGTGTAAAAGTAATATCCCTCCAAAATATTTGCGCTTTCGACTCAATTACAGAAGTATTATCTAATACTTTCTTAAACATTCAAAGTTTCAAGAACTATTTAGATAAAGTAAAAATACTACGTTAGCAGCTAAAAGCTTATATTATGCAACGGTTGTAGAGAATTATTCTTTATCTGGGACTAGCAATTATATTTACAACAATCGTTTGCATACACTCAATTCAATATTTTAACAATGACTGACAACATAATAAACTGTTTACAAAGTTAATGGATAGATATGACAGTCCCAAAGAGGTTTTAAATTGCACATGTAAAAATAACAAAGAGACGAAAATTTACATATTCCCCATACCAAACATAAACAGTGTATGGCGTCACAACTACAAAAACCTTCAAAATGAAATAGATAATTATTTCAATGAAAGGTCTGTATATTGTGATAAACATAATGCTAGTAGCGCTTGCTTACAACAAATCTTATGTCCGTATATCTGAGTATTGATGTTAGAGATTGCTATAAATAATCCACCTATGCAAAGGAAACTTATAACTTAAATGGAAGAAACGTAAGCACGAACTTGGGAGATATACCAATAAAAGTTCTTACAAAAAAGAATACCTTTCTATTATGTGGTGTGATCCGATATGATGCTCCAGAAATAAAAGATAGGTTAGAACACTATGTGGCATACTGCAGATCTTTACAGAATACTTGGGCAGAAAAAAATGACCTGTTAAAAAGAAACAAAACATTCTCAAGCAAAAAGCTACCTAGCTAATGCGATTACTCATGTACGCCAAATGTGATAAGTAAATATGAAAGAATAAGGTTAGAAGAAGATTGTATATATATATATATATGTGTGTGTGTGTGTGTGACTCTAGGTATGTAAATGTTATTTAAATCAAGTTGTAACTTTATAAACATTAATGATAAATATATTATAAGCCACACACAGGCTCTCTCGCACAAGCCCCAGAACATGCAAAACCCGGCACACTGCCACGACAGCACACCACGCCAGTAGTTCCTCGTCCGGCTGCCAGGCGGCTACGCCACAGTTCGCGCTGCCCATAGTAGGAGTGAAAAAATATGGAAATAAATCTGATTTTTGTTGTGACAATAATTACTTCGTAATTATTTCTCTTACCTCTCCTTCTCGCATGCCGAGACCATCCTACGCAGCCCTGCGGGCCGAACTGGAGCTCACTCGGTACTATCTCACTCAAGCTCATAGGACGAGAGTTACGAAATGACGACGTCGATCTCCCTTAAGAGTCGGCGCCGCCATCCAGACCGAGCCGGCAACCGCCCCCCAGGACCGCAACACGCAAGTTGACTGGCCTACCCCTCGTCTCTCCTGCGCATCAGCCAAGACTGTCTACTCCAGAGCCCGCAGCCGACAACCTGAGCACCTAATGGTCAGAACATCTACAATTGATGGATGTACCAGCCCGCCCTGTTCCTCCAGGCTTCAGAGCGCTCTTGGCGCGCTCGCCTGCGGCCTCGCCAACAACAGCTCCTCCGCAGCTGTGCATCATCAGCCGGAGGATAGCGGCGAAGCAGGCCACCCAGCTGAAGCTTCGCCAGGTCCGGCTGGTCTCTCCGACCAAGAAAAATACGTCTCCCTCTCCAGTTGTGAGGAAGCAGACCCGCCCGGAAAGAAGGTGGCTCGCGATGCTTCTCATTCGGTGTCTTCGGCCGAGGTGCCTTAACCTGGTTAAGGGAGCAATTGATCTGACGATCGTGGACTAAAGCGCCCCGCGCCTCTTAGTCATTTTTTAGTGGACCGATCCTTATTTGGGATTGGCCCCGTAATTAATACAAACATGAAGCTCCTCGGAGCCCCCTTCTTTGCCCCGCAACGATAACTGGATGGTGTAGCCTTCACCGGGTTGGGTCCCCCCACGTCCAGACTCGCTCCCAGAGAGGTCCGAGCTGTGTCCGCTCTCTAGGCAACCTTGACGAGGTCCTAGCAGCAGTTCCAGATGCATCACCACCGGCAGAACCAGCTTGCCGTACATGTGCCCTCCGACAGACGGCCCAGTACCCCCGCACAGAGCGCACCTCAGGGCGCTCTAACGACCTCCCCGCGCTCACCAGCACCCGCTCTCCCTGCATCCTTGCAGACCACCTAAGTCGAGTTGTGCCCAACCAGGAGCCAGACTTCAGGCGTCTGACGAGAGAACGCTCTCGCTCTCTTAAACTATAACTATCTTAAACTATAAGTCACTTAAACTATACATTATTTCTTTTTAAATCGACACACGTTTATTTCTAAAAGGAGAAAAGTACCTTAATGTGTGAGTGTGCGTGGCTGTTTGTGTATGTGTGTAAAGATGTTCCTGGGTGGCTGCAGCTGTCAATCCTCGGCGCCTTTCAGCCTAGGCTCGGTGGTTCAGGTTACAGCGGTGGCTAGCTGCACTTGGATGTGACGGCTCGTCCTTTCGAGGTGCGTAGAGTAGACTGCAGGGAGTCCACTGCCTCTGTTTCTTCAGCAGGGGGTGATACTCGGAAAAGATGCCGATGGATACACTTCCTCGACCGTGCGACTAAGTCCGATACTCTTTATTTCGAAACGCACAAGTAGCGTATACTGTGTGATGCTAGTTTTTTTTTATATGAGTGGTCTGGCGACGAGCAGAGTAACGTTCCGCGTGAGATTTCGGATATTACTGACTGATCATTGCCCTTTGCTCCCGGGCTTTATATACTCGCATATCCCCTTGTTTTTCTCGGGCTAGTGATTTCCATATTGGGTCACCTTACTATTTGTATTTTCCTCTCTCAATTTTAAGGGAATCGTGGCAGGTAAAGTCATAAACATCATAGTTTATGACTACCACTTAAGAATTTGTCTCTTTTAGAACTCTCCCGCGGTCTCTTTTTTTACTGGAGATCGCACACGTGTTTCCAATGGATTTCCAGATCGTCGAATATTGTGCTTCGGTTTCTTTCTCTCCTCGCTAGTTTTTTTCTCATAGTTGTGCTCATTTTTCCGCGGTGGTTTGTCGTCGCATTGCGTGGAAACAGCTCCGTTGTTCTCGTGTTTAAAAATACGAATACGCGGTTCTTATGAAGCTATCATTGAATCTAAAATATCCCCTAGCGTTTTTATGACATTTTGAATTTATTGCTTGGTTCGTTGGAATATAGTCTATTTTCGTGAAGGTGCCGCTCGCACGTATGAGCGAATCTCTCTCTCTCCCGTTTTTTTCTTCTTGGGTGCCGCTTGTACGTATGAGTAAATTTTTCTCTCTCCTGGTTTTTCAGATCCACTTCTTATGTGCCGCTTGCGCTTATAAGTGAATCTCTCTCTCTCTCTCCGGGTTTTTTTTGTCAGCTCCACTTCTTGAGTGCTGCGATGACGTACTAGTAAGTAAGTGTGTGCGTGTGTGTGTGTGTAGATATGATATGCATAGCAATAGTAGTGTTTTGGATGCGTAATGGAATCGGTGATTACATTACACCTCCCGGCCCGAAAAAGAACGGACGAGTGAAACTCGACGTTCGCTAAAGATTTGTATATGTGTATTATTGTATGTATTTCTTATAAACAATGATGGGTATTATCATTCTCCGCATATCATTATTTATTTACAATATGATTTATAAGGTACTTTTCGTTGCTACAATTTTTTTTGGTTTATGTATTTATATATAATTTTCTTTGTTTACGATCATACATTCAGTTTTTACATACTAGATTACATATAATATTATTTAAATTTTATATTAATATCGATACAAAATGAAAGAAGTAAAAAAAATTTTTATCAAGAATGTGTGACATGTGTATATAACCTGTGTTGAGTTGACTGTAACATATAATTTCTGTTAGTATATTGATAATTTTTTTATTACCGATGTGTAATTTTATTCAAGCTACTTTTCTCTTTATGTCTTTTTATTCTTTATCTTTCGTGTGGGTTGTTGCCTTTTATATAAAATTCCACCCCACCTGAAAAAAAAGAATGTTGAACATGGAATTTCAACATTCTTCTCTTATAGCGAGGAGTATGTGAATATTTTTCTGTTTTGAGTTAGAAAGGTTCTGTATTATTTTATTCCCCATGCCCATTTCTACTTTAGGACACGCGTGTTTTTTTTTTCTTTTTTTATTTCTTTATTTACATTTATTAATTTGTATTGTCATAAAAAAAAATTTTGTATCAATAAAATATGTAATTTTTATTAAAAGAAATGTGTTCGATCTCTCCCTTCTCTCTCCTTTTTCCTAGTATTCCCGTAATCTTAATAATTATTTTCATCCAGGAGTCTTCCTGCTATAACGTCACATATATCCTTCCAAATCTCATTTTCCTCTTCAGGTGTTAACGTAATTCCTTCGTTTATGGCCTCTCCCAGATGATCCACAGATACTTCCTGCTGTAGTGCTTCCTCTATTTCCTTAATTAGGTCATCCTCTATATAACTCGTCCTTACTGCTTCTATCGGGTTCAATGTCAGTATTGGTGTTTCTTCTCCTTCTTGTTCTTTCAATACCTCTTCTTTTATATTTTTTTCTTGGAATAATGGCAATTCTTGTGTTATATCGTTATTTGTTAAGGATGTTGTTGAAGGTGGCGTACCTTCTTTGTTTAAATTTTCAGATATTCTTGCTTTAATTTTTACCGGTTCTGGTATTCGCGTATTTAAATTCGTATCTTCCTTCGGGATGCTAAATCTTTGTCTCTTCGATCTTCTCCTTACACGAGATTTCATTGCTGCTCTTCTTGTCTTCTTGTTTTTTTTGTCTTTCCCGCATTTCTTTATCGCGACCTTGTTGGTTTTAGGCTTTTGCGACGAGGATGATTTCAACGTTTGGCTCTCTCTCATCTTTCTTGTTTCTTTCCTAGCTATTTCCTCAGTTATCTGTTTTTGTACCATAATTAGTTGTGACTCTGGTAGTCCTCCTGTCATTTGCAACATGGGCTTCCAGACTTCCGGTATTTCCTCGTTACATTGTGACAGTTGGCAGTTACTATTAGGGCATACCAATACGATATCGATTGAGCCTATTCCAGCTAGGTTTTTCCCTTCAGCTTCTAGTGATTGGTCCAAAAATGGCTTCTTCCTTAATGAACTTATCTCCTCTTCGATCGTTTCCTTTTTGCATTCCATACACTTTACTGGGTGAGAGTTATTTTTTTCAGTTACCCAGATTTGCCTCACGAATATACTTTGGGGTGCTGCTTTTCGTGCACAATTTTCGCAGACTTCTTTCTTTTGAAGTCTATGGAAAACTGTTTTCATAACAATGGGCGGCGTTATATTAACTTGTCCGTACATCTTCCACAGTTGACTGCGGGTCTGATATTTACTAATACTCCTTTGCAAGCTGCACAGATTAAGTAAGGATCCGTAGGTGCTCCTAGTGTGTGGAGGTTTCTTACGATGATTACTGATTCCGCACTTGGGTAGTAGCGAGGGTTGTAGCACCAACTACACAGGGTTAATCTGTGTGTTTGTCCAACGTAGATACAATTTACTCCGTCCTTTAATGTGACGCACCTGGAGTGTAATAATGCGTGATAGACTCGTGGATATTCAGTAGGTATCACTCCGTCGAATGGTTGGTCCTCCTGCATTATTACCTTAGGACATTATTATGTGTGTTGATTTCTTTTCAGTTGTTAATATTTTATTTTTCACACTAGTTAATTTTTCTTTCATTTTGTTCTTAACTACATTTTGTTAGTAATTCTCAAACATTGCACACTTGTTATTGAGTCTTATCCTATATATCTATATGTGTATATACGTATATATGCTTTTTTTTATATTGAGTCCGGTCTTTGATTTTGATATATTGGGATTTCGGCATATATCGGATTTGGGGGGCAAGTGGGAGTCTCGTACACTGGCTCACTTTTTCCTTTTTGTGTTTTTTCCTTATTTTTATTGGCTCTATTATCCTCTTTGTCTTTTTGCTGTCGTCCCAAATGTAATAACAGTTGGGTAACAGAATTCCAGATTGCGCCAAGTAAATGTATCGAAAATCCGTATAAGCTGTATATAGCATACCCGTGAATGATTGTATCAATTAATAGTTTAATAAGTCTACAAAGCATGATAACTCCAATTAATCCTGCACTCGCGGTACCGAAAGCTAAAAAGCTTGACCACATTCTATACCATGTACTTTTAGCCATCATTTCGATTGCTTGCTCGTCGAACATATTTGCTATCGTGATTCCTTCTTGATTTCCTCTTTTACCGGTCATTCCCAATGCAACTTTATTTAACACTGTAGGTTTCTCAATAGGGAATAATATCATGTCGCGAAGTCTATTTAAATCTTTTTCCCCATAGATTCCGCCGATCGCTAGTGTTTCCGGGCTCACATATTTCCAGGTGGGTTTCGATTGTGGTTTTAGTGTTTCCGGTTCCTCCCCGATTATTGGCATGGGTAGCATTTTATACCAGTGTTGATCTAATTTATACATTGCAGGCATTCTACTATCGCAAATAATATGTGTGCCGGTTCTGACCAGTATCCGTGTTCTGGGAGCTAAGAAGAGCTCTTCATCCCCGCGACGTACGGGTAATTGCTCATAGCATTTAGTTGTGTTTCGTATTTTGACTTCCACTCGTAGGCATTTTAACAAATGTACTGCTTCTCCCGCTACCACACCTATGTACCCGTTTGATTCCATAAATCTGTATCCGAACTCCTCGGGAGATATGGTCGCGATGGATATGGCATTTTTAAGGACTTTCTTTTCTAATTCGCATTTTTGTTGCAAGATTTTATAGTACATTTCTTTAAATTGTCTCCTTACGTGTTTTTCGATATATAAAAATTTAGAATTTACATACGCAAAAATGTCTAAGTTGGCTGTGCTTATAGGTGTTTTCTTTACTAATTCTCCCCTGTGTGTATCTTCCAATATAAATAATTTTGGATGCTCTGTACCGAAAAATACGTATCCGCATTTATGTAATTCGACTGTTTTCCATAGTGCAAAAGTTATATCTTCTGATTCCAAAGAATACATAACCCTATTTGCCTCTTCGTCGTAAATTTTGTTCAGGTATCCCTCGTAAAGTACCGAATACCTATTTAATCCGCAAAAATCCTCGGGAATCGTTACCCAAAATACATTTACGCCATCGTGATCTATACACTGCCTTTCCGAAAAGGTGCATCGAACCCCTGTTTTAAGAATGATTTTATTGGAATCTAAATGTACTGAGGTAGAATAATCTTGAAGCGAAATTTCAATCCAACCCGCGACATATACATCGTCCCACCTTCCGTATGGGTCTGAGTAGGAGCCTCCTATGCATTTGGCGTCGCTGTCGCTCTTACCGGCAAAGACTACCTGCCTATAAATGGTGCTGTTCCCTTTTATACCTATCATTCGAGTTTCCCCTATTTGAAAATACCCGGTTTGTTGCATTAAATCACATTCATGAGCCGATATCTCCTTGTAATAACTTATTTCTCCTCCCGATACTCTAGATGCATGAGAGTGCATTCCGCAATGCGTGATTAGGCGCGTTATTTTAATCGAACATTTGTAGACTTGTGTCAACGAATACTCATTTAATTGCAATAGTTGAGTGTACGTTCGCGAGACATTTACGGCTGGTCTTCTGATATCGCAATCTCCAATATCTAACAACGATATAGTTGTCAAATTCGAGAGGTGATCTCCACAGTCGTACCCGTATAATCCATGAACCGTGCGTAGGGTACTTAATAGAAGTAAGTAAACCCATGATAAGGCCATCTGTAAAGAAGGTACAATTTGTTCAAGGTTGAATTTGCACTCTCTTTTATTCATTTTCTACATGTGTATACATAATTTTCATCTTAAATCTAAATTATATTAATTTTTTTTTAATTTTATTTTCATCTTTTTGTTTCCTTATAGTAATAATTGACACTCAGGATTATAATAAGATATATATATATATATATATATATATATATATATATATATATATATATATATATATATATATATATATATATATGGATATTATTATCGCTATATGTTTTTTTTTTGTTTAAGCCAATTCGATTCTTTCACCCTCCTGGTAACTACTGCTGTTTATATCGTCTTCGACCGTATCATATATATATTTAAAATAAATAATAATTGCTGATGTTATAAACACAGCTATAAACATAAGCGCTATAACTACTGAATATGAAATAAGAGCTGTGCGATATATGGCTTGTAGGTGTTTTTCTTCTGCGATTTCTTGAGCCTCCCTTTCTATTTCCCAGAAGTAATGTTCCCCTTCTTCTTGACTCAGGGCTTCAAATATTTCTCTTGTCATTGGTTTATTAAAAATTTGCGTGAGTTCCTGTATGTTGAGCGTTTGTGTTGGTAATATTATTTGATGATTTGGATCGGTTTCAAATGTAGGTCCTTGTATATTCATACCTTGAAATTCGATATTACATCCTGCATTGATTTTTAATAGTCCAGTCCCATTTAAGTACCTCTTTCCTTGAGTTCCTGGACATCGATATGCTGATTCATTTGGTTTGCTGAATATGTGCAAAACGTTACCGGTTGATTTGATTAACATCAAGTAATCTTGGTGTTCTTTTTTATACACTATCCGACAGGTCCGATAGTTTGTTATTTTGGAATTTGTTAATAGCATGCCTTCGCAACTTGTTTGATTTTGAAAGACAAACCATTGTGCGGGGCAAATGATTAATTTACGGCCATGTTTACATTCCTGTAACTCTTCATTTTTCGCGTGGTAATATGAATTCCCTTGCTTCAATATATATCGGCTTTGTGGTTCTATGTGCGCACTACGAATAGAACCCTCAATGATTTGTGGAATAGGCATGGATTTAACTTCATATAACTGCACTCTTTTTTCGTTTACGCAAGGAATTTGGATCTCGAAATACACCTGGTCTTGATCCGTCCCGTAACTGGCTTCGATCCACTGATTCAGCTCTCCTGCATGAGTTATATTCATGACTGGAAATTTGCATGTGTGGTAATACGTATCAAAACTCTTTTCTATTCGTTGAAGTGTCTCTGCTTCCATTATACTTGGATAAAGTTTATTTTCTTTCACACTTAATAGGCTTATTTTAATGGCTTTAAAATTCTCCAGATGTTCGTCTAAATATTCTTGCATTTGTATTAAGGTTGTGTATAAATGTGTGGTGTAATGGTTTTTTACAAATTTTGAAGAATTACTTTGTACGAATGGTAAATCCTGTATGTTATAATACATTTCTTCCTTTGCATTTATAAGTTGTTTCATTTTCTTGCTAAGGGCACTTTCAATGAATATGCTGCCTCCTTTTTCGAATGTTTGCGGTTTTGAGGAATCATAAATATTTTTCCTCAGACGATTCTGTATTATTTTGCCTTCAGTCATGGTACTAGGTATTTCTTTGAGTGATTTCACTGCTATGATAGCTTCTTTAACATCTTGAAACTTTTCATACAAAATTTCGAAATGTGGTCCAAAGGTTGAAAAATTTTCAGGTACGCTATGACCTGATTTAATTCGCAATTCGCGGAAGGCAAATTCTAGGTTAGTTATGGCTTTTTCCCGGATAGCTAAATCTATCATTATTGTTACATTTCGATAATCTTGGCTGAATGTTACATTTTGCAGTTTCTCAAAAATTATACCCGAGTGCTGTGTTGACTCAATTTTCTGTTGAGACCATACGAAATCGTTGTTCTGTGCCGTAGTGATGGTTATCCAGAATAGAATATTCAATAGTGTGGTGTTGTTGAGCGCCATGTTTCTTTGTTATTATTTTTTTTTATCTTGGGCAGGAGTTACAAATTTTCTCTTTTTGGCCTGAAACAGGTGTAAAAGATTTTTCTTTCTTTTTATTGTTTTTACAATCCTCCTCTTTTATAATTTTATCTTTTTCATTGGATTATTTCCTTCAAGCATACAGTATGCACGTGAATTTAGTTTAATTTTGCATGTTAGGCATAAGTCACACATTAGTAGGTCTTGTTGGTGGCGTGGGTTAGGACAGCTCATACAAACCGAATAGATGTTCTTCCCATCTCGCATTGTTTTCATGGCTTTGCCAAGATGGCACGACCGATATACTGGTAAGGGCGTTGTGCATTCTCTGCATTCACCGTAGGTGACTTTGTCCCCGAAGCCTGACCTTCCGAATTCAAGTTCTAAATTCCAAATATGCGTAACCCCAGCTTGCAAATACGGAGGATTACTCAAATCTATTCCCTCGTAAATTAACTCGGTAGTGAATGGATGTAGGCCGTGGATACCGGTGGTTAAAGTTAAATCTATGTTGAATGGCGTTTTCCATATAGCTCCCTCTCTTATGGGTATATTGCCACTCGGCAGTCCTCCCAAAAATGTACACATCTGGTTCCAACGGTGATGTTCCGCCCTCAGATCTATTCTGTTGGCCGGCTCTTCTCCACAATTTTCGATTTCTACACCGCATGAAAAACAACGAACTGCATCTCGATATTGCTTATAATAAACCCTTCTGCAGCTAACTTCTTTGATGATACTTCTTTTATGGGCCAACCGGAGAAACTTTCCAAGCGTAATATTTCGTACCTGTAAGTTCTTCTCTCGAGTGTAGCGTATTCTCTTTTCCATGGATTGTCGGATCTACTCTTACTTCGAAAATCTGGATGTTGCATTAGTTCGCACGCTCTCTTATTCATTTCTCTATATGTTACTCTCTGGTTAATGTCAGTAGGTGAGCTAGGGGGGTTCTGGCCCACTTCAGGGATCTACCTTACCGACAGTCGGTAAGGTAGATCGCTAGCTCAAGTGGTTCATGTCTCGGCTAACTCAAGTGGTTCGTGTCTCGGCTAACCCAGCCGGTAAGGTAGCTGACCCAAGTTACCGACCGAGCTGATAACCCAAGTTACCGACCGGGCTGTTACCGACCGAGCTGATGACATCGGGGAATCCCCGAGCTAAGCCAGGTTACCGACGGAGCTCCAGGTTACCGACTGAGCTGATGACATCGGGGAATCCCCGAGGGGGTATAACTCAAGTCGTAGATGTAGTAAGGCAAAAATCGAATCCTAACCTCAATTTCGAAATTTTTTTTTTTTCACTATTAGGTAGAGATTACAAAGTCAGACCCCAGCTCTAGATGGCGTTGTAGAAAGGTAGGAAATAAATATGAGTATTTAAAAAGAAAACTTTTTTTTTTTTTATTTAGATGTTTATTTTATACATTGAATACCAAAAATATGCACGAGCGCCTTCAACACTGTTATTTACACTTAACGTTGATTCCTATCATCAAGTCTCTCGTATTTGTTGCGCTCTGGAAAAGATTTTGTGTTCGTCGAATATTTTTCGAAATACGATTTCCACTGAGAATTTTCTTTCTTCTTTTCCTCATTTTTGCAAGGAGGAAGAGGTTCGTATTTGGTAGTAGGACTGGTATTTTGATCCATCTTTATCAACGTTCAAAGTTCAAATGAGATATGTAAAATTCGCAGGCCTATATATATAAATATATAGCCTCAAGCAAGAGGAAGGGTGATTTCCCCCTCCCTTCGAGTTACTATTCCCATATCATCGAGCAGTCGATTGGTTTCTTCTCACCATCTATCTGACTGAAAGTTTCTTTGTAGAATATTTTCAGAAGTTTCACGTTGAGATGAGCACAGTTGATTGGAGAAGATGTTCCACCATCGTGATGAGTACAGATGGTCACTACCTTCAGTTTATCCAGTGGTGGATAGCCCATTTCAGCTATATCGTGAACGTTGAACTTAAAACGTTCGAGCCATTTTTTCTTCAAAGAGCCCATCACGAAAATTCGAGTAGCATCGCGAAGAGCTTCTCGAAGAATCTTGCCTATGTCTGTGTATGATTGTTCACCAGCGCTCCAAGGTATTCCATGATAGTAGTGATACATCCAAGTGTTTTCTCTCTTGTATTTGTCGGTAAGACGTCGCCAAGGAAAGGGTTCTTTGAATAGTAACACCAGAGGATCGATGTCTCGATTGAGCGGCACTATGGCTAACTCCTTGAGGATGAAGTCGTTGCCCGACTGCTTGTATCCTTGCATGTCCACTACGTACTCCATCTCGACGATTGATTTCTCTACTTTAGAACGAGCGCTTTTATAGGCTTCCACCGCTCTAGACAAGTTTCTTCACGTCCCCGCTGACAGGATTGTACTGGACTATGCGGTCGTGCAAGATCAGGCAGTAAGCCGAGGTGTTGGCGGGAAAATTGGCTCGAGATTCAAACTCCAGACGTACGTCGACGGGAGCGTCCTTCAACACCTCGCTCTGCTTGGAGCAGTCGATGACGTAGAGGGGGACGTGATTGATGAAATCCCCCTTTCTAAGCAAAGATTCGGCTTTTTTTTCGTAGTACGCAGTCTGAAAGTTCGCGTACATATCGTACAAAACTGCGTACTGTTGTTGATCTATGTGGAGATTGAGATTGCCGTACGGATAGTACTGCGAATTGAGGAACAATTTCACGTTGCTCAGATTGCAGTGATCGAAACGACTGGCATTGACTGTTTTCGAGTTCTTTCGATTCGTTTGAAAGCCTAAAACGACGAATCTCGGCTTCTCCAGTTGATTGGATGTCTTGACTGTCCAGACGTGTCTCGTGGAGCTTGGCAGTACCGGATACTCGTAAAGCTCCCAACTCCTGAAACTCATACTGATGGGTCTGTTCTTCTCTATGTAATTCAGCAGACGTATTTTGTCGACGTTGGATGCTGCGATGTATGGCATCAACCACTCGATTCTCGTCAATGTTATCTTGAATTCTTCGTAAGTTATGTCATTGCCCGTACCTTGTTGACCTGTCTGAACAATTGCATTCAAATCGTATCTCGATCTGGTGAGTATGAGTTCGTGCTTGACATTCGCTACGATCTTTCGATAGTCTTCGGCGAATCCGAGAATCATACTCAGTGGGATGGCGACATCAAAGTAGCCTTGATCGTTGGTCAGACTTTGCGTCTCTGCAACGTCGAGCCAACCCGCATTTTCCACGAGCACACTCTGACTCGGATTGAGTGACAGCCATCCTTTCATGATAGTTGTCAAACCGACGTTCTTACATTTATCGATTTCCACGGCATTGATTTCGTAGCGAATTTCCTCGAACATGTGGCAGAAGGCGTTGTTTACCAGAGTTGTGTGCGCTACTGTATTTCCATCTGATTTTGTGAGTCTACCGCATATGTGTATCATACTGCGCGACGGCAGAACGTACAAGTCTTGATGTTGGATAGCGATGCGAATTTCGTCGCTGTTGTTGAAGGACGAGGCAGTGTATGGTTGATGAGGATGCAGCTCGTAATGTGCAAGAGACTCATCGAATGCCACGGGAGACTGTATGCTTAGAATATCTTCCATGCTCTTTATTCGATATACAGCACACGAATATACAAGTTATTTTCCACCACCACGGGCGCTTATCACTCTTAAGTTTAGACTTTTTAGAAACTGAATGTTCCGACGTGTTAACGTTTTGGAAGTCCGTTGAAGACTGATGGGTGGTCGACATCTAGCTTGCCTTATATAGCCTCTACCGACTTTGAAGTTGTAAACGATTCCCATCTTATACTCGTTTTATATGTAATCTGATGGTAATGATTTCTCCACGAAAGTTGACTAGATTTCCGTCTTGATCGACTATAAGTAATTGAAGATGACTAATGCTGTGGACCGTGACTGGAAGGTAAATGACCTGCGATGGCACCTCGATGATCTTATATCCTGGTGGTACTGCAGGAAAGAACTCGTGTATGGTATGAACTTGCTGACCTTTTATGTAGGCGCCAGTTGTTATGCTGCACTCCACTCGAAGAGCGTTGACCTTGAGTATGGCAACGGGTAGATCCGAGCTGTGAGTTAGATTCGCTGGGAGGAGTCTTTGAGCAAAGCCGAGCAGTGCACCTATGGAATCTCGTGGACGAAAATCGATGTTGTGACTGCACTTTATGATACTGCGAAGTGTATTATTGTTGGGCTTCAGACTGAATGAAATGCCCTTCTGCTCCAGAAATTCTCGCAGATAAGTATCTATATCCTCAATTTCGTAACTTCCAGTTGGTAACACGACAACTTCCTTACCGACGTACAGTTTGTTAGCACCTGTGTCGATATTGGGTATAGAATTGAAGGTTAAGAGCTCGACTAAGCCGAGAACGTAGTTTTTATGAGGTGATAGCTCGATTGGAGGAAGAACTGAGTTTCTAGTACAGAAGATGTGTCTGACAGACTGATTGTCAGTGATTCACTCTCCATGATAGTTTGTTGCATAATGACTGATTGCCCGCACGTTCACGCCTTATATACGCGAAGTCTGTTGGTCAGAAACTCGAGACAGAGATGACCGCAGTTGACGGTGTTGTAGTCTTGATATCTCTCGTGATTGTACTTCACCTCGTTTACTCCCAAGTATAACATTAGATCTAGTGGAGGCTGTAGATCACCGAAACTATCGAAATATATCACATCATTCCCTCGCTTGCGATACGCTACACAATGAGTTCCCGGACCATTCGCATCGTCGAGGTTCACTACAGCTGATTCGTTACGACGTGGACCATCAGCGGGTAATGCATTTCTCATGAATACACCTCGAAAGTGGGGAATTCTCAATAGTTTGGCGTACTTGGAAATATCGATGTCGGTGAGTGCTCTATGTGGTAAGCTACTCACTTTGAGGATCTTTTTTTTTCTTCCTCAATCCACTACCTCGGTAAGGCTTGAGACGAAGACCCAGTCCCGTTTTGTGAGGTTTCAAGAACAATCCTTTGCCAACAGCGATATCCTCCATCTTTTTATTATGACGACGGCTCTCCTCCAACTGCAACTTGGCAGCGTTGGCGTCGTTGACTGATTTCGCTATACCGGCCGCACCTCCAGCAATAGCGCCAGCTGCACTCAATCCAGCGAAAACGGGCACGAGGACTGGTAGAAATCCTCCTACCTTCGATGGTACAGGTAAGACACGTGGTACAATTACACTGCGCTTACCACCAGCCTTCTTGACAGCCTCCCGAGCACCTTTCAAGGCCGAAAGAATTGCTTTGCGATAATTTTTACTAGACACCATCGAATTGGAAGCAGTCTTGATGATGTTTGCTAATCTCGTAGGACTCTTCTTCTTTCTCACACCCATTCCAAGTTTTGATTTCATCTTCATGACGTTTGCTACTGAGTAAGCTGCGGCTTTTTCACCTATACCCGAGTCTTTGGCCAAGACTCTTTGCCAAGCTCGATCGGCTAAGACTTTGTCCGCCTCGTGTCTGGCCTCAATGTTTTCGCGATTCTGCGAGTAGGCTATGTCGTGCTCTTTGCAGGCACTGTCGAGAGGATTGATTCCTGGATCACCGCGAGCTAAGCGTTTAGGCTAACTTGGTGCCTGGTCCACAGTACTGATATCCGGGTATATGCAATTCGAACGGAAGTTTATTGATCAGAGTGTTAGCACTATACCGTGACCTCGTCGAGAGCGTTTATGTACGATCATCATACCTCGAAGGTTTGATTATGACTGAGACGCAAGCTATATAAGCGTGGTATTTATAGTTTTGCTCTCAATCGTAAACGAGCTCTCGTGGTGAACACATGAACTTCAAGGAACAATCCGTTAAACTTCCTATAGTGAATTTTGACACTATAGAGGAGCAGCAGAGAAAAAAGATGAAGCGTCATGGACGACTGCTTCCAGACAGCATTCGAGCAGTATTCGGCGGTCCATCGAACTGTGGTAAAACTAACAGTCTGCTTGCACTCATAACGCACCCCAATGGGCTCCGATTCGAAAACATTTACGTCTATTCGAAGTCGCTAGATCAGTCGAAATATCGATTCCTTAAGGAGCTCTTGAAACCGTTGAAAGGTATACAGTATTTCGCTTTTAGCGAGCACGACGAGGTTGTATCTCCCGAGAAAGCATTACCCAATTCCATCATGATATTCGACGATGTGGCCTGCGAAAAGCAAAACAATATCAGAGCCTATTTCTGTATGTAGACACAAGAACGTCGATTGCTTCTATCTGTGTCAATCGTACGCCCACATTCCTAAACACCTCGTGCGAGATAATGTGAATCTACTCGTCGTCTTTCGACAAGATGATGTAAATATGCATCATCTGTATGACGACCACGTCAATACCGATATGACCTATCCTCAATTCAAAGACCTGTGCTCGAAATGTTGGTCGGACGATAAGCATGCATTCCTGATGATCGACAAGGACAGTCCAATCAACGATGGTCGATACAGAAAGGGTTTCGACACGTTTGCTATAAATATCGGCATACATACGTACCGTTAACAATCTGTTGACAACATGTCTGACTTGCAGCGAAGAAAGAACATTCTTCATGAGCTGGTCAAAGCTCGAAACGCTGTCAAACGCAAGTATAATTTACTGAAATTTGGAAAAGAGAACTTTGAGAGAGCTGTGGGTGAAACATTCAAACCAATCATTGATCCTCTTCAAGTACTCGTTACCGAGACAACCAAAAGAAATCTCCCGGCAGTGAATTCATCGAAGATTAAAAAGAAATCAAAGTCATTCGATGATGATGATGATAAAAGTGTTTCATCGATTGGTAGTCTCGATGATACGTATAAAGTTGACAGTGAGCACGATGCAACGCAGATCTTTAAGGAAGCTGACACATCGTTTGAAACAGCAGCTGAAGAAGATAACGAGGAAGCTGATCATTCGAAAAATCAAGAAACTGATAAAGAAGATCGTCAAAATAAACGTAAATTCATGCTTGACCCAAGATATAGCAAGAATATGGACAAAATTTATGGAGTGTACAAGGAGAAAGGTGCTTACATGATTGGAAATTCTTCGATACTTTTCGAAGATCTTCATGTGAAAGTAAATGACAAAAGTTATGCTAAAACTCAAGGATTATTGGACTTGCTTATATCTAAGTATCCCAATAGACAGTTGATTACTAGCGATGACTTGAAGAATTATCGAGAGATTCTTGAAGCATCCAGTGTGCACAAAAAGAAATTCAACCCCAATGAATCTATTCGCGTGCACAATAGTAAGAAATACAGTGACTATATTGCCCCTCTTTTCACGGTGGTGGATGAATTGAGAAAACGAAAATCTACTTCGAAAACAGGTGGACTACTGCGACATCAACTCCCTCCATACAAAATTGCAAGACGAGACACGAAGATGGATTACGTCTACTGGGATGATCCGAATGCACTCGTAGATAGACTCCGCCTACTAATGGCTGAGCAATTAGCTGGTAATCCCAGTCACACCAATGAGATTCATTCGATCATAGAGGAACTTCGCGAGGCTGGCTATATATATTGAACTGCACGCGAACATTTCATTCATTTCAATCATGAGCGTCGACGTGTTCGGACGTAATCTGAAGAAAAAAGAGGGTAGTCGCGGTCCTCCAGGTATTGGCTACAAATTGACACCAGACGGTCAGTACGACTTAGAGAACTTTACGATTACCAAAGTATCCAAGACGAAGCCAGTTACATATCATTTGAAGGATTACAAGGATCAGCCAGTGAGCGGTGGTTTCTACGAATAGGAACTCTCGAAAGCGAAGTATCCCGACGTCTATCTCGTGGAAAAAGTTATCAAGAGACGCGGTAATCAAATCTATGTTAAGTGGTTGGGTTTCGACAGCTCTCACAACAGCTGGACCGACAAATCATCTGTATAAAAAAAAATGATCTGGAATAAAGAATTTTTTTAAACGTATAATATGCAAGTGTTATTTCTTATCCTAAATAATTTTATTTTTTTAGAGATAGTGAGAGCCCCCACCTTTGCTCTCACCTGTGAGGTACTTCCAACTCAACGTCACTAATGAACCTCTTACCACGAGTGGTGAGAGGCGCATGTGTGCCTCGTATACCTCTCCATTAATCTCTTTTTTTTTTTATTCTACAAACAATAAATAAAACAGTTTATTTGAACTTTTTCTTTATTGAACATTAATCACTGAATAATACAGT
This sequence comes from Muscidifurax raptorellus, assembly GCA_020010945.3. Taxonomy (NCBI): domain Eukaryota; kingdom Metazoa; phylum Arthropoda; class Insecta; order Hymenoptera; family Pteromalidae; genus Muscidifurax; species Muscidifurax raptorellus. Next base: position 762,208 of record JAHUUD020000013.1, on the reverse strand, counting down.
ATATTAATCACTAAATTCAATGTTATTGTGATCGATATATGTAACGAATAACTTGTATCGCTGAATGGACTCCTGCAGGCTCTCGAAAAAGTCTTCGTTTGCAATGAGTGCATCTGATACTCGGCCTAGGAGGAACATCTGGAACTCGTTGTCCAGCTCCGCGACGACTCTTTCCCGTACCTGGTGCTGACCTTCCTCAGCGCTGTCACCAAGAATTTCTGATTCCTCCCACACTTGGAGAACTTCTTCGTGGGCAAAAAGCCTCCACTTTTCGTCGAGTTCACGTACATCAAATTTACGACGTGGATAGTTGCGTCGCACTGGGTTATGAAGTTCCTCCACTACTCCCCTATGTGCCATCGTTTTCCTTAACGTTCGAGCTGCTGATTACTAGCTTGTACAATTCTTCGATAGCTAGGTCAATTTTCTTCACTTTCTCTGCACTCTGATCTTTGAAAATTTGTAGCTCCAATTGTGCATCGTCGAGATCCTTCCTCAAGCGAGCTGTAACCTCGTACACACTACGTACTTCCGACTGAACCAAGCTTTGCAAGATTTTCAGGTTCACTGAATCGCCCAACTGCTGAGGCTCCGAAACGTTACACAGTCTCTTGTTTTCTAAGTCGTACTGACCGTCTGGTGTCAATTTGTAGCCAATACCTGGAGGACTGCGACTACCCTCTTTTTTCTTCAGATTACGTCCGAACACGTCGACGCTCATGATTGAAATGAATGAAATGTTCGCGTGCAGTTCAATATATATAGCCAGCCTCGCGAAGTTCCTCTATGATCGAATGAATCTCATTGGTGTGACTGGGATTACCAGCTGATTGCTCAGCCATCAGTAGGCGGAGTCTATCTACGAGTTCATTCGGATCATCCCAGTAGACGTAATCCATCTTCGTGTCTCTTTGATTTCTTGATTTCTTTTTAATCTTCGATGAATTCACTGCCGGGAGATTTCTTTTGGTTGTCTCGGTAACGAGTACTTGAAGAGGATCAATGATTGGTTTGAATATTTCACCCACAGCTCTCTCAAAGTTCTCTTTTCCAAATTTCAGTAAATTATACTTGCGTTTGACAGCGTTTCGAGCTTTGACCAGCTCATGAAGAATGTTCTTTCTTCGCTGCAAGTCAGACATGTTGTCAACAGATTGTTAACGGTACGTATGTATGCCGATATTTATAGCAAACGTGTCGAAACCCTTTCTGTATCGACCATCGTTGATTGGACTGTCCTTGTCGATCATCAGGAATGCATGCTTATCGTCCGACCAACATTTCGAGCACAGGTCTTTGAATTGAGGATAGGTCATATCGGTATTGACGTGGTCGTCATACAGATGATGCATATTTACATCATCTTGTCGAAAGACGACGAGTAGATTCACATTATCTCGCACGAGGTGTTTAGGAATGTGGGCGTACGATTGACACAGATAGAAGCAATCGACGTTCTTGTGTCTTCCCATACAGAAATAGGTTCTGATATTGTTTTGCTTTTCGCAGGCCACATCGTCGAATATCATGATGGAATTGGGTAATGCTTTCTCGGGAGATACAACCTCGTCGTGCTCGCTAAAAGCGAAATACTGTATACCCTTCAACGGTTTCAAGAGCTCCTTAAGGAATCGATATTTCGACTGATCTAGCGACTTCGAATAGACGTAAATGTTTTCGAATCGGAGCCCATTGGGGTGCGTTATGAGTGCAAGCAGACTGTTAGTTTTACCACAGTTCGATGGACCGCAGAATACTGCTCGAATGCTGTCTGGAAGCAGTCGTCCATGACGCTTCATCTTTTTTCTCTGCTGCTCCTCTATAGTGTCAAAATTCACTATAGGAAGTTTAACGGATTGTTCCTTGAAGTTCATGTGTTCACCACGAGAGCTCGTTTACGATTGAGAGCAAAACTATAAATACCACGCTTATATAGCTTGCGTCTCAGTCATAATCAAACCTTCGAGGTATGATGATCGTACATAAACGCTCTCGACGAGGTCACGGTATAGTGCTAACACTCTGATCAATAAACTTCCGTTCGAATTGCATATACCCGGATATCAGTACTGTGGACCAGGCACCAAGTTAGCCAAACGCTTAGCTCGCGGTGATCCAGGAATCAATCCTCTCGGCAGTGCCTGCAAAGAGCACGACATAGCCTACTCGCAGAATCGCAAAAACATTGAGGCCAGACACGAGGCGGACAAAGTCTTAGCCGATCGAGCTTGGCAAAGAGTCTTGGCCAAAGACTCGGGTATAGGTGAAAAAGCCGCAGCTTACTCAGTAGCAAACGTCATGAAGATGAAATCAAAACTTGGAATGGGTGTGAGAAAGAAGAAGAGTCCTACGAGATTAGCAAACATCATCAAGACTGCTTCCAATTCGATGGTGTCTAGTAAAAATTATCGCAAAGCAATTCTTTCGGCCTTGAAAGGTGCTCGGGAGGCTGTCAAGAAGGCTGGTGGTAAGCGCAGTATAATTGTACCACGTGTCTTACCTGTACCATCGAAGGTAGGAGGATTTCTACCAGTCCTCGTGCCCGTTTTCGCTGGATTGAGTGCAGCTGGCGCTATTGCTGGAGGTGCGGCCGGTATAGCGAAATCAGTCAACGACGCCAACGCTGCCAAGTTGCAGTTGGAGGAGAGCCGTCGTCATAATAAAAAGACGGAGGATATCGCTGTTGGCAAAGGATTATTCTTGAAACCTCACAAAACGGGACTGGGTCTTCGTCTCAAGCCTTACCGAGGTAGTGGATTGAGGAAGAAAAAAAAAGATCCTCAAAGTGAGTAGCTTACCACATAGAGCACTCACCGACATCGATATTTCCAAGTACGCCAAACTATTGAGAATTCCCCACTTTCGAGGTGTATTCATGAGAAATGCATTGCCCGCTGATGGTCCACGTCGTAACGAATCAGCTGTAGTGAACCTCGACGATGCGAATGGTCCGGGAACTCATTGGGTAGCGTATCGCAAGCGAGGGAATGATGTGATATATTTCGATAGTTTCGGTGATCTACAGCCTCCACTAGATCTAATGTTATACTTGGGAGTAAACGAGGTGAAGTACAATCACGAGAGATATCAAGACTACAACACCGTCAACTGCGGTCATCTCTGTCTCGAGTTTCTGACCAACAGACTTCGCGTATATAAGGCGTGAACGTGCGGGCAATCAGTCATTATGCAACAAACTATCATGGAGAGTGAATCACTGACAATCAGTCTGTCAGACACATCTTCTGTACTAGAAACTCAGTTCTTCCTCCAATCGAGCTATCACCTCATAAAAACTACGTTCTCGGCTTAGTCGAGCTCTTAACCTTCAATTCTATACCCAATATCGACACAGGTGCTAACAAACTGTACGTCGGTAAGGAAGTTGTCGTGTTACCAACTGGAAGTTACGAAATTGAGGATGTAGATACTTATCTGCGAGAATTTCTGGAGCAGAAGGGCATTTCATTCAGTCTGAAGCCCAACAATAATACACTTCGCAGTATCATAAAGTGCAGTCACAACATCGATTTTCGTCCACGAGATTCCATAGGTGCACTGCTCGGCTTTGCTCAAAGACTCCTCCCAGCGAATCTAACTCACAGCTCGGATCTACCCGTTGCCATACTCAAGGTCAACGCTCTTCGAGTGGAGTGCAGCATAACAACTGGCGCCTACATAAAAGGTCAGCAAGTTCATACCATACACGAGTTCTTTCCTGTAGTACCACCAGGATATAAGATCATCGAGGTGCCATCGCAGGTCATTTACCTTCCAGTCACGGTCCACAGCATTAGTCATCTTCAATTACGTATAGTCGATCAAGACGGAAATCTAGTCAACTTTCGTGGAGAAATCATTACCATCAGATTACATATAAAACGAGTATAAGATGGGAATCGTTTACAACTTCAAAGTCGGTAGAGGCTATATAAGGCAAGCTAGATGTCGACCACCCATCAGTCTTCAACGGACTTCCAAAACGTTAACACGTCGGAACATTCAGTTTCTAAAAAGTCTAAACTTAAGAGTGATAAGCACCCGTGGTGGTGGAAAATAACTTGTATATTCGTGTGCTGTATATCGAATAAAGAGCATGGAAGATATTCTAAGCATACAGTCTCCCGTGGCATTCGATGAGTCTCTTGCACATTACGAGCTGCATCCTCATCAACCATACACTGCCTCGTCCTTCAACAACAGCGACGAAATTCGCATCGCTATCCAACATCAAGACTTGTACGTTCTGCCGTCGCGCAGTATGATACACATATGCGGTAGACTCACAAAATCAGATGGAAATACAGTAGCGCACACAACTCTGGTAAACAACGCCTTCTGCCACATGTTCGAGGAAATTCGCTACGAAATCAATGCTGTGGAAATCGATAAATGTAAGAACGTCGGTTTGACAACTATCATGAAAGAATGGCTGTCACTCAATCCGAGTCAGAGTGTGCTCGTGGAAAATGCGGGTTGGCTCGACGTTGCAGAGACGCAAAGTCTGACCAACGATCAAGGCTACTTTGATGTCGCCATCCCACTGAGTATGATTCTTGGATTCGCCGAAGACTATCGAAAGATCGTAGCGAATGTCAAGCACGAACTCATACTCACCAGATCGAGAAACGATTTGAATGCAATTGTTCAGACAGGTCAACAAGGTACGGGCAATGACATAACTTACGAAGAATTCAAGATAACATTGACGAGAATCGAGTGGTTGATGCCATACATCGCAGCATCCAACGTCGACAAAATACGTCTGCTGAATTACATAGAGAAGAACAGACCCATCAGTATGAGTTTCAGGAGTTGGGAGCTTTACGAGTATCCGGTACTGACGAGCTCCACGAGACACGTCTGGACAGTCAAGACATCCAATCAACTGGAGAAGCCGAGATTCGTCGTTTTAGGCTTTCAAACGAATCGAAAGAACTCGAAAACAGTCAATGCCAGTCGTTTCGATCACTGCAATCTGAGCAACGTGAAATTGTTCCTCAATTCGCAGTACTATCCGTACGGCAATCTCAATCTCCACATAGATCAACAACAGTACGCAGTTTTGTACGATATGTACGCGAACTTTCAGACTGCGTACTACGAAAAAAAAGCCGAATCTTTGCTTAGAAAGGGGGATTTCATCAATCACGTCCCCCTCTACGTCATCGACTGCTCCAAGCAGAGCGAGGTGTTGAAGAACGCTCCCGTCGACGTACGTCTGGAGTTTGAATCTCGAGCCAATTTTCCCGCCAACACCTCGGCTTACTGCCTGATCTTGAACGACCGCATAGTCCAGTACAATCCTGTCAGCGGGGACGTGAAGAAACTTGTCTAGAGCGGTGGAAGCCTATAAAAGCGCTCGTTCTAAAGTAGAGAAATCAATCGTCGAGATGGAGTACGTAGTGGACATGCAAGGATACAAGCAGTCGGGCAACGACTTCATCCTCAAGGAGTTAGCCATAGTACCGCTCAATCGAGACATCGATCCTCTGGTGTTACTATTCAAAGAACCCTTTCCTTGGCGACGTCTTACCGACAAATACAAGAGAGAAAACACTTGGATGTATCACTACTATCATGGAATACCTTGGAGCGCTGGTGAACAACCATACACAGACATAGGCAAGATTCTTCGAGAAGCTCTTCGCGATGCTACTCGAATTTTCGTGATGGGCTCTTTGAAGAAAAAATGGCTCGAACGTTTTAAGTTCAACGTTCACGATATAGCTGAAATGGGCTATCCACCACTGGATAAACTGAAGGTAGTGACCATCTGTACTCATCACGATGGTGGAACATCTTCTCAAATCAACTGTGCTCATCTCAACGTGAAACTTCTGAAAATATTCTACAAAGAAACTTTCAGTCAGATAGATGGTGAGAAGAAACCAATCGACTGCTCGATGATATGGGAATAGTAACTCGAAGGGAGGGGGAAATCACCCTTCCTCTTGCTTGAGGCTATATATTTATATATATAGGCCTGCGAATTTTACATATCTCATTTGAACTTTGAACGTTGATAAAGATGGATCAAAATACCAGTCCTACTACCAAATACGAACCTCTTCCTCCTTGCAAAAATGAGGAAAAGAAGAAAGAAAATTCTCAGTGGAAATCGTATTTCGAAAAATATTCGACGAACACAAAATCTTTTCCAGAGCGCAACAAATACGAGAGACTTGATGATAGGAATCAACGTTAAGTATAAATAACAGTGTTGAAGGCGCTCGTGCATATTTTTGGTATTCAATGTATAAAATAAACATCTAAAAAAAAAAATGTTTTCTTTTTAAATACTCATATTTATTTCCTACCTTTCTACAACGCCATCTAGAGCTGGGGTCTGACTTTGTAATCTCTACCTAATAGTGAAAAAAAAAATTTCGAAATTGAGGTTAGGATTCGATTTTTGCCTTACTACATCTACAACTTGAGTTATACCCCCTCGGGGATTCCCCGATGTCATCAGCTCAGTCGATAACCTGGGGCTCCGTCGGTAACCTGGCTTAGCTCGGGGATTCCCGGATGTCGGTCGGTAACAGCCCGGTCGGTAATTTGGGTCAACTACCTTAACGGCTGGGTTAGCCGAGACACGAACCACTTGAGTTAGCCGAGACATGAACCACTTGAACTAGCGATCTACCTTACCGACTGTCGGTAAGGTAGATCCCTGAAGTGGGCCAGAACCCCCCTAGCTCACCTACTAATGTCTTTATTTAGATGGCGTAGTACCACATATATACTGTCTAGAAGTTCTCGAAATTCTTTATTATTTTGATAAATAATTGCAGTTATAAACTCGATTTTGTCGGCGAGGGGGCGGTGATATGCAGGTGTAATCCCAAGTTTCGATTCCTGCCTCATTTTCAATCCGTAGCTTATGATCTTCTTTATCACCGCTTCTGGGCTCAGTGATTGTTGTTGTATGACCTCCATTTTGTGTTTTTGCCTCTTTGACTACCTTGGGCTGCGATGTCTTTGTCCTTTCAATCCTAGAGGGTGGTATGGCTTATTTTTATATTGGAAGCTTCAAATTTGATTTACTGATTGTTATCTTCTTTTTAGTATTTTCTAGTTAGTTTTTATAAAAATGTATACTTCCGTAAACTTCATTTTATGACTATATATATATATTTTTGTTCTTATACTTGTTCAGGTTCTATATATGAAACTCTAAGTCTATTAGCATTAACGGTTTTAATTTTCTTATTTTTCATCCTAATTTTTATATTTCGCTGATTGTTAAATACATCTACAACAGTGTATGGTCCTTCATATTGATCGGCTAGTTTATACTGCTTTCCTCCTTTTAACAACCAAACTGTATCCCCTATTTTAAATTCCTTTGGATTAATTTTTTTATCATAATAATATTTTGATCAAATTTTTGACTCGATTAATTTTTCCTGTGCAATTCTCTGAAGTTCATTTAATCTTTTACTAAGATTAATTACATAATCGTTATAAGTGGGGATCAGATCCTCGGGCTCAAGTGGCTCGTTTGAAGGAACACGTGCTAGTCGTCCAAAAACTAACTCATAGGGTGTAAACTGATGCCCTTCATGTGGCACCGTGTTGTAACAAAATGTAGCTAATTACAAACATTCGTCCCAAGTTTCGTTATCTAAGGCCGTTTTAATATATTCGGTTAGCGAATGATGTGATCTTTCTAAAGAACCGTTAGATTGCGGATGATAAGCAGTAGTTTTTACTTGTTTGATGCGAAATTTCTTGGCCACTCTTCTCATTAAACTTGACATAAAATTACTACCTTGGTCTGTGAGGATTGTAAGAGGTGCTCTAAAAATACAAATAAAACGTTTTATTAACGCGTCTGCTACTGACTCTGCTGTGGAATCTTTTATAGGTATTGCTAAACAATATTTCGAAAAATTGCATTGAATTGTTAGTATATTATTATAACCATTTTTAGATTCAGGAAAGGGTCCAACTATATCGAGATTAATCTTTTCCATCGGTGATTGAGGTGTGTCAGTAATTTGCATAGGTTGTTTGGTCTTGACTCGAACTAATTTTTTTAACTGACATGTGAGACATTTACGTATAAAATTTTGTACGTGTTCTTTAATGTTTTCCCAATAATATCTTTGTTTAATCCGTTTATAAGTTTTAGTTACTCCTTTATGACCTCCTATAGCTGTATTATGTAACTCTTCCATAATTCGGACTCTATCTTTTTCAGCAATGTACTTTATTAAATTCAAACAAATTATGATTTTCACTGGTACTCCCTTTAATATTTGTCTTAATTTAACTAATATGTCGTCCCATAATACGTTTTCAATATCTTTGCTCTTAGCCATGCTAATAGAGCGTATATTCTCTTTTATGATGAGTGATTTCAAAACTTTAAACGCGGCAATCATATTATTTAGAATTTCAGTAGTACTTAAGGATTGTGTCCCTCTTGTAACAATGGCAAAGTGTAATTTATTACTTCGATTCGTGATTTTAATTTCTCCTGCTTCTAAACCAGAGAATCTAGGCAATTCGTTGCGCGTGTTACGTCCTGCGACGTATTGTAGTTAAGCAATATCAGCATTGCGAAGTCCTGCGACGTATTGTAGTTAAGCAATATCAGCGTTGCGAAGCCGAAAACTCGAAAATGATGAGTATGGCCAATAAAGTAGATCAGCCGAGTAAATAAGTGTATAAGTACGTTGAATCCGTTGCACTTGAGGCTCGCTTAGAATCTGGACTCTGCTACGACGCTCCGGGCAGTCGACAGAGCTACCAGAAATAAGTCGCGACGCGATCGGTATATAAATTGAATTTTATATTTGAATAAACGACCATCAGAATACATTCTATTATTGAAACAATTATTCACTCTATCCTGCACCTACGACTGGCCGATCTTGATCCAACACCAGCTGCAGAGCAGATAATCTCCTCCACGACAAAGTAAGTACGAATTCTTAATAATTATATATACACAGATCGAGTTCGTGACTTAACACGCGTATATAGCTGTCGAGCCCCTTCGTCACATGGCGTACCATCCGAAGTTATAAAATATATATAATTGTCTTTTCGCATAAATAATTGTTCTTTACATTCAACAAATAGTTTTCCAAATCTTCTTTCTCTATTTATAATAGGCTCAACATTATTTTCCTCCGTTGACTCTACGGATATTTCTAATTCATTATTATGCAAATTTGTTACATCATTGTTTCGTTCTTCGGTAATCTCGACATTTTCTACGTTATCATTTTCAGGTTGATTGTTGTTTTGGTTTTTATTACGTGAATTATTAGCGCGTTTTGGTCTTTTTTCTCGATAATTGGGAATTTGTATTTTTCCGGCTCTGGCTCGTGTCTCTATTGCTAGTACGGGTTCTTCCGTCTGCCCCTCTCCGGACCGCTCGACGGGGTTCCTCGAGAGTGCATCTTCGTTCACGTTAGCCTTTCCACATTTATAGACGATATCGTAGTCGTATGCATTTAATTTAATTCTCCATCTACTTACTTTCGACGTTAAATCTGTTGAATTTTTGAACCAAATTAAAGGTTTGCAATCAGTAACAATCGTGAAATGTCTGCCAAGTAAATATGGTCTAAATTGTGACACAGAATATAATATTGCCAAGGCTTCTCGTGAGTATGAATCATATCGGCTTTCAGTGTCGGAAAGTACTCGAGATACGTACCCTATTGGTCTGTCTTTACCTATTTCCCCTTGACTTAAAATACCTCCAATAGCGTGTAAACTAGCATCGCACGTTACTATGAACGGCTTGGAAAAATCTGCAATTTGTAAAACTGGTTTGCTACAAAGTTTTTCTTTTAATACGTCGAATGCTTCTTGTGTCTGCTCATTCCATATAAGTTGCACGTCTTTCTTTAATAAGTTACTTAATGGTTTCGCAATTCCCGAAAAATTGTGTACAAATCGACGATAATATCCGGCTAATCCCAAAAATTCACGAATATTTTTCTGAGTTCGAGGTAATGGAAAATTTCGTACAGCTTCTAATTTTTTTGGATCCGGTTTAACTCCTTCTTTACTTAACAAATGTCCCAAATAAATAACTTCTTTCTTTAAAAATTCACATTTATCTGGCTGTAATTTTAAATTAGCTTCGCGTAATCGTTTCAGAAATTTCTCGAATTTAATATTATGTTCCTCAATAGTTTTTCCATAGATAACCGCATCATCCAAAAATAAGAAGATTTCTTTGCCTTGCATATCTTTAAAAATCTTATCAACACAACGTTGAAAGGTAGCAGGTGAGTTTGAAAGACCCATTGGCATTTTAGTGAATTCGTATAAACCGTTCGAAGAACAAAAAGCTGTTTTATGTCTATCGGCTTCGTGTAAGGGAATTTGAAAGAATCCTTGAGCGAGATCAAATACAGAAAAATATTCAGCTCCGCCTACTTGATCGATTATATCTAATATATTTGGCAATGGATATTTATCTTTTATAGTTATATCGTTTAATTTGCGAAAATCAACAACTACTCGATATCGTTTATTACTTTTACTATCCGGAGATTTTGCCACTAAAAATACAGGTGAAGAATAATTAGAATTAGAAGGCTGGATTACACCTCCATCAAGCATTTCTTTTATTTGACGATCGAGTTCTTCTTTAAGAGCGTGAGGAAATCGGTAAGGCTTAGTACAGATAGGCACATCGCTAACGGTTAATATCCTATGTTTAATAAAATGAGTAGTCCCCAACTTTTCCCCTTTTAAATGAAAGCAATCGGCATATTCTTCTATAAGGTGCTCGATTGGCTGTCACAATTCGGTTTCTAAATGAGCATATCTTAGTAATGGTTTCAAACGGTCTATTCTTGGCGTTTCGGCATTGTCAGCTTCCGTGACTTGAAAGATGGGAATTGCGTTATCTGGCATTCCGTTGACAAAATAATCTTTATCTGAAATTTCCATATAATTGTAACATAAGTCATCCATTTGACTATTCTCAATATAATTTTTAACAAAATGACAATTATTCGTTTTACGTTCTTGTTTACCCCCGTATAAATTTTCAAAGGTTTCAGCATTTACAGATCCTTCTTCTAGCAAACAATTCTCAAGTCCTTCGTCGAGTTCATAATCAGTAGCATTATTAGCAACTATCTCGTAATTATCGTTATTTTTATTCTCCTCAAATATATTCTCCGTATCCTCATCAACAAATACATTTTTCGTATCAACATCATCATTAATCATTTCATCATTAATAATTTCAACAACATTAACTTCATTTTTCATCTCATCGTATTCCGCACTGGAATCAATTTTATTCATAACGACATTTTTCTCAATATTCACATAATTTGTATGTTCACTCTCGTTGCCTCAAGAAATGTTGACTTGCAAAAGCTTCTTTAAACGCTCAATTTCTTTAAATAAATTCTCAACATATTCAGTTGTATATATATTTTCACTTGATTCATCTTTTATTTCTCGAATATTATACTCGTCATTTTCTATAACGTCACGATCATTAGTGTCGAAATGCACATAAATATTTTCCGGATTTCGATTAACATAAATACTTTCATTCCGTACATAATATTTTTCATTATCTTTTTCATCAATAAATTCACAACTTTCTTCAATTAATTCATTATTTTCCTCAATTAATTTATCATTTCCTTGATCAAAAGTATTTCGTTTATCATCAACATAAGAATCATTATATTCGTGGTCTGTTTCCCCTTCTTCACTCAGATCGCTTCTTATTCGGGTATTTTTAGATTCAATTTTTTCTCTCTTTTCTGGTTTCGTATCTATCGGTTCTGTTTCCGTAGGATACTTTTCAAAAGGAATTATTTGTCCATTAACTTCAATATAATTTTCAAAATAATTAATTGTTGCTTCGTTTTTACGAAAGAAATCATTACCTAATATGCCGGCTTCCGCTATGGGAAAATCATCGTCAACTAAATGAAAATCTGTTGACACATTATTAAAATCTACCGTCACCTTGCCAAGAGTTGAAATATGTTGCGTCGTTATGCCTTTTAATCTTATAATTTCGTCTGTTTTTATGTTAGTATAGGGCGATACCTCCGATTTACGCACTAAACTAACAGAAGCTCCGGTGTCAAGCATAATGGCTTGTTAAACTCTCCGATGTCTACTCTTATAGTGGGCACCGTGCTTGCGCGACTCAAATTTATTGTTTCGGTACGGATTTGGGAGTATCCCTCTCGTTGGAATCGTTCGAGCGCGTGCCAGCTGTCATCTCTCTCCGTGCGCCCTCCTGAGAGAGAGACTCGGCGTTTCCCTGCGCTATATTTCCCGCGCGCGTCTCTCGCTGTAGTCTAAAACACTCGCGTTGCGTGTGGCCTCTTTTTCCGCAATAATAACATGTAGGTACGAATGAGCTTTGGTTATTCGAAGGATTGTTGCGATTATAATTGTTATAATTGTTAGATCCTGAATTATTTTCACTGTCAGATTGTCTCCGATTTTCAAAACTCCTTTGATTATAATTATTATTACGACTATCGCGATTGTACTCATTGTTACGATTCGGTAAAAATTCTACACGTCGTCTATTATCAGTGTTCCATCCTCCGAAATTCGTATTATTTGGCCGATTGTCATTTCGAAAATTTTGATTATTGCGCGGTGGGGGTCCTCGGTCTCGTTGATGGTCACGTGAGTCGTTTTGTCGCTCTAGATGCTGTAGAGCGAACTGTCGGCAGTTAAGTGTCACGTGCCCAACTTTTCAACAAAAACCACACTTTATTAAACTTTGGTCAAAATCGACTAAATGCACTTTTCGCGTGTCTCTACTTTTAAATTTTGCGGCCGGCAACTCATCGTCGTCGATCGCGCAACCCGCATATTCGCGCTCTATCTCAATGGCCTGTTCTCGAGCCTCTTTTAACGTAGTAGGCGTACCCATGCGCCCTCGGATCTCCCAGCGTAGTCCCCTTTTAAAAAATTTGATGCAATCTTTTTCGAGGTCACTTTGAAATGTTTGTTTATTACTTATTCGGCCTTCCCGCTGAGCTGCGGCTGTAATTTCTTTTTCGATTTCCCGAATTCTATTTAGAAATACGATCACTGATTCATTACTTTTCTGTTTCATTTTTGCTAGGTCGCCAGACCAATCATGATAAGTTTTTGCTGAACCGTAAATATTTTCAAAAAATTCCATAACTTCGTTTACCGATGCAAAAGTCTGCCCGCGAGTGCTATTTAGTGCATCTCCATATAGGCGCATTCGGATAAATTTGGCTAATTCTCCTTCGAGTGTACTGGGTATCAGTTCTTTAGCTTCTCTGCACCCATCGAAAAAAAGTGATAGCGATACATTTTGTCCATTAAATCGCGGAATTAAATCCAATACGTTGGTTATGGACATTCCGCGCACTTGAATTGTTTCTGCCATTTTGATTGGTTTTTTATTTATAATAGATGTATTGCGCGATGATTCGATTTTAGGCACGTTTAGGCTTCTATCAAAGGAGAGATAGAGTTCGCTTTTCTCGTCGGTCGAATTGCTGTCACTCGGAGATATTTCTATTTTTATATCCTATGAATAGGATATTGCTGCTCCCGCTGCGAAGGTGCTGAGTCTATCTCTCACGAGTTTAATCGCTTGGAAAACCCCGAATCCTTGATTGTTTAAAATTTTATTAATTTCGGTCGCGTTATCCTCGTTTTCAAAAAATGCGTCTAATACTTCCGGTTGTATTTCAATGCTTAATTGTTGTTTAATTTTCTCGATCGCTGGTTTATAAATAGTCGTTAAATTTTCTTTGGGAAGAGGTCTATGTACTATAGGTGTACTAGTATCGATGTGGTCCGAAAAATTTTCACTTTTTTTATCGCGATTTAGATTAAAGACAGGGGGTTTGAGTGTTATTTTCTGAGGTGGTTTTTTTATTGTATCATTAAGGTCCTCATCCACTTCGATTATAGGAAAATCGTTATCACTGTTATCTTTAAAGAGATCTTGGTTAGTGCACGAACGATATTTATAAAATTCAATTTTATTTTTTGGAAGTTCTTGTTTCCTATCTAAGTCAAGGTTAAATTTTTGGGATGATTGATTAACTTCTTTAGTTAAGCGACTTACTTCGTTAATTAATTTTGTTACTTCAAGACTATTTTTTTCAATTGCAGTTTTTAATTCACACTCTTTATCTTTTAGTTGTGTTAGAAGCAAATCGTTAGTTTCAAACGAAAAATTTGTTTTTCGGTTTGTATTCACATACTCATCACGCGACATGGTAGGGAATTCATGGCAAGTGACTTCGTTTCCGCGTTTCCCGGCCGCTATGCACCATTTTTATATAATAAAAATATATTGATGTGTTACGTCCAGATTATAAATTTAAATTACAAAATCTAACTCATTAATACATTTACATGAATTCCTACCTTAATAGTCGAACTCCACGATACGTGAAAGTGATAATAATTTAAATGATTATATGAATGAATGATAGGAAATCCCTTTTGGCTACCGCGGACGCGGTCATTGCCTACCGGGGAAGGGAGCCGGATACGAAGTCACTTAAACTATACATTATTTCTTTTTAAATCGACACACGTTTATTTCTAAAAGGAGAAAAGTACCTTAATGTGTGAGTGTGCGTGGCTGTTTGTGTATGTGTGTAAAGATGTTCCGGGGTGGCTGCAGCTGTCAATCCTCGGCGCCTTCCAGCCTAGGCTCGGTGGTTCAGGTTACAGCGGTGGCTAGCTGCACTTGGATGTGACGGCTCGTCCTTTCGAGGTGCGTCTTCGAGCATATACTACTGGAGCTAGCCCCCAAGCGGCCGCGCGCGTGACTGGGCGTAGAGAGAGACAGCTGCTCCAAGGTACGTGCTATCTCTCTCTAACTGCGCTCTGATTGGTTGCTCACTATCCCCTCCAATGACAAAGACGGTAGCGAAAGTAAAGCGCCAGTTACTTAATTTTTCGACTTTATATATTAAATACATATCACTGTAATCAATAATTATCTACAAACCATATAAATAAAATGATACAAACCAACAATTAAATCACAAACAATTCCTGGGGGGCTAAAACTGAAATACAAGTTGAAGTACTAAACAACAGAGGTATGATTAGCGCAATCGGTTAAAGCGCGCATAATTTTTTATGATGCGGTAGGTGGAAGTTCAAAACTCACTACCTTTTTTTTTAGTATAAGTTAATGAATGTTTGTAAAATGTTAATCACATGGCAGACGATCTTTGTTTGTATTGCAGAAGTTTCTGTCGAAGGGGAGTAGCGCGCAACCAATCAGAGCGCAGTTAGAGAGAGATAGCACGTACCTTGGAGCAGCTGTCTCTCTCTAAACCTGGTCACGCGCGCAACCGCTTGGGGGCTACCTCCAGTAGTATATGCTCGAAGAGGTGCGTAGAGTAGACTGCAGGGAGTCCACTACCTCTGTTTCTTCAGCAGGGGGTGATACTCGGAAAAGATGCCGATGGATACACTTCCTCGACCGTGCGACTAAGTCCAATACTCTTTATTTCGAAACGCACAAGTAGCGTATACTGTGTGATGCTAGTTTTTTTTTATATGAGTGGTCTGGCGACGAGTAGAGTAACGTTCCGCGTGAGATTTCGGATATTACTGACTGATCATTGCCCTTTGCTCCCGGGCTTTATATACTCGCATATCCCCTTGTTTTTCTCGGGCTAGTGATTTCCATATTGGGTCACCTTACTATTTGTATTTTCCTCTCTCAATTTTAAGGGAATCGTGGCAGGTCAAGTCATAAACATCTTAGTTTATGACTACAACTTAAGAATTTGTCTCTTTTAGAACTCTCCCGCGGTCCCTTTTTTTACTGGAGATCGCACACGTGTTTCCAATGGATTTCCAGATCGTCGAATATTGCGCTTCGGTTTCTTTCTCTCCTCGCTAGTTTTTTTGTCATAGTTGTGCTCATTTTTCCGCGGTGGTTTGTCGTCGCATTGCGTGGAAACAGCTCCGTTGTTCTCGTGTTTAAAAATACGAATACGCGGTTCTTATGAAGCTATCATTGAATCTAAAATATCCTCTAGCGTTTTTATGACATTTTGAATTTATTGCTTGGTTCGTTGGAATATAGTCTATTTTCGTGAAGGTGCCGCTCGCACGTATGAGCGAATCTCTCTCTCCCTCCCGTTTTTTTCTTCTTGGGTGCCGCTTGTACGTATGAGTAAATTTTTCTCTCTCCTGGTTTTTCAGATCCACTTCTTATGTGCCGCTTGCGCTTATAAGTGAATCTCTCTCTCTCTCCGGTTTTTTTTTGTCAGCTCCACTTCTTGAGTGCTGCGATGACGTGCTAGTAAGTAAGTGTGTGCGTGTGTGAGTGTAGATATGATATGTATAGCAATAGTAGTGTTTTGGATGCGTAATGGAATCGGTGATTACATTACACTTATGGACCGTACATTATGGACCGTGCATACCCGAAAGTGATGCACGTGCAATGAAGGAGAAATTGCGGAGAGCGCAACGCTATCGGCAAGTGACACATAAGTCATGTGCGCTGGAAGCTCGAGGACTCGAGGAGCCGCCAAAGAGGACACTGCGCGAGTCGGCTAAAATGCACAGAGGAAGCTTCTATGAATCTGCAGATAAGAAAAAGTAAAGTAAATCAGATGCGAGTTGACAGGAGAAGTGGACTCGATGTACTAGAGGAGAGGATTTATACTCTAGTTTTCTGATTGGCCCTCCATGTAAAGCCACACGCATACAAAGCTCCAAATAAGGAGAGAAGCTGCATCTAGGCTTTCTAATTGGCCAAACGTCCACCCCGGAGACGAAAATCGCAGATCGCCTCTCCTACGAGGTATAAAAGAGCCCAGCAACAGGTCCTCACGTTCTCAGTTCGCTTCAAAAAATCGTCGCCACGCGAAAGCTCTGCCCGAGCTCGGTCCAGTATAACATCTTAAGACTTAGAATATTTTCGACGGTCTGTCACATTTGCAGGCAACATGGATTTAGATGCAAAATGTAAAGGTACATTGTACTCCGATCCTCATGGACATTGGAACGAAGTATTGGTATAGGGATTTGTTGAAATATATCTTTCTGACTATTACGCAACTGTCAACATAAATTCTAATAAAATACAGTTGAGATCCGGTACAAGTTGTCAATTAACAGATAACCAGTGTAGAGATGTGTTGGAAGCATATGCCTTCTGGGAGCCTTTACTAGCAGACACATGTGGCGGTCGAAAATATACAATATTAGATTAGATTCTTATTATATTATTATATTAAAGAATAGAAATTTGGAAATATTTACGTGTTCCATATGAATACAAAAATCTGATAGAAGTCGCAAAGCATGCTCAAAGAGTCGAAAGGAGATTATAAAAGTTGAAATTACCTATTATACAAGAAGAGAATGAATATTCGAAAGCTGAAAAATTAAAAAAAAAATAATAATAAAGAAGGGAAAAAACAACATTATACTGTTATTATTACAGATGCATTCAACAGAGGAACACAACTCTATATTCATATTGAATTAAAATTAAATACTCAAATTATGTCCAGATTGTTATAAAACGAAGCAAATAGAGAATCAGGAAGGAATGAAAAGAATAACACGGTTCATTATAAAACTACCACTCAATCATTAATACCAAATCTGCAAAACGAATTTCATTAAAACTGTAAGATGTGCAATCAATGCAATAGAATTATTAAAAATGTACGAGTATATTATTGCCATATTGTTAGAGGTTGCAAGCAGGAAAACAGTGTTAATTGTAAAGGAATCAGAAGAATCATCAATCGATTTAGAAATAGACCCCTTCTTTTTAAATGAAGCATAGACATAACAACCTTGATAAGAGAAAAAAAGGATATATATTGTAACCCAATTGTTACAGATGTTTGACGTACCAGAAGTTCGAAGTGAAATATATCGATAGTTGATTAATAGAAGATTCAGACTCTGTCAACAATGTTATAGAAAAGGAAAAATTGAAAACAAAGAATAACTACGACAAATAACGTATCAATTCAACATCCACGGTTCTAACGTATTTATGTGCTATGAATGTGGCAAACAAATCACCTCAAAAGAAAAAACATCCTTAGATATCATCGAATTACTACTACCAATATTCAAATTAACTAGAATGCCAGGAATCCAAAAAGCGATAAGTATAATCCTTACCGAGAAAACTGATTTAGTGTCACTAATAGATTTGGAATATAATATACCAAGAAGAATACTTCGATGTTTGTTAGAAAAATTCGAGAAGTCAGAGGAAAAGATTGATAACTAATTAGAATCGAAAGCAAAAACCAAGGAAAGAGGACCGAACCCGAGATAAAAAAAAACGAAATGGGAACAACCAGAAATTGAAGGAAAAAGGGTTTTTAACCGAGATCACAAAAGAATTTATAGAACATCCAGGGAATGAAAAGTAGCATTAATTAAAACAAAGAAAAATAACGAACTAGAAAAAAGAAAGATATTTGAATTAAGGAGACACACCACCTTATAAACTCGAAAAAATAATTATTTTTAATTTAACACAGAAAAGTGCGATTTTTTAAAAATTTTTTACATATACCTAACACAACTTTATCTTTATTTGAGAAGTTTTTGGCTTATTTAGTCCTAATGTAGCCTAATGAAAAATCAAACACCGAAAAGCACTGTCCACACGATTCCAGGACAATGTACGGCCCAATCGGGCTGAACATTTTTTGACATACTCTTAAAATCACTAGTTTTGGTATAAGTGAAGCAAATTTAATTTAAATGAATAAAAAACTTTTTAAAAATAAAACAAATCAAAAATAATGAAAAATAAGCTAAAATAACTAAATTTTTGACTTGTTTAATTTTTAAAAAGTTTTCTGTTCACTTAAATTAAATTTCCTCCATTCATGCCAAAACTAGTGCTTTTAAGAGTATGTCAAAAAATTTTCAGCCCGATTGGGCCGTATATTGTCCTGGAATCGTGTGGACAGTACATTTTGGTGTTTGATTTTTTATTAGGGTACATTAGAACTAAATAGGCCAAAAAAATTCTCAAATAAAGATAAAGTTGTGTTACGTATGTATACAACATTACAAATCAATCCAACTTATCTGTGTGAAATTAAAAATAATTATTTTGTCGAGTTTTAAAGGTGGTGTGTCCCCTTAAGAGAAAAACCAACGAATTAAGAGAAAGAGGAAACTGTAATAAGCAAACTAACAACTATAACATTTTAATGTTTTAGAAAATGGATACCGTCGTTATACCAGTAGAAGATGCATCTCTACCAGGAGATGATATAGAATTGTTATTGTTAAGGTGTCGTGGCGTATATCATAGTTAGGGTGAGGAAGGGACACTTGGTCACTCTTGGCTCACGCAACGTATCCTCGTCAGTCGTGTGTCAGCGCTCGAGACGCGAACACGTAAGCGGCAATTAGGGTCTGTAATAAATTGTTCGATAAACATTTGTACTATTTAAACCTTTAATTATTTATTGATAACTCGCTCTCCACACGATCAGATCCCAACACTAACCCGCTAACTTGGTAACTTATGTCACCATTAAGTTGTCTAAACTTAACAATCAGAAGTAGGATATGATCAAAATTTATAGCGATCGTACTCAAATTTAAAACGAATTGATTAATCTAGAGCTTAGCAGTTAACCGAAAAGAAAGTGCACAGCATCAAATAATATTCGCACACGGAAGTACGCCATTCGTACAGACGTTCGAGTGTCACGCCTAAAATGGAAAATACTACGCAGAAGAACCAGCGTGAGACAGTAACCGTATTCGGGGAGACAAGATTCGATCACTTTCAACGTGGGTTGGGTCCTAACCATATCAACTGGCGCGGTCGATCAACGAAACAATGTTCTTTAACTCCAGCCCAAGTCCCGCAGTTCGGAGCTCCTGGTGATCCGATAAACAATGTTCAACCAAGAACGATTGGGAGAGGATCTCGACCAAGCAGTGCAAATGGTTCGACCTTGCAAAGTGTAGGAGAACAGAATGTAAGTTCAAACGGGTTGCTAAATGCACCTACACATAGCGATATGAGATTCTACGCGGTGGATCAAAATCAAAGGCCTATGGCTACCGTTAATAATAACAATACCAGCCTTGAAATTATACTACTTAGAATGCTAGAGGACAGTCGTCAACGCGAAAAGCGACGCGATGCCGCAGTCGAACAATTATTTTTACTCAATTGAGCGCGAATTTCGGTTCGACTGTAAACACCAACAGCTCGCTTGCCTCGAATAACTTTACTCAAAATTATCAAGTAATGCCCGATTTGAGTAAAAGTATACAATATTTCAATGGTAATGAGTCAACAACAGCAGCCAAGGAATGGTTAAATAATATCATAGATGGCCAGATAGTTTTGCCTTGGAAACGGCTCGAATGCATTTAAAAGACGGTGCAAAGGATTGGTTCGTTATTCGCAAAAGCTCAATTACTACGTAGCAAACGTTTCAATCAGCCTTTCGTAACACCTACATTAGAGACGATGGCACAGCTACGCGTTGGAAAAGGATCACCGAGCTAATTCAATGGAGAGACGAATACATTCAGCAGTACTTTCATAATAAAACAAAGTTATGTATAGAACTTCAGCTGTCAGTAAGGAATACTAAAGAACAAATTCTGGTAGGCTTATGGTCCAGAGACAACGCCATGGCAGCTAGAAAACACGACACGTTGGATGAATTATTCCACGACATGCTAGATTATGAAACCTCTACCACTCAACGTGCCGAGCGATTGAAATTATATAATTCGTCGAATGTGAAGGGAATTCAGAGAAGTCTTAAAGACAAACCAAGTGGACCTTCTATGGTAAACAAAAATATCGACTCGACGCAAATTTCAGCTCGCAGTCTTTCTGTAAATTCGAAAAGGGAATTTAAATGTTTCAACTGCCAAACATTCGGACACTTATCCAAAGATTGCAATCAGCCTAAAAAGGAGCCTTACTGCACTCGATGCAAGCAAACCGGACACTTTCAGCGCGGCTGCCCGACGTCAGAACAAGAAGTAAAAACGATTCAAGATGCATCCTTGTCGTCGGTTGGTAAATATTTGAAAACTGCGAGTATCAATTAAGTTGAATTGAGTTCATTTATTGACATGGGTAGTGCCATTTGTCTCATAAAAGCTAGCATTGCGCTGATGCACCAATATCCGATCATCTACGAGTACATGGATCTCAAAAGTTTCGGCCCAGAGTCATTTCGTGTTAAATCACCGGGCTACATAATTGTCTCTATAAAAATTGATCAAGCAGAAGCACACGATGTCAAGTGTCGTATCGTCCCGGACGACGATCTCACTACGGACGTATTGATTGGTCGCCCCTTCACCGATTACGAACGTGTGGATTATTTTAAGGAAGGAGAACAATTAGTTTTCAAAGCTCGAGAAACCTATACGCCGGGCGAAAACAAAGGAACTGCCTATAACCCTCTTGATCTCAAAGCCAGTGTAACGATTCCGCCATCGACTGTAGATATGATAGAAACTAGCATAAATGGATTGGATCTGGTACTACCAGTAATCGACAATAATAAGAAACCTCTACAATTGAAGAAAAGATCAATTATTCTCAAGGGCTCTCTTACGCAACTTCCAGTACTGGCTATAAAGCAGATTCGCCAACCCATCGTTCGAGAGGACGTCAACGTGAATGAAAATCTACCGGAATTCATCATTCAAAATCTTCTAAACATCGTTAAGACTTATCGTGATTGTATTGCTTTAAACATATTCGAAATTGGTTGTGCACGTGATATAGAAATCTAGACTTAACATTATTGACCATAATCCATAATGATTTATTGCATACGGATGTACCTATTTACATAGATATAAAAGATCTCCAAATCATAACTTTGATATCGACGTATATCAATAAACAGATATTTCATTCAATTATAACTGCAACGAGACAGTCGTCTCGTGTAAACACACATAGAAACTCAGCAGCGCGCACACCGCCACGGGGCCGAACACAACAAACAGAAAGACGAACCCGCACGATTAGGAAGGCGAATTTGCACGAAGCGAAGCGAGCGCGCGCTTACAGAAACTAATACAGCGACACACAGACAACAGCCCCGTATACACTAGCGCACAGCGGCTGGCTATATAAAACTAGCCGCCGGTCTAGGAAGACAGTTCAACGCGAGCGTTCAGTCTAGACAGAGCCGTGCGAACACGACACTGCAAAGAAGGACCAAGCGAGAGCAAACCGTAGACCTACCGTCTTGTGAGCACACCTAACGATGATTCTACGACGACCGCCCGTACTCCTGATTACCATCGAGTACACATGAGGTAACCAGGAAACCCAGGAGATAGAGAAACGATCTCCTCGTGAGCACACGTGTATAGTTTGTGAGCGCGAAGCGCAAGCACCGTGCGGTCGAGCCTTATATGCAAAACGCGCAACGATGCAAGGCGGCAAGCCACAGCGGCCCTTGGGCCGCGTGTGGCGCGCTAGTTGTATGTTATGTATGATTACGAATGTTTCGCCAAAGACCATAGTACCTATTAGATATTAGATAAATAAAGAACTTAAATAAATAAATAAAAGTAATATTAACAAGTCTAAATATATGTGTGTTTAATGCTGCAAATAAGAGTAATCCCTGTTTATGAATCAGAGTATAATACGTAAATACGTAGTTTTTGTAGTCAAATCAGATGACTATTTATAAACTGAATATTTATAAATTTGATGCGCAGTTTTAATTCTTGCTAAACTTGCTAAGCTTGGTAAACATTGGATTTATAGTCGACAGTCTCCAGTCGTTCAGTGCGGATACTCAAAAATCATTCACTTCAGAAAATAAAATGTCTACCTAGCAAATATTGAGAAAACTTTTTTACCTCCCAAATAAATAGCTAGAGCTTCCAAATGAATCGTCGCGTCATTTTTTTCTGCTACTGAGAGCGTCCGGGATGCAAAACTAATCGGTCTCTCCGTACCATCCGGAAATACATGTAGCAAAACCGCCCCAATACCATCGCGACAAGCATCACAAGCTAATTTGACTTCCAAATCTGGATTGAAATGCACTGAGCAGTTTTCGGATACTATCTCTTCCTTAATTTTCGCAAAACTATCATTACAATTTCTATCCCAATTGAAAACTACATTTTCCTTTAACAATTTATACATTGGACTCAACATTGCTGCTAAACTTGGAACAAACTTTGCATAGTAGTTTACCATGCCTACAAAAGCTTTAATTTGAGTCACGTTTTCTGGTATGGGTGCTTATGTAATAGTTTAGATTTTCTCAACTTTCTTATGCAACCGTTCTTTGTCAATTACATGGCCCAAATACTCAAGTTTACTTTGAAAAAATTTACATTTTTTGAAATTTAGTTTGAATCCAAATTTTTGCAACCTACTTAAAATTTCTCTTAAATTATTTACATGCTCTTCCATAGTTTCCCCTGTAACACAAATATCATATATAAAATTTATTGTTTTTTACCATCCTAATAAAACTTTCTCTAATAACCTCTGAAAAATAGCTACAGCTGGCTTGGTCCCAAAAGGTAACCTATTCATAGCGTAAATTCCCCTATGAGTACTCCACGCTAATAACAATCGTGTTTTCTCAAACACTACGATTTGGTTGTACGCTTGAGACAATTCTAGTACTGTGAACAATACGCCGCCTTGCAATGCCGCGAACAGCTCCTCGATTCTTGGAACCGAGTGCTTTACATCCTCCAGACATTTATTGATCTTCGAACATTTATGATCCGCGCATACTCTTACGTCGCCGCTCGGCTTTAACACTGGAACCAAAGACGTTCCCCATTCGAAGCTATCAATCTTTGTTATGACATTTTGTTCCTCCAGCTTCTCTAACTCTACATCGAATTGCTTTTTAAAAGCAAATGGAACTAGGCGTGGCTTCATAAAATTAGGTTTGGATTAGAGTTCCGTCAAAAACTTTGTAAAACTCTTCAAAAAATTTCTCAATTATGTTATTTACTGACAGCGAATTTACTTCACAGATTTTAAAACCAAAAGCACTCATTAACTCTCTGCCCATTAAAGCGGTCTTATCACTTTATTTAACTACAACTAATGAACACTTCGCTTTCTTACTTTTATATGCCTCCTCTACTTTTATTTCGCCCACCGGTTTAATTTGTGTTCCGTCATAAAACTTCAATACCCTATCGCTAGTTTCTAATTTACAAGCGCTTAACTTACTACGATACAACACTTCGGGTATTACCGACAGTACAGCACCGCTATCAATTTCCATTTGAATTTTATTTCCTAAAATTGTAGCTTCAACCAATTTCGCAGGAATTCTCTTTTTACTTACGGACGGTACTGAATACAAATGAATAAAATCGTTTTCCACATTTTCGTCGTCCTTTTCTATAAAATTTGTACCGTTTTTATTTTTATTAACCTTAGCATTTCTCTGCTTTTGATTTTTACACACCGCCTGTAAATGGACCATTTGTCCGCATTGCGAACACCTATATGTACGATACTTACATCTAGAAAAATTGTGGTTCACACCACCGCAATGGAAACATTTGACCTCTTGGTTCGGCCACTGTTGGGATTTCACCGCGTGGCTTGCGTCTTTCGCTCCTCCTTTCTCGTGAGCGGCTTTCGGCTTCGCCGAAATCTTGTTTACGCTGGCCGCGCTTCCCGCTGCTTACGTTGTTGCCGTCTCCAATGTCGCTTTCTTCTTCAACGCGATTTCCAAAACGTCTCTCAGGGTTACCGAATGATCCTCTTCACACACTCGATCAAGAATTTTTCCATGCTTCAGTCCCGTAACAAATTTATCCTTCAACCTTTCTTCCAAACTCGTGCCAAATTTACAGTTATTTTGCCTCAATTCGTAGAAATCCTTGCGTTCTTTGAACACCGAAACACGAGGCGAAAACTATTTTTTTAAACACTCGCACAACTCCGAATAACCTTTATCCTTCGGTAAACTCGGATCACGTAGATCTCTCAATGTTTTGTACACGGCTTCACCTACACATATTAAAAGCACTAAAACCTGTCTTCTTGTACAAAATTTGCAACAAAATATTGCTCCAAGCTTCTTTGTACACATTCCAATCATCCCCAGGCTTGAATTCGCGTATTACGCCTAAACTGGCTCCCACGTTTATAACTTGCGGCGCCTGTCCGTTTGTCATTTTACCAGGTGTTTGTTTTGACTCTTGATCGCTCTTTGTTCCCCTTGAACTACTCACTTCTCCTGTAGAAGCTCATTCAATAGACGATCCGGTCTGCTCCTTCGATAACTCTAGCAAAATTTTAGCAGTTACTGATGTCGATTTACTTACATCTCCTGGTGCCTCTATAATGTCAAATATGTCCATGCGATTTTCCTCTGACATTCTAAACTTTCCACTTCACCACTTTACCTCGTCGCCATATGTAATATAGCAAGGGAAATGATTAGTCTGATATACAACTAAGATATTTATTTAAGTCTCAGATACACGAGTAGTCGACTAGACGGTTCGACAAAGTCTAACGTCCCGCTAGGCGTTCGCTCTCTCCGTGGGTCAGAGTAGGTCCGTTCGACTACTACCAACTTAACTATTCGAAACTCTACAGTTTCAATAGGCTTTACGTTGTTGTTGAAGATACAGGACAGTCGATTCTAACAATGTTTTCGTCTACGATAAAAGTAATACCATTTATTTGATAGTATACCGCATAAAAAAATAGAAAAAAAAATGAATCCTGGATTCGAACCTCGGTCAAAATAATAGAAAGCCGTGACTTAATCCGCGCCGCCACTGATACCATTTGTTTCTTCAGAATGGAAGTCGCATATGGTCATCACCCCCCTTTAGGGATTTGGCGGTGACTCAATTAAAAGTGGCGAGGGTTCAATTTTTTTAACGAAAACAGAAATTCACTAGAGTCAATATTTACCGAGAAATCAATGATTTTGGGAAGTACATTTTTTTTATTTTTAATTAATTAACTATTAGGGAACAATGATTATAACTAGTTTTTTCGGAGAGTGCTATTAAAAATACGTTGATTAGTATTTTCTTTAATGCATATACTTCATATTTGTGGGTTGGGGAAAGGGGGGTAATCGCAAGGGGGAGCTAGTTTCTATCTACAAACACCGAGATTCGTGTTCTAGTTTGAAAATGTAAAAACGAAAATACTAATAGTCCTAAACATGATCCATTCACCGAATATTTAAATTTAAAAAGGGGAAAGGAATCATCATAGTCGGAATCGTATATTATTATTTTAAATTAAAAACTGTATTAAATAAACTTTATTTGAAAAAAAATTTATCTTTTTTTTTAATTGAACTATAAAATAAGAATAAATTGTCTCACACCCACACACACACATATATATATATATATATATATATATATATATATATATATATATATATATATACAGGGTGATTCAAAAAGACCGGGACACCTGCGTAACTCCAAAAAAACGTTTTTTACAAAAGAATGCTTCAAATAAAAGTTGTAGGTTTTAAAAAGATGCACCTAACGGTGATCTCGCGTTTGACCTTGAGGTCGAATTTCAAGGTCATTTGAAGGTCAACTTAGTTTTTTTAAATGGAAACCCTATTTTTTGACAGCGGGATTAGAAAGAGCATAAAATTCTACGTTCAAATATACCCCTATATTGTGGGGGCAGAGTGACCCCAAAGGTCATACGATTGTTTTCAACATTATCTTGCGCTGTGAATGCGTATCTGCGCCCTCACATCATTACGTCGCAACTTATTTTTCAATGTGTACTTTAGGTTTTGAAATAATAAAACAAAATACAGTTCGAACTTTTAAAGAATTTTATTAATTTTTTAACAAAAACATTTTTACAATCACATATTGTCGAACGTAGAACTAATTTAATTGTGACATCGAATATAAATTTGCAAAATAAGTAAGTTTCGTAAGTCCAACACAAAAAAATCATTATCTGTTTGACAGTGAGCTAGTCTATCATAAAAACTATCTACGGCATTTTGAATCATATCTGCTGGAATCGATGCAGCTGCATCTAAAATTCTCTGCCGAAGTTCTTCGATAGTTTGTGAGTTGTAGAATTTCATGCTTTTTCTTCTCTCGTATCATCAAAAAATAGGGGTTTCATTCGAAAAAATTAAATTGACTTACTAATGACCCTGAAATTCGACCTCAAGGTCAAACGCAAGGTCACCGTTAGGTGCATCTTTTTAAACCCTACAACTTTTGTCTGATAATTATTATTGAATAGGCGTTCCGTGAAAGGTATTAGGTCACAGTGCAAGTTAATGTTGAAAACAATCGTATGACCTTTGGGGTCACTCTGACCCTGCAACATAGGGGTATATTTGAACGTAGAATTTTATGCTCTTTCTAATCCCGCTGTCAAAAAATAGGGTTTCCATTTAGAAAAACTAAGTTGACCTTCAAATGACCTTGAAATTCGACCTCAAGGTCAAACGCGAGATCACCGTTAGGTGCATCTTTTTAAACCCTACAACTTTTATTTGAAGCATTTTTTTGCACCCTGTATATATATGGGTGTGTAACCACCTGCTATGGTTTTTCATCTATAATTTCATCAAGATGTTGGATTGTGAACAGTAAACTCGCATGGCACGGCTTCGCAAATGCTCACCTATTTGCTACGACCAGTTTTTTCTGGGCATTCCAGCAGAGGCAAAACTTACTCAAGGTAATTTGAAAGATAAATATAACATAAGTGATAATATAAGTTACTTCGACAGTTCAAAAGATAATTATATTCTAAAATCCTGATTATTTATCTGTAAAACAATGATGATAATCGATTGTTCTGTGGATAATTATTTTTTTTTGGTAGATTAACCCTTTTCCTGAACCTGTTTCACAAGACCAGTTTTTTTTTTTTTTTTTAAGCTTATTTTATTCAATTATAATGTTTATACAGTATGTACATTACTAAGATGTAGCGAATAAAAACTACAAGCGCACTGACAAGTCTTTTTTTCTTTTTTTACATGATCGTATGGTCGATAAGACGCTCACAATCGGTACATTTCGGTTATTTTCGAGATTATATGATAATACAAAAGTGTTAGATAGTTTTAAATTACCGGAGTAATTTGTTTACAATACAATCTGCTTAAAAGCTAATAAACAACTATAAAAAAAATGATCCGCTGAGGACTGTACAAAAAAGTAGTTGTTTGTTACATAATTTTTCGCTGTAATAAGCGACTTACTAGCTAAATATTTACAATGTAGAATACATAAGTGTTCGATACTATAACTTGGGTTTTATAATTTGGATTTCCACCAGTATTTTTGTTTTTTATAGTATTTATTTTTTACATCAATTTCGGGCAGAGCTAGACTGAATTTTATATCTATTGTTAGGTCGTGAGCATTGGTATTTGGTGGATAGACAATTTTTTTGTTGTTTTTCCTTCTGTTAACGTGGTATATAATTGGAATATTATTTTTATCAGAGATTCTATTGGTTTGATCAATGTATATAAAAGCTTCTGGTTGTATGTGTCCTGTCGATAGTGTTTTTTCGTAAAAGTTATCGTTTGGATATATAGATGATCTTATAAGGTTATTATTTTTAATTTTAGGTATGTTAGCAAAGTAGTCTCTTATCAATTTGATTATGAAACTATCTATGCGAGGAATATTCGAATAGTCATAAAGTTTTTTGCAACTTATATAGTATTTATAATTATTACTCGGGTCTTTATATAAGCCGGTACATGCTCTAAGGCACTTCCTTTCAAATAATCGTATTTTTTCCATTTGTGAGGCGCTGATGTTATACCATATTTGGCAACCGTATGTTATTATTGGCCGGATAAGCAGCATGTAGCATATGATTTTAATTCTGCTGTTCAGATATTTAGAGTAGAAGAGCCTACTATTTGCTTTAAAGGCCTTTCTGGCCTTACCTAGTTGGATATCTATATGTTTGTCGAAGTAAACTAAGTGGTCCAAATTAATACCTAAGTATTTAACGGTATCTTTATGCGGGATTGTGACATCACCGGATTTTAATGCAAAGTTTTTATACGACTTTTTGAATGAAGTGGATTTTTTGGCTGTTGTTTTTCTAAATAAAATTGTTTCGCATTTATTTGGGTTGATTTTAAGTTTCCAGGTATAGTAATAGTCATTGATTTTATTGTAAAGAATTTGGAGCGTTTCTTGTAATTTATTGACATTTTTTCCAAAGGTGTATATGATTAGCTCATCAGCAAAAAAGAGGGCTTTCAGGTCGTCCGATTTCGGAATACCAAAGAGTTTGGGGATCTCTGCGGTGTAAAAATTAAAAAGATCCGAAGAAGTCACAGTTCCTTGTTGTAGACCGTCTGCTAAGCTTAGAGTCAGATTTGAATTTTGTTTGCAATTTGTGGTGAAAAATTGCTTTCCTTGGAGCATATTAGCTAACATTTTGATCAAGTATGTGGGGCACTTTTTCTTATTTAGTTTGTATAATAGACCGCGTATCCACACCGTATCAAAAGCTCTCTCTAAATCTATTAGGCCTGCTGCTATGCTATTATTTTTGTTTAGATTATATTGTATATCTGAAGTAAATGTTTGTATTGCGTGTATAGTGCTTAGCTTATGTCTGAAACCAAATTGGGAATCTGGTATGATATCATGTTCTGCGTAGTAGTTTTGAAGTACATTTTTAAGTAGGATTTCGAAGACTTTGGATATGTTAGGAAGTAGGCTAATAGGGCGGTAACTGGATGAGTCGGTGGGGTCTTTACCTTTTTTAGGGATTGAAATTACCTTTGCGGTCTTCCATGTTTTTGGAAAATAGCTGTTATTTAGACAATTATTAAATAGGATGTTATAGCTGGAGATGATTACGAGCGGTAATTTTTTGAGGACTGCGTTGGGTATGCCGTCTGGTCCGGCTGATATTTTGTTATTTAATTTTAGAAATAGTGATCTAGTATAGAATGTGTTTGTAAAGTATTTGTCGTCGTCCTCCCAGTAGGGGGCATTTGCAGTGTTTGTACTTGAGAATTTAATTAACGATTTATTGTTTAAATGGTCCTCATTGGCTTGAGCCATCAGATTATCGCAATGCTTATTCACTATTTCTGTTAATCTAGGTTTTCCTAAATCATTATTTTGTATGTTTGCTGCCGCAAACGTGGCGCATAAAATATCTAGTTTTTCGTCCTCTTTGGTAATTGTGTAGTTTCCTTTGCTGTCTTTTTGTAGGGAGTTTATATCAAGGCTTGCATCTTGTATTAGCTTAACTTTTGTTTGGTCTATAGTTAGATTCGGGGTGTCTAGATTCTCTTTTTTTCTAAATATACTATTTATCAGTGGAAACATGTTTTTTGAATTTATTGGGATTTTTTTATCCTGTTTTCCCAGTATGCGTTGACAGATTTTTGAAATTCTTGTTTAAGTTTGATTTTAATTTTTTTAAGTAACTCTTTTGTACTACGAATTACGAGGTTAGAGTGTGCACTTGGATTTCTGTATTCGTTGTTTAAAGTGGTTAATAGGGTGGTTTTTGTTTTGTATAGATGTTTGATTTCCTTATTCATATATATATCAGTAGAGTTATATTCCTTGTATGTAGGGATTTTATTTGCCATTGCTGAAATTATTGTTTTGTCCAGTTTTTGTAGGTAGTCGTCAATTTCTTGGTTCGTTAGATTTCTGTCATTAGGTATTTCTGTATTCCAATTTTCGAGTAAGTAATGTCTGAACTTGGCCCAATTAGTTTTATTATAGTTCAGAGGAAATTGAGGAGACGAAAACGTAAATATGTCATTTTCTAACGGCATGGAGAATTTAAGTGCTATGGCTCTATGATCGCTATCAATGTCTATTGTTGGAATTGTCAAATTATTATATTGGTTGTGTAGATTTATTCTGCTGTCGCAGAGACATATGTCTATGTAGGCATTACTTCTTGGAAAGGTGGGCTCATTAGTGTATATTAGATTAGTCTTGTATTGTAAGTTGTTATTATTTATCCAGTTATTAAGAGCAATACCTCTACCTTTATAGTAATCATTTTTCCAAGCCGTTTTGTTTCGCATTTAAGTCGCCAGCTAATATGTAATAATTGTTGACATTATCTAAGCTAAAATATTCGAATATATAGCTTAAGTCGTCTATGAAATTAATCGAGTCAGCTCCTGGCGCGTAGCAACATATGATAAGTAAGTTATTGCCGCTATGCAATTTAATTTTTATTACTATCGCTTCAATTATATTCAATTTCTTAGGTATTTTTAAGTATTCAAATTTAATGTTGTTTTTTATTAGTATTGCTACCCCGCCTCCATTTGAGCTGTCTCGATCATTTCTTAGGAAATCGTAATTTTTGAATTTAGGCTTATGTTGCCTCTTAAGTTTGGTTTCATTTAGTAATACTATATCTGGATCGTTGCTCTTAATTAAATCTAACAATATATGACGCCTCTCGTTTGTAGCTATTGAGTTGATATTTACAGATATTAAGCTAAAAATTTTTTTATCCATCTTTTTGTTCTCGTCAGTTGAATTTACTTCCATTTCATTTTCGTCTGGACCAAAATATGTATCGTATAAGTCCTTTATTTTTTGAGAATTATCGTTGATTAGGTTTTCTAATCGTTCTATTTGCGGATGTAAAAAGGATTTTAATTCTGCTATTATCTTATTTGTACCAATAGCGTTATCGGAAGCTACTTCGGAGCTCTGAGTTATTTGTGATGCGGCGTTTATGTGCGCTATATTTGGCTCTATTTGAGATTGGGACGCTACATTTTCTAGGTTGTATCTATTTGTTCGCGATATTTTATTAATTGCATCTTCTTTGACTATATTTGCATAAGATCTATTCGGTGCAATCCTGTTGTTTAATACGTTTCGACTGATCTCACTATCGATTTCATTTAAAAACCTTATTTTATTATTTGTTTTTTGTTGTTTTTTACTTCTGAATCTATTTACAAGTTCCTTGAATTTGGGACAACCCTTATATGAGGCCGGATGTCCTGTCTGGTTGCATCTTACGCAAAAAAGTTTGCTTACATCTATTTTTTCTTCTTTTGGAATTTTACATTCATTCGGCCCATGCTTTTCAGCGCATTTTACGCATCTATAGTCTAAGTTACAATTTTTCGCAGTGTGACCCGCTCTTTGGCAGCGCGCGCAAATTATCGGATCTTTTCTCTTTAATCTTTCCCAGTGTATTACTTGATGTAATAAAAGCTTAATTCTAGTCAGTTGGCTAATGTCACTTTCGGGCGATATCTGTATTGTGAAAAATGGACTTTTTTTGGTTGATTTTGAAGAGTTTGCATTGGAAAAATTCGCAACTTTTATAATTTTTACTTTTTCTAAATTGAGACTGACTAATTCAGCTTTTATTTCATCAGGTGTAAAGCTATTGTCTAGTCCTTTCAGCACAATCGTTTGTGGTTTCAGCGATTTTGGCGTGTATGTAAAATATTTTATTTTTCTGACAGCTGGAGTACTAATTACCTTATTATAATCAGACAGTTTCTCGAGTTGTACATAGTGCTTATTGCTATTAACACGCTTGATTTTAAAGTTAACTATCGATAAAGTATCCTTAATCAGTCTATACGTAACCTGCTGTTGTAATTCTACTATTGTAATAATCGGCGGTCTGTTGAGAGATCGTTTCGCTGTGTTGTTGTCTGCATCGGCTGGCGCAAGATGAGAAGCGAGCCGTGCGGCTCTTTGTAAGGCTGCGTTGGTTAGCTCGTGCTGAGATGCAGGTGGCGCGTTCTGTTGTGAGGCGGCTAGCTTGTCGACGGCGGTGGTTTCCTGTTGCTGTTCCGCATCGACCCGATGATTCTCGGTGGCTCCCCTCCCTCCTTGGGCGCGTGGCGAGCGTGGTGAGTTCTGAGAAACTGCGGCGTTCTCTTGCGCGAGATTGATCTTGTCGTTTTGTTCTTGGAAAGTCTCATCGAAATTTTGCAGATAAGAGAATATATTCATATGGGCGAGACGACCATTCTCTCCATTCTCATTTAATGGCGACATGTCCATGGTCTGATTACGGTTTTTATTATCACTTGGTCACTAAGCCTGTCACTGGCATGCGCATTATCTTCTAGGCTTTTTTTTAGAACTAGGACTTGGTTTTTCAGTTCTTTGATTTGAGCTATTAGTTCATTTTTAGTCGGCATTTTGGGCCTCGTAATTAGCGTGACGGTGTCTGTGTCTATAATAATCTTTTCGAGGGCTTTCTTGACGTTTGCTTCATTAGCTGTCGTTCTTTTGTTTAGCTTCGGTCGAGATATACTTGAATATTTCCGTTTGCGTAGAGCCCTCTTAACTTCGAACGATGATCTTTTTGCTTCTTTTATTTTGTCGTTGAGTAGTATAGATTGCGCTATGCTTTGGACATCAATGTGCGAGAGAGGAGTCTTTTTGCTGACTTCTGGCTGCGTATGAGAAGGAGATTTTGACGTCTCCACACTGGCACTTTCTTGGATTAAGATTAATGCACTTTCATTTTGCACGCTTGTCACTATTTCAAAATTGCTCTTATCCACTTTTAAAGCGAACTGTGTCACTCCTTAAGAGAATAATATATTGCTCTGTGAATTGCAATAACGCTTGGCGTTCGAGGTTATGGTGCGCACGTCTACCCCGCACGGCGGTCGGCGCGCGACTCCCTTCACAAGACCAATTTGCAATAGTGATAGGGCGCATCCATATCCATTAAAAATGTTTACACTCCTACCTGCCATTGCTGCATAGTCTCACAAGTTAAAAAGGTAACACGCTTACGCATACTTCATGCTACTTTATTCATCAATGATTAACTTATGATTTTCATAATTTTTATTACAGAGATTCGAAAATTGTGGAATACGATACAAGCCAGTCAATATTGCAGAAAATCCTTGCCGGAGTTGAAGATTTTTTATCTATTATTTATTTAGGCTTAAGAGAATTTCTTTAAAAGAACATTTAAAATTTTTTGATGCATGTTTATAGCACTTACTTTGTATTTTGATGGTTCAACATTTATTTAGCGAACCTTATGATTCTATACAGTGTCCTCTTTTTTTATTTCAAATTTGTGAGACAATTTATTCTTATTTTATAGTTCAATTAAAAAAAGATAAATTATTTTATAAATAAAGTTTATTTTTCTGAACATTTATATATATATATAGATATACACACTCCTAATTTTGACTTAATACAGTTTTTAATTTAAAATAATAATATACGATTCCGACAATAATGATTCCTTTCCCTTTTCTAAATTTGAATATTCGGTGAGTTGATCAAGTTTAAGACTATATTAGTATTTTCCAGGGAGTAAGAGAGAAGGAGACCCAACTGCTATGGTTTCGGGAGCCAAAAGTGTTCCTTTTTGTCCGACAAAGATCGCCATGCACATTCGGTGGAACTAATATTTAACGTGTAACAGAGCCTCTCGCGGAAACCAAACAAACTAAATAGCGTTGTGGGAATCGCGAGACGCTGGCTCTGCTTGCTGCGCCGATTTCTCAGAAATCGCGCGGCAGGCTCGACAATAAGCTAGCCCGGCGCCGCTTCACCGAAAAACAGTCTGGCTCTCGCACTCTTTACGTGCGGGCTTAGACTCGCCGAATCGGTCGGAAATTTCCCGACTCGACTCGGCTACGACGTACAACGTCGCAATCCTCCTCCCTTAACCTTGCTAGCCAGGCTGAGGAAATTCCCTGAACCATATTGGTCCCAGGAATTTAGGAAACCGCTCAGCTCTACCCTGTTAGTGTTGGGTTTGAACTGGGCGGGGGCGCCACCCTTCATCCACCCACTCGCCCCGGGGTCACACAATTGACGATGCAACCCCGTATTCTCCACCTCTGGCCTGGCTATTCTACGGCTCTCCTCCGCTGGCTACTCTGGCTCACTGCCGAGGCTCGTCTCGCAGTCGTCCGTAAACTTCACGGAGGACTAGCTCTCGAGTCTCGGCAGAAACCCCTTCCAGGATCTGCAGGATCTGCTCTACCGGTTGAAACCGATAGGCATCTCTCACTACCTGCTGGCGCTGATTTGGGCGTTCCTCCACCCGCTCCGGCTCTATCCGCCCTCTCCTCCTGGCCCCGTCCTCCGAGCACACCGCTGATGCGGTGGCTTCTCTCCTCTCTCCGAGGACTGGCCACCCTGGCTGCATTGCTCGACCCCCTGTGCTCTCTACACGCAGCTGCACAACGCGGGCAGCCAGCCATGAGCACCCCGTGCCTTCCGCAATTGTAGCAGAAGTCACGGGTTACCTCACGAGGACACTCGTGAAGGCCATGGCCAAACTGCCAGCAGTTGAAGCAGCTGTAAGGAGCTGGATCTACCGGCGGATCGGTCGGGATCGGGGTCAGTCCGCCGAACCACACGCCCCTGAGCTTTACTGCCAGAGTCCTGCGGCTGGCGGATCTGCTCCGAACCCTTACACGACCCGACGGGCGATCCAGGGCCTGCAGCTCCTCGCGACGCGACCTCTCGGGTACTTCCCTGGGCCGTTGTCGCTGCTCTCTGTCTCTCTCTCTCTCTCTCTCTCTGAAGCGGCTCCTCCACCTCTGGCTGCGCCTCTTCCTCTCTTCGCACTCTCCTCGCTTCACGCCGGCGGGCAGCCCTGGCAGCATTGCGGCGAGCGTTCCGCGAAGCGGTCTGCGCTGTCTGCGGCATCTCCTCTTGGGCAGGAGTGGCTATACGATGATCGTCCCCAGGCCTCTGCTCGTTGTTGCGAGCCGCCAGCGCCGCCAGTTCTTCTCGGCGACGGTCCGCTGCCTCCTCCTGTTGCCGCCGTCTCTCTTCTGCCGCCCTTGCTGCCCTCTCGGCACGACGGCGTCTCTCCTCCTCCTCTTCCTGCCTCACCTCCTGCTGGCCTTCTCGGGGGGCATCGGCTGGAATCGGGTTCTCCCTCGCCGGCCCAGGCAACTCGTTAGCAACGGCCTCCGAGTCGTCTGTTCGGTCGGTAGGGGCCCAGTTGGTCCAGTCGATCTCCGCTGTTCCTGGATACACCCCTCCGAAAAAACCTCGCAGAGGCGCGCCAGCTTCGCCCTCCGATGACTGGCCATCCTCGTTGTGGGCGTGGTGGTCACCCAGCGTTAGCTGCCGTATGCCACCCTTCTTCTTCTTACTCTTCCTCTTCTTCTTCTTTCCTCCCGCTGGCTGCCAGTCCATCGGCTCTTCTCGCGGTCTCTTCGGCGGGCTGGGAGTCGGGTCTTGCCGTTGGCATGCAGGGGAGCCGGCGACGTATCGCTCCAGCTCCTTCTGCGCTTCCCGGCTTTCCACGGCATCCTCGCTTGCCTCCTCCGCCTCTGCTACGGATGGCGCTCGCCTCTCCGTGCAGGCCTCAGCTGGCGCCGCAGGTGTCGCCACTACAGCTGGCACCGCTGGCGTCGCAGCCACTGCCGATACTCCAGCTCCTGCGCTGATGGCGTCGCGAATAGCGCCCAGCCGCCGGGGTAGCGCAACTTGCGCCACCGCCTTGCTCAGGCTCTCTATCGCCACCGTCCACAGCTGCTCCTCCTTCTCCTCTACTGGCTCCAGCCTCGGCTTGCCCGTCGGTTTTCCCGCAGGTCTTAGCCTTGATAGACCAGTTGAGGTCTGGCGTCGTCTCGGAGAGACGAGGCCTATCCTCAAACTGGTCATCCTCCCTCCTTGACCACGCAGGGGACTTGGTGGTGGTGTCGCCCTTGGCGTGGCTGGCTTCGGGGATGAACCCGGCTGAGGCCATGCGCCACCAGCCATCTGCGCGTATGTCGCGCGCGGTGGCGTGCGGCTCCCTCGTGGCTGGCTCGGCGACGGCGGTTTAGCCGCGCCCTCCTCCTTCCTTTGCTCCATCCTCCCTAGAACAAAAAGAAAGAAGCTCCCGCCTCTCAATCGGCTTGTCCGCCTCGATTT
Source organism: Muscidifurax raptorellus (assembly GCA_020010945.3). Lineage (NCBI taxonomy): Eukaryota > Metazoa > Arthropoda > Insecta > Hymenoptera > Pteromalidae > Muscidifurax > Muscidifurax raptorellus. The sequence continues at coordinate 725,335 of JAHUUD020000013.1, read as the reverse complement.
CGCGGCGTAAACTTAACACAGGGCGGGGGTGGCGCCCGTAATTGAGAAAAGCCGGCGAAACTCGAGTAGACGCTTGTGTGGCCGTATTGATGGCGTGACGCAACTCATGCAGGTGCACATCCCAGTCGCGATGATCGTTCTTCACAGGCACTACTGACCTCCACGCCTCCTCTCGATGTGTAATCGGGTCAAGCAATGGATCATTGCGCCAACGATATAACACACCGTCTTCGATGCGCCAGCCTGGATACTTTCCCGGAAAATTTTCAACTTGCTCTCGCAGTTTCAAATATTCTGGGTCGGTAATCTCTTCGAACGCGGCCACGGCATCTTCGCCGTTGTCCTCGCTTCGAGACAGCGCATCAGGAAAGTGATTCAATTCACCTTTCCTATAAATGATCTCAAAGTCCCACTGTTGCAGCTCAATCGCCCGTCTCGCTAGGCGGCCGCTGGGATCTTTCAAATTTCTCAGCCACTGCTGAGGAATTTGAAACCCCTCAATGTACAGCCTTAGCTTTTTAATAGCCCAGATCACAGCCAAGCACTCTTTCTCTGTCGTCGTATAATTCTCGGCCGACGTCAGCACTCGGCTAATGTACACTATGGCGTGCTCGCCATCTTCCCCCTCTTGTGTCAAGACAGCCCCAATAGCCACGCCACTGGTGTCACACTGCACTTTAAACGTCTTCGAAAAATCGGGCCGTGTAGTGCTTCAAACGCCTCTTGCTGCTCTTCACCCCACTCCCACTTTTGGTCTTTCCTCAGCAGACGTACTAGCGGGACTTAGAGCTCGGACTCGCCCTTTATAAAGCGCGAATACCAGCCCAACATGTCCAGAAAGCGTCTCAGCTGTTTCACAGTTCTCGGCGCCGGAAAGTTTCGCACAGGCTCTACTCTGTCAGGATCGGGGCGTAAACCCTCGCTATCCAGTAGAAAACCTAGATACGAAATCCGAGAGCAACAAAACTCACACTTCTCTTGATTTACGACCAACCCCGCCCCGGTGAGTCGCTTCAGGACAAACTCGAGCCATTTTAAATGCTCTTTGAAAGTCTCCGTGGCGATCACCAGGTCGTCGAGGTAAGCGAATACCGCTGACTCGCACGCAGGACCAAAGAGGGCATCGACTAGCCGCTGCTGAGTCCTAGGCGCGTTGCACAATCCAAATGGCATTCTTTTAAACTGCCACAGGCCTGAGCCTGGAACAGAGAACGCCGTGTACTTGCGACTCTCCTTCGAAAGCGGAATCTGGTAATACGCATGTTTCAAATCGACTTTCGTGAGGTAACGAGCATTGCGCAGCCTGTCTGTAATCGAGTCCATACTTGGAATCGGATGTTCGTCCTTTTTGGTTACTCGATTCAGATCTCTGTAATCGACACAGAACCTCCACGTTCCGTCCGATTTACGAATCATGACAGGTGCACTCGTGTAGTCACTGGCTGACCTCTCGATTATTCCCTCATTGAATAATCGCTCTACCTCCTCGACTGCAGCTCTCTGCTTCGCTGGGGATTCACGTCTTGGCTTATGTCGAATTGGCGTAAAATCAACCAACTCGATATGGTGCTCGGTGAGATGCGTCATCCCCAACGAGGAGCCTTGGTCCTTCAACAGCCACTCTAATACTTCTTCTACTCGCTTACGCTCCTCATCAGTGATCGTGGTTAGGCCTGCACATTCAGCGTAGACAGTAGCTTCCTCTTTGCCAGTTAAATCGGCAAATGGCTGCCACTCTCCCTCGCCTGTGCGCCACAAGCCTCTTCCCAGCCGCACGTCGCAATCGAACTTCTTGCAGAAATCCATACCCAGGAATATCGGCTGTTGGAGCGTCGGGGCGGCCTTGAATGATATGGCTTGAGCTTCGCCTCCCACATCAAGCATTAGCTCCAATTATCCGAGGATTTTGTTTAAATGTCCCGTGGCGGTGCGTAACATGGTACTACTCTTCTTCAATCGATCCCGAAACCTCTCCGCGATTTCTGGACCAATCAAAGAGAGCGTTGCCCCAGGATCAAGCAGTGCTTGATACACCTACCCAGCATGACTTATCCTCAGAAAATTCCTATTCTCTGTATTTACTCCCGCTATTACCTTCTCTTCACTCAAGTCGCCACCCACAACACCCTCAGGCGTCTCGAGCTGGGTAGGGTTTGCCTACTGGGCGAGAAGCCATGCTCTCCTTCCCCGTAGCTTCCTTTCCCTTGCTCTCTGGTGACGCCCAAGACGGCATGGACAAGCGACACTCCTGATCAGCTGTTCGAGCTTCGCTTCTGTCCCACTTTCTCCTATCACTTAGCAGTTTTGTAAGTTTCTCCTCTAATTCCCCTAATTCAGCGAACCAGGAGGCCTCTTCGCTCTCCCATGTCGCGGTATCGCTGAATTCACTTAGAGGATTCGCGAAAGTCACCTGCTTTTTCCCTCTCTCACTCACCGCTTGGCTTCTCGGGGGTGCAGATCTATTTATTTCTGCGCCCCCAGTCTCAAGTTTCCCAAACTTGCAATAACTTTACTGCAATCGGGGCACGAGAGCAATGTACTTCCCTTTCGACCACAACCTTGGCACGAGACAGTCGCTCCCTGCTCACTCACCCGCTGAGTGCACTGTCTCAAGGTGTGGCCCTTCAGTCTGCACCGGAAGCAGACGATTTCAGGACACTCTGAAGCGCGGTGTCCTACTCTGTGGCACGTAAAACATGCCCCCAGAAACTCACCTTCTCTCACGTTAGTCGCCCTCATCGGCGACTGGGCCGCCCCCGCACCTGAATTCCCAGGGCGTGGCTGAAACCCAGCGCCTCTTTGTCCACGTGCCGAGTTCTGGCTTGGCGAAGCACTCTTACCCTGCGAGTTGCCTCTGCCAGTGTTGGACTGCATGCTCGCACTCGCAGCCCTCTCTGACTCAGAGGTAGAAGGCGAGACCGTGGCTTTCTTCGCCTTGGCCTTCTTTCCCTTTTCAGAAGCTCCCTCGAGCTCCTCTACCTCCTTTTCGTACGCCGCTGCTGCTACGACTTTCGGTCGAGCAGCACCACCGTTGTATGCCGCGCCGGGAACGTGCATTTTCTCGGCTGGCGGGGGTGGCGAGAGTGTGCAGAGCTCGCCTTGCTGGACGCGCGGTTCGAGACACGCTCGAACTCGCTGTCACTGCTAAGGAGGCTCACGCTTTCTCCCGGGCTTCTACCACGCGAGACCTTCACGTCCACATCCCTCTTTACTTTTTCACTCTCTCTTGCCCTCTTTGCGCGACGTTTACTCGCGTGAGGGACTTCCCACTCGCTCTCCGACTCCTCAGAGACCTGCCTCGCACGGCTGGACCTGCGGCCTTTCGCCAGGTCCGCCGGGGCTGGCAGATCTTTCCTCTGTGTAGCGCTACCCCCAGAGGAATATAGTGGCAGTCCCACTCCTCTCGCAGAGGTAAACCGTTGGCTTTTCAGCCTCATCTCACTCTCTCCGCGAAGGATGGACTGCCCAACCTCTGTGCGCGCTACGCGTTGAGCTCTTGCTCTAGCAGCCTCTCGCACCTGCTCTAGGCGATGCTGCTGATCTCTCTCGGCCTCTCGCTCTTCGCGATCTACGCGAAGTTCTTCGAGCGTCTCATTATATACGCGCTCGCCCTCGGAAGAGAGTTCTTCGTTGAAAACTCTCTCCCTGGCTTGCTCGTAGGTCATTCCGCTCGCGCGGAATTCTCCTATTCGAGCAGCGCGTACGGCGAACAATTCGTTCGTCGCACTGTGATCGGCGGCTCCTGCGCCGAAGCCGCCGATCTACGCCTGCAATATTCGCTGCAGGCGTATAGTAGCGTTCATTCCTCGCATCGAACGCATCCTCACTACCAGAGGTCTCTAGTCTGGCATCGCGTCTGGCAGGACCCGCTGGTGCTGCCTATATCCCCTCACCACCCTCGCTGAGATGTACTCCCAGTTAGCAGTAGGATTGCTAACCAGGTAACCCTGCAGCCCCCTCGCCGGTGTCGCCGACAGCTGGTCTAAATCGCTGACTGCAGCTGTTGCAATCGGGCGACCCGACAACTACGCTGTCGTCGTCACCACCGCTCTGATTGCCTGCGATGTTACTACTGACTGCGCTGTCGTAGTCGCAATCGCAGGCCCCACTACCGCCACCTCATTTTCACGAGTATTGAGGGGTAAGTCGCCGCCATTCTTGCTTTCGCTAGAATGTGGTCTGACTTCCCTCAATGTACTCTTAGGCTTGGCTACCCGTCGCCTAAGCCCTGGTAGTACTTCGCTTAGTACTACCCTCTCTATCTCGTTTTCGGGACGCGCGAGATCCCCGCCCGCATTATCCCACCCGTACCACGGTACGTTATGCCCCTTCTCCACAAAACACGCGCGCAAAACTCGGTCCCGCTTCACCTCGACCGAGCCACGCACACTACACCCCCTAGTGACGAGCTCTGCATCGAGTTCAGCCTCGACCAGACGACTGACGTCATATTTCAACGTCCGCGCCTCTCGCGATTTAAGCAGCTTCCTCATCGCCGCGGCATGTGCCGTCGCGGCGGAGGTCTGCTGCGCGGTCATCGCTGGCCTTCTCTCCCCCCCTGACGCGCTATCTCGCTGCATCGCGGCCTCTCACACACACTCACACACTCTAACCGCGAAAGCTCTTCTCTCCTCCTCCCCGGTGATCACGGAGAATCCCCACAAGGGATGCCAATTGCGACGTGCTGCCTCCCAGCAGCGCGCACGCAACTCTTGCGCCTCTTATGCGCTCGATTTATTTATTTTGTCGAGGGACTCGACGCGATCACCTTAGCTTGGGAGAGCTGGGAAAGAGGAGGGAAAATAGTAATACAAATTTTATTAAACGATTCTATATTTCGCCCAACCCCTCCCTACAACGTGGTGGCTACGTAAGCCTCCCACGCGTCTTACAGCCACGCAGGGCCTTCTCGCTGTTCCTACTACCCGCAGGCTCGGTGCTCTCCCGGTGCGTAAGCACCTGGTAAGCAGCCAGCCAACCTCTCTCGGCCAATCTCCTTAGCGCAGAGCCAGACCGTGCAGCTCGATGTCGCCGGCAGCACTCACTCGCTCTATCTCTCTCTCTCTCTCTCTCTCTCTCTCTCTCGCACACACGACCGCGCGCCCGACTCGCGTTGGCTTTTTCCTCAGCGCAACGATGCGCTGGGTCAAAGCCCGACCTACCGTACCGCGTACACCCACTCGCCGTTTCTCTCTCTCTCTCTCTCTCTCTGATAAGTTCAACATCGCTTACAAGTCACTCTACCAGCTACACCTGTTTAACAGTTTTTTTCACTCCTACGAGTGATTTTTTTCAGCGGAAGGGACACCCCATAAGGCTCTTAAGCTAGCGCAAAAAATACTAGGCATCTCTGAGTATTTTATGAGCCGGGAGATGTCTTTTTCCGCTACATAACCTCAAATATAGGTAGCTGGGAGGACGTTCACGGTGCAGCTAAACGGACACATCGTTGATAATAACAAAATTCAACATCTCTGAAAAAAGAAAAAGAAAAGGAAAAAGAAAAAGGAAGGAAAAGAAAAAAGAGAAGAAAAATATAGAGGCACCGGCGGAGAGGAGAGAGGCGGCATTTGAGGTTAGAGAAATACATTTTCCTCTATCTCTTTCTATTGCGCGCGAAGAACGTCAACATCGCAGCAACGAAAGCAGCTGATCGACTAGTCAAGCAAATAAGCACCAAAGGCACTAGTATTAAGTTGGCATCACTGACATCACCATGAGTCTACATCTACTCATGCGTGAGTCTAGTTAGTTTAGGCGAGGGAAATTCAAACTTGACCTCCATTACTGTAGCGCGCGAAATTCGAAATTAAAAATTCAAGTGACGCTTTAACTTTAAGTTAATCTAGTCTAAATTAGTTTATTTTTACTTTGTGTTTTTGTTAATGCAATGGCTCCGGCATCTTGCTCGAAGGCATCATGTAAGAAGATTTATCGGACAAATGCTGTTATGTTGAGATGCCACAAATGCGATAAACCATATCATAATGTGTGCCATGACTGGACTTTCCGCGGACGAGATATATGTATCTGCGTAACTTGTAACACGAAGAGACAGAGTGGTATTGGCGGCAGCGGTAGCAATACTAGTGTTTGCAATTTAAGTCAGGATACTGTAGTCAACAAAAGCAAAGTTATCACTATTAATAACAATAGAAAATCGACAGATAAATCTGCTTCACAAAAATCTCAAACCTCAAACATAACTTCAAGGAAAGTAAAAAACACTCTAAAAAATGATAACACTGCTATAAATAATACTGTGAATGTAATGAATAATTCCATTGTAAATAATACTGAAAATAAGACTGTTAAAAATCATAATGACATAAATAATACTGTACATAAAGTTTTTGTGAATCATACTAGTATAAATAATACTGCTATAAATAATACTGACTCGGATAACAACACTGGGCTTGCTGACGCTTCCGTTGCTACTTCTGAGGAAATTTCTGTAAATAATGCGAATAACGTAACCAACAGCGCAGTTGGTTTAATGGATTCTGTGCTTGATTTTGAAAAAAGCAATTGTGAATTGTCGCCATCCGTGACATACGTAAATAATAATGTACTTATCCCGCAGACTACCTTGGATCTGTTTTTTCAGAGGTTTGATATGCTCCAGCAGCAGTTTGACGATACCATGTCCCATATGAGACGAGGTTCTGTATCTGCCGGTAGCTCTGTCTCACTCGCACCAACTGCAGAGGAGATAAATAGAGATCTGGTGGAGCAAGTCTCGGCTCTGAGGGACGTGGTGGATAGGCAGACATCCCAGTTAGAGGAACTGCGTCTGGATCGGCAGCTGATGCTGGAGGAGGGGCGGCTCCAGAGGGAGCAGAATAAAGCTCTTAGTGAAAGCTTGGGAGCTCTGCGGGACAAGTGTCATGGCGACGTGAATGCCGGCGTTGTCTTGCCTACCAACTGCACATTACAGCCATTGGCTCTCCCGTCGTCTGGGTCGTCTCGGGAGGCTGGGGTCGCGGGGCCGGGTGGCAGGGGTGATGAGGACTGCGAAATAGTTATTAACGGTATATTATCAAGCGAAGTAACGGCCTCTCAAGAGGACCTGCATAATGTGGCCTTCGCAGTTCTCAGCACCATAATCCCCACCTTTGACCGGGGTAACGTCACCGGGGTCCGCGTCCTGGGGCCTCGTGGTCCGACCGTTACGAGTAGGGATTCTGCGGGGGGCGGCTTGGGATTGAGAACGAGGGTAGGTGCGCAGCCATCTTGCGTGGTGAGGCTTTGCCTCATGCGGGCTAGGCGTGCGCTCTCCAATAATTATTTAACAACAAAAGACATAAACCCAGATATGCTTAGTCGGTTGTCGGCTGTCGGCCTGCCTGTACGGAAAATTTTTATCAATGAGCTGCTGCTCCACAGCAAACTTCAAGTCTTTAAAAGTTTGAAACCCGTAGCACAGGGGCTGGGTTTCAAGTACGTCTGGCACGCCGGCGGTAGATTTCTTGCTAGGCGTAGGGGTGGTGAGCGTGCGCATATCTTTGCGTCGGCTGCCGATTTGCAAGCCATTCACACGGCGTACCGGGCTTCTTCTGACCGACGGCCATCTACAGATATACAAGTTACTGACAGCGACGACAACGGAACTGTACAGAGCGAAACAGTGGTAAGCCCGGAGGGCAGATCGGCGGCCTCCACCTGACTAGATAAGCCTGCTAACATCGGAGGGAGGGCGAGAGATTCCCTCAGAGCGGGATTTCTTAATGTGAATTCGCTGAGAGCTCGCATTGAGAGTCTTCGACTCTTCCTTACTGAACATCCCTCCTATAACATCTTTGGTATTGCTGAGTCATGGTTGGGCTCGGTCGTTGATGACGGTCTCATTCGGATTGACGGCTTCTCACTACTGAGACAGGATCGCAATGTGAATGGAGGCGGGGTGGCATTGTATGTACGCAATGAATTTAAAGTACGTTTATTGGCTAGTTCTAACACACAGGGACCTGGAAAACCCGGGATCCCTGAATATCTGTTTTGCAGCATACAGCAGGGTTCCTCTCCTCCAGTTCTTGTCGGTGTCATTTATAGACCTCCGAAGGTAGCGATGCAAAGGGACTCTGATCTTTTCAGCGTCCTACGTGATCTCAGCGGTGAATTTAGCCACATAATCATCATGGGCGATCTGAATGCTGACCTGTTGTCGGGATCGGATGATGCCAACACCATTGGGCGTCTCGCTGAGGAGTTATCTCTTCAGATAGTCGGCCATGGTCCCACGCATCATACCTCTACCTCTTGCACGTGGATTGACTTGATACTAACGGACGAGAACGACAGAATACATGACGTTAAGAAGGAAAGGCTGCCCAGTTTTGGTAAACACTGTATTATAGAGGTCTCAGTTAACATCCACGCTCCCATTCTTGGGAAGGAGCCTTTTGTATACAGGAACTTCAAAGGCATAGACACCGCCTCGCTTGGTGGCTTACTATCAAGCTGCAACTGGGAGGCCATGAACTCTATTGAAACCATCTGGAGGGTGCTTTGGAAAACTTGAATGCTAACTTAAATTCGGTAATTGACATATTAGCACCTCGTAAGCAGGTTTGCATAAAGAAAAAATATGCTCCTTGGTTTGGTCCTGACCTACGGTTGCTCATCGATAAGAGGGATGCCACGCACGGACGCTACAAGCGCACTGGGCGTTCAGAACTCTTTGACGAGTTTTTCCGGCTCAGCAATGAGGTTGATGTTCGCATGGCTCAAGAGCGAAGCTCCTATATCACTAGACATTTGTCGGATGCTCTTGATGACAATCAGGATATATGGAAGAAAATGCGTGACCTCGGCCTCATACCTAGGCGTAAAGAGGAGGAGTTTCATGGTTTTACGCCGGGCGAGCTGAACGACCATTTCGCTGGGATATCTGTCTCACCCTATGAAAACCTGGATGACGCGCTGGACTTCATTTCTACTGCAAGTGAGGAAGGCTTTAAGTTTAGTCCAGTCAACATAAATGATCTCATTCTCGCCATTGCACACTTTTCCTCACAGGCGAGGGGTGTTGATGGGGTCCCTCAGGGAGTGATCGTGAAAGCTCTCCCAATAATTGGCGAATTTATTGTAAAGATATTTAACTCCTCTTTCGCTCTGGGCGTCTTTCCGGGCATTTGGAAGCAGGCGCAATTAATAGCACTAAAAAAAACAGTGCTCCTTCATCTGTGTCAGACTTTCGACCTATAGCTCTACTCTGCTTCCTATCTAAAGTGCTCGAAAAGTTAGCTCATTCCCAAATCACAGAGTATCTAAACAAAAATAAAATTTTGGATCCTCTCCAGACTGGTTTCAGAAAACATCACAGTACCCAGACGGCGTTAATTAAACTGACAGATGACGTACGTATGGCCATTAACAGAAAGGAGGTGACGATCTTGCTGTTATTTGATTTCAGCAAGGCCTTTGACACCATATCACCTACGAAATTATTAACTAAGCTGCAACGGCTGGGCTTCTCACGGATGGCTCTCTTGTGGTTAAAATCATATCTTCAAGGCCGCACGCAGATGGTTACTTCTACCAGGGATGGTAATTCCGAGTGGTTGGAAACCAATCTGGGTTCGGTCGAAACCACAGGGTTCGGTCCTGGGACCTCTGCTGTTCAGTCTGTACGTTAACGACCTACAAGACTTACTAGACAAAAGGATGACAAAACATATCTTTTATGCAGACGACCTACAGATTTACCTCCATACCACCAAAGGTAAACTTGGGGAGGGCCTGACGCAACTATCCGAAGCCGCAAGGCGGGTGTCAGAATGGGCGGAGAACTCTGGACTGCGTCTGAACTCTAGCAAAACCAAGACAATATTTTTTGGATCCAGAAAGAACGTAAATGACATTAAGTCCCTGAATTTGCCTGGGGTAAGGATGTGTGACGGAGTGATCGTCCCTTTTGAAGCCCTGTATAGCTTGCGTTTTATCAGGGATTGTACCACCGAGGCTCTAAGGAGAAGGCTGGTTGAGTCACTGGTCCAACCCCATCTGGACTATTGTACTGTGGTACACCTGGACGCGACTGACGAACAGAGAATACGACTACAGCGACTAAGTAATTCGTGTGTAAGATACATCTTTGGAGTAAGAAGGGATGAGCACGTCTCCCCCTACCGGAGAAGACTGGGCTGGCTTAGTACTGACATAGGTAGGATTTATTTTAAAGCTATACTCCTATACAAAATTATGAGACTGCGTGAGCCAGAGTATCTGGTATCGTTTTTTAGCAAGCATCAGCCCAGGCCTTCCGCAAGGGGGCCGCCGCGTGAGCTTCATGTTCCGATGGTGAGCACTGAAACTGGCCTAAAAGCCTTTCAGATGCAGGGCGCACGTTTCTGGAACTCCTTGCCCTCTTCCATACGCCTTCTACCTTCTCTCGCATCCTTTAAGGAAGCAGTGCGCGGCTATCTGCTCGGCCTTGAGCCCTAGCCGTCCCTCATGTGGGCGGATGATGCGGGCATTCGATAAACTTTATTTGTGATTATTTTGACTCGGCCATTCCGGCCTAGACCTGTGATATTCTCGAAGAGAATTCTCGACGAGAACGTTAAGCTGACTGTGATATGATGGGTCTACGACCAAATCTATTTATTTATACTAAAAACATCTCTAAAAAAGAGTATATATTTATTTATTGTATTTTATTTATTTATTATTTTTTACTGTAAAGTGAGTATAAAGATCTATCTATCTATTTATCTCTCTCTCTCGCACTCTCTCTCTCTCTCTCTCACATGCACACACGAGTCTCCGACGGCACGCTTGCTCCCGCCGGAGATTTCGCGTAAGCAAAGACAAATCTTACCTCTCGAGGGGGGGTCGAGCCCCAGGTTCCCTCCTCTCCCACGAAGCTCAGGAAGCACCGCTGCCGTCAGGCTCGCTGGCTTCCCGGATGCCCTGGGTCTCTCTCTCTCTTCTCTCACTCTCGGCGCCTGGCTGGCGAGGAGGCTGAAGCTCCCACGAGCTCGCTGCTCCTGGCTGGCCCCGGGCGTCCTCTCGTGCCCTCCTCCGCTGATGCCTGCAAGCCGCTGGAGACACACTCGCCAGCGGGAACAGGGGGATAGTCCTGGGGGAGTCGTTGACACCAAGTGTCTTCGCCGTGGCACTGTCACTTGTCTCTCACTCTCTCTCTCACTACACACTCGTCGACGATGTCAGCACGAGAACTGACTTGATTCGCGCGCGCCCTCGCGAACTGCCGCGCCACATGCTTAACGCATCTCGCGGGCCCGCTCACGTAAGAGCCGCGCTGATTGGCTCACGGTCCGCGCGAGCCGTTGAGCCTCGCGTTGCAGTCAGCCGATAGGCTGAAAACCGCGAGACGCTGGCTCTGCTTGCTGCGCCGATTTCTCAGAAATCGCGCGGCAGGCTCGACAACAAGCTAGCCCGGCGCCGCTTCACCGAAAAACAGTCTGGCTCTCGCACTGTTTACGTGCGGGCTTAGACTCGCCCAATCGGTCGGAAATTTCCCGACTCGACTCGGCTGCGACGTACAACGTCGCACATAATAATAGGTACAAAACTCAATATGATAATCAACACGTGGCAAACGATAGCCAGTCATGTCAAGTGCTTAAGAACAAAATAAGAAAATACGTGGAGACAACTGGTTACCCAGTGAGTCCTACAATAACAAGATATATCGGCAACATAGACATCTCGTCCAACAGAACTCAGTCGGCAACAAGGATTGGATCGGTTTCATCACTACTGTCGTCTCCTTCTACCAGTCAGCATAATCTGAGAAGATAACACACACATGGATAACAACATTGAAGAAATAGAAAGTATACAAAATGAAAATGTCAAAAAAGAAACTGTATTTAGAAATATCAAGGCTTTCAATAATTATCTAAAAACTAACCAAGAAAATATTCTCTATGTCAATATAAGAAGTTTAAATAAAAACTTTGATAAACTACAGATTTTTATAGAAAGGCTTGAGATTAAACCACTAATGATAGTTTGCGTAGAAACTTGGAATCTAGACTATTATAATTATTTTCTATTAACAGGGTATAAAATGTATTATAATAATAGTAGAATAAACAGATCGGATGGGATAATGGTGTATATTGATGAAAGCCTAACGGAGAGTAAGGAAATCGTACAAATAGGAAAAATCAGAGTTATAAATACATGTTTAAAATTAGATAAGGAAAAGAAAATAGAAATATCAAGCTTATATAGATCTCATGACATTTCTAAAATTGATTTTATTAGTAACATTAAGGAATACCTAAAAATGAAACAAAATTCCCATAATCATCAGTTATTGGAGACTTGAATATAGATATACTAAAACTAGACAATATTAGTCAGGAATATTTGTATAACTTCTTAGAAAAAGGATTTGTGCCAGGTTTCCAAACAATAACTAGACCAGCAACATCTGATAATACAGGTTCATGCATTGACAATATCTTTATTAAAACTCACTCAATCGAAACTAACACTTGTAAAATAGAAAATATGATCAGAGATCATTATGCGCTGTTAATAACGCTTAAAAAAATTAAAATCAGTAATTGGCACGAAAAAATAGAAAGCATAGATCATAGGAAATTAGACAAAATTGCAAACAATGAAAATTGGAATGAGATATTATCAATGAATGATCCTAACCAAGCTGTTAATTCACTAATTGGCAAAATAAAAAACTGTACTGCCCAGGCAACAAATACTAAAAATAAAAATAAGAAACTAGGAAAAAATAAGGCTAGGCATAGTTGGATAACATGTGCAATAATAAACTTTTGTAATAGAAAAGAACAATTATATAAAACTTGGCAACTAGACCCAAAGAATGAAACTCTAAAGAAAGAGTATAAAAATTATGAGAAGATATTAAATAAAGTCGTCAAAGACGCCAAGCCAAAAAACGACTGTGCTGAGGTTGAGAAAAGCTGCTCTAATCCAAGAGATCTTTGGAGAGTTATAAATAAAAAACTAGGAAAAAGCACAAAAAAATGCACCAATTACAAAAATTATTGATCCAAATAATCAACACGGGAAAAAAACTCAAAACCCTAAAGAGATAGCTAATTTTATGAATACCCACTATAGCAACATAGGCTCAGAACTAAGTAAAAAAATCAAACAACCAATTAACGAATCAATAAGACTACCTAAACAAAACCCAATTTCGATCTTCCTGTTTCCTACAAACTATTCTGAAATAGCTAAAATCATTAAAGATATGCCACTGAAGAGCGGCGGGGTCGATAACATAAACACTAAAACAATAAAAAGTTTGTCTAGACACATAATCGATATACTTGTTCATATATGTAACCTATCGATCGAAAAAGCCATTTGGCCAGAAGCTTTGAAAAGTGCAGTCATTATCCCAATTTACAAATCAAAAGACAAAAATTATGTAGAAAATTACAGGCCAATATCACTAATATCAAATATTGCTAAAATCCTGGAAAAATTAATATATAACAGACTAAATAATTTTATCAGTAGTTGTAACATCATCTCAAAAAATCAGTATAGTTTTGTTAAGAATAGGGGTACAAAAGACGCATTACAACAGATATCGAACATTATATGTAACTGTCTAGATCAAAGCAAACCAATAGCGGTTGCTTTCCTAGATTTGGCCAAAGCATTCGACACAGTTAACCACAGAATTTTACTGCAAAAATTAGAAAGTTATGGTATTCGAGGCAAGGCATTAGACCTAATGACTAGTTACTTAAGTAATAGAGAACACCGAGTTAAAATACAAAATATTGTTAGCGATAAAGAAACTGTAAGTACGGGAGTGCCACAGGGCACAATACTGGGCCCTCTACTATTCATAATCTATGTTAACGACATGCTTAAGGATAATGTAGTATCATATGCGGATGATACTGCGATAATAACATCGGCTGACTCCTGGACCGACGTTGAAGTAAAAATGAATGAAGATCTAAACTGTATTTCAAGCTGGTTAGCCTTGAACAGGCTATCACCAAACATAAGCAAAACTGTATTTATAACTTTTGGAAATTATAGTAACAGTATTCCATATAGTATAGACATAAAAATAAGTCAAGAAAAAATAAACAGAGTGAGCAACTGTAAATATCTAGGATTAATTTTCGATAGCCATATGAAATGGGACGAGCATATAAAGTATATTGTTAGCAAAACCAAATATTTAACCTTTGTGTTCTATAAATTATCAAAACTAATGAATCTAGCAACTTTGCGATTAATTTATTACGCACGATTCAACAGCGTTATAAGCTACGGAATTATAGCCTGGGGAGGGGCTTACTCCAATGCTCTACTATTGTTAAAGAACCTACAGAAAAAACTGTTAAAAATCATTAATAAAAATAATTTTGTAACTCAAGGAAACCCACTTCATCTTGAGAAAATGTATAAACTAGAATCACTATATTTCCATTACGAGACTTTAAAATCAAAACATTTAGCAATAAAAAGCAAAACAAGAAAAAAACTTATACAAATTCCGATCAGAGAGAAAACAGTAAGCAGGAAAAACAGCTACATCATAGCGATAGAATTATTCAATAAACTTCCAAATGAATTAAAAAATTTAACTACGAAAAGTAAGAAAAAGAAATTAAAAGAGTGGATTAGATCAAATATATAGATAAAAAGAAAATATATTAAAAGAATGGAATTACAGAAATAAATAACACGATATCACTGTAACATTAATAATAAGATATTTTCAATGTGCAATGATAAGACTGCGGTTACTAATCTTAAAAGATTAGTTATATAGTTTTAAGATTTAAATGTAAGAAAGCAATCAGTCTCGCAAACAGATAACTGTGTTTATCTCTGCGGGTATGTAGTTGCATTTCTAAAATGTAATTTATGTAACTTTACTGATAAATAAATAAATAAATAAATAAATTATTCATTAAGAAAAAATAGCGATTGTATAATAAAATAAATAATAGTTTACGTTTTATTATTAATAATTGTTTTGCTTTCTTTCGCTTTTTTGTTTGGTGCTAATTAATTTAAAAGTGTAAATCGAAATATTTAATTCTTATGTATGCTAAAGACGTTACTATCTACACACATACATATACACTTACCAAACATATATCTTACCACAAATAACATTTTAATATTAAACGTTAAATATTGTTTACTTTAAAACTATCTATTATGCAATATATAGTAATAAGAACATGATTATAATAATAATAATAATAATGTCAGGCAACAAAATTAAATTTTTATTATTCATTAAGAAAAAATAGCGATTGGATAATAAAATAATTAATTTTAATACGTACGAGTTTTATTGTAGCTTTATTATATACATTTATTAATAAATTATATTATGTTTATAATAAATATAATGTAATAAATTAGGTAAGATATGTTTGGTAAGTGTATATGTATGTGTGTAGATACTAACGTCTTTTGTATACATAAGAATTAAATTTTTCGATTTACACTTTTAAATCAATTAGCACCAAACAAAAAAGCGAAAAAAGCAAAACAATTATAAATAAAAAAACGTAAACTATTATTTACTTTATTATCCAATCGCTTTTTTTCTTAATGAATAATTAATAATTTAATTTTTTTGCATGATATTATTATTATTATTATAATCGTGCTTTGAAGTAAACAATTTTAAACATTTAATATTGAAATATTATCTGTGAATATAACGCTGATTTCCAATAAAAAAAAAGGAAAAAAATGTTGTCTGAGCGAGTCTTGCACCCAGAGCCAAAAGGTTCTGAGGTAGAGACTTACGCCACTAGTGCCAACTAGTGAGACTTAGACCACAAGTGCAAACAAGTGTATTTTATTAAAAGTCGCATATGCGTATAGCTAGGCGTAATTTAATTGATTATAGCTTAAGCTTAATCAATATCCTGCTTATATGAGGATTAATTCAGAGTATAAATTCTACATACGTTTATGATACAAAGAAAAATCTACTTACCTTCATTAATTCTTGTCTCTGCTTTCAAATATATAGATTCCTACATTTTTTAAGTAACATTTTATGTGTCATCTACGAATAAGTGTTCATCTAAAAGAGTTAACAGAATTCTTCATCTACATTCTCATTTCTCGTTTGCTTGTATTGTTTAAATAAAAAAACAATTAAATAATTACGAAACTGTTTATTATTTAGCTACACATATCTTTGTAAGCGAGTGTACTTAAGTATATACTTATTCATTTAATGTAGTTTATTGTTATTGTACAAACAAATACTATCATTATCAAAAAAAAAAAAAAAAAAAATTTCACCAGCGGGATTTGATTTTGGTTGTCTTTTTGAAAACACACAACCCTATTTAGTATTTTTGGTTTCCGCGAGAGGCTCTGTTACTCGTTAAATGTTAGCAGTTTCACCGAATGTGCATGGCGATCTTTGTCGGAGAAATGGGCACACCTTCAGTACTTGGAGTTGGGCCTCCTTCTCTCTTACTCTCTGGTATTTTCGTTTTTACATTTTCCCACTAGACCACGAATCATGATGTTTGTAGATAGAAACTAGCTCCCCCTACTTATTTCGAAACCTAACCTAACATGGCGAATGTTCCAAGTTCCTGTTTCACATTCTGAAAGTGGTAACCCCGCGAAACGAATCATGCACGATGGCTGTACATGCACTGATACACACAATAATCAACCGGGCACGTTTCGGACTGAAAAGTTTGGAATTTCGAAATAAAAAAAATTATTTCTGATTGATCTTAATTAGCCCTTTTGATCTACGTTAATTCATTTATAAGCCCCTTTTTCGTTTTCCCAGGAAAAATCGAAATACGATTTTCCATTTTTATGCATTTCAAATACCCATATCTCTTAAAAAAATGCGTTTATTATACTCTACTAAGCTTAGAAAAATTGCCCTTCAGCTAATTTAATTTGCCCGCGTGTCAATTATTATAAATATTTGGTAATTTATATATAAAAAATAAAAAACCGCAATAGTATTCTAAGCCAATTATTTGCGCATATAAGTACCTAATACAAGGCATTTAAAATATAAAGTTATTTATCTTAACAAAAAAAATGAAACTGATTAAAATAATATTTCAACCTAAGTTAAAGTGTCTTTATGATTGTTCCGTTTTCGGTATATTGTGATGTACAGTATTGAGTTGAACGTTACTCGACAATGAAAAGTGAAACATTTTTTTGTTTACGTCGAATATAACCTCACTACTTCACTTAACAGAGAAGAACTGCATGACTGCATCACTATTTAATTGGATTAACAGGAAAATCAGTATCAGACGATATGTGGAAAGTGTTGAAATTAATGTACGAGCTTTTCCAAAAAGATGGTTTCGATTACTTTACAGACATGATGCCAGCTCTACATAATTATATCACTATACATACACCAGTATTTTTACCAAACGAAAATTCGACCTATTAAAATATCTGTATCTTGATGATTTAACTGATATGCAAGAACTGGCTAACATGGTACAACGTTTTAAAAATCTAGTACAGATTCCATTCCTCTGATTAACTTGACTGCAGCCTATTTACAAACATTATTGTTAAACTCAAGAATAAAGAGTAAAACTGTAATGTATGAGCAAAACTTACGTGAAGAAAGGAGTCCGAATCCTGGAGAGATCATCTACAAGCAAGAGAATAATGGGCTTAGTATGAGAAGAAATACCCATGGTAGAATGCAAAAATGGATTTGACCTACCTTTGTGGCAGATGAGTGAGTGCAAGTGTGCAGGTTACAACAATGGCAACAACAGCGACGTATTGTAGAAACATTTTTGTTTGTACAAAATGGAACGTACTAACTATAATTATTGCAAATATCAGAAGAAATAAAAATCGATGATAACATTTCTAAAGAAATTCATTGTTCAAGACTGAAGAAGCATTTCTGCAATTTCTTTCTGCTCTGTAAGTCTGTAAAAACATTGTAATATAATATAATAAAAGTATGAATTGTATCATTCGTTAATTAATCATTTGATAACTTATTTTACCATTATTACCCAACCATATAGCATAATCCTTAGTAAATAGAGTACCTTAAATAGGTAAAATACAGAATATTATTGTTAGCACATAGGTAGACGTAATAAACAAAATGTTTCACTTGGTTTTACGTTATTCTTGGAGATTTAGGACAATCAATTCAAACAATGTTTTCGTCTGCGATAAAAGTAATACCATTTATTAGGGGCAATGTACATAGGAGCTCTGCTATGCTATGCTCTGCTATGCTACAGCTGCGCTAAGATGAGCTGTCCGGTTCCGTTCTTTCGTCTATAACACACGTATGTTGTGTATCTATACATGACATACCTACTGCATGATCTCGCGCGTCAAGATGAAAATTGTTTTAATAAAAGCCTACATCAAATAATTTAGAGATTGTATTAAATAATTACGTTATAAATTAATACATAGCTACGATTTTAATTTACTAACCTCAAAAATGAAAATGAATAATCTGCTGAATTATTGTGTGAGGTGTATGTTTTTTAAAGAAAGAATTAATTAATATTTGGGTGCTTTTCAGATGGTGTAAGAAAACATTAAATTATACTTAGAAAAATAAAACTGCTGAAAAGAAAAAATAATAAAAAAAATCACATTTATAATGAAATATTATATATTTGAAAATAAAAGTTAATAAGTTTTAACATTATGCAAAATAATGTTATAATAAATAAATCTTAATAAGTTTTAACATTATGCAAATGTCTATTAAATTGACACATTTTTCTAATGCACAAATTTTTTGTTCAACACTCAACATAACTGAATTATTTAGTTATTTATTTTAATGTAAATTTTCGCTACTTTTTTAGAACTGTTAGAAACATTAAGTCAGTCGAAAACTGTTCACCATGCTGTTCACCAGCTGTGTACCTAACCTATCCTCCACAGATTATATCATATTCGTGAGTGATTGCGTGTGCAATAATCTGTAACCATTAAGACACGAACGGAATCGGAACAGACGGATGGTAGCAACATAGCAGAGCATAGTAGAGCATAGCATAGCAGACCTCCTATGTACATTGCCCCTTAAATAGTATACCGCATAAAAAAAATCAAAAAAAAATGGATCCTGGATTTGAACCCCGGTCAAAATAATAGAAATTTTGACCCCTAAAAGGGGGGTAATGCGAGTAAATAAATCTGGACTTGTTTTTATTTCGTTGTTATATTGCGGATCGTCGACAAAGAAGGTCTGGTATGGTCAGCGAAACACTGTCAGAACAGCTGGAATATGAAATCCGGATCGATTGTACCTGGGTTTGATATGTTCGAAAAATAAATTAATTTACTAGTTAAAATTTATTGCAAATTATGCGATAATGGTAATAGTTATAGAATCGGCAATAAAGTTGCAAATGATTCGCGGTATTTACGATCCTATCAGAAGTATATTTTATGACAAAAACGATATATACTTTCTCGCGGCGTAAAAGATTTTTTACTTTTTATAAAGAAATTAATGGACTGACAATTTTTCACTGGAAATTATAAACGTTTTTACGATTCATCAATTAGCTAAATTTTTTTATTGCGATATATGTAAATTATTCGCGTACTTACTGGGGCTCTTTCCGAGCACATGATGCTCCCTCCATGTGTGTATGCTCTAAGGTTTATACATACCAACGTCAAGTGAATTATAACAATATTTTTGTATTGTTTTTAGTATGTAAAATAATTACAAAAAATATATGGATATATAAGTGTAAATGTAATTGTTTAATTCATATATTGTAAAAATTATAGATAATTATATTATCAAACATAAGATAATTATAAATTAATAAAAAGGTATAATAATTTTTGTATACAATAACAACATTTTTTTTATATTAATTTTTTTTGTACACAGTAACTGTAATAGTTAAGGTTCCCAGCCTGAGTTAAAGCCTGCAAAAAAAAACGAAAAACTATTCGCTTTATTAACGAAAGATATTTTATTTTTAAATAGATTAGTAAGCCTCATTTATACAAAAAAAAATATACCTTATGATATACCCTATAATGTTGAGAATGATGTATTTTAATACTTAAAGTAGTTTAAGACTATTAATAATAATAATAATAATAACAATAATAATAATATTATTGTAATTATTATTGTTGCTATAATAGCATTAAGGATTGAAGGAAGTAGTCTTCGCACATGTCAATCAAATCAATATTAAAATCTTGATCAAATATTAACATATAAAGTATAAAAATTATATTTCACTTTGTCTATTAATATAAATTCTTTGTTATCCAATCCTTGAGTTTATTCCTTATATTAGCTTTAATATAATGTATTTTTTTCAGGTAATCTGGTAATTTATTGAAGTTTAATGTCATCTTATATAAGTTTTTCTTTTTCCCCACTTCTATTATTACTTTCCATAAAATTAAGTTTTTATTCCTAATTTTGCTGCATTAAGTTAAATATTTTTCTTTTAGGCTATCATGAGCGCTTATTATTATAACAAATTACTTTATTCAAAATTTTGCTTTTTAATTTGCACAATAGGGAAAGTGCATTATCATAAGCTGATCCTTAAGTTATTATCCCTTAAGATGTTAGACTATTAAATAAACCATAATAAAGAATTATTAGTGAATCTCTGCCTATTATTCTATTTAGTTTTGCAAAGATATACAGTAGGTACTTAGTGTGAAACATTTTGAGTGTATTACGAACACTTGAAATTCATATCAATTGTAATTCCAAGATATTTGGCGTATTTTACTCTTTTCAAACCTTTTTCATGTATCACTAACTCTATGTTATTTGGTATTTGATAATGGTAGCGGTAGTTAACGAATGTTATGTACACTTTTTCCTGCATTAACCTGTATTAAGAGCAAATTGATTATGCATTACCAGTCATTAACTTTATCTAGGAATTCATTCATCACTTTCTCAGTTGCTTACCAAGTATCTTCAGAACATAAGATTACTGTATCATCTACATATGAGTTAATGGTACCTTCTAGTGTTAAGTTAAATATATTGTTAATATAGATAATAAATAACAGAGGTCCTAGTATTGTACCATGTGGTACACCTGCTTTCACACTATTAGCATATCACTCTGTATTTCATTCATTCTCCTTGTTGAAAATAAATTCATAATTTTTGTATGTATCTTTAGTACATATTAAAAACATGTAATTTACCTGGAGATACGTATTGAAAATGTGTGATAATTTGGGACTTAAATTGTATACTATTCTATTATTTATATATTGTTACAAAATTTATTTTTCATCAAATTGAATTTTGACATTGTAAATGATAATGATAATATAATAATAAATATATGGAGTAATGAATCAATAATTTCCAGAAGTAGTTGAAATGTTTAATTAGGTCGGTGTTTCAGAGGCTTGATGCTCCTTCTTTGGCCAATTACATGTGTCAATTTATATAATGTCGGAGTTAGTCACTGCATACAAAAGTCAAGTTTAACAAATGTCCAGAGAAAGGAAAGACGGCTTATTATACTTCACTTTTGTATTCAGTGACTAACTTTGATTTTTTATAATTTGATACTTGTAATTGGCCTTGAAGAAGGAGGATTAAGCCTCCAAAACGTCCTAATTAGACATTACAACTACTCGTGGAGATTATTGATTCACCACTCCATGTTAAATCCACAACCAGTATTAGAGTCTAATTTACAACTAATGATATTTATAACAATTAGATAGAAGTAAATATCATCAAAATGTACAATAACATATTGCTTGGAGTATTTCAAGTCAATTAAAAAGTTTAGTGAGTCCTAACATTATTTTATTGGAAATATTTGATTTCATTGAAATGAAATTTAACTTTAAAAGTGATATTTATAATGCTATAGCACTTAAGGAGGTTGGTCAGATGTACAATTAACAAACAGATATTGGAAAAAAAATTAATATAAGCTTATAAATAAACACAAAATCACCTCCCAAAATTTTAAGTACTTTAGGTACGTTGTTGATGAGTATTTAATGAAATAAATTTGCTCGATTTAACATGGAGTCTTATGGGAATCGCGTCTTTATATACCTTCTCACACAGAGTTTACAATGATTAACAAGTGGTTTTCCTAGAAATTTTTATAATTATTAAAAAAATATATAAGGAATCTTTTAATGTCTTAAACAAATATCGAGGGTACTTCTAACATATATAATTAATACGTTTTTCGTGCAAAAGATGCTATTCTCGATGAGGATAACCTCCATTACCTACAGCGCGGCAACGTCGCAATTCTCGCCATAGCGCGCGCTATTTGAATACGTATGTACACAGGGATATATTTACCTTTCATAGTTTTGAGCGAAAATTTTGTTTGAGGTAAGGGATTATAAGGGATTACTATTTATTTATTCAAATATTGTATAAATTTTTATTTTATCATAAATATAACACATATGTATGAATAACATTAATAATGTTGATTATCTATAAACTGAATTTCTATCAGAAATTCATAAATTTTTATATTTATTTGGAAGATTGATCACATCGTTGCAGCAAAACTAATTTATAAGTTATTGTTAGAAACTATCAAATTAACGACATTACGTACTAGGCGCTGTTTTTAAGAAATCGATAATTTTTTTAATAACTGATCTATTTTTGGTAACTCTAATAACTCCATTTTCATCTTCACCAAAAAGATCGATTATACCTGGCATTTTATTCTCTTTAAAAGTGTCAAGTAATGTTTGGAACGAAATTTTCGCTACAACAATTTTTTTTCGAGTTGCAAGCGAAGTGCATGCCTCTAAAGCTTTTAAATTTTTTAAAGAATTTGGCAAATCAGTAATATATTTTTCATGCTCGTTGGTTTTAACCCACGTCAATGTGCTATCTATTATTTTTCGTTCTGAAATCTCTAGCTTTATCATCACTTCTTCTAGCATTATGACGTCATTCATTGCATTATGCGCATTGATTGTAGGTATATCATAAATACGTGCCAAATTTTCTAATTTGTTTTCACCTTTCTTTGTAAGTCCTGTACATTTTTTTATAAGAGGCAACGTATCGGCGAATCCATATACTACATTTTCAAAATGATTTGAAAGAAATGTCTTTTTAATTGCTGCTAGTAATCTTGGACGGTCAAAATTGCAATTGTGTGCAGTTAAAATACATTTTTTATTAAATGAACTTAAAAACATGTTAAAAGCTTGCAAAGCTTCTGATATAGTAACTGAGGGTACTATACTCCCGTGACATTGCAATTTTCCTCCAATATCGCGCAAACCAGTAACTGCACTTGACCTCTCATCAATCCTTTTAGTTGGAGTAATGTAGATAGAAAACGACGCGTCCCCATACTTTGCAGCGATTTGCAAAATGTCTGCATTTTTTGAAAAACCTCCAGTTTCTAAGTCGAAGTAAACAATTATAGGCGTAGACAAGTTATCGACTATTTTGGAAATCAGAGGAGCATCATTATTTAAAAGCCCTATATCTGATTGATAGTTTTCAGAACCTTCCAAGTTTTCTTTTTTGTTACGTAGCTGTGCTTTTTGCTGCTTTAGAACCAAACGCCTTTTTTTAAAGTCCCGAGTCGACGCTTTTCTATATCGCTTTTTAGCTTCAAAGTCCAGTGTTTGGTAATTCTTTGAAGTAAAATGTGCCGTAGATAAAGACATCTTTTTTGACAACTTCATTGCAAATGTTTCTCCAAAATTCTTTCTACTTATCGCAAACGCTACTCGATAATCATATCCTGCTGATCCTCCGTAAAAACGAGACTTTGGAGCTTTACTAGCTATAATAGTATTCAAACTTTCGTTTGCGTTACTCGACGCTCCAGCTGCGAATCTCTCAGCTTTATTAGCTAGCACGTCAAACAGACACTTCAGTGTATCAAATAATTTAGAGCTTTGAAAGCCATTGCCAATTGTCGAGTGTGTATACGTTTCTGGATTTTTCTTATATCCACACCAATCATCGCAGTTAGAGTGTTCATTGAAGGCGTGATGAGTAATATTTTTTATTGCAGCAGCCATTCTCGTAACGTCACCAGCATTTTGCGATACACAATAATTAAAACAACGTTTTAAATATTTGATCGATTTTGCATTCAGTTCTTTATGTTCTTTTTGGATTTTATATAACTCATTTGTTACGCCTTTGCTGGTATGATTTTTGTCGGAGTGCTTCACGACTTCATGATCAGTACCAGAGCGAATAGCCGATATAGAACAGCTATCGTTATCCCCAATCATAATCCCTAACTGAACATTACACGCTTTAAAAATTTCATTTTCGTTGGCTAGTTCAGAAGCTGCTGAAGGCTCCATTGCCTTAGCTGAGCCTGTGAAATTGAGGCGGCAGTCATGGTCTTCTGGAAGATGCCCAAGATCACACATGCGACATTTTCGATTTTTTGATGTGTACGCTAAAACTTTTTTTGAAAAAAATCCAATAAGAGCTCCTGAACCAGATAAACTGTCATATTCACGACCCGTTCCTCTCGTCGTCCATCCCATGTCATATGCAGCTGCGATTCGAACTATGGTATCAGGAGAAATTGGTGCAATATTTGTGTGGTCTACGTCACGTATCGTCGGGAATATAAAATTATTTTTTAAATGATTAGGCCTGTAAGAAAGAAAAAAGGGAAGATGTCACAATTGTAATAAAAATTAAACCAAGTAGTTGTATATAAATCATTTCTTTATTATGAAAAAGTCATTATATCTTGCAGTTATAAGTATAAATAAATGCACACGTAGAGAGATATTTATTATTGCATTAGAAAGTAATGAAATAGAAAAATACGTATACAATCACTGCATCTTGGAATATTGTAACTCATTGACATATAAGAATAAAATAATATTGTAAAAAATATAAATCAAAATAGATAAAAATTAATCAAATAAAATTGATTTCAATTATATAGTCAAACATTTTGAAAAAATAAATCTTATTTGATAAAATTGATTAAAATTACGTTGTATAATATTTTTGTTAATATAAATCAAAATTGATAAAAATCGATGGAATAAAATTGATTGAAAATGAACACATTAAAGTCTACACCACTTACAAAAGTTTTTGCAATTCTTGCACATTCTTTATTGTAAGTTCTCGTTCCAGTAGAGTTGCTTGCATACAGCTATCTCGAGCCATTTCTTCTGCTGAGGTACCTACTTCTTTTTCGTGCAACTTATAAGTGTTCGGATGAAGTATTGGTACATCAAATGAAGCGAGTACTTTATTTAGGTGCTTAGGGCCCGAACCAGTATTCATAGTTCCTGGAATAAATACATTTATTATAAAGATAATATAAAACATTCAAATTTATAGATCAAAGGAATTATTTACATAATATATTTACCCATTGCTGCTGAGGAGTTCAAATCATAATGCATAATCGTCTTTCCCTGCTTAGATTTTTTTGACGTGCTATGCATTTTATCTGTAGCAACTCGTATTGTACTCTGACAATCCTTGCATCTTATTATAAATATACTCGCCAAACCAGATCGTACTTCATCAACTGTATCATTTAAAGAGAGTGTATTATTACACTTTCTGCAAATTAATTGTTTTGCCAGTGTTTCTATGTGAACTATTCTTCGACCTTCTATTTTAAATTCACTTTGAGCATCGTTCTCTCGATCTTTGAGGTTAGTTTGCGTTGCGTTTCTGTTTCTGCAGCCGTAAACGCTTCTCAAATTTTTTCCTACTCCTGCTTGGCGCTGTCTTAAATTATGAATTTTTTCCGATACACGTTTTCCTTTCCAAAAATATTTTTTTATTGGGTTTTCACACATTTTTCCATGGATTCAAACACACAGGATTGTTTACATGCAATGCGACACACTACACTATATAGCATATATACATATATGTAGTATAGCGACGTTGCCAAATCTGAAAGGTTAACTACTCTGATCAGTAGCAAGTCTTTAGCATCTCTCTTTTGACTTCCTACGTACCTGACCAACCTCCTTAATATTCGAGACTAAATAATTTGGGCAGAAGAATGTTTCATCAACATAATTATTCAAAAGAATATGTAGTCACTAAAGAGCTCTATGCTAAAGCTCTTTGTAGGCCCCCCACAAAGTAAATTTTGAGCACGATACAAACTTCATTTTTATAAATTTTTGAAGCTTCTGCACATCAGCTATCACGTCAGACATCATTGTGATTATCTTATATTCATAAGTACCTTTGTAGCAGCAAACCAATTAATGAAGGCAGTGGTGAATTCATCTTTCAACTGGTCTTATTGCATAGTTCTCTTGTACCCAGATGTTACTAATCTAATGCATCTAGAAAAATCTATGCATGAAAAAGGAAATGTTTACCAATTTGTGTTTAAATGAATAGAATGTATTTTAGTAATTAACATTACGCATCAGCTGATAGCCTCAAAATACATTTTTAGCAATGAGTATTTAGATGTAAAATAGAATAAATAATACGCCCAATAACCCAATAACCCAACAACTATGTCTATTAAGCTGGAACCATCATGTTCACCCAACTAAAAATAAACTATTCCACAATTTGTTGCTAATTTGTTGCTAATGTTGACCAAAGAATTGATTTTGTTCCAGCCATTTAAGAGAAAGAAAGGGTGAGCTAGTTTAAGTATTAAGTGGGCACCACCATAGCTGTAACTTTTGATCTAAAGAAACTTTTTTATTGATTCAAATGGCATATTTTGTTGCTAATTTATTGTTAGAAGATAGGCTAGGGTTCATTCCACAAATCAAACATCAGACCCAATGGCCGATACTGCGCCAAGGCCCAAAACTGTAAAAATACTGTTTACCGATTCCATATAACTTTTTAAATACAGCTTGCGATAAAAATTAGAGCACTATATTATTAAGTTTAATGAATCATTCTACTGAAACAAAATATCAATAGAACTATTCGTTTGTCTAGAAGTTCTTAATTACAAGCGAGAATTATGCTGCGATGTTTCTATTAAACTGTTCACTTATAGTAACCGCTAATTTTCTTATTAATATAGATAATTTAAATTTTCATCGACATAATATGCACAGCAGGATAAGTTTAAAATTAGTGACAGATTTTATGGAAAGAAAGTATCAAACAGACTTTTAATTGTTTTTGGCATTTAAATTACTAAATAACCCGCGGCGGATTTGTGAATTTATCCATGGATGGAGCAACAAAATGGTTTAAGATATAAAACTTCAGCAACAAAGTCTAGAATATTATTTTCCATCTATTTGCATTCTTTACCACTTTTCCGGTTTTGGACCTTGGCGCAGTATCGTCCATTGGGCTTGATGATTGATGCATGGAATGGGCCCTAGCCTATCTTCAGCAACAAATTAGAAACAAAATATGCCGTTTAAATCGTTAATAAAGCTCCATTAGATCAAACGTTATAACTATGTTGGCTAGCTTCATAGTTAAGCTAATCCAACCTTCGTTTCTCGGCAACGGCTGGAGCAACAAAATTAGCAACAAATTGTGGAATAGTTTACTTTTAGTTGCAGGGTGAAAGTGGTGTTCCAGCTTAATAGACATCTAACAACTGACATAAAGTACAAGTTTTTACTATAATATTTTGAATAGGACTTGGCTAGAGGGTGTGTATGAGAGTGGTCGCGTGCGACAGCGTCCGTGAATTTTCAAGCGCTTTACAGTGTTTTGGCGCAAATTAACGCAAAAAAGTTTATCAGAGTGTAAGTTAGTGTAAACGTGATAGGCGGTGATAATAATCTTTGTGCTTTATTGTACGGGCGGATAGTAAAAAGCGTTTGAAAAGTAGGGTCGCAATTGGAGGTTAGGTAGTTAGCATAGAAGCGTGTTCTCTTGAAACCAAGGAGGAGGATAAGGACGCAAGGACGAGAAACTGCTTGAAAACTACGGTTGATGCGAAGCAAACAACGCCGGACAACAGAGTGAAAAGGATGGCTTTTACGGAGAAAGAAAATAAATTCAAGGAGAAAATCGAAGAGGAGGTAAGAAAGATTAGGCACGAATCGTTACCGATGGAAAAATGAAAGCCGAAATGAAAGCGCGCGAAGTAGAATTGATCGAAAGGGTAGAAAAAATAGAGAAAAGCATGAAAGAGTTACAAGAACGGGATATTGAGCGAGAAGCTCGCTGGCGCGAGGACGTAGATTCTAGGTTAGTTGAGTTCTCAGGAGATGGCGCCTCGTGTCTCTCTTTGATGCGAGGTTCGTTGCGAAGCCTTGCGTGCGGCGGCTCTGCGGAAAGCGAGCGAACGGGGATTAACGACGTAAGTCGGTCGAGTCGGGCGAGTTTTTCGGATAGAGAAGTATCACAAATGAAAAGAATGTTATCGGAAAAAGAAAGAATGGATAATCAGAATGTGATTGCAATAAAAGATCTAGCGTTTGAAAGAGAGTAGAAGGCCTAAAAACTCCATATTTCTACAAAAAGCACGAATCAAAACACATAAACCCTGAGATGGCCATATACCCAGAAGAATGAGTATAATTATGTCTATTCATAGTCAAACAGGTGTCAGATTAAGATGTAGCACCTCGGGATACTCTTAGATATAAATTTTGTTCGAATATATATGATACTTTTTGCATTTGACTTTAAAGTGACCTTGTTTGACCTCGAATGACCGTGATCATGACCAGTTATGACCGATTAAACTCCAGATTTGGATGCAGCACATCTCAAAACCTGAGAATATGATTTTATTCCTATTTTACCGAACTAAAAATTTTTCATGACCCTCCAGGGCCGGAGAGCCGATATATCGGCTCGGCCCATGATAGGAACATTGTACATAGTTGATTGGTGATACAAGACATGAATTTGGGCACTTTCAAAGGAGGTTTCGAAACCTCAAAACCCGGCCCTTTAAAGGTTAAAAGAATAATACAATAAGCTAAGAAATACAATAATGCAATGTATGGGGTATGTGTATGAGTTACGAGGTATGAGTGAATTTTTTCACATGTAACTAGCCAACGTCCATTTCTGGACTATTTTGAATAATATTTCACATAAAAAACCTCAGTGGTAATGAAAAATATACCAATCTGTGTTATGTGCCGAGTGTTATGTGTATTAATACTTTGTCAGAGCTGTGCCAAAACTGTGCCGAACCATGGACATAAACAACAGTTTTGGTACAGTTTGGCATAATCAATTTCACTACAATTTTTGACTCAATTTTAGTGCATTATGGTACAGTTTTGCACGATATTGCCACAGTTTTTAAGACAGAATTTTTAACTAATTTTCATGGATTGTGGCACTGTTTGGTATGATGCAGGCACAGTTCAGCATAAACATGTTGATTTCATATAAAAATGTTGTTTAATTAAAATTATTGGAAAATAAACATTTTGGGGCTCAAAATGAAATTTTTGGTTTTGTTGTCTAGATTCATTTAAAACTATTACACCTACGGAGCTGAAATCTATCGTTCAGGTTTATTTTTAGGTGTTTAAATAATAAATACACTTGTTATCCTTAACTGATATAATTTAGATTTTCATGTCAACACTTATATGAATTACTTTAGCGCCAACGCTGTAGGGTTCAGTGTGAGAGCGCAGGAGAGTTTAATAAAAACTGTTTTGGCAGCCTGTTTTTGTACAATTTCAAAAGTATCTGCATAAATTAGATGTGTCACTTCAATACACGGAGTATAATATCATAATATGTTAAGCAGTCCAGCTATTGCCTCTGACCAGATCTCATACTTATATACAAATATTTTTCATATTTTTAACTTACTTCTAGAGTTCATCGCTGGATATTTTTCAGTTATTCTTTGTAATATTTGATACAGGCATGTCAGGATAGCATCAGTGAGTCCTGGGTCCGTTAATTAGATTTTCGAATCCTGTTAAAAATAAATGCATATTTTTTGTTTGTATCTTTAATATGTATTTTAATGTGTACCTTGTACTTCACCAGGCCTTTTTTAAATATATTAAATGTAACTTGAAGTATTTGTTTTGGCGATAAATGTAAGTACCATGAGTTTTTTTTTGTTTTGAGCACCTTTTTTTTGTCTCCATTACAAGCGCAGACTTTTGGCTCAGCTGCCAGGGACCTTCCACCACCTTCTTTGTGTGGAAGTATTGCTCGATCTTATATTTTCTCACTATATCTCACTTCTAAAACGACACTTTAAACCACACTTTTTTATACCTTACTTTTTTACACCACAGCTTTGCATTCGCCCAAGCTTGCGTCTTTGAGGCAAGGGAAAATCCGGGATCATACTAAAGGAGCATTCGGGGTAAAAACCGGTGAAATTGTTAAATTCCGGGTTATATTATAATACGTTCTTACATATGTATTCTGGTATATGCCATTAAAGCGTGTTATGGTACGTTTTTACATGTTTTTATATGAAAATATGCAAAATTTTTGAATATCAAGACAATAATGTAGATACTTTGTAATATATAATGTATATTTAGCGCAATTTATATAGCATTATTACGTGTATAAACATTTTGCACTATATATGTTATAGTTGATAATGATTGATTTTTGATAATACGGATAAATAATGATTAATATTAAACAAATAACATAATAACAAATAATGACAGTTGCGTGGAGGTGAACAACGGCGGCCCCTGCACGGTGACGTGCCGGTTAACCACTTAGGCGAAGCTTATTGTGCTATGCCACCTTGTGAAATTACCTTATAATCTGTTATTGATAGCTTCGGCTACTTGGCAAATTAATGCCAAGCTGTTTGACCTAAGTACCTCTAATGATGAAAGGGGGAAAAAGTTTGCGTTTTTGCGAGGGAGCTGTAGAGACGAGAGCGTTGAGTGTTGAAGCGAGGACAGGTCCAAAAGAGATGGTTTAGGTCTTCTATGTCTTCGCCACAGGGGTACATAGGAGAGTTGACAAGATTTTTGTCACAGAGACTGGAGGCAAGACTATAATGGTTGCTGCGCATGCGTCAGATAGTAGTGATAGGGAAGCGTTTGAAGGGAAGAGAATGAAACCAGGACTTGGGGAAATCGAGATGGTAGTTTGAGAAGTAAAAGCAGCCTGTGTTGGTACGATAGTGGTTTGGATATTTGTTGAATTTGGAGCGTGAAAGTGAGAGGCAAAGGGGCAAGAAATTGGAGTACGGGAGGAGCAAGTTAAGGGTGGTGCCTACGCTAGAGGCATTCGTTCCCAGGGATACCTAGACTACTCTTCTTTAAAAAATTGTTTTGCTTTACAATAAGATATTTATAGACCATGCTTATCATATAAATGGTTATCTCTAAAGAAAATCATTAATAAAAAATAATTGCTTTTTGTTTAAAGTTTATTAGTGTACCATGTATGACTAAAACTTTTTTCAATTACGTATGATTTCATAATGTTAACTATGATGAAGGTTCTGTGATATGCTTACTTACGATTCTTGAAAGATATTGAATTAAGTTTGATGGTATTAACTATTACTTCTCGCGTTTCAGTTTGTATATAAGGTATGGCTTTCCAATCCTCTATTATATCAAGAGGCGTGATGCTATAGACGTAACAAGACGAACCAGAAAGTAGACCGGAAGTGAACCGGAAATCGTTTAAAATTTCGTTTGTGGGTTCATTATTAATAATTCACTTCATTCACTAAACTACCCTTTCTAAGAGTTTAGGGTAAATTATTAGTTAACTGAAAGTAAACCGAAAGTGACCGTAATGACCAGGAGAGGGGGAGAGAGGGACAGGGAGAGAGAGAGAGAGAGAGAGAGAGAGAGAGAGAGAGAGAGAGAGAGAGAGAGAGAGCGCGAAATGGGCGGGGAAGGGGGCTAGCGTCAGAGTGAGAAAATGCATTTTTCGTCTTTCTAAGGGATTTTCCACACTGAGGCGATGCGACTGCGATTTATGTAGTGAGAGTATATCTATATATACATGCTCCCATATATATAAATATACTCTTATCATGTAGATAGCAGTCGCATCGCCTTAGTGTGGAAAGTTTCTAAGCAAAAACTATATAGATATAATAGCACGCGCAAA
The DNA here is from genome assembly GCA_020010945.3 of Muscidifurax raptorellus. Taxonomy (NCBI): domain Eukaryota; kingdom Metazoa; phylum Arthropoda; class Insecta; order Hymenoptera; family Pteromalidae; genus Muscidifurax; species Muscidifurax raptorellus. The sequence goes on along the minus strand of JAHUUD020000013.1, from coordinate 693,354 downwards.
AATAAGGCATATTCTTTCATTCAGTTTACATTTCCAAAATCACTACAAAATCAATATTTAATTACTCAAGAGCTTCACTCTTACCGGCTGTCCCACGACAGATCACGTCTTTTTTATAGTTGCTACCTAATACCATACCATTGATTTTAAATTAATATTATAATTAAATAATTCTGCAAGCTTTACTTTAAACCTGTTATATAGAATTATAATAATGGGTTGGGGAAAAAGTAATTTCGGTTTTCTTTATTTTTCAAGGTAATTTTTTAAAAATAAATTTTGAACACTAATCAATCGTATATGTGCCGTTCTGATTGATGATCTTTTGCCATTTTTCTGGAGAAACCATTATTCCATTACTGTAGAACTTTTGAGGTTTCTAGGAGAAAAACTTAACCAAGGGATTTTCACAAGCCTCTTTCTAATACAGCTTTACACAATTGAGAGAGTTTTGCAGAGACCGGAACAAATGATAACACCTGCATACAAAAAAAAGTCGTCGGTTCAAGAAACCAGACCTATCCTTATGTATTTTCACCCGTTGAATCCGAATCCGAGGCCAGTTTTGCCCGTACACTCCCAAAATTTCGTTAAAAACAAAATAACTGTGAAAATCTACCATTTGTTTTTCCCTTTCTTACAATATTTTAATTTTTTGAGCAGTTTTATAAGATATTGACATTTTTTCAAAGTTTCAAATTCATATAAATCATACATATGACACTCACAAAAAATTGCAACTAAGTTATGCTCTTAACCCTTTCATGCACACATTTTTCTATTAGAGGAAATGCATTGAAAATTGGTATTTACTAGGTTTTTGGGGTCGCTGATCACGAATCTTCCATCAGAATTTAAAAAATTTTGAATCCAAGATGGCGGATTCAAGATGGCGACCTACGATTTTCTTCATTTCTAATCCTGTCAATAAAGTTTTATGCACGAAATGAGTTCACGAACTGTTCTTCGTGCACAGTACTGGAAATCAAGTTTTATTAATTCAGAATTAGAAATGAAGAAAATTGTTAGGATACTATTAGTGGCAATCTTGGATTCAAAATTTTCAAATTTTGATTGCAGATTCGTAATTAGCGACCCCAAAAACCCCCGTAAACGCCGTTTTATTGACTCAGGATCAGAAATGAAGAAAATTGTAGATCGCCATCTTGAATCCGCCATCTTGGATTCAAAATTTTGAAATTCTAATGTCAGATTCGTAATCAGCGATCCCAAAAACCCCCGAATAAGCAGTTTCATTGATTTAGGACTGAAAATAAACAAAATCATTGGTCGCCATCTTGAATCCGCCATCTTGAATTCAAAATTTTGAAATTCTGATGTCAGATTCGTAATCAGCGACCCCGAAAACCCTTCTATACTAATTTTCACTACCCTATCATCATTTTTTCTCTTTGACACACATTCTTTGTAAAATAATCATGAAATTTCGACCTTTATTTATTTATATAAATAAACAAATGAGCAACAAACACATGAGAGTCACGGAAATCACATCTCTATAATATATAAGAGCCAATGCAAAAAAAACCGCCTTCATATAACGTGATTTGAGCTCCTAATAAAAAAAAAACTCGATAGAAAAAGGTGTTCCCTATAGGGAACACTATGCCGCAAAGGGTTAAATGCAAATTTTCACGAGTTTACTTAGTTTTTCTTAATTTTTGACGAGTTTCCACCACTTCTTCAAATATTAAAGTGCGTAAGAGTGAAGAAAATCCTCGATTCAAATAAAGCGAGTAAAAACACACAAAAATCACGTATAATGCAGTCATAACAAATGTTTTACTCTTAACCTACGTACTTAAGTACAAAATTGTACGATTTTTTAGCGCTTTTTCACGATTTTTCACGATTTTTCCAAAGTTTAAAGGGCTTACGGGCAAAACAAACCTTGAATTCGGATTCAGCGCATCAAAATACATAAGAATAGAGGTCTGCTTTCTTGAACAGACAGACCACTTTTTTGTGTGCCGATGTAATCCGACGATGTAAGATCCGGGCTATAGGGCGGATGCCTCGAAAATTCCCAGCCAAACTCTCTCAATTTTTGACGAGTCTTTAAAGATATGTGATGTCTAGCCTTATCGTGACGAAAGACAATGCCTTTGCTATTGATCAATTCTGGACGTTTTTTTCAATTGCCTACTGCAATCTTGTCGACAATCTTGTTGCAATCTTGTTCTTGACAGTAGACAGTCGAATTAATGGTTTGTCCAGGTTCGAGCAGCTCACCCTTCCAATCTCACCAAACACTCGGCAACACCTTCCTTCGCGTCAATACGGGCTTTGTAACTGTTTGTGAAGCTTCGAATGGCTCGATTTCCTTTCGTTGCAGCAGAGATTCACAGATGGAAACTCGATCCTAAAATTTTTTGACATTAATTCGCGTGAACCCAAATATTGGGCTTCCTTTTGTATCCAGTCTTATATAATAGTCCAAAACTGCTTTATGGTCGATGTTTAGTTCCATAGCGATCTCGCGAGATGAAGTATGTCGGTCTATTTCTATTTTTTTCAAGAATTTCATCGACTTTTTCATCGGTTGTCAGACCAGGGCGAGGTTTATCTTTAAGATCGAAGTTTCCTAAACGAAATCGCGCAAACCAATTCTGACACTCGCGTTCACATAAGCACTCATCACCATAAACACTGCATAATTTTCGATGAGCCTCCGCTGCAGTTAACCCTTTAAGGAAGTAAACAAGTAAAATGTGACAAAAGTGGCCTTCTGGAATCTCCACTGTCAAAGCGCAATAATTTTTGAATCAATAAACGAATGACGCTACTGTATACTCTAGAATATTCTATAAACTTTAAACGTCTAAACATGCTATAATGTGGGTTTATGGAATAAGCATTACTATAGATATACAAATTTAACGGCATCTATTAGAAAGGACCGATATTATTTTTTTCCGAACTTTTTAAATTAGCTTTTGATGATACTCTTGAAAGGTCACATATAATTAACCATGACTAGAAACTGGAGATGGAAAATATATTCCAACATTTTGAAATGTTCGTCCTTGAGATTTATTTATTGTAATTGCAAAAGCTTAACCTAATTGGGAATTTGCGTCTTGTCATGTTAAAAGGAATATCTTCTTTAGCTTTTAGATAATTAAATACGCGGTAAAAATACTTTATTTTCAATTTTATTTCCTCTTAATATTTCTACACAAATAGTACATATTCTAACGATTTATCAACATTTGGTGTTAAGGAATGTTAAAATTGTACTGGTAAGAAGCTTTTAAATTTTGAATTTTATAATCTTCTACAGAATCTATACTAATATATTCTTTTACTTTATTTTTTTGGTACTAGTATAACTTTCACATAATATCTTTTTCATTAAAATTATTTCCTTAAATTTCATTAATAATGTTGTTAGTTTATACAGTTTCTTTTCGTATTTCTGCTACTTCATTATTATTTTCGAATTTACACGAATATATTCCATCGCCAACATTTATTAGCCATTGTTTGAAGCCAATCATTTTTATTTACTCTACGAAATTGCATTTCTTTGGATTAATTGTTAACCCAGCTGCTACCAGTTTCCGTGACAATTACTATGTCGCCTAGGTAACCGAATATATTAGGTGCGACCTCTGGACCAAATAAAGAGTCTACGAGCCTTTGCAGGGTCATGGGGGCGTTAATCAGGCCATATGGCATGCGTGTAAACTGCCATAGACCGTATCCTAATACCGCAAAAGCTGTGTACTTTTTGCTGCTTTCTTCCATTTTGAATTGGTAATAGGCCTGTCTAAGATCGATCTTACTAAGGTATCTGGCGCTTCTCAGGCGATCTAGGATGGCATCCATCTGAAGTAACTGATAGCAGTCCTTCTTGGTAAGTTTATTTACGTCAGAGTAATCGACGCATAATCTCTCTCCACAATCACTCTTGGCGGCCACCACCGGCGGACCACAATAATCGCTAGCGGATCTTTCAATGATCCCTAGGAATTCGAGTTCTTTTGCTCCTTTTAGAATGGCTTCAATCTTCTTTGGCGGCCTTCGGCGAAACTTCTGTCTCACCGGCGCACAGTGGGGCCAAATGCCTTAAACTGGTACAAATTCTTGATTAGATAGGCTATACACGGAAAATAATTTTTCCTTCCATAAAAATGATCCCTGTGTAATTGTCTTGAAGATAGGATACCGCTTTTTACCGAGGGCGGGAAAAAAATGATATGACGCGAAGTTGAAGATTATTACAATAATCATTTTAAACTTTTTGAAAATCATTCAGACTTAGAGATTATGGTTTATTTTTTAGAAAAATAACTTAAGACTATGTTATAGTTTTCGATGCTTTTATTGATTCCTGATAGGTTTACCGACTTTTTAACCCAGACATAAGATTCTATGAGCGATTCTCTACATATTCAGAAAATAAAATTATTTGTCATCATAAGCTCTAGTTAATATGTTACTAATAGTGTCCTTTGCGTTCCTGGTATTTTCGTATTTTTCAATTACTATATGTCAAGGTTTTTAGGTAGCCAATGATGAAAATCTCGTTATTACTATTATCACAATGACTATTATATAATAAAAATATTATAAAAAAACACAGTATTGTTATGCAAATATATGATTGCATTGAAAAATGATGAAAATATGGTCCATTTTTATGTTCTTGGTTTTTGCACGAATGAATTAAACTACACTCTTCAGGGAAGGATTTTTCAGCATCAAAAAACTATAACATAGTCTATTTAAAATTTTTATTTTTGTTTCTTATACCGCCGCAGCCTTATATGGGCCCTGTCAGCGGGGGCATTCCACCACCTCTGTGTGAAATTATAGCCCAATCCTCTCCATTTTGCTGTTCCTTTTTTCAAACTCCGTCCTCATTTTAACCTCCCTGGGGGATTTTTCCGGTGAGGACATACTTTCAGACTCGCACCGTGTTGGTTAAGCCAATACTCTCTGTCCTTTTTACAGAGCATCGGGTCTATCTCCAGTGTAGACCGATCCGGAGAAGGTCCATCTTTTAGGAATCAGCTCCCCGCCGGAAAGGCCGGCGTTCCCTGCCTAGCGCATCGGATCGGCCTACCTACTTTATCGACCTTCCCTAAGAGTCCCTACCACTGCTCCGCATTTGCCCAGGCTTGCGGCTGTGAGGCAAGGGAAAATCCGGAATTACGCTGAAGGAAAATTTCGGGGAAAAACCCGCCTCGAAGCAGCCGGAATCCAAGGTACTTTTCCCGTTGAAATACAACTCAGAAAAATTCCGAGTGCATTCACCGGGAATGTGTCCAATAGTTAGGGCGTGCGCCTTAACCAACTGAGCCACGGACGCTCTCCAGTCTATTTTAAGTTATTTTTCTAAAAAATAAACCACAATCTCCAAGTCTGAATAATTTTTAAAAAGTTTAAAATGGTTATTATAATAATCTTCAACTTTGCGACATATCATTTTTTTTCCTGCTCTCGGGGATAAAAAATCGGTATCCTATCTTCAAGGAAATTACACAGGGATCATTTTTACCGAAAGAAAAATTATTTTCCGTGCATAGCCTATCTAATCAAGAATTTGTACCATTTTAAGGCATTGGGCCCCACTGTGTGGCATGGTTGACGTCAATTGTATACGGTGCTCTGACAAGTCTGTGAACCCTAAAATATCTGGCCAGAATATCGGCAGTATCTGTTCCACGAGTGCATCAATTTGCTTTCTATCACCGTCATTTAATTCAGAAATGCCAGCACACTCTGCAAACACTTGATCGATCGGCAATGGGTTCTGACAATTAAACTTCCTCTAATCGCCACCGTTTGCCCTCCAAAGGCCTCAATGATCAGTGTAGATCATAAAGGCTTCGCAAAAATCCTTTCCTAGCACCAGATCGGGATTAATTTCTTTCACTACTCGTGCTGAGATAGTGGTATAGATACCATCTAACTCGAAACCAAGTTTCAAGTATCCCAGAATTGGCGACAATCCACATGTAATCGTTGGAATCGACGCACTGGCACCAATAAGTCTGTCTTGAAAGCGTGCTACAATAGTGGCACCAACTATAGTAACGACAGCTCCAGGATCGAATAGCGTTCGATAAGCTACTCCTCCGAGGATTACCTGCAAGTAATCTCTATTGTCTGCTACAGCACCAGCCACTTCCGTCTCTGAGTCCGACTGATCTATCAACTGAGCTGATAAAGTCACTGCCGGTTCTTTGACCTAACGGCAAGCGGGTTCCTCGACTTCTTGAACCTTCCTCTCTTCAAGTTTTGTGCTGTCCTTCGACAATCTATCAAATTTAGACTTCTACTGCACTAAATTTAATATTCCAACTCTGTACTATCTGAATTTGACTCAGCTTGTGTTCCCATTTTCGAGATCGCTCCGTTTTATTGTGCTTCTTTGAGCCTTTCTTGCTCTTCTTCTTCTGACTTCGACTAAGGCTTCTACTTCGGCTGCTGTCTCTACTGGTTGATAAGTAGTGTGAGCTACTTCTATAACTACTGCATGATCTGCAACTAGAATCGTTACACGAGCTACAGCTGGACCTGCTGCTGGAGCTATCGCTGAAACTGCTTCGAACGCTCCTGTCAGACTCGCATAAATTGTAATCGTATATGTTGATCAGAGCACGTAAAACAAAAATTTTGTCAACATCTATTACGACTCGTGTGAAAATGACGTGAGAAAACTTCGAGCTGTTTTGGGTTATGTTAACTAAAAGGATACTACTACCCCCAAATTCAACACATCAATATAAATATATATATCTGTGTGTGTGTATATATATATATATATATATATATATATATATCATCATCAGGTTTTCGACCGCTTTTCCAGGGCATTACCAGACCGAGTTGCAATAATCATGAATTGGGTTTATGTATTGATAATATATTTTGGAAGTCTGATGATATGAATGCTAAAGCGCATAAGCTTTTGAGTTATTTTACTGATCATTATCCGCTTATTGTGACTCTATCATTTGAGAAAAATTTGGTAAATCCTAAGCCTAATAATAATACTTTCATTGACTACAAAAGGCTAAATTGGGATCAGACTAGCAGCTTTAAGGACCCCGAACATGCCCTAGAATTGTTGATTGGAAACATAAAAAAGATTAATTAAATAAAAAAGATTAAATTAGCAACTAAGTTAAGTTAAATTAAAAAACAATCACCGAGAAGGTCTTGGATTAACAGAGGTATAATTCAATCTTGCTTGACAAAGGAAAAAATGTACAAAAAAAATTAAAAAATATCCTTATGATGATAATCTGAGGATTCAATACAAGAGTTATATAACAAATTTGAATAAAATTATAGCTAAGTTTAATTATGAACAAAATCAAGTACACCGAATTCAAAAAGATAACAAAAAACTATGGAACTATGTTAAGGGAAAGCTTAATGGAAGTACAACTGCCAAAAATAACAATATTGATTATATTGAGAAAAATGGAATAAAGATATCGGATACGGAGACCATTACAGATTCTTTTAATGAGTTTTTCAGTAACATTAGTCCTATATTAACTAGTAAAATCAATAAACATGAAGATTATCAATTTAAAGAAATAAGTAAAAACAATCGTATAATTTTCCTAAAACCGACTAGCACAGTACGACGAAAAATATCGTGTCTCTACTTGTGCAACGATAAATCGTGTTTAGTATCACGTTACAATGCGACGATTAAAAGTGCAAACGATTTTTTGTTACACTAGGCTTGCGGCCGCCGCGTGGTGCAAAACCTGCCACGTGACAAGTCGCGCATAAAGTGGGGTTCACAAATGTGACTCCATGGTTTACCATCGTTTTTCGGTCTAAATCTTTTCAGAAAAATTTGTCTTGTGATGCAGTGACGGAATACGGACTAAATAAGATTTTCGCACGTAATTTAAAATTTTTCCGGGATTTTTTGAAATTTTCTTTTGGTATTTTTCGTGAAGCGATGTTAATTTGAGTAACACTTTGCCACGTGAGTGATGTAATAAACCGCTAGTGCGGTGATTAGTTAATTGAAAATGAACCGACAAAAGTTTTTTGTAACAACTGAAATCAAATTAAATTTCTTTTTTTCGTCGCGAGTTTCAAAACGAGCCGTATGTAGTTAAATTGTAGTTTACGTGTTAAAGAGCCGACTAAACGCCTATATTTTCGAATCACATCGTAGTGCAAATTTCGGGGAACATTTTTGTGGACGTGCGAATAATTTTCAAGGCTCTTTTGGAGCATCTTAAAACAAGTCGTGAATCGTGGAGATGACAAGAATTTTATCTTGCTGAGGTATCGACGGCTAGATTATTTGCGGAACAAAAATTTCTGCGGACAGATTTCATTGTGGTGGTACAAATTGAGGCACGTGGTGGCGATAAAATTTTACGACAAAGTCGGCAGTGGTCAAATGGGTATTGTGTGAACAATTACCATTATTATATTGTTTTATATGTATATATATATATATATATATATATATATATAAACCCATTATTGTACGATTGTTTTTACTTATTTCTTTAAATTGATAATCTTCATGTTTATTGATTTTACTAGTTAATATAGGACTAATGTTACTGAAAAACTCATTAAAAGAATCTGTAATGGTCTCCGTATCCGATTTATTCCATTTTTCTCAATATAATCAATATTGTTATTTTTGGCAGTTGTACTTCCATTAAGCTTTCCCTTAACATAGTTCCATAGTTTTTTGTTATCTTTTTGAATTCGGTGTACTTGATTTTGTTCATAATTAAACTTAGCTATAATGTTATTCAAATTTGTTATATAACTCTTGTATTGAATCCTCAGATTATCATCATAAGGATATTTTTTAATTTTTTTTGTACATTTTTTCCTTTGTCAAGCAAGATTGAATTATACCTCTGTTAATCCAAGACCTTCTCGGTGATTGTTTTTTAATTTAACTTAACTTAGTTGCTAATTTAATCTTTTTTATTTAATTAATCTTTTTTATGTTTCCAATCAACAATTCTAGGGCATGTTCGGGGTCCTTAAAGCTGCTAGTCTGATCCCAATTTAGCCTTTTGTAGTCAATGAAAGTATTATTATTAGGCTCAGGATTTACCAAATTTTTCTCAAATGATAGAGTCACAATAAGCGGATAATGATCAGTAAAATAACTCAAAAGCTTATGCGCTTTAGCATTCATATCATCAGACTTCCAAAATATATTATCAATACATAAACCCAATTCATGATTATTGCAACTCGGTCTGGTAATGCCATTGAAAAGCGGTCGAAAACCTGATTCCAAGAAATTATTTAAAAATTTGGGTCAATCTACATCACTAGATTTTAGATCAATGTTGTAGTCCCCTATTACAAAAAGATTTATATGGGAATTCGCCGCATTTACAAAGTCAAATTTCGCAATGTCATGACACCTATATAAGGAAGTTATAGTTATATTTTTCCCATTTTTCATAGTCAAAGTTGAGTTTAAGAATGTAATATTTTCTACAATTTCAATTTTAGTAGTTTCAGTTATGTTAATATTAATATAAATGACTACACCATCTACTTTATTAGCTTTACTATTGTCATAATATATTTTATAATTTTTATAAAATATATTATGTAAATAAAATCAGGCTTAACACTGAGCCTCTCAATTAGCACTTATTACTTATTATAATTTGTTTTCAAACCTCTTACATTTACGCATAAAATATTAAAGTAACCTGGTATTGACTAGCTGTGCAAATTCGACTTTTTTATTCTTCTGTCGGTAAGAGGTTTCCTTTGCTATCTTGATATGACTTACATTATTGGCTCCTTTGTACTCCAAGAATCTTTGTATCTTAGGTTCTATAGGGTAAGCAATATTGTTAAGTTTCTTTTTAATCATAATTTTCAAATATTGACAGTTCTCCGAGTCTGTGGCAATATGATTAATATCTCTATTATCCTTGTATTTCTCTTTACCAAAATAGCCATTTGAAAATTTAATTGGAGATTTTTCATCACAATTTATTGTTTGATGTTTGCCAGCACATCTCAAACATACGGCCTCATTTCTACATTTTTTTTTGCTATGACCGATTCTGCCACAATTATAACATGGCATAATGTTTAAGTTATCGTAAACATGTATAGCCAATATAAATTTTAGAATAATTTTCACGTATACTCGTATAAATCTCAGGTGGTACACTTGTGATAGCAGTTCTGGTATTCGTTCTCTTGTTTGTAAATATATACTCGGCGCTACAATAGGAATCGTTGTGCAGATAATTTCTTTCTCTTATGTCTGCTTTAAGGTCTTCTGGCTTCATATTAATTTCGATTTCTACTATTTTGAGTCTTGGGTTTTGTATTTCTTCTTGCTTTACCATGTAGTCATTGCCAATTTTATCCGACAGCTATTCTTTTAATTTCACCACGTCCTCTTTATATGCACATTTAATTTTGACTGAACCGTCATGTATTTCATGGACTTTATTTATTGGCACAATTACATCATTTAATAGTTTCCTAATTATCTTCCTGGTGGTTTGCTCTTTGCCTTTATGTGTTTGGCAGATGGCAGATATTCATTTAATGATTTATTCTTTTTAGTCGCTTGAGCATAAGTTATGTTATCAGTGGTGCATTTTTGTTTAAGTTCTTCTATCGTTTTATTTTTTTCTTCTTTTAGTTATTTTAGTAAATCATTTTTTCCTCTAACTTCTCTGATAAGCTGGCTTAGCAGAACGATTTCACATTTCATAACTGTGTATTCATTTTCTTCTTCACCCACTATCGTTAGATTATTTCGGTCCAAATTATCACTTCTCACGTGTACTGAAACATTATTAAGAATTTCTTCTTGAGCCTTTTCTTTTTCCAGTAATTTAAACTACGCTATGATCTTTCTTGTCTGTTCACTTAACACCTTATCACTTTGAATTGAGGTTAGGTTTAGATCCGGGTGGTGGATTTGGGCAAATTCCAAAAACGCAACTAAGTCTAGTTGCACCTTTTAATTTTTTTAAATAAGCGTCTTGATATAAATCTTTACAAATAACACAAATGACCCTAGAAACTTTTCGTCTAGCATCATCAATATAATACTTTTCAACAGACAGATCAGGCGGGGTACCTCCGTCCCCAGCCATCTTGGATAGAAATATTATATAAATAATTATGATATTACATATATTTATATTTTTTGTATTATTTAAATAACAATTAATATATATATATATATATATATATATATATATATATATATATATATTACTGGAGATCTTCGCTCTCGCAAACGGAGTCTTCTTTTGAGTCACTATCCGCATATTCGCCTGAAATATAATATAATTTTCAAGTATTTCAGCTAAAATCAATATAACTGTGTTGGTATTTTATGTGCATTTCTCCATATTGCCGCAATGTACCGCGACCTCATCAAATGCTGCGTTAATTCAGAATAGCAGGGTGGTAATGATGAAGCATCAAAATAGTATAATTTTTTTTGGAAAGGTTCGTCTAATTTGTTTAATTGGTAAGTTTTTAGAAATAATGCAAATCGAGCACCGTTCACTGAATATAGAGTTTTAAAACTATATAAATTACAAACAAATTTTTCCAGTATGGGAAAAACAGCATTAGTGTCGCAATTTTCATAGCCTATTTCGTCGAACGCTTTTTGAAAATCTTCTCTCTTCCTCAAAATTTGTAAAGGCCGTGTCTTTCCTTTGCGAAATAATGCTGGATTGCAGTCACACCCGGTTATTGCGTGAAATCTTGCCAGCAATTTGCAAAATAACTCTCCAAGCACTTCATACAACGCCGACACATCTATTATTCTTTGCTTGTTCCAAAATCCAGTCTGAATCCAAATCATATTATTTTCTTGAACATTATGCATATTAGCTAACATTATAATTCGAATATCTGTATCCAAGCATTTTATTGTAATATCAGCTACTGATTCAATGTTGCATGCATGGTAAACAATTTTTGTGTCAGCTTCTTCGTAACACTCAAGTATATACTTATCGTTGATTGAGAAGGAAATTCTCTTTTAGAACTTCATACTTGTAGCATTTATCGAAGTTAGGTAAAACTGTTTTATTGCCTAGAAATGGTAAAATATCACTTAGCTGCCAGTGCACAATTAAACATTTCACAAAGGCTATTTTAAAATAGCTATTCCTCAACTCTTTTACAAAATCGGATGGTCGTGCTTGCTCTGGGCCTGAAATCGTATACATGCGATTATCAAAAGAAGCGCCTCGATTAGATTTTTCGTAGTCTTTTATAGAGGGTAACCAATACTGATTAAAAATTAAATGTATTTCATGGCTTTATCATTGGTCACCATCTGAAGAATTTTTTTTGATATATTCCCAAATTTTTTTGGCTAATCCCTTATACAGTGTATAAGAAATATCTGTGTATGCTGGAGCTTTGCCTTTAACGTCTCTTTCTAAAGATTTAAACAAAGACGATTAATCGGTTTTAAAAATTGATCCATCCAAGTGACTCATGGACATTGGAACGGACGTAAGAGGATATGTTAGAATTTTTTCGTTATTTGCGTTCTCATTCATCAAATAAATCACGCTGTGATCGCATTTCTTGGACTTTGTTGTTAACTCAAACCGATCTTTTTTCAGTAGCAGCAGCAAAATTCAGCATTTTATTTTGTTTTATTGTTGATTCGAATCTATTTTCTAGCTCAGTGCACTGGGAAATAAACGTTTTTCTTAGTAGATGACCGACATTCTCCACATTTAATAAAAACTCACATACTTCTTGCGACGCACAGCGGGAGATTTTTAAAAAATCGTTCCGCAATTCAATGGCTCTTACTAGAATTGTCCTAGCCGACTGAAACTTTACAGAATACAAGTTTGAGTCATACAAATTAGAGAAAAATTATTAAAAAGATCGTTCGATCATGTTTAAGGTGGTTCAAGGTGGTCTATATCGGCATATGAGCCAAATCTGTGTAATTTACTGAAAAAATTCGTTAAAAAAGAGCATAAATAAATCATAAATCATAAATCAGGCTAGAAAAGTGCTAGTAGGTTAAAACTTTTTTTAAACTTCTTGGTTGTAAAAATGCGAGTTAATTACTTTCTGATAATTTACATATCGGATTTGGTCGCTTGACTTGATATTTTTGCTCTTGTTGAACTATATTAGAATTATAAATATGCTAGCTAAAAAATTTGTTTGCAGATTACAGTAAATACCTGGAAATATTTGAATATATCTGAACAAAATTGAACGAAAAAAAAACAGTTAATAACTGTAAAGAAATGTTGGAATTAAGGCAAAGACAACAATTATTTTCAGCATTAGACAGTTTTAGAAAAAATTATTTGCAATTTACTTCTGTTTTTAAAAGTTATCTGCAGTTTTAAACTATTATCCACGGTTATTTTGACGTATTATTGTTTGCACATTATAAACGCGATTTTTAAATAAAACTGTTGCATACTGAAGACAACAGTTATTAACAGAAGAAAACTGTTTCAAACTGAAAAAATACAGTTGTCATTAATTATTAACAGCTATTATCAGATATATTCATTATTTCAATCAGTTCAAAAATAGTAACGTTTAAAAAATTGAGTGGAAACTGAAGAAAAAAACATAAAAAAGCAGATGAAAACGGAAAAAAACTATAAATAACTGTTCTCTTTGCTTCAATTCCGACATTCGTCTACAGTCAATGACTGTTTACTTCAATTTTCTTCTGTTATTTGCACTTTTTATTTCTGCTAGGGTAAAACTAGAATATTACTGTTTAATTTTTTAAAACAAAGTATTTTTTCTAGCAGCTGTAAAGAAATATTTTGAGTATGTAAACATACAAAAATTTCTTTAAAGTTACATGGATTAGTAAGAAAATATCAAATATTGTCATATGTTGATAAATAAGAATGTATGTTAGTATGTATATATATATATATATATTGTAACGGGGTGATTTCTAGGCGGCTAACTGCCTATGTACCCCGTACAAATGCAAAGTTCTCCTGCACTTTGCTTTTGCGAGATATTGAACTCGTTCGTGTGGTCGCCTACCTGCGACGATGCTCCGGTGCTCAGTATGCACTACACTTCTGTGTAGTGCCCGCGGAGGCGGCGGTATTCAGCGGTTTGAATAGGAAGAGAGATCGGGACGACAATCAAATGAACACACTACCGATTCTACTAAAAAGGCGTTTATTCAGTAAGAAATCCGTCGTCCGTGTTGCGCGTATTCGCGTCGCAAAAAAGCCGCAAAATCTACGACCGGATCAACGACTGGGGCTCTGGATCAAATGCCTCGCCAGTCGATCGCGCATAAATAAATAGAAATTAAGTCCTACTTTCTTTTATCGCGTTGATCAACGTCGTCCTCTGACAAGGGAGTCTCCTGGGCGCCGCCCGTATGCACGCCCCTGGCCGGATCCCTCGGAGAACTTCGCCTCTGGCCGCGTTCTTGTCGGCGAGCATTTTCCACGCCCGGACCTTCTCCAAAGCCGCCTCGGCTTTTTTCAGGACCCAAGTTGCGCGGCTCTGCTCCTCTTGAGCACGCCGCCGTCGAGCTTCCTCGCGCGCCCGCGCGATTGCTCCTGGATGGGGCACTACCTTTAGGCCCACTCTTTGGCCCTCAGGTCTTCGATGGCGGCGCGACTGATCGATGGCCTTGAACGCGGCCTTCTCCTCCTCGATCAGCCGCACCCAGGCTTTCGAGCGCTGCTGGAAGGCCGACCCGTATGGGTTTACGGCATTGTCGTAGCGCCTAAAGGCCTCCCGCGCCAGCTTGCGAGCCTCGAGGTTCGCCTCGATCGCCTCCTCGATCGTTGGCCGTAGTTTGGCTCACTCCTTCTCCACCTTGCTTGAGGCAGTCTCCAGAGCAGGTGCTGCTGGTACTGGGTCCTTGAGCTGGGCGGACTCCAATCGCGCCGAGACGGGCAAGCCTGCGAAGCGCAGGCGGCTCGGCGGAGCCTCACCGTCTTCCTCCGGTGGTTGGCTGTCGGTAGTACTCAGGGGCGTCATAAGGAGCTGATCCTCCCGAGTTTCCTCTGCCCAGTCCCTTCTCGGTAGGTCTTCCTCTTCAGACAGTTGGTCGTGGTCCATGAGGTCATCCTCATCTATGACCGAATCCTCCGGTAAGCGGGTCTCCTCAAAAAGCCTGCTGAGGACACCGTCCCAGTCACCTGAATCCACCCTGAAAGAAAAATACAGATTATTCTGCCTACCTCGCAAAGTTGGGTGCGCCCTTAGGCCGACCAGGTTTTCTGTTAACGATGCCTATCGCACGAACCTCTGTCGACAGCTGTGCGGGCACCGGTAGAGGCGCGTGTAGGCCCTCCGGAGGCCTACCGCGCGGCCTACTCTTCGGCCGCCCTGAGACTGACTCGTCTCTCCGCTGCGCAGTGTTGCGTTGCCCCCGCAACCTGCGAGGGGGCGGGGTCGAGTCTCTCGCGTTGATGCTCCGCGACACGCTGAGGTCGTTTCATACTTCGAGCACCGCTGTGCTGCATTCTAACAGGACGCGATTCCGTATTATTGCTCTGTTCGATACCAGAGTCTCTTCCGCTCGCATGCAGCATCTGACGCTTCGTATCTATTCTTATCACATCCATCGGATTTTCATATCATCCCTCTTTGATTGTCCTCCTCCGAGTGGATCTCTGATTTATGGACTTCTACCAGTCGACCTGTATCCACCCAGCTCTGGGTGTTGTCGTCCTCGTCCATCAGATGGTGGTATCGAAGCCTTGCGATACTGAATGACTACTTCTTTTGCCTTAGAAGTAGGATCCGTCCCTGTCCTCTGTTGGTAGTTCCTTCTTTAGTTACATCCCTTTCTCTCTGTCTCGCTGGGAACATTCCTTCCAGATTTAGCAACTTGACTTGGCCGTGCTCTTGGCGACCAGTCCTTCTTTTCAGGACAGTCTCTCATCCAATGAGTCACCTGACCGCATGTCCAACATTCGAGTCTTTTATGAACTCGATTAGATAGCTGCACATCCTGGTTTATCGTCTCGAAGCAATCTCGCCTTAAGTGATCCTTTGAACCACATACCCAACACTTCTTATGCCGGCAACGCGCCTTTAGTAGTATCCTCTTTCTTGCCTCTTTGAGCTAGGCCGCTCCCTCTGCGTGTTGGGCCCTTGGCACTTCCGTCTGTCGGGCAACTTTTCCGCCTTTACCTGACAGGCTTAGCTTGTCTTGGCTTTGGCGACCTTGCCGCTCTTTCGCTCTGGCTTCTTGGCTGAGAACGGGGCCACTCTGACAGTTATGTGCCTTCCTTAGGCTTCGCTTTACTCCGGCGTCTTGGACGTTTCTTTAGGCCCAGGTATCGTTCTTCGCTTGCAGACTTCCTATTCTGCTGTGCAGTACCTGACACCTTTTTCTTCTTCTGCTTTCTTCTGGCCATTGGCGAGCTCTGTGTTAGCGTCATTGCACTGACAACTACATTGGCCTGCCTTTTGATTCTCAAGACTGCTCAATTTTTGTTTCATCTCTAGCAATTCCTGGCGCATACTCTGTACCTCTTGAAGTATTTGCGAGTGTGCGAGGAGACATGTTACCTCTTCACAAGGGTTACAGCTTGATTTGCTGAGCATTGAGTCTGATTGCGACTCTGCATCTGACTCATACTCTAAGCTTTGAGCTGTTTTTGCGCCTACAGGCGTATGCGCTACCTTGGTCGTAGCCGAGGCCATAGCAACGTTTTCATCTTCTGTTGCAGTTTTTTCATCTACAGCAAGTTGATGGGTACTCTCCTTTCCCAAAATGCTGTCTATCTTCGACGAAGGCGTTCTGCAGTCTCGTTCTGATTGGTCCGCTCCTGACATCTGGCTATCATCTTCTGTGTCTTGCGTTATACTTGTAATACCGCAGACACTTCTTTCATCCGCCATTCTTGCTGCCAATACGTCGTTAAAATGCGGTAATACTGGTCGTAACAGCAACAACAGCCTTATGTCCCTCTCATCTCGAGTGACATATCTACCCAGGTTGTTTGACGTAACGAAATCTTCTTCATTATAGTCACCTCCGAGCCTAGCTTTGATTTTGATAAGAGTAACCATTGGTGAATTTTTGGCATCCAATAACAGAGCGTCTGCTACAGTTATTAAGGATTCAACTGACAGCTTCCAGATAAATCCATTGACTTCCTAAGCTATCCTTTGTTGAGCTTCCTCACTATAGGTAATCGCAGTTGTGCTTTTCGATATCAATTCTGCCAAGAATACTGCTTCATCTGGCAATTGATATAAGCTACAACTCTTCGCCTTTAAATCTTCGGCAGTATTTGCCAACGCATCAGCTATCAACTTCTGTTGACTCCGCAGTTCTGCTGCCATATTTGCTTGCGTCAACATTTTTACTCGCGTTTCTACGTCGCGGTATTAACAATGGATTCGCGCAGCAGCGGCTAACTAATCTGACAATTTATTTGCGTGTTTCTGTGTATTTCCAATACACAAAAACCTCCGCTTTTCTACCTAGATTTAGCTAGCCTATCTAAAAAAAAATAAAAATCTAACGCCTCTACTCTAATAGTTGTGGCGCGATTATATTTCGCGGATTCTAAGTGTGAGACGGCGTGCGTTGCACCGAATTTCGGCGCACACACTCTTCGCGCGCTCACAGACGCTCCCACCGAGCGACTCGTGCACACACTCTCCGCGCACTCACGTATACTCCCGCTACGCAGCGTACTCTCACGCGCCAGCTGCTTCGTACTCGGCGCTCGCACACTACTATAGCGCGCACGGATTCTCCTACTCTCGCCTACTCAGCCAACCAACGAACCGATATTTGTTTTCATCGGTTCGGCGCAAATATAATGCTGTATATCACGCCTAGGCCTTTTCGAACTCGCGGAAATTCAACCGTGTTTCCACGAAATTCACTTACTTTTCGCCGGATCGGGAATTCCCTATATCGAGCTCGCGCGCAACGCCTTTTATTTTCCTATCCCGCGTATCCACACGTATTGGGCGCCAGTTGTAACGGGGCTGTTTCTAGGCGGATAAATGCCTATGGCCACCGTACAAATGCAAAGTGCTCCTGCAATTTGCTTCTGCGAGATGCTGATCTCGTTCGTGTGGTTGCATACCTGCGACAATGCCCCGATGCTCAGTATGCCCTACACCTCTGGGTAGTGCCCGCGGAGGCGGCGGTATTCGGCGGTTTGAATAAGAAGAGAGATCGGGACGACAATCAAATGAACACACTACCGATTCTACTAAAAAGGCGTTTATTCAGTAAGAAATCCGTCGTCCGTGTTGCGCGTATTCGCGTCGCAAGAAAGCCGCAAAATCTACGACCGGATCAACGACTGGGGCTCTGGATCAAATGCCTCGCCAGTCGATCGCGCATAAATAAATAGAAATTAAGTCCTACTTTCTTTTATCGCGTTGATCAACGTCGTCCTCTGGCAAAGGAGTCTCCTGCTCGACCTCGCCGTGTTGCTGTTGCGGTGATATATCAGGAGCAGTGGCTGCTGCGGTTGCTGCTGTGCTGCAGTTGCTGCTGTTGCTGCCTCTCCTGGTTGCTGTTGCTGCTATCGCTGCTCTCGATGCTGCTGTTGCTGCTGCTGAACACGTAGAACTTTTTGGCGCGCGTATTCTCAACTATTCGCGAGTGCGGACAAAAGCTAACTGACTCGAATTCCCCTCTAATTGCGAGTCCGCTATTGGCCTTCCCGCGCTTCGGTTACCTGCGCCGACTTGCGCGTCTCGCCGCCCGTCACAGTATATATTTATATATATACACACACATATATGCTTGATTCAGTAGAGAATTGCAAGTATTATAGTTATTTGCAAAGTTTATATCTGTGTTGCTCCTGTTGATTCTATTTACATAAATGTATATACTCAAATAAAAGAAAATTAAAAACATTCAGGTAATTTTTTCCAGGTTTTTTTTCAAATAGTGTAATACGAATTTTCAACTATAATTAGTATAATTATAAGTATAGTATAATTAGTATAATTCAAGTATAATTGTACGATATTAAAACTATAATGCTATCAAAATAATAATAAAATAACTGTAGAAATATTAATTTTGTAGAATTATAGAATTATTTATTTAAAAATTCCATGTATTGACTACTGTCATTTTTACGTTCTCCCCTTCTTACAAGCTTCTCCCGCTGTTCTTACAAAAACTAGTTCTTTTCTTACAAACTAATGTCCCTGTACATTTACATATATAAGTTACATTTTTTACATTTTTCCTCCGTATTTACATTTCTTAAGTCTATTCTTAATATTATTTAGCAGCCTCGTTTCCACAACTTTATTTCAAATACATTTTAAATTCCTTTTCTACATTTTAACGCCTTTACATTAATTTCTTGCATACTAAGACGCTTCGCCTCCCTTCCTAATTTCCTGCCCTTTCCCCGCATCACCCTCAGCACCTGATCTTGCCAGTTTTTCGAATTCCCTACTGTATTCGCACATTGCTACACACAGTTCCCCTTTCAGATTTTCAATCATTTTAGTCCTTATTACTTCCTCTGATCCTATTAATCCTGAGCCCTCTATCTCTTCCACCCTATCCCTCGGTATTAATTCCTTCGCCTTTTCACACCTCTAAATATGTTCAACCGTTTCTTTTTCATTTTTACATAACCTGCACCCTTCCTTTTTAAAGCCTTTTTCTACCGCTCTCCCTAGACTTCCGCATCGTAATCTAGCCCACTGTTCTTTCTGATTCCTATCCCATTTTCTGCTATTCCAGTATTCTTCACACCCCAGTTTTATCTTCCATTCCCTATTTTTACCCTTTGCAAAAATTCATTTTGTCTATTTTACTCCACATCTTCTGAATTTCCTGCTCCGCCCTTCTTTCCTTTCCTTCCTCTAATTTCTCTCTCTCTTCTTATTTTCTTCTATCCATAATCTCAGCCTTGTTGCCATCACGTTCGTTAAAACTTTGTACCCCACGTCTAAAAGGGAGATGCCTCTATAGTTTTTAACATCACTTTCATCGCCCCCTCCCTTATGAATTGGGAATATTCTCGCCGTTTCCCATCCCTTTACTATCTTCCGTTCCTCAAAAATTCCATTCAATATTCCCGTGAGTTCACTCATCCATTCCTCGGGCAAGTTTTTAAAAATTCTGCTACCAACCCGTCTTCCCCTGCCGCCTTTCTCTTTTTTATCCTTCCTATATTATGCTCTAATTCTCCCATCCCTTAATTCTCTTCTAACTTTTTCCATCTTTTTTCCCTCCACTCCTCTTTGCTCTTTTTAATGACCTCTTCCAATGTTTTTTTCTCCCCCCTAAGTATCTCCTTATCCGTTTCCTCCCTCGTTTTAACCCATTTCTTCAAAGCTCCCCACACTCTCTTCTTTTGCTCTACAATTTCCCAATCCTCCCCCCTACTTCTGTTCCTTTTTGGTTTCTTGGTTTAGCCCAATTCCTTGCTTATTTCCCAAATTGCGTTATAAAAACTATCCCACCTTCCCTGCACCTCCTTAGTTCCCTCCTCTACTTCAACCTCCTTATTTTCCACTTTTTCCCTATATTTTGCTCCTCTTCCCTCCACCCAGCTAAGTCTGTCCTTTCCCTCTCTATCCCCCCTTCCTATTTCATTATCGAAAACTCCTTCTTCCCTTTTCAACTCTATCTCTATTGGTAAGTGATCAGACTCTATTCTCTCTCTAATAAACAACCTCTCTATCCCACTTCCTTCTTCATTTTCTCTTTCTAATACAAGATCAAGTACCGAGTGGCTGTCACTTCCTACAAAGGTTTGTTTTCCTTCCCAATCCCCCTCTGTACACCCATTTTTTATACTTAACCCTAATTCTTCACAACAGTTCAACAATTTTTTCCCCTCGTTATTCACAGTTTTGTCACTCGATTTCCTAGTTTCTTCTCTCTCCCCTTACCTATTTATTTGCCACTTCCCAATTTTCGCATTAAAGTCCCCTATCATAATAATCTGCCCCCCTTCCTCTGTTAATTTTTCGGTTTCCGTTTTTAGATCTCTTAATGCTAAATCTATATTTACATTTATATACGCAACAATTACACTTAGACTAGACTCTTCCTTGGTTTTGATTCCTTTAATCACTAATCCGCCAGCCCATTCCTCTATAATTTCGAATCTTATGTCTTTTCTTACCCCTATTACTACTCCTCCTTTCGCCCTTCCCTTCCTATTATCTCTTATTGCCCCCTTTGCTTTTCATATATACCCTCTATTTAATTTCCTAATTAAGTCTTTTTCGTTCTTTTCCTCCAACCATATTTCCTGTAGTGCTATTATCGCAAATCCATCTATATATTCCCTTAGCCCAACACCTTCCCTATCCCTGCTATATTTTACGATAGCATTCTCAATGCTTATCTATCTATTCTCTTTTCCGCGAAAAAGATTCCCCCTTTGTTCTACAATCCTACCCTCTTTTTCGCTCTACTCATACCATATCCCATCCATTTTTACTCTATGATACCCTAACTGTGTCTCTAAACCCCTTTTTTACTCCTCCCTTACCACCTGTTTTAACCATCCTTGAACTACCTTTTCTCTCTCTGTATAATCATCTTCTACCCATATACACGGTCCTTTAAATACCCCCTTCCTTCTCATAATCTTTATCTTGTTTTCCATCGACTCCAGCTCTAGGACCAATTCTCCCCCTATTCCCCTTATTTTCTTAATATAAATTTCCAAGTCTAGTTTGTCCTTAATTATCCATTAAATCTCTTCTTTAATTTGGCTTCCTACCGTTCTTAATCCTCTTATAAATATATTTTTCTTTCTGCTCCTCCTTTCAGCCATTTCCCATTCATATTCATCATCCCCCATCTTATCTGGCATGCTATTAAAATACTCCCTTTCCTCTATTATTAACACCCCCTCCTCCTGTTCTAAACCCTCTTGTATGTCTCTCTCCTCCCCCTTATTTCCACTGCTATTGTCCTCCCCCTCATTATTTATTTCTTCTAGTCCTCCCGTCCCCCCTTCCTCATCATCTGTGCCTTCATCGCTTTCGCTTCCCATTCGCACGCTATCCTCGTTATCGCTTCCTATCTCTAACGCATCTCTTACATCTTTTTCAAATAATTTTATCCTAGCCCTATTTTTGCTTCCTACATCTAACGCATCTCTCACATTATTTTCCAATAATTCTATCTTAGCCCTATTTTCTTCGCCTATCTTTTTCGTCTCTAGCAGGTCCCTCTCCAAATTCAGTCTCTCAATCCTGTCGCTTTCCAGCTGATCTCTCACTATCTCAACTAATCTCAGAATTTCCTCGCTCTCGACGCCTTTGCCTGCAGATCCATCCGTTGCTGTCCCCGTGCTGCCCTCTGTCGTTCTACCTTCTTCCTTCCTCGTTGTCCCTTCGATGTTCTCCTCGGGTCCCGTCGGTAATGCAGGTTTCTCTATCTTTTTATCCTCCTGCGCTGCCTTGCCTTCTTCTTCCCTTGCCCTTTCGGTTTCGTTCACCTTCCTGTCCCCCGCTGCTTCTTTCGTCTCTTCACCTGGATCCCCTGTATCCTCTGTCTCGTCCTCTTCTGTTTCGCCATCTTTTTCGACTATTGTGCCGTCCTTTTCTCTCCTTACCGGCGAATGCTGCACCCTTCCCCTTCCACTCACATTTACTGTGAAACCGCAGTTTCATTTTCTCCAAAAAGCTTCTCATCTGCTTGCTTGCCGCTTCCTGGAGTTTTCCGACCTTCCTTGGCCTGCCTCTTCGCTTCTTTAACTCCTCTGCCTCCTCTTCGCCTTCCTTGTCTTTCTCTGGTTTCTCCTTTGTCTCTTCCATCTTGCCGTCCATTCTAACCTCACTTCGGCCCTTTTTTCTTATCTTTCCTCTTCTCGTCTTCTCGTCCTTCTATTTTTGTCGCATATTACTCTCTTCACTTCACTGTACTCTCCCTCAGCTTTCCTCTACTTTCTTTGCTATTTTTTACTCTCCAAAACTATTTCCTTATCGCTTTTCTAACGAGCTATTCGGAACGCATGTGTACTCTACAAGCGCCCGCTACTTGCAAATATTAATTTTGTGTTTAATAAGACAAATTTTATTTTATATTTTATTGCATATTTATTTTTCGAATGATATATTGCATTCAGTATAGTTGTAAAGAAGTTTTTGTTTGCTTTTTTTATATTTAAAGAATTTATTTACAACTCCTAATGGAAATTACTTTGGTAAAAGACTTAATAATAGAAATAACTAAAAATAAGTGTTAACATTTTTGTAAAATGTAGAGATTTGGAAAAAATCAAAAAGTTTTTGCATAAAGATTGCATTCTCTTAATAGTGTATCTAATTGATCTAATAATTCTAATTTTGTATTAGGATTTTTCTTTTTTGTTTTGCATTCCGCTGTAGCTAATTCATTATCAAGAACATATAATTGTTCATATTTCACAATATTATTTTATAGGCAATATAGTGCCAGAAAAACGTGAAAATAGAAAAATCCACTTATCTTTTTTTTAATCGTTAAAAGACCGTTTTTCGTCTCAAATTGGAATAAAAGAATAATTGACATCATAATATATATATATATATATATATATATATATATATATATATATATATATATATATATATATATATATATATATGTGCGTTAGGATATATATGATTTATCGGAAATTCAACTTATTGCTTTTTTCCACTTTTTATGAACATTATCATAAAAGTTTACAATATTTTAAAAATATTAAGTTTAATTCCTAAATTCAATTTAGGAAACAAAATCTATAAATATCCATCATAAATATGGTTCTTTTAAACATATCTTTTAAACACAAGCATAATCAAGATACAATCGAGCTAGCGTAAGCGAAGTATCTGCTGCTAGTTTCTAATTATTTTTTATTATTTTTAGTAACAGTTATTTTAGTTATTTTAGTTGTTTTCAGTTATTTTTAGTGATTTTCAGTCATTTCTAGTTATTTTTAGTTATTAGTATTTTATAAAATGCATAAAATATTTTTGTGAATAATTTATTTTTTCAATTATTTCAAAATCCTGGCTTGTTGGAGCAATTCTGTGACCACATTTGATTCAGTTGTATTTAATACATGCAAATATTATAGTTTCTTTTTTTTGTGGGCCTATGTAATTGATAATAACTGATAATAACTAATAATAACTAAAAATAATTGAAATTAATTGAAGATATCTGTTAATTTTGTCTAAATTTCTACCTTTTTAAATATTTTCTAACAGATAATTTTTGTTATTGTTATTTATTAACATTTACGTTCAGTTATTTTCCAGTACAGGAGTAATTCTCCGGTACAAAAGTAGATAGGATTTTCAATTTAGAATTGAACTTAAGTATTGAATTTTTATTTATAATTTTAGTATGGTTAAACGAAAGTGGAATTGTCGAGTTGATCGGCCAAATAAACGAATAGCACATAGTTTCAACGGCGGGTGAAATCGAATTATTCTTGACGATGGTATTAGTATTCCAAAAACTACGTTATATCGACGTGCTCAAGAAGTTCTTGTTTTTGTAAATAATGATATTACAGTACTGAAATTAGCTATACGGATATTTGAGAATCAAAATAATGTAGAACAAAATGTTGATTACGAAAAAAATAATTTGCGACATACAAAAGAATCAACTCTTGCATTTTATTTAGAAAATAATTATTCTAAAAAGAAATACGAAGTTTTAGTAAAAGATAGTCATTCAAAAGGTTGCAAAATATATCCATGTTATGATAAAGTGTATGAAGCAAAATTAGAGTGCCAAACGAAAAATTGTAAATTGTCAGAAGTTTACTTAATAAAACTGCCGCAAGATTCTGCGAAACCGTTGCTTTATATTGGAATGAATCAGAGTTAAGTAATTTAAAGTTGATTGCGACATCGGGATTTGATAGTTCAGCTGGACATATAAACCCACATCAATCCTATCAAAATACTATCAAAATAAATTAAGTAGCAGTACTAATGGTTAGTTAACAAATAATTGAGTGATTCATTTTTATAATATTTTATTACAAGCTTTTTCCCATAAAAAAAATTGAAATTTCGTTCTTTACATTTTATTATTATTTTTTATTTAGAAAACCTTTCATGGTTTAATCTAACTCCTCAAAGTTATTGATTCTGCCGACCAATCAGAATAGCGTTTGAAAAAGAAACAGAGAAAACAATTATTGATGAGTATAGTAGATTAATATCTGAAATAGAAGCAATTGATCCACATGAATTTGTCATGTCTAATAAGAAAAAAGCAAAAGTACAATTGTTGGTAACCCAGCCACAGTGAGATGTCCTATGTGTTTAGAGTCCTCTTACAGATTTTATGAATTACAAAAAGATTTTACTCCAAACGAAGGTTCTTTAAAATTAGGACTAGGTCTTCTGTACGTCCAAATCAAAGCATTTGAACATCTTCAATTATCTCATAAACAAAGTGTTAAAAGTTGGAATATCTCAAGAGAACATAAGGTATTATTGAAATGAAAGAACTAATCTTAAATAGTGAAAATTTTTATTTTTGTCAAATATTGCTTGTATGACTTAAGGGAGTACCTCCGGTAACAGATCCAAAAGTGAGAATCGCTTGAAATTTAGGTGACAGCTTGATTAAACTGTACTGAATCACTGGTTAAAATTTTGAGATCCTTCAGAGCTTTAAACGCGAGAAATTAACGATTGAAATTAACATGTGTTCTTATGGGGAAAAGAACGTTTTGTAGTATACAAAAGCATCTAAAAATTAAAAAATTTTGAAAAAATTCTGAGAGATGTTAAATTTTATTTTTGATCTATAGCTACTTTCAAAATTATCATTCAGAACCTGTAAGACTAGAAATTAAATATTTTCGGACGTAAGTGTACGTTTAACCTCAAAAAGTGAATCCAATTAGCTTCTTTATGGAACTTGTTATTGAGAACTAGAACGATTAGAATTAATTTAATACTAACGTATGCTTGTTTTTTGGTGTTAGTTAATCTATATAGTTATTTTACTAACTATATATCGCGAATAAACTGAAAATAAATAATGCACTCATTTTGACTAGCTCTGTACCGAGGGTACTCCCTTAAAAGAAGGTCGTAGCTAAAAACACATTTTTTATTAGCTGAAACTTTCTAAATAATGCTTGAAATAAAAAACGAAGTGCAGAGTGAAATTCTTTTTAGTCAAATGAATCAATGTATCAAAATTAAAGGTCGATCAATCTTTTATTTTATTTTTTATTTGTTGAAAACATCTTATATTACAAAATAATTTTAATTAAATTTAAAGTATCTTTTTCGCAAAACTAAAAGTTAATTATACACGAAACACCTCCTAGCAGACTTACAAAGTTACGAATTCGATGTCCTCTTAAGATTTGAATTATTATTAGAAATAGTTTTTACTAATATATTTGAAACAAAATTCAAATGTATTTATGATTGTTAGGTGATTGTGAGTCACCTAGCAATATTAATTTAATTATTGTATGAATTGATCTCGCGCACGCAACTATACAGCTACGGGAGAGACTCCACTCCTCGAACCTCTCCTGTCTGTTAGCTTGATCTTTTTCTAAATTGAAACGCAGACTTGTGTATGATAAAGTCGCTTACCTTTTACTATTTTGTTGTTGCTCAATAATTTGTCCCTCTCTCTATTGGCCCTGGACCAAGGAAAATCCAATCTATTTATGGATGGTTTCAACTCAAGAATGAACACAAATATGGGTTCAAAAATAATTCTATCTTGATTCGGTCCGTTTTCGTAGACAATTATGATTTCTGTTCGCGTACATATGTCCGAAATAAAAATGGATCGCCGCCGCAGATAAGTTTAAATAAAATGTGTGATTTTAACAAACAATTGAAAAAAATCAGAAATAGAAAATATAACAACCAATTCAAACGAAAATAAAGAAAACTATTAAAAAATGGTCGTCCGCTCGGCAGCTTGGCTCGAGTCGGAGTGCTTGAGGTAGCGTGGCTTGGGGACGCTCGGAAGTGTTTCCGGACCTCCCATGCGTCTCCAAGCTCCACTCCCCCATGCTGACGTCTGCACTCGTCGCACTCATTAGGCCTTACGGGACCTGTTAATGGTGCAAGAGTTCAAAACTGCAGCGTGGCTTCGCACGTGCGGTCTTGCGCAGTGGAGGGGAAGTTGTTTAGGTCAGCGAGATTCTTGGTTACCTGATACTTTTGTGGCCTTGAGTCTCGCTATACCTTTTATATGTAGAACTTTCTCGATTTTATATTCGAAATGATTGTACGAATATAATTATCGTTAAGTTGTCACATAACAATGATATGCATGTATGTATATATAATTTAGTATAAGCATGAATTTGAATTAAAAGAGTAATAAAATTTCTTACATTTTATTCCTGAAAATAATTAAATATAATTGTTATAATTGCTGTTTGATTTAGAAAAATTTGAGACTCATAAAAAAGAAGTGCAGTCAAAAATTAAACTCAATTTTGGCGTTAGAGTTGATCAAGTTCTTCAAGGGCTTGGAACTATTAATACGGGCAACTTATCTAGAAAATGCTTTGATAAGCCAAAAAAATTTGCTGAATCTACATGTCTTAATGAGAGATTAGATTGTAACATGGCAACAATAATATAAATTCATCGATGCAAAAAGTTGTTAAAACTAAATTTTGTTGAAATATTATGTCAACACACAATAAGATTGTATTTTGATCTATATCCATGGGCGCGAACGAGCCCTACTCTACATAAAGCACTTGTGCATGGGTGCGATATTATAAGACAGTTTCCGTTACCAATAGCATACTATGCTGAAGATGCTTTAGAATCCAGCCACAAATTGTTTAGGAAATACATGATAGAGCATGCACGTCAATGTAGCCGAAAATTGCGAATTATGGATGTATTTAATCACATGGTCTATTTGAGCGATCCAAAAATTTCTCTCATTCAAATTAATGATCGCATAAAGCAGCACAAATTAAAACTAGCAGATGATACTAAGATATTTATTCAAGAATGGTTAGTTGATGGATAATTTTTAATATTTTTTGATAAAATTATTAAAAACCTAAAAAAATTACAGTATGTACAACTTTTTATAAATAATTTAAGGTGACGAAACATTCCTTTAATCTGAATAATAAATAATTTTTGACTTTACATGCATAATTTCGATTGATTTAAAAGTGTTTACTTATATAACAGCGCATTGCTCGCCCTTAAATATTTTTAGACCTCTTTTTTAACTTTAGGTGCCCTATTGAAAAACGCTGATAAAAATGCTTTAACTTTGTCCGCACGATTCCAGGGCGATACATGAACGTAAAGGGCTGAAATATATTTGACAAACTTTTGAAACCATTAGTTTCAAGATATATGAGGGAAATTTAAATTAAATGAGTCAAAAGTATGTCCAAAAATCTTAGCCTTTTTGACCATGTATTGTCCTGGAATCGTGTGGGCACTGCTAAATAATATTTATCAGTGTTTGACTTTTCAATGAGGGGCATTAGGTCGACAAGGAAATAAAAAAATCTTAAAAGGTAGGTAATATAAGTGTAAACATTTTCATATTAATCAAAGTCATTCTTTGCAAAAATAAAAATCATTCATGTATTCTGATTGTAGGAATGATTTGTCCCCTTGAAATACACAAACTCGAGTAGATTAAAGATAAATCCAATAAATCATTTACTTATATGCATAATAAATAATTCCCTTAATGACCATTTTTTTTAAGGGAAACTCATGAAACAGATCAGTATGAAAATGAAGGTGAAAATTGTACTGAGGAGATAGAAGAATATAGTGGCTATAGTGAAGAAGATAGCATATATTAAAAATAAGCGTAAATAGTATCATTTAATAAGAAATAGTAAAGCAGACAAGTTTTATATTGTTCAGAAAAAAGCGTTAATTTACCTTTTAATGTTTTAAAAAAATGTTTCTGTCACGTCAATTAATTCACAATCAATGGCATACTGTAAATATTTATGTGTTTTATATAATTATTTAATAGCATTTAGCGTTTAATTGTAAAATGTTTAGCAAATGAAATATGTTAAAATTTAATTCGATAAATTCTAAAATATATTCTATCAGGATTTTTTCTCAAAACAATACAATCCAAGATGCAATTTAAAAAAAATTATCCTGCTAGTACTTTTATAGCCTGTATCATGCTATTTTTTAACGAATTTTTTCAGTAAATTACACAGATTTTGCTCATATGCCCATATAGACCACCTTGAACCACCTTAAACATGATCCAACGATCTTTTTAATAATTTTCCTCTAATTTGTATCACTCAAACTTGTATTCTGTAAAGTTTCAGTCGGCTAGGACAATTCTAGTAAGAGCCGTTGAATTTTAGAACGATTTTTTAAAAATCTTCCACTGTGCGACGCTGATCGTCCTGTTGTAGTGTTATATAAATAATTATTATCGACACTGTTTAATTAATCTATTAAGATTTATATTTTGCTTTAACTACGACGCTGTGCATCGTTATGTGCCGTATCAAGTCGGGTAATTTCCGACCGATTCGGCGAGCCGGAGCATGCACGTAAACAGTGCGAGAGCCAAACGGCTTTCCGCGAAGCAGCGCCGGGCTGGCTTGTTGTTGATGCCTGCCGCGCGATTTCCGAGAAATCGGCGTAGCGAAGAGAGCTTCGAGCGCGCAATACTGCGCGTATCCAGAGCCAGCGTCTCGCGGTTTCAGCCTATCGGCTGGCTGTAATGCGAGGCTCAAATGCTCGCGGACCGCGAGCTCATCAGCGCAGCTCTTACATGAGCGGGTTCGCGAGATCGTCCTGAGCATGTCGCGCGGCAGCTCGCAAGAACGCACAATTTTGGTAGTTCTCGTGCTGATCTCGTCGACGAAATGTCGATGACACGACAGTGCCCGCAACGCGTGTCAGTGCAGAGAGAGAGAGAGAGAGAGAGAGAGAGAGAGAGAGAGAGAGAGAGAGAGAGAGAGAGAGAGAGAGAGAGAGAGAGAGAGAGAGAGAGAGAGAGAGAGAGAGAGAGAGAGAGAGAGAGAGAGAGAGAGAGAGAGAGAGAGAGAGAGAGAGGGAGAGGGAGAGGGGGAGGGGGGAGAGGGGAGAGAGGGAGAGAGAGAGAGAGAGAGAGAGAGAGAGAGAGAGAGAGAGAGAGAGAGAGAGAGAGAGAGAGAGAGAGAGATCTTTATTCACTGAGTACAGTAAAAGTATAAATAAATAAATAAATAATACAATAAATTACTGTATTATATACATTACAAATAAATCACAGTATAATAAATAAATAAATAAATCACAGATTGACACTATAAACAAGTCGACATTACGGGACACTATTACATAGAGAATTATCACAATCTAGTATTAACTTTATCACAATTTTGTCATAGACCTATCTAATTAACATATATGAGAATCACTGTGAAAATCTGAAATCAGTACAGCCAATAGGGGCCACGTCAGACTAGTTTAACTATTGCGGTTTTAACAACTTACGTCAAGAACTTACATTAATTAGTTAGGCGTCGAGGACAATCAGGTGCCTTCGCAGAGCTCTTTTGAATGATGCGAGAGATGGTAGGTTGCGCAGAGCAGGAGGGAGAGCATTTCAGAAACGAGCCCCTTGAACCTGAAAGGCTTTTGCCCCGGTTTCCGTTCTTACTGACGGGATACTCCGTTCCGGGGGAACTCCCCTACCTGAGTGCCTCGGCTTGCTTTTGGCAAAAAATGCCGATAAATATTGTGGTTTCCTGATCCGATGCGCCTTATATAGAAGAAAACCTTTAAAATAAAGCCTCATCGAATCAGTTTGAAGCCAGTCGAGACGCCTCCTGAAAGGAGAGATATGCTCATCCCTTCTTACCCCAAATATGAATCTCACACACGAATTACTCAGTCGTTGTAAGCGAATACGTTGTTCGTCGGCAGCGTCCAGGACAGTCACAGCACAGTAGTCCATATGCGGTTGTATGAGTGATTCGACTAGCCTTCTGCGGAGAGTCTCGGTGGTGCAGCCCATAATAAACCGCAGGCTATAGAGGGCTTTATTAACTTTTTTTGTTATCGAATCTACCTGTGGTTTCCAAGTGAGTTTACTATCAAGAACACCACCGAGACTCACGATGGTTTCACTGAAAGGGACAATCACTCCGTCCTGCAGCTGAACTCCAGGCAGGTTCCATAACTCGATATCATTGACATTTTTACGGGAACCAAAAAATATAGCCTTAGTTTTGCTAGAGTTCAGCCGCAGACCGGAGCTCCCCGCCCAATCAGACACCAGTCGTGCCGCATCCGCTAGTCGAGACAAACCCTCATGTAATTTATCTTTGGTGGTATGTAGATAAATCTGAAGGTCGTCAGCATAAAATAGGTGTGTTAAAGCGCTATCGTCAAGTATGTTTTGCAGGTCGTTGACATAAAGACTGAACAGCAGGGGGCCCAGGACAGACCCCTGCGGAACACCCAGGTTGGTATCCAACCATTCAGAGTTTCCGTGTTTATTAGAGATTACCATTTGGGTTCGTCCCTGTAAATATGATTTTATCCACAGAAGAGCTGTCCGGCAGAAACCCAGCTGTCGCAGTTTGGATAGTAGTCTGGTGGGCGAGATGGTGTCAAATGCCTTACTGAAGTCAAACAACAGTAATAGCGTAACCCTCTTTCTGTCAACGGCCATGCGTATGTCGTCAGTCAATTTCAGTAACGCTGTCTGTGTACTATGGTGCTTACGAAAACCTGCCTGGAAGGGATCCAATATATGATTTTTGTTAAGGTACTCCGTGATCTGGGTGTGCGCAATCTTCTCGAGTACCTTAGATAGAAAGCAGAGCAATGCAATTAGACGAAAGTCAGAAACATTAGATGGAGTGTTGTTCTTCCTTAGTGCAATCAACTGCGCTTGCTTCTAGACACTCGGAAAGATTCCCCGAGCAAAGGAGGAGTTAAAAATATTTAAAATAAAATTGCCAATGATAGAAAGAGCCTTGGTGACCACCTCGCAGGGAATGCCGTCAACACCTCTCGCTTGCGAGGAAAAGTGAGAAATAGCAAGGACAACGTCACTCATACAGACAGGGCTGAAGCTAAAGCCCTTATCACTCGCCGATAAAATAGTGTCCGTTGCTTCGTTAATATTTTCAAGAGGTGAGGCCGAGATCCCCGCAAAGTGCCCATTCAGCTCCCCAGGCGAGAAACCAAAAAACTCCTCCTCCTTACGCCCAGGCAAGAGGCCGAGATGACGCATTACCTTCCAGATGTTTTTGTTATCATCAAGAGCGTCAGTCAGCTGTTGTCTAAGGAAGGATTCACACTCTTGAGCCAAGCGCATATCGACCTCATTAGTGAGCCTGAGGAATTTATTGAGTAGATCTGCACGCCCAGTGGGTTGATAACGCCTGTGCGTTGCATCACGCTTATCAATAAGGAGCCTCAGCTCAGGTCCAGACCAAGGAGAGTATTTCATTTTCTTTTTCGGGCACACTGTTTTTAAAGGCGCTAATTCATCAATTGCTAATCTTAAATTATTATTTAAAGTATTTAAAGCACCTTCGAGGTCGGTTTTAAAGGAATTCATGGATGCCCAGTCGCAGCAAGACAAGAAGTCAACAAGAGCACTAGAATCGATGCTCTTGTAGTCACGGTACGAAAAGGACTCCCTCACAGGAGCAGGTGTGTAGATGTCTAGAGAGACATGTATAATACAGTGCTTGCCGAAACTGAGCAGCATTCATTCCTAGAGTCCAAGATCGTGTCGTTCTTGTCTGTCAAGATCAAGTCAATCCATGTGTGAGAAGATGAAGTGTGATGAGTGGGACCATGACGGACAATCCGAAGAGATAATTCCTTGGATAGACGCCTGATGGTAGTGGCATCGTCGGTCGTGGACAGCAGGTCCGCATTCAGATCACCCATAATTATTTTGTGGCTATATTCGCTGCAGAGATCGCGTAGGACTCCAAAGAGGTTAGAGTCTTACTGCATAGGGATTTTTGGGGGTCTATATATAACTCCGACGAGAACAGGAGGAGAGCTACCCTGCTGAATGCTACAAAACAGATACTCAGGAATGCCAGGTTTACCTGGTCCCCGGGTATCAGATGAAGCTAAAGTTTTTATCTTCAAACCATTCCGGACAAATAAGGCAACCCCACCTCCATTCACGTTGCGATCTTGCCTAACCACTGTATAACCCCCGATCTGAATGAGGCATCGACGATCGAGCACAGCCATGTCTCAGCAAAACCAAAAATGTCGTATGAGGGATTGTCAGCCAGGAAATTGCGGACATTTTCAATACGCGCTATAATAGAGTTGATATTCAAAAAACCCACCCTCAGGCAATTTTTGCCAGTCCCAGGGCCGTTGTCGACGGGCCTCGCCAGTCAAGATGATGATGCGACCAATGGTGTTGATGATGGTAATGACGATGGTTTTAGAGATGAGGATGCAGTTTCCGATGATGTGGATGTTGGTGACCGCGCAGCTACCGTGTCACTTGTCAGACCAGACGCCGGTCCGTCTCGTGCAGTCAAATTTTCACCGTTGTCAGTCATGTGCGTGTAACGCCGTCTTGGTTTTTCGGATCTGGCCTGCACGCCGTGCGAATGACTTGTAAGTCCGCAGCTGATTCGAAAACGTGCGCACGCTCACCTCCCCTGCGCCTTGCCAGGAATCTGCCTCCTGAATGCCAGACATATTTGAAGCCTAGCCCCTGCGCAATTGGCTTCAAATTTTTAAAAAGTTGAAATTTATCACGGGGCAGAAGTTCATTAACGTAAATCTTACGTACTGGCATGCAGTTTTCAGAGTACTGGCCCAGCAATTCAGGCTTTATGTTCTGAGTCGTCATGTAGTTATTAGCGAGTGTACGCTTGGCCCGCAATACATCTCCAGCCAGTTTCGCTCGTGTCAGTGTGACGATACAAGACGACTGCACCCTCCCACCCGGTTGCGAGGTATCCTTAGAGCTGTTACCTCCCTCCTCAGCGCGACCACGAGGTAAAAGAGCGCGCACACCGATGATGTCTTCGCAGGTGAGAGAAGGGAGAATGGTGCTGAGTACTGCGTAGGCTATAGTATTTAATGCCTCTTGAGAGGTGACAGTCATATTATTCAAAACCCCGTGAATAACTAATTTGCAGTTCTCAGCACCCTCGATCCCTAGGCCGTCGCTGGAACCGCCGGATATATCAGCAGGCTGGCCAACGCTATGACGCGAAGCTCTGGCACAAGAGGACGCCATGTCAGTGATAACATTTTCCTTATGACTATTACTACAACTACCATTATTATTACTATCGTTATTACTATTATTATTGCACGCATGATGCATCCGGAGAGTACTCAGACTATCAGTCAATGTCTTAATTTGGTCCTTGAGCAATTTATTATCGTCCAAGAGTAGCTGACGATCGTTACGCAGTTTCTCCAGCTGGGTAGACTGCTTACTCACCAAAGACTGCAGACCAGAGATCCGCACGACCAAATCCCGATTCATCTCCTCCATAGCTGGCGAAGAAGAAGCGACACTCGCGGGCGTCTGAACCCGAGCCATACAGGATTTGATATCGTCAAACTGCGCTTGGAGATGGAATTAATATATTATTATTAATAATTTGCGGATTGCTTAATGATGATCTACTGCTTCCTGAGGCGTCCAGAATTCCCTTGGTCTTATTCTGTTCCACGTTGTCTACGCGCGTACTGTTAGTATCAGCAAAACGTCGCAGAAACAAAAAGGAGTCCTCCGAACAGTTTAAAATTCTCGCCGCTTGACCCCTTTTACGCTCGCTGTATTGAGCGGCAGCATTGGAGAGTCGTGCTGCGTTGAGTGTAGGAGCGGCTCGCGTTCTTCCTCGCTCGGAGTCTTGGGCGAGAGTGGGGGAACTGGTTGGGGGTCCGCGCTCTCGTGCTCCTACTTCTTGGTAGAAGGAGGACGCGTCTGCTTGGCGCGGAGAGAGTTTCTTGTAGCGCTCTGCAAGGCGCCTGGTGTCACACGCTTAGCTGTATTTGCAGGCTTCGCTGGTGCCTTGTGTTTCGGTCTTTTTACACAAATATCACACTGACCTCCAATTTTTTCCCCGGTGCATCGTGAATGACACCGAAGCTGGCATACCGGGCATGAGCTTGTTGGTGGTGTGGAGTCGTCGTTGCACACCGGACATACTTCGTTGATTTTCTTGGTTGTAGGACTCATGATGTAGAAGGGAAAATCAATTTTAGCGCCAACGGTATGTCGCCTCGGTAGTGCTCCTTGCACGTGGAGCCTGCGGGAGACCAGCTGTCTGCAACAGTATAGACTCGTGCCAAGCACTTGAGTATACGGTAAAGAAAATATACATGAAGTCGGAGCGACCCAACAACGTGTCAGTACGTACCTGGAGAGAGAGAGAGAGGAGAGAGAGAGAGAGAGAGAGAGAGAGAGAGAGAGAGAGAGAGAGAGAGAGAGAGAGAGAGTGAAACGGCAGCACAACAGAGAGACCTCGCGCGCACCCAAACAACCGACGCTGGAGCGGCAACGTAAACAAACAACGAATACGTACAACAAATGGGACGGCGCCAACTATATAAGGCCAGCACGCACAGCACCTCAGCACTCAGATTTGTCGCGAATGCTAATCTGTTCAGCTCTCCGGACTGAACAGACTATCATTGTTCAGGGGCTCTCGCATACGTGTGTCTATGCATGCCGAGACACCCCAACCCGCTGTACTTAACGTTACACGAATAAAGTCTTCAATATATATATATATACTCGTTCTTTCATTTAACTGAGTCACATCCCGGGGCATCCTACGTGGTGTCGAGCTATTGAACCTCCTAAGCACTACGCTAAGATACCCCCTACCTCCGAGTTGACGATCAGCGCTCACCTTCCCTCAGTGCGGGTGATCGCGGATCCGAGAACATCTCAAGTGCATCCTGCCTTCCCTACTCCACGCTTCGAGTCTCGATACGAACGCGATCTCGTGATTCTTCTGCGGATCAACCTGGTCCGTTTCATTGGCGCCCGAACCTGGGACTCAAAACGTGGAAAGGATTTGCTCTCGATTCAGTTAAAATATCTTTTCTGCTTGCTGCTAAAATTCACAAACTCTCAATCTTTGAATGATACCCGAAATTAATAGCTTGTTCAGCGAGCAACAAATTCACAATCGGTTCACTTATCTGGACAACTTGGTACGGCAAGTTCTCAAACGCGATGCACATCAAAGAGAGCAAATTAGCAAAATAGCTCAATTAAATGTGCAACGCTGTCATGAGAACGTGCTCGAATGTTGGAAGGATTTAGGGGCAACGCAGAAGGATTACGAAGCAACATCAGAAAAGATCACTAATATTTACGACATTCTCCTGGCTTACAACAAGCATAACTGCATAACAATGTTATCAAGTGCCATCAGTCGATGGAGATATTTTACAGAGCCTCAAATGAGAAAATAGAAAGCCTTGAGAAGTCCGTAACGGAGGTGAAAAATCTTAAAGAGGATGCAGACATAACTCGTGAGATCGCTACAGATTTGTTAAGAGTTACAAAAACCCGTTCAAGGAGGGTAGAGAATAAAGTGCAAGCTTTAGAAGAGCACATAAGCGATATCACGAGAGGTATGCAAAATCTGAAAATTTAAGGTCAGTCGCGTCGCGTCCACCCATCATCATCTAAGTATCCAGTGTTAACAATATTTCATCAATTATTAAATTTATTCAAAAGTCATCTTCAAAATGGCCAATAAAACGGGCAAAAGACGCTCCGAGATCCTCTTGGAGGAAATTGAAAGTGATGAAAACATCGTAATGGATAGAAATTTAGAATGACAGAAAGCCGTAGTCTTGGAATTGATAACATTGGATAAGAAACAGAATGCACTTGAGGATCGCGTTGACGAATTGGAGGGCAACGAAGATGAAGATGTTGCCTCCTCACGTATAAAATTAAGGAAAGACAAGCTTGAAGGGGGCGTGGACTATACGAATGCCCGTATCGAAGCGCTCGCTTCATCTATGGAAAAAATAAAAGAACGCCTTAATTTACTCGAGACAGAAAACGATTCACTCATCTCACGAAATCAAAATTTACGCTCAGATCTCGACAAAATTAAAGAAAAAATAGAGTCAACCGTATCTATCACACAACTAAGGGAGGAAATTGCTAAAATTTACGAATCGAGCTCTCTAGAATCGACTAGACTCGAAAAGATAATTCAAACGCGCAATCAGAACGGAAATTCAACGACCGACAGGTCTCGACGAATAAAAATTGATATTCCGAAATTTAAAGGTTTAACTAGCGAAAGACCAATGAAATTTTTACGGGAATTTGAAAACTATTTTTCTCTTGTAAAGCCGGAAGATCACGAATTTAAATGCATTGTGTCGCAAGCACTTGAAGGAGATGCTCACAATTGGTGGTATCTTGTGCAAGGCGAAGTAAAAAATTATAGTGAATTTTATGATCAATTTAAAGAAAGATTCTGGAATAAAAATATTCAAAGAGCTAACGTCAGAAAAGTAGAGTTCAGTCAATACATGTCCGGGCAGAGAAGTAGAGTCAATTACGCTACATATATGTTTGGATTAGCCCGCGAGCTAAACGTGGCCATAGACGAGCACGAGCTTGTAAAGAAAATCGCGGAGCATTTCGAACGAGAAATTAGACGCACAGTCACTAATCACAAAATCCAATCCATCAACGCCTTCCTAGAAACACTTGCCGATTTTGACAGTGACGATGCATCCAAAAGAAATACCAATGCAGACAGAGCCCAAAGACTAAGTCACGAAACCAAACAGAATCCCACCCACCCTCCCACTGAGAATACACCATTAAAAAATACAGTAAATTCTAAGACAACGGGCAATCAACCATGGCAAAAAACAAAAACGTGGACAGACCAAAGAGTACAAGCCATACAGACAGACAACAAGAAAACTGACAACAAAAACACCGGGAGCCACAATAGCCAAAAGGGGACTAAAACAAACGAGACCTTTAAATTTGACTATTTTGACTGTAACGGAAAAGAGGAGCACAAGTCGGGACACGGAAAGTAGTTGAGCCTGCTAAGGATGCACTTCCCTTTCAACGGAAGAAAGACACAACTACTAAAATCGCGTCCCTTATGGAAAATCCGCGTGATGAATTATTACGCGATATCAATCCGGATGGTCGCGAAATTGAAATTTCTCATTGCCCAGAAATAAGAATCTCACTAGAAAATATCACTGTAGATGCACTCGTAGACACGGGTAGTGAAGTCACCGCTATATCAGAAGAATTTTATTATCAAAATCATAACACGCTGAAGCATTGTCCTACGTTGCCCATAAGCGGAAAAATTATCAAATGTGCTACCGGTAGCAAGTCTGCACGGAGAAAAAGACAAGTTCGTCTCAATACTAAGTTCGAAAACATATCTGAAAAAATAATTTTCATAGTAATACCCAAACTCATTAGATTATGCATTATCGGTTTTGATACTATAAAATCGTTGAAAATGCTAATTAACACGGTCCAGGAAGAAATCTTGTTTACCGTAAATAACGTCGACGGTGTAATAGCATACGTGGACAGAAAAATGCCGCGGAATGAATTCACGTCACTGGCAATAACAGATTCGCGTAGGTTCACCGAAGAAGGGAATCTAGCAGATCTAGACGCTCTCTACGAAGACTATGAAGAAAATTATGAAAATCCATACGAGCTCACTTTAGAGGAGATCGAGGGAAAACTAGAAACTTGTGACACTCTTGACGAGATACAAAAACAAAAACTAAGAAACCGTCTTATAAAAAGAAAAGAAGTATTCGAAAAAAAAACCAGGATTACTAACGACTTACGAACACGAACTAATATTGACTAACACAACACCTTGGTTTTGTAAACCTTATCCTATACCTCTCGCAGACAGAAAGGAAGCAACAGATGAAATCAAACGCATGTTACAGTTAGATATAATACGACGCTCAAGCAACGTGTATATAAACCCAATTAAAATCGTAAGAAAACGCGATGGATCGCTGAGACCATGCCTCGATGCACAAATGCTTAATAAAGTTCTTCAAAACAACTTTGAGGGACCTCCCGGAATCGATGAGGTTCTTCAAAGGTGCACAGATAAATCAATAACTAGTATATCAGATTTCACGTCTAGTTACTGGCAAATAAAATTAGATGAAAATTCACGTAAATATACGGCTTTCAAAATAGATTCACATGTATACGAATTTAACGTCGTCCCATTCGGCATAAAAACAAGCGGTTCGGCGCTGATACGCGGGCTTGCGGAAGCCACATGGGACTTTGACGAATTTCTTGTCTTATTTGTGGATGACTTTATGATACGATCACAAAATTTTGATGAACACTTAGAGCATCTAGATAAGTTATATGAGAGATTAATAAAACATAATCTGAGATTAAATTTCAAAAAATCAAAATTCTTTTGTAAAGAAATAGAATTTTTGGGCCATTATATTTCCGCTACAGGAATACGGCCAGATCCGGAAAAGATCCGTAATATTAAAGACTTCAAACATCCACGAAATTTGAAACAATTACAAAGTTTCATTGGCTTTGTGAATTTTTATTCAAAATTCACTAAGAAATTCGCGGAATCTTTAGTCCCATTGTTGAACTTAATGAGAAAAAATGTCGTATTTCTATGGACTGACGTACATCAAGCAGCGTTTGAGAAAATCAAATCATTGTTCGACGAAAATATGTTTTTAAAATACGCAGATCCAAAGAAAGCCTACATTTTAACAACGGATAGCTCAGACTATGCATGCGCAGCGGCTCTTTCTTAATTAAATGAGGAAGGAGATGAGGAAATTATCTGTTTTGTGAGTAGAACACTCAAGGGGAGCGAATGCTCATATTTTACTACAGAAAAAGAAATGCTTGCCCTTGTGTGGTTGCTCAACAAGTTGGATACCTTCTTAAGGGGGGCAGTTGAAATTATAGTCCGAACGGACCACGAGGCCCTTACATTTCTACGCACATGTAAATTTAACAATCAACGATTGCAAAGATGGAACCTCGCCATCCAGGACTATAATTTGAATCCGGAATACATACCTGGGAAACTAAACGCAGTAGCGGACTATTTAAGTCGGATGAATAAAGATGGTCAAACAAATGCAGAGAATAAAACAGAAATAATTATAACCGCTATTGTTCAACCAAAGTCACATCACGAATTAAGAAATATTTGTAAAAATATTGAGAGAGATCAGAGAAATGATCCACAAATTCAAAAAATAATTAATAAATTAGGAAATAAGGAGAAAAAGACTTGTACACGCTACGAAATAATCGAAAATATTGTATATAAAAAAGCGAAAGAGAGATCTAAAATTATTATACCGGTAAACATTTTAAAAAATTTTGTAAACGAAGTCCACATCGAGTATGGGCATATAGGGTGGCGAAAAGTAAATAAAATGTTATCAGAACATTTTTTGCGCCAGAAAGATTACCGAAATTTTGAAAACTTTTGTTTTTTGACAATTGTCAAAAACAAAATACTTAACTCGAAAATACAGAGAATTATCACAACCAATCTTAACGCGAAAGCCTGGAGAATTATTATCTATAGATTTCTATGGGCCACTACCGACCTCAGCGGGAGGCGTAAAATATATTTTAACTACAATCGATGCATTTAGTAAATACGTAGTATTTTATCCTCTCCGTAGAGCCACCACCAAGGCAGTTATTAAAAAGCTAATGGAAGACTATATACCAACTTACGGTAAGCCAAAGGCAATCATAAGTGATCATGGTACACAATTTACAAATGAAAAATATATGAAAGCTATAGAAAACGAAAATATTAAAGTTATATACTCTTCCATTAGGCATCCGCAAAGTAATATAGTTGAACGCGTACACGGAGAACTAGGCCGATTCTTCCGAACATTTATAAGTGAAAAGCACAAAGGTTGGTCTAGATTTGTAAAAATTATTCAAAATATCATAAATGAAACACATCACGAATCAACAAACTTCACGCTGATAGAATTACATTTCAGAAGAAAACCGACGCGTATTTGGGAAAAATATTTAAATATCCCACGTGAAAATGCGAAAATAACGCAAGAAAAGCGAATCTCACTAGCTTACGAACGACTATGTAAAATCGCAACAGAACGAGCGGCTAAGAAAAATGCGAAGGCGGAACATTATGTATTCAAAATTGGCGATAAAGTACTAGTAAAAGCGTTAAATGTATCAGACGCGGAAGCCGGAAAAATCGCGAAATTTTTCGATATATACAAAGGCCTATATGAAATTCGAAAAAATGTCGGAATAGATACTTATTTATTAATTAATGGAACAAACGGAAAAGAGAGAGGCAAGTTTCATATAAACAATTTAAAGCCTTATTTTGAAGAAGCGGAAATTTCATTAATGAAATATATAGAAGCGAATGAGGAGAAGTAATAAGGGAAGGGATATATAAACGAACAAGAGAGAGAAAACAATAAACATAAGCATCAAACACAACATCACAAGGCCCTTAAGCCGGGTTACCAACAAGAATACATGGCAAATTCTGAATCAGTATCAATCTAACTACCAGGATGAACGGACACGTAAAGCCGAAAAGTGCCAAATCCACGAGGGAGACCAGCACCCAGACAGAGCCGGTAGCCGTCTGCCACCAAGCTACTCAGGTGAGCGATCTGCTGATCGCAAAATGTGCAGCACAATGCTGGACAACACCAATCCACGTGCAATGCCAGCGAATCATGAAGGCAAAAGCAGACCGCTTCCAAGGGGAAACCGGCCTGTACGACAGGGGTTTAGCCACGCAAACCAAGAGGGGGACCGGAAAGGCCAACAAGATGGTACAGACGGCACGAAAAGCACCATCACCAGCCACCGCTACCCATACTATCTGGCCCACCAACCCACTCCCCCCCCCCACCATCCAAAGGCAGCCGGACATCCTGGTACGCCTGCCACCAACGACGACACCATCGGGCAAAAGACTGCCACCACCACCACCGCTAGGACCACCAAAACGCCAGCGCACGGCCTTAGCACCACCATCTCGCCAGGCTTCCCCTCCAACACCATCACCAGAGGAGGAGTACATCCCGCCAACCCTCGAGGAATCGCTAGCTGCTAAAGCTATCTGGAAGGGAAAAGTCCGGGCACATCGGTTACTGCAAGAGGTAGTAACGGAGCTCGGACCCCGAGCAGACACAATGGCAGCTAGACGAGTTCGAGGGTTTTGCGAAGAAGCCGTAAAATCAAACTCTCGTAAAGTAATTCTGTTTTTTCTTTCTTCTCTTTTTCCTCTTTTAGCTGCTTTTCCTTTCTCAATCAATGTATTTTTGTAAAAATTTTCTTTTTTTCTTCTCTTTCCTGTTTTTCCATTAAAACAGTAATTTTGTTGTTGTTTTTGCGCGCGCAGTCCTCTCTTCACCGCCTATCGAAGGGGAAAATAAAATTTCGAGCAAGCTGCAAATTTTATTTTGGGGGGCACTGAAACAGCAGCACAACAGAGAGACCTCGCGCGCACCCAAACAACCGACGCTGGAGCGGCAACAAGAAGCAGCGCACCCAAACAACCGACGCTGAAGCGGCAACGTAAACAAACAACGAATACGTACAACAAATGGGACGACGCCAACTATATAAGGCCAGCACGCACATCACCTCAGCACTCAGATTTGTCGCGAATGCTAATCTGTTCAGCTCTCCGGACTGAACAGACTATCATTGTTCAGGGGCTCTCGCATACGTGTGTCTATGCATGCCGAGACACCCCAACCCGCTGTACTTAACGTTACACGAATAAAGTCTTATATATATATATATATATACTCGTTCTTTCATTTAACTGAGTCACATCCCGGGGTATCCTACGTGGTGTCGAGCTATTGAACCTCCTAAGCACTACGCTAAGATACCCCCTACCTCCGAGTTGACGATCAGCGCTCACCTTCCCTCAGTGCGGGTGATCGCGGATCCGAGAACATCTCAAGTGCATCCTGCCTTCCCTACTCCACGCTTCGAGTCTCGATACGAACGCGATCTCGCGATTCTTCTGCGGATCAACCTGGTCCGTTTCAAGAGATAGGGGGGAGAAAGGGAGAGAGAGGGAGGGAGAGTTCAGCCGGCGGCAGCAAGCTGTACGATCCAGCTCTGCGCTGGGTCTGCGGTGTGCCGTGCAAGGCGGAGGGGTTGTGTGAATTATAATCTTATTTTATCTAAAGTTGTTGTTATTTTTCTCCCTCCTCTTCCCAGCTCTCCGAAGCGAAAGCGATCGCGTAGAATCCTTCGACATTAAATAAAAATCGAGCGCATTAGAGGCGCAAGAGTTGCGTGCGCGCTGCTGGGAGGTAGCACGTCGCACAACATATCTATAAAAGTGTGCAATTGTGTGGAATCTTTTTTTATCTGGTGTTTTTCCAAATTACCGGTGATATCCTACGCTTTTTCAAACCAGTTATATCGTACGATTATGATACGATCGCAGATTGAATTGCGTGACTTTTGGCTCACCTTTAACGTGCATTAATTGAGTTGGTAAAATGTGTTATACCAATCAACAGTCTCGAAGTAGTAGCATTTATAGTCTGATTTTTCGAAAAATTTTTCTGTGTTCGTTTTATACCAAAGAATCCATTTTTAAAATTATTTTCTAGGCCTGGATGTGTTAAGTGTACTTTTAATAAAACACCGTGATATTTTAAAAGCCGTCGTGAATAATTTCCCTGGTTACAAATAAAAAATATATTTGCTATTTTGGGAATAATTTTTTGATAAAATTGAATAGCAATAATCGGCATTCATGTATACAATGTTTTTTTTTTATCAAAATTTTGTGCGTTTTTCCGCTGTCTGCCGGCATTTTAGATCGCAGGGACAAAGATATAACCATGTATACGGATATCTAGCGTTCGCGCACTTTAACCGTGGGCAATTGTAATGTTGCTCTATCAAGAGTTAGAAGCAGAAATCATTTAATAATATTATTATTAAATCATGCTAACATAAAAGACGAAACATCAAAAGATAAAAACAATTCTGTTACTAAAAATATTGTATTTAATGAAATATTATTATGCATGTAAATGAAATATGCAGGCGCAGTATACACAATATGGCATCGGAAATAAGTAGTATTTCGTAAAAGCTAGAAATTAAATTGGCAGTGTACATAATGTAGCACTATAAACGATTCGGCAAGCGTTTCTAAAATGTAGCGCTTCAACGTTCCTTACAACAGTAATTTTAAGTTTATATTACTATTTTTTTTAAATTTACAAAAAAGCAATGAAAAATTAAGGCAAATTTTTCTTTTTTGACTATATATCTGTCGCCTTAGATACTATAATATTAAAATATCAATATTTAAAAGTGGCAACTTTTATCTAATTAGAAATTCAAAATCTAAGATATTTCAAATGTACTTATTTAGAATGTAATAGTTTAACTAAGTCCTGATCAAAGCTAATTATTATTATAATACTAACTTGCCGTCCTGTCGTCTTATAGTTTATCAATATAAAAGTGAAATTAATAGTTTTATGATATAAATTTTATTTATATATAAATTATAATATGGATCGTGTATACTTCTATCATTGTTATGGAAAGCAAGTGTGCGTTGTAATAATAATTTTAACAAATACAGTTTGACAGCTCTACAATATAAACAGTTAAATATCTGTTTTTATTTTTTTGATAATCTTTTTCTATTTTTATAATTACTTTACTCGTCCCCGCCCTTTGTGATAATAGTTAATTTATGTTATTTTTCTAATTTTGTTAGTTTATTATTATCTGCTGATAATACGGCTTACAGGAGCTCCTTCATAGTTACGA
Organism: Muscidifurax raptorellus; assembly: GCA_020010945.3. NCBI lineage: Eukaryota > Metazoa > Arthropoda > Insecta > Hymenoptera > Pteromalidae > Muscidifurax > Muscidifurax raptorellus. The sequence goes on along the minus strand of JAHUUD020000013.1, from coordinate 648,572 downwards.
GACGAACTTCTACATAAAAACTTTTTCAAAGCACATAGGACTTCGAATTAATCGCTTCTCAAATAGAAATAACATAGAAAAGTTTTAAAAATTACCTCGCTCCGAGATAGGACGTTTTGAAGCGGATCCCAAGTTATGATATTTCTAAACTGGGCTCCCAGAAAGAACGTTCTTGAACCAGACTCCGGGATAAGGCGTTCTCGAACTGGGTTCCGAGATAAGTCGTTATTTCCCTGAGGCGTCAATTTGATATCTACTTTTAGAATATAGTTGTGAAATTCCAATATTTGTGTCAATACCCCTTACATTTAATGTTGAATATATGTTATAAAATGTATAATCTCGCGATAACTTTCAATAATTTTTAATTTTTCAGATATAATAGACTCTTCGTATAAAAATGTCAATCAATATCAGATGCGCCAATACTGAGGATTTATTAAACATTCAGCATTGTAATTTACAGTGCTTGCCAGAAAACTATCAAATGAAATACTATTTATATCATGCTTTATCATGGCCGCAATTAAGTTATGTAGCTGAAGATGAAAAGAGTCGCATAGTTGGATATGTTCTGGCTAAAATGGAAGAAGATTGTGAAGATAATCCGCATGGTCACATTACAAGTTTAGCCGTCAAAAGATCTCATCGGCGATTAGGCATTGCTCAGAAGCTGATGAATCAAGCTTCTAGGGCAATGGTCGAATGTTTTGGAGCCAAGTATGTATCCTTGCACGTACGAAGAAGTAATCGTGCTGCCTTAAATTTGTATACTAGTAGTTTGCATTTTCAAGTTTCGGAAATAGAACCAAAGTATTATGCCGATGGTGAAGATGCTTATGCTATGAAAAAGAATTTATTGAACTTTAAGCAGGATCGTCATTTGTCAAAGGAAACTCCTAATGTAGATCTTTATTCATCAAATAAAAAATGTTGCGAACATAAAGCATAAAATAAATACTTTAGTTACATATGTGTTTAAAACATAATTATGTATTTTTAAAATTATTTTTAAGGTTATAATGAGTCAAATTAAAGTAAATAAAAATGTTTCTTTGTTTACATTTTTTTCTATTATTATTTGATTATAAGAATATTTTCCTTAATCTAATTAATAACTTTTATAAAATATATATTGTAACGGGGTGGTCTCTAGGCGGCTATCTGCCTATGTACCCCGTACAAATGCAAAGTCCTCCTGTACTTTGCTTTTGCGAGATGCTGTACTCGCTCGTGTGGTCGCCTACCTGCGACGATGTCCCGGTGCTCAGTATGCACTACACTCCTGTGTAGTGCCCGCGGAGGCGGCGGTATTCGGCAGTTTAGATAGGAAGAGGGATCGGGACGACGATTGAATGAACACACTACCGATTCTAATAAAAAGGCGTTTATTCAGTTAAACAATCCGGCGTCCGTATTGCGCGTATTCGCGTCGCGAGAAGGCCACAAAATATCCCGGAACAACGACTGGGGCCAAATGCCTCGCCAGTCGATCGCGTATAAATAAAAAGGAAAATGAGATCCTACTTTAGCTTATACGACGATCCTCGTTGTACTTTGGCCAGGGAGTCCTCTGCTCGACCTTGCCGTCTTCCTGGGCTGTGGTAGCGTTGGGTTGCTGCCGTTGCTGCTGTTGCTGCTCAAGATGCTGCTGTTGCTTCTCGGGCTGCTGTTGCTGCTAGGGCTGCTGTGCTGTGGTTGCTGCTTGGGCTGCTCTCTTTGCTGCTGCTGTAGCTATAACTTTTGCGCGCGACGTCAGTACTATTCGCGAGAGCGGTCAAAAGTTAACTGTCTCGAATTTCCCTCGAATTGCGAGATCACTACCGGCCTTCCCGCGCTTTGGCTCCCCGCGCCGACGTGCGCGTCTCGCCGCCCGTTACAATATCAAAATTACATGTCATAAAAAACTTAAACATATATTTTTCATTTTATAAAATAGTTAGAAAATAAAAATTTATTTGGAGAAAAAATATTGAGATATTTTTTTATCATACTTTTCATTAAATATTTCATTTATTCAAATTGAATTTTATTTGAGTATATATTGGTCACTATTAACTATAATCTTTTGCCATCTTAAAGGTAGTTTCATAATTACATCAATATAGCAATTCCGAGATTTCTGGCCAGAAAGCAAGGGAACGCATTTTCACAGTCTCTTTTGTTCGAAACCCTATCGAAACAAATGATAGTCTGTAGGTGCAAGGTCCGGTCTATGCAGTGGATGCATGAAAACATTTCTGCCAAACTTAGTCATGGAATAGAAGATAATTTTTCAATTGATCAATTTTGGCCGGATTATTTAATTGTTAGCTGTTTTTTAGTTAATTGTTGACAGTAGAGATTGGAATTGGTTGTTTGACCCAGTTCTAGTACGTCATAATATTTCCTTCTAATACTACTATATACACGTCAGCAATAAGCCCTCCATCCATCCATAGTAACTCGTCAAAGCAATTCTGACGCTGCTGCTGGTCCGATGCGCTACTGTAGGCAGAGGGAGGGGTTGGGAGCGGGACCTTTCGGGCGCGGTCTCGGAAGTAAAAATTGTCTGTTGGGGACAAGGATGATGTCCATTATCCCTCCCCACTACCTATTTTTCCACGTTTTACTTAATTATTTTATTGTTTCAATTATAGCGTATATGACTTATGCAGGGTTACCCAATTTAAACGGGCACCGCTAATAACTCGGCAGGGACGGCCCCGATCGAAAAAAAAGTAGAGGTAAAAGTTGCAGGATATCGATAGGAAAGTCGGATACTGATCTTAGATTAGATCTTGATCTGCTTTTTTCAAGGTCATTTGAACGTCGACTTTTTATATAAAAATCCTATTTTTTTCAAATAAAAAGAGCGGTAAATTTTATCACAAAATGGTATGTTTGGTTCCGGCTCTGAATATCATCTCAAGGAGATGCAAACAGTATGAAACTTCACCTACGTGATTCCTCTGGCAATGCTAGAATAAAAAAATTTTTTTTTAAACAGTATCTATTTTTTGACTCCGAATTTTGCAAGCGTGTAAAATATTGTGTTTCAAACTAAGTAGTCAATTTAAAATACAAGAAAAGATTTTTATTATTTAGCGTATCATTTCCTGCGTTTCGTCATCATTATAAAAATTTTATGTCCAGGATCCACGACGAAAAAGTGTGCCAGTTGAGATGGCTGGCACACAATCCAATGCAGACAACACAACTTCCAGATTTACCGATCACCGAAAAAGCCTACCTACTCGCAATTTACTCAACAATTCCAATATCCAACAAAACAGCAAGGAATCATTATTGACTCTATTGATGGAATTTCTATCTACGCATACACCGTCGCTATAGAAACAATAATACTACCGTCAAATATCTGATTTGTCTCTCGCATTTCTCTCGACCGTGTAAGCATGTATAAGTGATAAGAAATATGTTCAAGAACTCGATGGAAAAAACATAGAAGTCGAAGGAAACACTCTTACAGTTAGACCATTAGTATCTCTAGCAAAGCGCATTCTTATTTCCAATGCTTGTCCACAAATAACCAACGAAACCATAATACAAGAACTGCAAAAACTACCAGACAAACCTGTGTCACATATCTTCTTTATTCGTTCAGCAGCTAGTATGCCTTGGTACGACCACGTATGCTGTTTTAGACGGCAGATGTACGTTAAACCTAAAGATGTAAACATAATCCGGCCAAGATTAGAAATTCCTCATGACGGTATCGTGAATTCAGTATATTTCTCAACTGAAAAAATTACATGCTAAATATGTAAAGAAGAAGAACATATTGCTAAATACTGCAAAAATTCTGAACACTGAGAGCCAACGAACATTCCATTTGAAGAAAATGAGAATCATGAAAATTATGTAAACTTACCTGGTCAACAATCCTTAATCTCGGATAAAGATAAGGACAATTTCCCGTTTGCACTTTCTATCCCTTCTACATCAAATGACAACAGTATTCCAAATGTGACTTCCAATGTAAAGAATAGCGCCTGCTTCATCTAGCACGTCGAAAAATTCCAGTCCAGACACACATAGCAAAAAAACTCATGCTGTTAGCCTGAAGGATCTATCGAAACTCAAAACAAAACGTATTAGAACTCAAATCCAAACACAAGAGACTACGACAACAGAAATACGTAAACAAATTGAACCTGCGTCAAATTACATTGAGGATAATGCTTTTGAGTATCCGATTAATCTATATAAACTTGTCGAATTTCTTAGTGAAACTCATTGAAAGTCTAAAGTCACAGAGATTGCAAACAAATACACGCAAGACACCCCAAATCTACTACTCATGCTCGCTGATACCAAAAAACTCATCACCATCTCCTGCAATTCAACTGAAGAGAATTAAAAATGACTAACTTCAAAACTACGGAATTAAGGATAGTTTTTTAGAACTCGAGAAGCCTAATCTCTAACCAGTGGGATATTCAACGCAAACGAGAGCGATTTGACATGATCATCTCTGTAGAGTATTGGCTTACTAAAAAAGATCACATCCACATACCAGGTTCTCTCACGCTCAGGAAGGACCGACCAACCTGAAGAAGAATTGCTTGCTACCGAACCCCATGTATCACTCTATTACAAAGTCAATGGAAAACTTTAGCTGAAAATTGCCTAAAAAATCCAAATACAATACTGGTCTGAGATTTTAATTCGCACAATACTGCCCGGAATTGCTTAAATACGGATCAAAACGGTGATGACTAGAAACCATCATTAACGATAACAATTTATTTATACAGAACCATGACACGCATACATACCAAAATATAAGACAAGATTATAAATCCAATCTAGATTTAGTTTCGTCTACAATAACTTTATCAGATAAAATTAATGTAGTCTGTGCGGATGCCAAGTGGGGATCAGATCATTTTCGGCTTTTTATTAATTATTCTACAGAAAAAATAAATTATTCTAAAAAAACCTTTAAACTGCATACCGTTTATACAGGTTGGCAGGAATTCGATTTTATTCTTGAAAACTCTAGAACTGAATTCTACTCCGGGCACTACAACGAGCTTAACGCAAGAGATAAATATTCTCAAGCCATTAAGTCAAGTACACCAACCAAAAAGTTTAAGAAAAACAAAAAATCGAAGAAAATAAAAAAACCCTGTAGCCTGGTGGGATTTAGATTGCGACAGAGCAAAACGTGTTTGATCGGTTGCTTTTAAAAAATGGGAGTTCTTCAAAAATCTTGCAGATTTGATAGCTTACAAAAAAGAACCCAGATAGTGTCAAACAAGTTTATAGGAAAAAAAAGAAAGAGTATTTTCGTAAATTTGCCTCTACAATTTTCATTTAATACCAGTTGTGTATATGTTTGGTATAAGTGTAAAACTTTAAAAAAATAGTTAGATAAAAACTTGCGGAGAAAACGTTAAAAAAAATAATCCTACTAAACCAGAACTAGAGTCAACTTTAGATAAAATATGCCCTCCCTGGGTGAAGACTGATCCAAAAAACCTTCCTCTAGCCAATCCTAACCCCTTTTTTGATAGAATGTTCGATTTTTCTGAATTTAACGCTGCACTCAATTCTAAAAACCCTAAATCCTCTTCAGGTTGTAACATGGCAGCCTACTGCCAGTTACAAGCGGCCGCGCGGAGCACGGCAACACCGCGGCACGAGTCGGCGAGCGCGCGTTCGGCCGTATTCGTGGAGCCTCGGCCGGCATCGGCTAGGCCCGAGCGCACGAGAGCAAGCGTAGGTAGGCGAGCGACCCAACCTAACGTCGACGGCGAGAGGGGTCGACGCGAGCGCTAGTGATGATCTCTTCCCTTTTTGCGTCTGACTGCCGTTGCGACTGGTTGCCTTTGTTACGAGCCATCACCGAGCACGACCGAGACCCGAACCACGTGGCGACGTTGCGGAAAGATATAGACATTGTGCTACGGACTGCTGCTGACTGTGAGTAGAGTAAGAATTATAATAATAATGTTCACGCGATCCAGTGTGCCGGTTGCGGAGTAACGCGAACTCGCGATTATTTTATCGCCACGTGGCCAACATGGCGGCGGGAGCGCGGCGGAGCATGAGTGCGGTTTTAGCATGCTTCGTCGGCTTAACAGCGCGGAGCCGTTCGGCGGATTTCGCGTACAATTCGACTGTTTTATCGTAACTAAAGACTAATTACTGTATATATGACTGACTGACGACCATGACTATGTTAATGCTACCGTTATACTCGACTGACGAATATTATACTGACGCTACCGTGTTGTGCTGTTACTACTAGTATTGTACTGACGTTACCGCTTACACTTAACTATGATTATTATACTGACAATATCGTTACACGACGACTACAACTACTTGACTGACGCTATTGTTATATGAATTACCGCTGCGAGACTGACGCCATCGCCTACATATTGATTACGACTATTACACTGACGATATCCCGATACTTGATATTACTATTACACCGAGACTGACAATTATAACCCGACTGTTGTATTGTACTGACTGTTTTACGAAGCGAGACAAAGACCGTTATTTCACTGACCTGCTATTGCTCATGTTTTGTATGCGACGCGACCTTGAACTACGCGATGACACAAGGTCACGACATATCGCTAGTTTTAGTTCGCGCGTTAAACGCACATAGGCATAAGATTTAACATTAAGTAAAATTAATATTCGAGCGTAAATTAAGTGAGTGTTAGTTGGGGCAGCGGCCCCGCTAAGTTCGGTATCATCGTATGGAGTGTGTGAGAATTCGCGTCGAGGTTCGGACGACGTCGCCGGCGCGGCAAAGGCGGGTACGCCTGGGGACTCGCGTACGTCGGGAGAGGTTGGCTATTGTCGGGACGCGAAGTCATAGTCTCGTGAGGGCAGCCTGCGACGGACGCTACGGTCGTCGGCACCGGTAGGCGACTGGAAGGGCGAGGCAGCTGCACCGTCCGCGTCGGGTAAACCGTCCGGCGGCGCGTTGACGAACACGCCGCGGCTAGGAGGTTATAGAATAGAATAGAATAGAATAGAATAAAAATTTATTTTGCACAAGTCAAAAACATTTTGTACATATGAGTCATATCTTAGTCAATATACATTTCGTCGATATAACTTTACAATGCGCAACCTTTATTCATCGTCAACTCGGTACATATAACGGCGTATTGCTGTCCTAAAACTACTAAGCGACGGAAGACTTCTCGATTCGCGCGGTAGCGAATTCCAAAGTCGTGCACCCTGGGAACTGAAAGACTTCATTCCAGCCTCAGTACGCGAGTTCGGGACTACGAGTTCTTTGGGGTCCCTGCTCGAGGTCCTAGACTGGTTTCTCTCAAAAAGAGCAGCAAGATATGGAGGCTGCCTTATAACTATAGCCTTGTACAGCATGACCGCGGCAAAATATTCTCTCCTCTCTCGAAGCGTTATCCATCCCAATTTCTTTCTGTACGGGGAAATATGCTCGTCCTTCCTAACACCACAGATATACCTTATACAAGAATTCTGCAGCCTCTGAAGTCGAGACTCAAGCTCCCTTGAGATATCCATATAAACAAGAGAGCAATAATCCAGATGAGAGATTGCAAGAGCACTAGCTAACCGCTTACGAAGCGCCTCCGTTGTGCAGGATCTGAAAGATCTGAGACCATATGAAGCCCTATTTACTTTACGACCAACCGCATCAACCTGCGGCTTCCACGTCATTCTCGAGTCCATCACAACACCAAGGTTAGTCACAACGTCAACAAATGGAACGAAAACGCCACTTTCAACCTCAATGCCGGGCAGCTCTAGACTTTGTATTTTATTAATGTTATATTCCGAACCAAATATCACAGCTTTTGTCTTGCTAACGTTAAGGCGGAGCGCATTCTCGGTCGCCCCCCCCCCCCAAACGATGCACACCCTCCACAAGATTGTCTCTAGCTACCTGAGTATATGTTTGGAGGTCATTCGCATAAAGCAAGTGCCTAACACCGTCTGATAGTGAACCCTCAGGCCCCTGAAAATTGGCTAAAACATCCTGAAGATCATTTATGTACAAACTGAAAAGCAGAGGTCCCAACACCGAGCCCTGTGGTACTCCAAGATTGGTAGTGAGCCAATCTGACTCGCCGTTAGTTTTTGTAACTACTCGATGGTTACGTCCTGTGATATACGATCCAATCCACAGAACCACCGACTTAGAGAACCCTAACCTAATCAGCTTGCTAAGGAGTTTAGAGGGAGAAATGGTGTCAAACGCCTTGCTAAAATCAAACAGCAGAAGAATAGTCAGTAGCTGCTTCTTACTGTTAATGCCCGCTCTGATATCCTCCGTCAAGCTTAGAAGCGCCGTCTGCGTGCTATGGAACGGGCGAAAGCCCGTCTGACGGGAATCAAGAAGCTTCTTTGATTCGATGTATTCTGATATCTGATCGTGAACGATCTTCTCAAGTACCTTGGCGAGGAAACACAGCAGAGCAATTGGACGGAAGTCCGAGGCAGTAGATGGAATTGCTCTTTTCTTCAGAGGAACCAGATGCGCCCTCTTCCATGCTGCAGGAAAAACTCCCTTTGACAGAGAAAGGTTAAAAATTGTAACCAGATGATGACCCAGAACCGGAAGAGACTTTGCGATGATATCCTGAGGAATACCGTCTACCCCTTTCGCCTGTGATGTAAAATGTGCAACAGCCAGAACAACATCCGAAAACGTTACATCACGAAACTTAAAACCATCTTCACTGGCTGTTGCAAGGACAGCATGCAAGTCCTCCTCACGCTCTGACTGAGAAATGGAAACACCCGCAAAATGAGTATTTAATTCATCTGGTGAAAAGCCATGTAATTCCTCTCTAGTCCTACTTAACAGCCCAAGATTGCGGAGCTCATTCCAGATGTTTTTATCGCCATCCAAGGCCTCCGAGATTTTATTCTGAATGAAGACATCCCGCGCCTCTGCCGTGCGTAGCTCAGCCTCCGCAGCGAGCGACTGAAACTCAGTCCACAGGCGATTGTCACGCGTACGACGAAACCGACGTCTAACAGCATCACGTCGATTATACAGTTCTTGAAGCTCGACGTTGATCCATGGCGAGAGACCCTTCCTCTTTGGTTTAAACTGCTTTAAGGGCGCAAGTTCATCAATAGCAGCTGCGACATTTCGGCTGAGAGATTCAAGCTTCTTGTCTAATGTCTCAGCAGGACAGAGGACAGTTGACCAGTCAAGTGTCTCAAGGAGAGAAAGAAGCTCACCCTGCCTAACAGATTTAAAATCTCTGAAATAAAAGGAGCTCAAAGTAGGAGGTGACGACCTAGGAGCAGGGATGGTTAGGTCAATGATGTTGTGCCTGCTCGGAAAGGTCGCCATCAAGTTATTCCTATCCAAAACTGTCTCACCCTCATCAACAAACATCACATCTATCCAGGTGTGAGAATCCGCAACATGGTGAGTCGGGCCATGATCAACAAGCTGAAGATTCAGCTCACAAGATAGCTCTTTGATGAAATTTGCATCCTGGGACGCCGACAACATATTCGCGTTCAGATCTCCCATTATTATGCGATGATCAAAGTCAACCGCATGTAGTCTTAAGTTATCGAGAAGGTCTGAATTCTCAGTGAAAGAGATACCCGGTGGTCTGTAAATTACAGCAACAAAAACAGGGAGTAATTGGCCCCTCTGTACTGTACACATGAGATATTCAGGAATTCCCGGTTTGCCAACATCTGTCATTGTTGAGGATGAACACAACAGAGTAGCCTTGTAACTATTATGGATATAAAGAGCCACTCCACCCCCTGGGTATTCCTATCCTGTCGAAGAACCGAGTATCCATCAACCTGCGCAAACACATCATCAACATTTAGCCCGAAACGCGATTCAGCCACACCAAACAAGTGATAGAAGGGACGAGCACCTACAATGAATTGGCGAAACATTTCCATGTGTTTATTCAAGGACGTTGCATTTAAGAAACCAGCCCTCAATCCCTCGAGCTCAGTCCCCTCAGTCTTTTCTCCGTCTAGTCAAACATTATTAGCCGTATCCCGCGCTTTGTCACACAAAGATACTGCATCGTTCGCAGAAATACAGTTTTGTACCGCTGTCACTATATTTACAGGGTTAATGGCGCGAGTTGCGCTGTCATAAGACGCAGCAATTGCGTGCAAGTCAGCAGCTGTCTTAAACGCGTGAGCAATATCCCCGTCTCGTCTTTTTACCATGAAACGACCGCCTCTGTGCCAAACATATTTAAAGCCTAGTCCACGAGCCAAGCTTTTGAAGCTTCTAAATTGAAGAAAAAGTTCCTTCTGTAATAATTCATTTATAAAAATTTTTCTATGAATTAGGTCATTACTAGTTTCCTGGTCCAAAGACGAGACGTTAATATGTCTAGTATTTAGGCCGGTGAAACGATGCTTCGCACGCATGATGTCTCCCATCAACAACCGATTCGATAAGCGAACTATCCACGGCGACAATCGTTCAGCCTTCTTTGCTGTGCACACACTTTCCGACCGGAGCAGACGCGTGGAGACAATATCGGCCCTCGCGACCGATGGCAAGATGGTGCTGAGAACAGCATGGGCCACATCACCACGCTTATCCTCCGCACCATCGAATATGCTAGAAACTATAATTTCAGCAGAGTTCTCATCACCATCCGGCCGAACCGTCAAAGGACCGCTTGAAGGATTGCGACCCTCCTTTTTTCGGTTTCTACCTCGCAATCGACGGCGACTTTTACAAATTTTGAAGTCGCCTAGAGAAACGTTATTATCCGCAGAGACGCCTGCGTCATTACTAGAATTTTTTGAAATAGTATCTCTGACGGCAGCGTCCGCACTATAAGCAGAGGTATCCAAGCTCCTGAGCGATACGAATACTTGGGAGACATCAGTACAATGAACACCTATGTCCTCTGTAGTGCCACCATGATCCGAGCCGGATCTGTCCTCACTGCACTTTGATGCTGTGATATCAACAATCTTTTCAATTTTTTGCATTAAGTTATTTAATTGTTCCTTGAGCACTCTATTTTCCTGAAGCAAGAGCAGGCGATCATTATGCAAACCATCAACCTTAGTATTTTGCTCTATTATTATTTTTTCAAGTGACGACACTTTATCTACTAGAGTGTCAATAATACACGATTTCTCAACCGCTGGGGCCGGCCCCTGATTAGCAGTACTAAGTTTTCTCTCCACAAGAGATCTAAGATCACCCATTGCCGTCTCAAGTAGACCAAATTGTGATGTAAACAGATCCAGCATGGTCGGTGGCAAATTGCAAAAACGTAGCGCGCTTAATTCTATCAACGAATCTCCGGCTACCTGTTTCCTATCGCAGTTAGGTTTCTTGGAGGCAACAGCTGGCGTTGAGGCTGTAAGGTTGTCCTTAAGGGATACCTCAGCACTTGTAACATCATTGTTCATATTATCGATGTTATTAACAGTGCTGTTAATGTTTATACTGCTGGAGTTGCAATTGATAACAGCGTTATTGTCAACTTCATTATTATTACTATTACAACTGTTATTACAATTATTATTGCTTTGAAAAGACATAGCATTATCTTTAACTTTAATTTTTGCATTATTATTATTACTACCACCGTTGCAACCAATAGGAGTAATTTTTGTTTTACTCCCATTAGCAGTCGGTGGTATTTTATTACTGCTACGATTTGTGTTATTGATACTATTGTTATTATTAATTTTAACATTAACCGGTTACGCCGGCTCGTGCCCGCCGGTTACGCCGGCGGGCACGAGCGAGTTAGGCGCCGGAGCGTTGATTAGGAAATCGAGATGACCGGATACGCGCCCAGGGCGTGCGCCGGTACTTACTCGTCCGAACATCGGCGCGGTGGCATGCGAGCCACGGAGTGTGTATGTGTGTGATGCGACGGTGGATGTCGTAGTTGTAAGCGCGCGGTCGGAGATCGCCTATTGTAAATAGATTAAGTAGAAGACGAATGAGTAAAATATAGCACGAATTTCAGTCAACATTGTGCATTCATTTCGTACTGAAACCCACGGCCTTGTGTGATTGTCTCATTCCCTCTATGTGTTATTTCGTATACTGGCTAGCCGAGCAGGTGCATGAAGAAGATGTTTCGACACGAGGCGGCGTCTCAAAGTAAGGGGATCGCGGGATCCCTGGCACTCCGGTGCCTGGCGCCCAGGGCCGAGGCGGCCCGCCGTCTTGTATGTATCGGAGCAGATATAGGAGATGGAGAATTCAATTGGTAACGAGCAGAATAACACCCAGCGTTACCGTTACAAGGTATAGACGGTATAGACTACCTAGTTTTAAAAAACTAATCCATACCTGGACACAATCTTATCTCCATTTCATTAACAAACCAAACGGAACTGGTCTCCGTCCAATAGCCTTAACTTTTTCTACAGGAAAACTTTACAAAACCTTCATTAAGAACAGTTTCCAGTGGTGAGCTAAGACAAAAAACGTACTACCTGTAAGTCAGCAGGAAATCCGACTAGGGCGTTCTTCTACAGACACCCTGTCAATCTCGTTCTAAAGGTCGATGAAGCCTTTCTTGAAAAAAAAGTATTGACAGCTTTCTTAGATGTCAAGGGTGCCTTTGACAATGTAAACATTGACATCCTGATTACGAGAAAGTGAAGTGTTTACACTAACTTCCTGGGAGAAGATTCCAGAATCACATCTAAAGCTGTCCCTCAAGGGGGAGTTCTCAGCCCACTTCTGATCATATACGTCTCCAAAATTACTAAAAATATGTCAAAGTATATAGGTATATCGCAATTTGCTGTTGACGTTGCCTTGTACATGAAATCTAAGACAGAGAAAAAAGCCATAAAACAAATTTAAAAAGCAATCAAAGTTCCTATAGATAATCTTACGGAATTAGGATTAGGGCTCACTCCTGAAAAAACAAAGGTCGTACACTTTAATAATAAACGTATCCGTCCCAGACAAATAAATGTTAAAATTCAAAAATCAGGCGAAACAGTAAAATAGAGATAACATCCTCTGCCTCAGTAAAGTTTCTCGGTATTATTCTAGACTATTAACTCAATTTTGCCCCACACGTTAATTATGTCAAAATTAAATGCAGCAAGGCCTTAAATATTGTCAAATTTCTCTGTGGAACTTAATGGGGATCAGACCCGGATACTCTCATTATATTGTATAAGAGCTTTGTTAGATCAATTATAAACTATGCCAGTTTTGTTTAGTTTCCAAATAATTAAAAAAATCAGGATATTCTAAAAAAATTCAAAACGTAGCCATTAGAGCTGCCTTAGGATACAAAATCAGTACACCAATCAACCTACTAAATGGAGAATCCAAACTTACCTTTATAGTAGAGAGAACGAAATATCTATCAAATACCTTCCTTTCTAAAGCCCTTACTGACACTTCAACTCTTCCTTATCAAAATGTCGATAGCTACTATAAAGCAATCAGCAAAAAAAAACCTACATTAAAAAGATTGCTAAGTCAAAGTATTTTTGATAATGTTCAAAGAGCCGACAAAATTATAGTTAATATTAACTACAAAAGTTACTTCTATAACTTTTCTACCAATCTTGTAAATATTGAAATCAATACAGAACTCGGAAAAAAATTCATAAATCTCGCAATCCTATCGTACTTTTCAATAATTTCGTTGATAATATGAAATTTAAAGCTTTTTTTACGGATGGTAGCAAGATAATAGTTGCCAAATTTGTAGGAGCAGCATATTGCTCTCCATCACTCAATCTTAATGCTACTCTAAGTCTGGACCATTTAGCGTCTGTATTCACGGCTGAATATTTGGCTATAGAAAAAGCTCTCGATGCAATTATTGTTAATAATATCCCTAAGTCAGCTATTTTGAGTGATTTCCTATGTGCTCTACAAAATTTAAAATCCACCGTCTTAAATGTTAAAACCAATCCGTATATTTGTAAAATCAAAATAAGTATAAACATTATTTAGGCAAAAATCCAACGTTCTCTATTGAATTAGAACAGGCAGACGAGCTAGCGAAACAAGCTACAAACAAGGACACCATTGATATCTGTATAATAACCTATACTGATTTACTTGAAGTTTTGAAAAAACAAATGTTCGTATGTACTACAAACGCAATAAAAACTTTAACTACGGAGTGTCCATAATTATTACAGAGACCAAGAGCACCCTTGGTAGTAAATACTGCGAATAGAGTTATATCCAACCATTATAGCTCTACTGAATACCTCCACCGTATACATACTGTAAATGATCCCACCTGTAAATGTGGTCGATAATCGGAAAATCTTAACCATGTGTTATGGGAATGCTATCTCTACAGAGAACAAAGAATAGAATTTGTTAATGATCTCAAAGAAATTAATATTAAATTACCATGTACAGCGCAAAGTATTATCAAAGATCCTAATATACCTGCGTGTATATGTATGCATACATTTCTCTCTAAATGTAACCTACAATTATAAATGTACACCCAACGTGCATTGATTCGTTAACTGAGATATGAATTTAAGAATCTGGAACAGGAATATATACATCATTTTAAGTTAGGTATTCGAAATCGGAAGGGGAAGCTAGTTTCTATCTGCAAACATCATGATTCGTGGTCTAGTTTGAAAATGTAAAAACGAAAATACTAATAGTTCTAAACTTGATCAACTCACCGAATATTCAAATTTAAAAAAGGGAAAGGAATCATTAATGTCGGAAACGTATATTATTATTTTAAATTAAAAACTGTATTAAGTCAAAATTACGAGTGTGTATATATCTTTAGAGATTAGTCGGCGAACAAGAACCTCTTCTTCTGCGCTCCTATTGGAGTCTAAGCAGGAAAAGGATAGATGCGTTTCGTCCCGGGTTACCATCGCGGACTCGTCAGTAAGGCATCCGATGGTAACCCTGCCTCAGACGCGCAGGTGTCGGTAAGGATGTTAGGTTCCTAAGATGAGATCTCTTATATAGGAACCGAGTGAGGATCGTTTCATTCACGAGAGACAGGGAGCCGGGACACGCTATCTAGTGACGATGTGCCGAAGTACGCGTCGCCACATATCTTTATGTACAAAAGTTCAGAAAAATAAACTTTATTTGAAAAAAAATTATCTTTTTTTTAATTGAACTATAAAATAGGAATAAATTGTCTCACACCTATATATATATATATATATATATATATATATAAAAATCTAAATTTTTTATTCGTATAATTTTACAATATGTTTAAATCAAATGAAAAAGAGAACACTGTATAGAATTATAAGGTTCGCTAAATAAATATACAACCATCAAAATACAAAGCAACTGCTACAAACATGCATCAAAAAATTTTAAATGTTCTTTTAAAGAAATTTTCTTAAAGCTTAAATAAATAATATAACAAAAATCTTCAACTCTGTTAAGGATTTTCCGCAATATTGACTGGCTTGTATCGTAATCACTTGTCACTTGTCACTTGTACTCGTAACCACCTGTTATAGCTTTTCATCTATTATATTATCAAAGATGTTGGATTGTGAACCGTAAACTCGCATGGTATGGCTTGTTGAATACTCACATGTCTGCATCGACCAGCTTTTTCTGGGCATTCCAGCAGAGGCAAAACTTACTAAAGGTAATTTGAAAGATAAATATAACATAAGTAATAATATAAGTTACTTCGGCAGTTTAAAAGATAATTATATTCTAAAATCCTGATTATTTATGTGTATAATGTTCCAATTTTCAAAATAATGATGATAATTAATTGTTCTGCTGATAATTATTTTTTTTTGTAGATCAACCCTTTCGAACCTGTTTTACAAGACCAGTTTGCAATAGTGATAGGGCGCATCCATATTCAATAAAAATGTTTACACTCCTACCTGCCATCGCTGCATAGTCTCACAAGATAAATCATGTTTACGCATACTTCATGCTACTTTATTCAACAATAATTAACTTATGATTTTCTTAGTTTTTCTTACAGAGATTTGAAAATTGTGGAATAGGATACAAGCCAGTCAATATTGCAGAAAATCCTTGCCGGAGTTGAAGATTTTTGATCTATTATTTATTTAGGCTTTAAGAGAATTTCTTTAAAAGAACATTTAAAATTTTTTGATGCATGTTTATAGCAATTGCTTTGTATTTTGATGGTTTGATATTTATTTAGCGAACCTTATGATTCTATACAGTGTTCTCTTTTTTTATTTCAAATTTATAAGACAATTTATTCTTATTTTATAGTTCAATTAAAAAAGATAAATTTTTTTTCAAAAAAAGTTTATTTTTCTGAACTTTTATATATATAGATATACACGCTCCTAATTTTGACTTAATACAGTTTTTAATTTAAAATAATAATACACGATTCGATAATAATGATTCGTTTCCCTTTTCTAAATTTGAATATTCGGTGAGTTGATCAAGTTTAAGACTATATTAGTATTTTCGTTTTTACATTTTCACACTAGACCACGAATCATGATGTTTGTAGATAGAAACTAACTCCCCCTTCCCATTTCGAAAACTAACCTAACATGGCGAATGTTCCAAGTTCCGGTTTCACATTCTGAAAGTGGTAACCCCGCGAAACGAATCAATGCATGTTGGGTGTACCATATGTAAAATATTGTGTGAAATGCTCACTTTCTTTCGCATTTTAATATATTCTAAATAAGTAATGTTAGTTATTATAAGCAAATCCATTGATACCTTTCCCGCTAGAATGCAGTATATATTAAGATACTCTCTTGATAGTACAAAGTATAACAATATACTTGACATCGAGGTACTATCACATTATTATTAAGCGCACGTTAAATACAAAACCAATAGCAATCGACAAATTCAATAATTACAAGTAAAAGGAGCACACCGATATGCACGCACACATTACGACTATGCGGCAGCAGATTAAGCAGACAGAATCGTGCCGCTACAAAAAAAAACAAGAAGTCTACTGTACATTATGGACCGCGCCCCTATTGAAAAATCTCACGTGAGATCTCACATGAGATCTCACATGAGATCTCAGGTGAGATCTCATGCCAAAATCTCATCTGACCAATTCTTTGCTTATCATAGGTTGTAAGCCCTTCTTAATTGATTAATAACATTTTTTTAAAAATTTGAACTCAGAAAATTTTTGGGAAATTTGGACTTAGAAAAAAATATAGACTTCAAAAAATTTTCTAAGTCCAAATTTCCCAAAAATTTTCTAAGTTCAAATTTTTCAAAAAATGTTATTAATCAATTAAGAAGGGCTTACAACCTATGATAAGCAAAGAATTGGTCAGATGAGATTTTGGCATGAGATCTCACGTGAGATTTTTCAATAGGGGCATACTCGAAAGTGATGCACGAGCAATGAAGGAGAAGCTACGGAGAGCGCAACGCTATCGGCAAGTAACACATAAGTCATGTGCGCTGGAAGCTCGAGGACTCGAGGAGCCGCCAAAGAGGACACCGCGCGAGTTGGCTAAAATGCACAGAGGAAACTACGGCGAGTTGGCAGGACAAGAGCAGAAGTGGACTCGATGTACTAGACGAGAGAATTTTTACTCTAGTTTTCTGATTGGTCCTCCATGCAAAGTCACACGCATAAAAAGCTCCAAATAAGGAGAGAAGCTGCATCTAGGCCTTCTAATTGGCCAAACACCCACCCGGCCGAGGAGTCAAAAATTAGAGATCGCCTCTCCGACGAGATATAAAAGAGCCCAGCAACAGGTCATCACGTTCTCAGTTCGCTTCAAAAAAATAGTCGCACGCGAAAGCTCTGCCCGAGCTCGGTCCGGTATAACATCTTAGGACTTAGAATATTTTCTACGGTCAAACACTTTTCAATTTACTAGTTAGTTGCGAGCGACTGTTATATTAAATTTGTGGAAAAGTGAATAAATCTTATAAAATTTTAAATCGCGAGTGCATCATTTAACCGAAAGCTCCTGATTCCTGGCGTCCATTTTCTATCCGAACTACCCACTTTGGAGAGCAGGTCAGAAGCAGAACAAAACATAAGATAAGTAATATACACGTATAGGCTGTGCACCTCGCTAAATATTTTATTTCTTTCTTCTCTTATCACAATTCGTTGCATGAAAACTCAATCGCATCTTCCAAAAGTCTAACATAATATCAGTCTGTGATATAATCGTAACGATAGGAGGGATGTCCTACTCAACTAATTAAGGGATCATTAAGGGAAGATTAATTTGCATAAATCTCAGTGCTGAATTTAGACTAAAAATGCATAAATATCAATGGCAGTTTTAAAATACTTTCCGGTGGCTACTGGAAGCTGCTCTTTCTTAGATCGCGAAGGTAGTCAGGTACCGATGGCGCTAAGTTGCGTTTTAAAACTTTGTCGTCATCCGTGCTTATAAAGCAAATCAATTCGTAGAGTTACTATCCGGTGATAACTCTCATAAGTTTAGGACATAACATTTGTAAAGCTGTATAGGTCTTAAAGGCACCTAATGCTTATTGAATAAAAAAAAAGTTTAAATATGAGGCGTAAACATGTACAATATGTAACATATAAAATATTATATTTAACACGATAATAATTAATTGATAACAGAAATATTAATACAAAATATTCTATCTAAAATTATGTTAGTGTAATACATTTTTATCTAATGTAACAGAATATTTATTTTTGTTAACAAATGGAAATTGTAGGATTAGTGTGGGTTTGTTTGCGCACACGCTCGTTTAAATATTTATATTTCAGAGGGGTGGTTCAATAAAATTCACACTTATACAAGGTTTGCTCTGAATACTCTGGACGTCTTTATTAAATACAATGTCTTTATAACACTCGGAAAGACTCGACACTGTATTTCTCGCAAACGCGGTCCGTTCTCAACATATTTATTATTAATCATGATAGTTTACTCTTAATCTTACTAAAAAAAACAACAGAACTTAATCAACTGAAAATTATAATTTTAATTTTGTAAAAAAATGTCCATAAAAAACGATAGTAATAAGTTAAATTTAGCGAAACGTAGGATGCCTTCTTTGGACACATTTAAGACCCATTTAACTCACTGAATCCATGATAAAGCAAAAAAAAATTTTGGGAAATGCTTGATAAAATATGTCAATTTCTATAGAATGACTCATACAGGGTGTCCCATTTTAATTTACCACCCCCTAAAACTGGTTAATAATTTGCTCTGAGAAAAAAATGTTTCAAATAAAATTTGTTGGGTTCGAAGGGGGGCATCGTTTGGCTATTTTAGCTGCGACCTTGAACATGACCTTCAAGGTCATTTGAAAGTCAAGACCAAATTTTCATATGAAATGTGCATATTTTTATGGCGGATTCGGATTCTACTAAAAAAGAGAAACACTTTTTGTTCGAATTATTTTTTGGAAAAATCCCAAATTTTTGTTGTAAACGGCTTTAAAAAAGTTGAAAAAATCACTAGATATCCCTTATTGCCCCACCCTTTAAAAGAAGTTAAAAATTTTACATTTTATCCGAGGAATTAGAAACGTACACAATTTTACAAATTTAAGTCCAAGTATGACCTTAGCCATGAACTTGTCCTTAACCAACAAGGTCATTCGAAGGTCAGTCAATTTATTAAACGGTAATCCTCGATTTTCATTCCGGCAATTGAAGCTTGGCTATGACCTTGACCTCGAACCTTAAATTCATTTTAAGAAAGAACCATCACTTTAATGGAAAATACTCTCTTTTTCAAAGAAAGTAAATTACCAAAAAATTTATCTACAGAACCAAAGTTCATTAGAACGCTAATCTGATTCATTTTTTATCAAATGGGGGAAGTTTGCAATCTTCGGGGTATGTTTGACATTCTCTGGGGCAAGTTTGCAATCTTCGGGGTATGTTTGACATTCTCTGGGACAAGTTTTACGTCATCTGCGGAAAATTTGACATCATCTGGGGCAAGTTTACGGTCACAACTGGGACAAGTTTGACATCATCTGGGGCAAGTTTGAGCAGTAAGGGGCATGTTTTCAGCTGAGAATCAAAATCAAGCTTAGTTTTTTTAATGAAAATTGTACATATTTTAAATCATATTCAGATTCTCTGATAAAGTAAAATTGTACATATTTTAAATCATATTCAGATTCTCTGATAAAGTAAAATTGTACATATTTTAAATCATATTCAGATTCTCTGATAAAGTACGCATCTTTTTAAGAAATATTTTTCTCGTAAATACTTTATTTCTCGCTAAAAGACATTTTTTTGCTTCGTTATCGTTCTATTGGTAAAGCTTGTAAATTCTTACAGCTCCTCAAAGCTTCTCATCATTAGGTTTTCATTGACTTTCTGAATTTCAGAGCAGAAAAATACTTATAATAAATTATTTCTAGTAAGATTAAATATTCCCTAAAAAATCTACCTACAACAGATAATGGCTGACTACACGCCAGTAGAGATAGTCAACATGATCAAGATTCTGGGAGAATGTCACGACAATTACAAGGCTGCAGCGAAGCTGTACGCTGAAAGGTATCCGGACGCTCGTCGTCCTAGTAGGAGGAATATTAAACTTCTAACGATAAGAGCTCAAGGAGGTAACTTAAGAAGGAAGAGGCGACGGACGGGCCCAAGAGAGCATATTGCGCTTGGGGTTCGTGCTCTAATTGCCGAGGATCCTCATATTTCGACGCGACAAATTCAGCGAATGCATGGAGTACCCAGATCAACAGTTTCCCGTGTATTGCGTCATTTTAGATTTCATCCATATCACTTGCACCTTACACATGCCATTGAGCCTGGTGATCCTGCCAGGCGACTTAGATTCTGTCAATGGGCGGAAACACGAATGCGCATAGATCTATTTTTCTTTGATCGGACTCTCTTTACAAACGAGGCCAAGTTCGACAATATGGGAGGAGTTAATCTTCATAACGCGCATTATTATGCAGAAGAAAATCCACATTGACAGCGAGATCACCGTACACAAAGACGGTGGTCAATTAATGTTTGGGCGGGCATAGTTGGGGAATACGTTGTGGGTCCAATTTTTTATGACCGTAATTTAAACGGCGAGCTTTATTTAGATATTCTCGAGAACCAAATTCCACCTCTTCTAGAAAACATTCCGCTAGAAATAAGGCGAGACATGTGGTTCCAGCAAGATGGTGCTCCCGCTCATCGTAGACTACTTGTCAGCAGATTTCTGAACGCGACATACCCAAATAGTTGGATTGGAATTGGTAGTCCAATCTGTGAATTCCCTGCGCGATCGCCAGATTTGACCCCATTGGACTTCTTTCTGTAGGGGGCCGTGAAGCAGAGAGTTTACGCGGAAGCCCCGACGACGGCACAAAATATGATGGAGAGAATTGTTGCAGCATTCCGGGCGTTCACCCCACAAACATTAATAGATGTCCAAAGAAGTTTTCGGCAGAGAATACAAATGTGCATTCAACAAAATGGGCAATTGATAGAGCGCTTGAGACGTTGAAATTTCCGTGACTAGCTGAACGAAGGGGTCTTGCCTTGTCTGGACGTGAAGGTCTTGCCTTAAGTGGCTGGATAGGGTCTTGCCTTAAGTGGTTGGACGGGGCCTTGCCTTAAGTGGCTGGACGTGAAGGTCTTGCTTTAAGTGATCCAAAGGATACCTCTGTCTTTGTTTGAAGCTAGTAACATTCATCTAAAACAGCTTATTTCTAGGACAAATTCTCTTTTCAGTTAAAGGGAGAGCTACCTATTGATGATCAAAAAATAGTTAAGACAAAAAGTGTTACTTTTTTAGTAGAATCCAAATCTGTGATAAATCTTATTCAAATGACCTTGAAGGTCATGTTCAAGGTCACAGCTGGAATAGCCAAAAGATGCCCCCCTTCTAACCCAACAAATTTTATTTGAAACATTTTTTTCTCAGAGCAAATTTTTAACTTCTTTTAAAGGGTGGGGCAATAAGAGATATTAGTAATTTTTTCAACTTTTTTAAAGCCGTCTACAACAAAAATTTAGGATTTTTTCAAAAAATGATTCGGACAAAAAGTGTTTCTCTCTTTTAGTAGAATCCGAATCCGCCATAAAAATATGCACATTTCATATGAAAATTTGGTCTTGACTTTCAAATGACCTTGAAGGTCATGTTCAAGGTCGCAGCTAAAATAGCCAAAAGATGCCCCCCTTCGAACCCAACAAATTTTATTTGAAACATTTTTTTCTCAGAGCAAATTATTAACCAGTTTTAGGGGGTGGTAAATTAAAATGGGACACCCTGTATATATATACAGGGTGGACCATTTTAATCTATAATAGGAAATATCTCAGAATCATGGTTGGATACAGAAAAATGTTTTAGACAAAAGTAGTAGAAGTCAAAGGGGGTCAACTGTTGGTACCATCGAACTTGACCTTGAACTTATTTTTGAAGGTCATTTCAAGGTCAAGGTCATTTTTTAAAATAGGAAGATTCATTTTTTATTCCGGATTTGAAAAGAGCAGAAAATTTTACGTTCAAAATGATATTTTCATCAAGGTCATGGAAGGTCATATGAAGATCAAATTTACGAAAATTGGTAAATAATGACGGTTAGCTCGGAATAACGGTTGGAAACATTAAAATGTTTTTCAAAAAAGTCATCAAGGTTATGGAAGATCATATAAAGGTCAAATTTACGAAAATTGGTAAATAATGGGTGTTAGCTCAGAATAACGGTTGAAAACATTGAAATGTTTTCGAAAACAGTTATCAAGGATGTAGAGTATCACCTTCTGGTTGCTATAACCTTGACCTTGAATTTGGTTCTGATGGTTATGTCAAGGTCAAAGTGAATTTTCAAGCGGGAACCCTCGCTTTTGATCTCCGATTCGGTAAAAATAAGATAATGCGCGTTTAAAATGTTAATCAAGGCCATGGTAAAGTCGTGTCAAGGCCATTTTACTGTGCACTTCCACAGTTAAAAATAAATATTTGAAGGTTAAAAGACATCAAAGACCTTAAGCATTTATCTAATTTTAAGGTAAATTTAGTCTAAAATATCAAAAAAATTACATGAAATCCATTAATTTTTTTAAGACTAATCTTTCTTACTTGGTATTTAACATTTTTTTAAAGATAGAAAATCAGCCAAGTATCTATGACTTTTTCAAAGTCATTTACTTCCTATTTTTAGCACTACCCAGAGTATGTTTCCTTTGGGGTGCTTTATTTCAATGAGTCCCCTTGCCTCTTACTGGGGTGCTTGTTTATCGTGAGTCCCCCTGTCTCTCACTGGGGTGCTTGTTTAACGTGAGTCCTCTTTCCTCACACTGGGGATATTGTTTAATGTGAGTCCCCTTGCCTCTCACTGGGGTGATTGCTTAACGTGAGTCCCCTTGCCTCACTGGGGTGATTGTTAAACGTGAGTCCCCTTGCCTCTCACTGGGGTGATTGTTTAACGTGAGTCCCCTTGCCTCACTGGGGTGATTGTTAAACGTGAGTCCCCTTGCCTCTCACTTCTCGTTTTGAAATTAACTGTTGAGTATGTACTCAAACTGCCGGCCGTTTGCGTCGATACGCAGTTGAATTCTTCTCAAAAAATGTCTTACTTTGGAAAGCAAGATATTTCTTGAAATTGCTGTACAAGCTGTTCGCATGCGTTCCATCATGTCTTCTCGTGTCGTTAGTTGCTGCTCGTAACAAGTGTTTTTTAAATATCCCCATAGGTAAAAGTCAGGTGAAGTCAGGTCAGGCGAGTTAGGAGGCCATGCAACTGGACCTCCACGTCCAATCCATTGGTTTGGGTACCGTTCGTTGAGAAATGTTCTTACAATCCGTGCAAAATGTGGTGGTGCACCATCCAATTGCACCCACATTCTTTGCCTGATCTCTAAATCAACATCTTCAAGTAAGCCAGGTAAATGGTCTCTTAAGAATTCTAAAAAAGTGTGTTGGTTGACATTACCGTTAAAAAAATAAGGACCAATCACATATCCATTTACAATACCACACCAAACGTTTAAACTCCAACGATATTGATTACACAGGGCAACAAAATCTAAAAAAATATCAGACCCAGAAACCAGACTATAATTTTACGAAGATTTTCGGTGCGCTGAACACGAATCTGGCCACAAAATTTGAAAGTTAATTTTGATTTCATAAGAGATTTCATGAAAGACTATGAGATATCCGCTTGGTACCATATGGGTAAATACTTACGAAATTCACGTATATAATGAGACTTTCAAATTTTAATATCTCGAAGAAGAAAATAGCTATCGGAACAAACTCAAGTGCATTTTGAAGGGCTATGCTAGTTCTTTTAGATTGTCTATACAATTTTTTGATTTAATAAAAATTGGCGGCGCTACATAACCTCAAATATAGGCCAAAATCGCGATTTTCGCATTTTTAGGTTAGGATATCTCGAAAACCAGAGCTGATGGGGCAATTCTGTGGCCAGATTCGTATTCAGCGCACCGAAAACCTTCGGAAAAGTATAGTCTGGTTTCTGGGTCCAAAATCATGTTGCCCTGTGTTATCAACTGTTCTGTGCCAACGTGGATTGACATCTGACCAGTAATCGCAGTTATGTATCGCAGATGCTGTAATGGCCATCGACAAAACTAAAGACGTTGTGCAAAATGCCGAATCGTTAGTTCTTGAGTTAAAGTAATGTGGTAAGCATGATACCTTTGGGCTTCCAAAATCCTAAGAAATGTTGATTTTGGTATTCCATGTTGTCTTTCTATTTCTCGAGAATTAATGTGGGGATTCAGGTGAATGACTGCAAGAACTGTTAAAACACAATAGTTATTTTCTTCATACTCGTGGCGACGATGTTCCCGATGTAATCGACCTTCTCGTGCTCTAGTGGTTAGATCTCGAATGGTAATGTTAGTTGGATGTCGCCTGTTTGGATAACGTTCAGAGTAAAGTGCAGCTGCACGAATATAAACACCTAAAATTATAATCATGTCTACAATTTCATTTGGGGGGTAATCAGCCATCTTGAATTTTTACAAAATTAACTACTGTATAAAGATAAATGGTGTTCTCGCTATTTTGGATACTTATCCGTTCGCCCGCCGCTCAAGCTCGATCTCTAACACGGATAGTAATATTTGCACAGGTAGTACTTAGATGCGCAACAATGAAAGTAGCAACACTCTCATCAAATGTCGAGAGAAAATATTCGAATATTATTTTATATTGGTGTATGTAGAAAATTTTTTCTTCCTTTCATTTACAAGTCCTTGATTTAATATTTGTTGCCGCAGCAATAGATTTGTTAACGATCTTTATAGAGTAATTAATTTTGTAAAAATATAAAATGGCTGATTACCCCCAAATGAAATTGTAGACATGATTATGATTTTAGGAGAGTGCCAAGGTGTTTATGTTGATTTAGAAACCAGGCGTAATTTTACCTTAAAATTAGACAAATGCTTAAGGTCTTTGATGTCTTTTGACCTTCAAATATTTATTTTTAACTTTTGAAGTGTACAGTAAAATGGCCTTGACACAACCTTACCATGACCTTGATTAGCATTTTCAACGTGCATTCTCTTATTTTTACCACATCGGAGATCAATAGCAAGGGTTCCCGCTTGAAAATTCACTTTGACCTTGACATAACCATCAGAACCAAATTCAAGGTCAAGGTTATAGCAACCAGAAGGTGATACTCTACATCCTTGATAACTGTTTTCGAAAACATTTCAATGTTTCCAACCGTTATTCTGAGCTAACACCCATTATTTACCAATTTTCGTAAATTTGACCTTTATATGACCTTCCATAACCTTGATGACTTTTTTGAAAAACATTTTATTGTTTCCAACCGTTATTCCGAGCTAACCGTCATTATTTACCAATTTTCGTAAATTTGACCTTCATATGACCTTCCATGACCTTGATGAAAATATCATTTTAAACGTAAAATTTTCTGCTCTTTTTAAATCCGGAATAAAAAATGGATCTTCCTATTTTAAAAAATGACCTTGACCTTCAAATGACCTTCAAAAACAAGTTCAAGGTTTAGTTCGATGGTACCAATGGTTGAACCCCTCTAACTTCAGTGCAACTGGGTATGAGATTGGTTGTGCCTGCTAATGACACTCACAGCGTAGGCCAAGTCTGGTCGTGTTCCTTGGACGAGATATAGCAGTCAACCTACTGCGCTCTGATAAAGCATGTCAGCAGGATTGAAAGCTGATCGAGGTGACTGTCTTGGGATGTTCTCTCAACCCGGATCCATGGGTGTACTGGTGAGTCGACAGTCTGCCATACCATATTGAATCAACATAGACTCAATGTACTCTGTTTGATCCAATTCGATCGTTCCCTTGCTTCTATCCTGGTGCACTCGGATCTCCAAACACTTCCGTAGAGGTCCAAGATCCTTAAGTGAGCAGAGATTTTCTTGAGGCCACTTTCGAGTATTTCTAGAAACTTGATGCTATCTGTAAAAACTACCAGATCATCAACAAATAGTGCTACAATTATACACTTCATTTGGTTAAAATAGCCATATATACAGGCATCATAACTAGACTGTACAAGGTTGAGATTCTTAAGTGCAGAGTCGAGTTTGATATTCCTATTTCGAATGCCCTGCTTCAGTCCATATATGGATTTGCGAAGCTTGCAAACCTTGGTGTTGTGGCCTCTTGAGATGTACCCTTTTGGTTGTTGCATGAAGAATTTCTGATCCATGTCACCATGGAGAAACGCAGTCTCTACATCCAGATGGTAAACTTGTAGTCCTCTTTAGGCAGCATATGCAAATAAAAGTCTGAGATATGTGTAACGGACTACGGGAGCATATGTTTCATCGTAGTTTACTCCCTTGACTTGCGAGAAACCCTGTGCAACTAACCTGGCTTTGTACTGGATGTGACCATCAGCTGTTGGCTTCTTTTTAAATATCCACTTACTACCAACTACAGACTCACCATGAGGAAGGTCACACAAGTCCCATGTATGATTCTTGATTATGGAGTTGTACTCTTTATCTATCGTTTCTCTCCAATGGTAGGCTTCAGGACCAGATATAGCTTATTCGCATGTATTTGGTTCCCCTGATTCTGTGATGAGTGAGTAGGTGACGTATTCATCTAGGTGTTTGGGTTTCATTCTACTGCGTTGAGACTTTCTTGTGAGTGCATGTGATAACTCATCCTCTGAATCACTCTGAGTTTCTGGCTGTGCTCGTTTAGATACTGATCTTGTCTGTGGACGAGATGAAAGACGGTTGATATTGACTGTGGATCTGGCGTTGCATCAGCTAGTCTAAGTGATTTCTTGATGGTCTCTCTTCCCGTCGATTGGGCTTTTTTTTCTTAGCTTTATTGTCAGGTACATTGATAATACTATCTTCTTTATTTGCAGGCGTAGCAGGAATTTCTTTCATTTCTACTGTAACAGTTGCGTTCCCCTCGCACCGGATTTTGTCAGTTGGGATTCAGGATTCGGAAAGGGGAGTGAGGTTAGAAACAACTCCGTTTGGTTAAGTTTAAATAGTTTGTATATTTAATATCTCTCAAGGCGCGTCATCATTCGCCACCCGTAACCAAACAAAGTACGCCTTTAAAAGACTTATCTCTTACAACTACTTCTTATTGTCTAGACGGTGATTACGGTACTTATTAACTATCGGCGCGATCCTTAACATCTAAACGGTATGACGCTTAACATTCAGTCGTCGCTTAACATTTGTTTCTGGTACGTATCGCTTATTCGGTACGGTCGCCGGTACGCTTTCGCTTACACCTACTTATACATACTGCGCCTAGAGTACGGCGGTTTGGCTATTCCCTGGTGAAACACCAGGCGTGTAATCGCTATCACGGAGTCCTCGCGAGAACGTGTGCGTACGATCTTGTGCGGACTCCGCACCGGTTCCCGATTCCCTCCGGTTCCGGTTGAACGGAGGAACGTCGGCGTGATGTTCGATACTCGGTGGGTCTGAATTACCCTGTGTGCGGACAGTGGTAATTCAGATGATAGTGCGGTAATTTCGGTACCTGTGCCGTTACGTGTGCGCACGAAAACGGTCAGATATCGGTAGTTCCTCTAGGGCCCTGCTAGCGGTGTCGTGTGCTCGCGGCAACGCTCGGATCGGGAGCTCTGATCGAACTGCCGCCGTGCTGTCGCGGCTGGGCTTATATAGCCCCAGTCGCTGGCGCCAACGCCCTCTGGTGGTGATTGTTGTTTGTGTATTTGTGTGGTGTTGTTTGTGTATTTGTGTGGTGCTTACCGTGCTCTTTTCGGTGGTGTGTGTTAGTTTGTTTGCGCCCGTCGTCGGTTTCGTTCGCGGCTGTGTTTACATTGTTCGAGCACGTGTTGCTATCCATGAGCACTCGGCTTGTGCTCATGTTGTTGTCGTGCGGGTCTGCCTTTCGCTCGCTTTGTTTGTGTGACCGCTTGTACGTATTCTGCACGAGACTGATGTCTCGTTGCACTACAGGTACATCAGTGGCTTCTATTCTATTTACAGGTGTAGGCGTGCGTCCAGGTAAGTTGTCTTCGACATTTTCTTTTTCAGGTACGTCGTGGGATGATACATTGGCAGGATCCATATCCATCGGTTCTAAATCTTCTGTAGGAAAATACTTTGGATTGGTTGTTACCTTTGGTTCAGTCTCAAGGAACACCACATTTCTGGCCACAAAGACTTTCTTGTCTTCTGTGCTTCATAATCTGTATCCACATTGATCTTGACTATATCCGACAAATATAGTTGGCCTGGAGGTGGGTTCGAACTTTCTTTTCAGATGACCAGGAATAAAGGCATCTAACACGGCTTCCAAAAACTCTCAGATGTGAGAGGTTAGGCTTGACTCCTGTCCATAGTTCTTCAGGTGTAACTCCTCCTAGACATCTTTTTGGGCTACGATTGGATAGGTAGCATGCTGTGGCTACTGCTTCAGCCCAGAACTTGTACGGTAGATCAGCATCCTGGAGCAGGCATCTGCCTTTTTCAAGCAAGACTCGGTTGACTCTTTCTGCTCGTCCATTCTGCTGGGGTTGGTAAGCTATAGAAGTCTCGTGTTTAACTCCTAGATCAGCCAACGTGGATTGCAACTTGGAGTTCACGTATTCACGTCCATTGTCACTTCTGAGTCTCTTGATTTTCTTGCCATTCTGCTTCTCAGCAAACTTGATAAATTTCACTATAATACTAGGCACTTCATCCTTTGTCTTGAAAAAGTAAACAAAGATTTTTCTACTGTAATCGTCCGAAAAGGTGACAAAGTACTTGGATTTACCAATGGACACCTCTTCGACCTGGCACACGTCACTGCGAACAAGCTCGAGCATAACAGAAGCTCGCTTGTTATTTAGTTTAAAAGACTGCCCTAATTTGCCTGAGACACACGTTTCGCATTTAGACAATGGTTGTTTAGTAAAATAAATACCTGTGGCTGCATTTCTTAATTGATTTAAGTATGCTAGATTGAGATGAGCCATTCTCCTTTGCCATAGCTGTATATCACACGGGGTGGACGCTGTCATAGCAACTGAGCTGAGCGTTTCTGCCTGGGATGATCGTGAGACTAATTTTACTTTGTTAGATATTGTTCGTTGACAGTTGGCTCTCGAATACTAATGTGTCCTTGTTGTCATATATCTGACATTTTGATCCCAGGAACTTGACACTTCCACCTCGTCTGGTGATAGCACTCACAGATAACAGATTGCAAGTTATGTTATGAAGCACTCTGTTTAATATTACTAAATGTTTTCCTTTAGGACCGGACCACTGTAACTTAATTTTTCCCTCACGTTGAACTGCCACTTTAATTTTGTTCGCAGTAGTAACAGTCTTTCTAGGAGTCTCTTTAAAGTCTATCATGTGCTGTTTACTTGAAAACATATGTTGTGAAGCTCCGGAATCTAAAATCCACTCATCCCTCTGCGCCAAATAATTCTTATTGTTGACCGTGAGGAGTGCGTTGTCAGCCGATGTTCGGTACCCTGAGTCGACGAGAACAGGGTAGATAGTTGCCGGATGAATATTGCCTGTAGGTGAGGCTAACAGCGCACACAAGACGTCCTCGTCTGCGCTCTCGTCGATAGCTGCGGCTGTACACACACTTTGGTTATCTTGGCGTTTCGGTGCCGCGAGTGTGTACAGGTGCGGCTTCCTCCTGGTGTAGTGGAACTACGACCAGTCAGCTGTTCCTGTTACTGGTGCTGTGAGTTGGCCATCCCGTCTCCTTCTCGACGTTCCTGTACACAGTAATCGAAGATGCTAGTGTAACTTATGGTCTGGCAAGTGTATACATAGGGTTATGATACCTATGTGTGTTGAATGTACGCCTCTGCCAGTTTTTGTGTAGTGTCTGTTTGCTTCTAGGATGTCTGGTGCATGCTGTTCCTTTCTTCTGTCAGGACGTCCAGGGAAGCAGCGTAATTCAATGGTGACTCTTGAACAGTAGAAGGTACGTTTCATTTCCATAGTACATCGTGGCGACCCTGTACTAATCTCTTCCTCTTTATAGGAGCTGCCTAGGAGTCGTGGTAAGTCAGTCTGTGTCGCTGCACTGTACTATCTATTGCTTCTCTCTCTCTTCTGATAAGGTATTAATATCTTCTCTATTTACAGGAGACTAGTTGGGATGGTAACTGGCCTCCCAACAACTCAACGCCTGCCAGGGCATTGAAGTAGGGAAGGTTTAAAGGTGGATATGGGTATAGCGTAGAGTAGCATGTGAGGGGATAGGGTAGCTTTAGGTAGATATACTTAGTTAGGTAGGATTTAGTATGTGAGGGGTTAGGTGCTGGGAAGGTTCGGTCGTAGTGGCTGCATAGAGCCTTTCCTTAATCTATGCACTCTGTTCGCTATTTAGGTTTTTTCTATCAGCATGAGCAGGACTGGTGGTTGCACCATCGCATCCTGCTCTGCTATGTAATACACACAAAGTGTGGCGTTACAGCGTATAGGTCGTTCTTTTCGGCATAGTATTATTCCTAACGCTGATATGTATTGTGCATATTTTTCTTCGCTCAACTCGTAGGTAGAATTCTCATTTATTCCGATTAACGGTGATTTTGGTTTAATATAGATCGATATAACTTATAACGGTGTGGCTCGCTGGTGGTGTCGTTGCACTGCACTATCTATTGCTTCTCTTTCTTCTGACAAGGTATTAATATCTCTTTTCATTACAGGGGACTAGTTGGGACGGTGGCTGGCCTCCCAACGACTCAACGCCTGCCCGGGCATTGAAGAAGGGAAGGTTTAAAGGGGGATATGGGTATAGCGTAGGGTAGCATGTGAGGGGATAGGGTATCTTAGGTAGATATATATTAGTTAGGTAGGATTTAGTATATGAGGGGTTAGGTGTTGAGGAGGTTCTCTTGCACTGGCTGCATAGAGCCTTTCTTAAATATATGCACTCTGTTCGCTATTTAGGTTTTTTCTATCAACAAGAGCAGGACTGGTGGTTGCACCATCGCATCCTGCTCTGCTATGTAACACACACAAAGTGTGGCGTTACAAATTGCCCCTTCCTAAACTGGACACGCTACGCGGGGACGATTTACTGAAGGATTACAAAAAATTCGATTATTATTTCCTAGATAATTATTCTTAATTATATTTTATAAATCTATTTCGAATACATAACATAACATTATACGCGAACAAATCGTAATTGTCTTAAAACTATGCCTATTCTGTAGTAACGCAATTTGAACAATGTTTGCCTAATCTAACTTAATAATTAGTTTCGCCTGTATCTGAGAAAGAAAAAGTACAATAATACATTCGATTTAAATTACAAACTCCTCTTATTTTCATTTATCGCAGCACTTCATGGTTTTGCTGGAATTCCCATGGTTGGACTCTTTTCTTTCTCTCTCGATTTTTGGCCCATCTTCCTTCATTGGAGGTCTTGGACGCAACAATCTTAAGTCTATTGGCATCTGAAATTCTTCAATCTATTACAAAAATACAAAAATTGTGCGAAAATTTTCTTAAATGTCTACGACTTGTACACGGAGTATTTTAATACATCTCTCTCCCCGTGCGGCATTTCAGATTTAGTGCAGGGATACCTCGTAAGGCTGCCGGGGCTGCTGGTGTCCCACCAGGTATGAAGCTAATTGGCCCTGCAGCTATGCCTTGTGGGATTGTATGGGAGGGGGGGGGGGATTTCCCAACTTACGGTGTCTACGAATTGGGTTTAGGAAGGTGGGGGGCTTAGGTTTGGGTATCAGACACGAGGGAATCCTTATAGGGGAGTGCGTCGGGGGTTCAGTATCACCTTGCCGTTCCCTACGTCTCTGCCTCCCGAGTGAGGTATCCTGCGAAAACGGTGCATGGAAGGCTAGCGGATCATCGCAGGGCGAGAAGGGACATAGGCCTTTTTTAGGAACGGCTCGAGGCAATAGGTTGTATCTACCGCTAATCGGGTCGTAGATGTAGTCCTCCCGCGGCGATGCTGACTTAGGTAACGGAGGGCTGTCGGCAGTATCGGGAGCCGGATCTTCCTCGTCTAGGCGGGTTATGGGGTTTTATTCCCCT
Source organism: Muscidifurax raptorellus (assembly GCA_020010945.3). NCBI lineage: Eukaryota > Metazoa > Arthropoda > Insecta > Hymenoptera > Pteromalidae > Muscidifurax > Muscidifurax raptorellus. The sequence goes on along the minus strand of JAHUUD020000013.1, from coordinate 616,153 downwards.
ACCTCTTTCTCGGCCGAAGGTTGTAGACTTTCGAGGTATCTGGATTTTTCCCCACTCCCTTACTTCCTCGAATTGGCGGTCGAGTTCCTGCTCCACCCAGTTGATCCTCCTGCTTCGGATAGTCTTGGATCTTCCCTTGCCTTAGAGGTCCATTCTTCTCCGTTGCGTGGTCAGATAGAGCTGTTTTCGAAAAGTTATTATTAGTGGGTGGGTAATAGGGTTTCAAGTCACATACATGAACTTTTATTCTTTTCCTACTGTCAATGTCCTCAAGCAAATAGACTACTGGTGATAACAATTCAATTATCCGGCAAGGTCCTGTGAATTTTGGCGCTAATTTAGCAGCAAAGTTATCAGCACCTCATGACAAAACCCGATTTCTCCGAAGAACGAGATCTCCTACTTTAAGCTTGAGATCCCGTCTATTTTTATTATAGTAACGAGCTTGTTTCTCATTGGCTGTTTTCAAATTTTTTTGAACAATATCATGGATCATTGACAGTCTTGCAACCCTCTCCGCCCACGTTACAGGATTCGAGGAGTCTGAGGTTTGTGGTGGTGTTTGGGTGAGTAATTTGGGCTGGCGGGGGTTTCTTCCGAAATTCAAGAACGCGGGGGTCATAAGTGTCGATGCTTGTACCGTTGTATTCATTGCAAAGGCGAATTCATTGAGGTGGATGTCCCAATTCGAGTGGTCGTTTTTCACGAAGATACTCAGCATTTGTTTAATTGTCCTGTTACAACGCTCGACTAGGTTTGCCTGCGCATAATAAGGTGTAACAACCCACCCATAGGCTCTCTCGCGACAAGCCCCAAACACCGCGCCGCTAGTACCGTGCACCGACGCTAGGTGGCCACGCTCCTCCGGCGCGCTGCCCGCTAACAAAGCAGCACCGCGCGGGGCATATAAAGAGGCCGGCCGGGACGGCCAAGACACCTCCCCCAACGGTCCTCACCGACCAAAGAAAGCCGAGCTTAGGCAAGTGCAAGTATTAGTCGAGCGAGGAATAAACCGTTCTTTTTGTTTAAATAATTACCAGCGTAATTATTTCGCCCTTCCCTCACCTTTCACCTCCTCTAATCCCACGCCCATGAGAGAGAGTGGGCGAGAGGCTGACCGGGCCGAGTTGGAGCTGCTCCACGGTTACTTGGCCACAGCCAACCGGCGCATCACCCTCCTGGAACGACTACAGCATAGAGCCAATCCAGCCGACGCCGCCACCCAGACTGAGTGCCCTCACCAGGACAACGGCACCCAGACCGACGACCAGCAGGCCTCACCGCTCGCTCTCACCAACACTGCGGACTCACCTTCACCGGATGACGGAGCGCTCTGTGCAGAGTGGCCAGAGCACCTCAAGCTGATCGACCTCCCGAGCCGCCAGCCCTCGCCGGACCTCCGAGAACTCCTGAAGTCGTCTACTCCCCGGCTCGAGATCATCTCGCGGAAGATCGGGGCCAAGAGAGCGGCGAAGCCAACTCCTCCGCTCAAACGAAAGTCCACCGCTCCTCCGCCACGAGGCAAGCCCAAGTTGATTCGCATCGCTCCCGTGGTACCTCCCCTCCTCCTGGCGGTACGGAAGACGGCTCCGAAGCCAGCGGCTGACGAGCAAGTCGACCTGACGCTCGACGACTAAGACGCTTCGCGTCCTCTAGTCATTTTTGTGTGGTCGGTTCCTTCATTGGGGCTGGCCCGCAACAAAAGAAAGATAAGTTTCCCCTTTTCCCCATTAGCTGTGGTGAGTTCTCACCGGGTTGGGCGGCCCTCCCTCGTCCAGGCTCTCTCACAGAGCCGACCTAGAGAGGTCCGAGCAGTGTCCGCTCTCTAGGCAACTGGAAGCACCGTCGAGGGATTCAGTCCAGCAGCGACTGCACCGAGGGCGCCTCAGCGGGCGCTCACTGCCCATGCAGAAACGAGCACAGCAGCAGCCGACAAAGGACTCATCCAGGGCGCCTCAACGGGCGCTCCCTGATCAGCGAACCGGCACAAGGGGATCACTTCGCTTCTCCTACCCCTTTCCCTGCCCAGGAGCAGGAAGGATTAAGCAGGTCCAACCGGCCTCAGCAGGCTTCCCCGCGCCATCGAGCGCCCTCTCTTCCTCCCATCAGGCCCGCTTATATCAAAGGAGCTATGATGGTTTGAGTTATTCCTACCATTATCGGTAATGAAATATTTTGGACATCCCCATCGGAAGATTACTAATTCTTCGAAAGCCTTAATGATGCTTTTTGCTGTTGCTTTACGAAGTACTTTCATTTCGATGAATTTTGTAAAGAGATCTTGGAATACTAAAATGTAGCGGCATTATCCTTTACTTTTCGGTAGTGGACCCATTATTTCTGCTGCTACGTTCGTCCAAGGTCCTTCAATTTTTCGATGGCCCATAAGTCCCATTGGTGATTGTTGGGGAACTTTGTACATTTAGCAATCTGGGCATTGTTTGATATAACGCTCCACATCCTTCCTCATTTTTGGCCAAACATATGACTGTATGAGACGATTGAAGGTTTTAGCGGTCCCCATGTGACCTGATTGAGGAGTGTTATGACATTCGAACAGAGCTCGCTCACAATTGCGCTCTGGTATTACTAATTTCCAGCTATCTAAATATGGGATCGGGTACATTATGAAGAGCTCCTTTACGATGCTCTATTTTCATATTATAACCCTGTATTGCTGTTGCCCATCTGGCTAATCTTCCAGCTGGGTCTTTCAGGTTGTATAGGCACTTCAGATTACTGTGGCCTGTTATGACTGTGAATTCTAGTAAACAACCTCTAAATTTTTCGACTGGCCACAGCACCGCTAAACATTCCTTTTCCGTCACCGTGTAGTTCCTTTCAGCCTTCGTGAGCGATCGACTTGCGGGTGTTCTTCTCCTTTAATTATCTGTATTAATACAGCTCCCAACGCGAAACTACCTGCGTCTGTCTGGAGACATAAAGGCTTAGTATAATCTGGTCGAGCCAGTACTAGGGCTCCGGCCAGAAGAATCAACAATGTTTTAAATGCTTTTTGTTGGTCTTCTTCCCATTTCCACGGGGAATTTTTCTTCAGTAACTCAGTTAAGGGGTTTTTTACGAGTGCTAGGTCTTTTATAAATCGGGCATACCATCCGATCATTCCAAGGAATCTCCTGAGCTGCTTTAGATTACGAGGAAGGGGGTAATTGTGAATTGGGGCAATTTTGTCGGGGTCGGTGTTCAATCCTTGGCGATTTATCACATATCCAAGGTATTTAACTTCAAAGCAACAGAATTCCGATTTTTCCCTATTTAATTCTAAGTTGGCTTCCTTCAGCTTCTGTAACACAATTTTTAAATATTTTAGGTGTTTTTCGAATGTGTGTGTTGCTATGATGATGTCATCCATGTAAACGAATACATGGGGTTGCAATTCCGTCGTAACTAATTTATCCATTGCTGCCTGAAATGTGGCTGGGGCATTTGATAAGCCGTAGGGTAGTCTGCAGAACTGAAATAATCCTTTTCCGGGGACTGCGAAAGCTGTATATTGTCTGCTGTTTTTGTCCAAGGGTATTTGATGATATGCGTGACTCAAGTCTATTTTCGCCAGGTATTTACAATTTCGCAGATTTCCTAGCAGCGTATCCATGAATGGTAACGGGTATGCATTCTTCTTGGTCACTCCATTGAGAGCTCTATAATCTATGCAAAATCTTATTCCTCCGTCAGCTTTTGGTACTATTACTGGACAGCTGCTCCAGGCGCTTTCACACAGTTCAATTATCCCTTCAGCTAACATTCTATCAATTTCTGCATGGACTTTTGCTAATAATTTTGGGGGAAATGGGGTGCATTCTTTGTTTTATATGGCAATAATTTAAAAGTTCAATTACATGGGGGGTTAGGTTTGCGTGAGCACTGGGCTTTTCAGGGGGTATTGTTAAATAAAAAAAAAAGCTGTTCTAGTTTTTTCCTTTTGTTCTTCGATATTTCCGAAATTACTCCATTTATAGAGGCATTTTCCACTATACAGCCTGGATCGTGATTTTTCGGATAAAATTTCCTTGCTATACCGTTATCATTGTGCCAAGTTCGATTTTCTAAGTCGATTTTCATTTTTCATTTTTGCAGCACGTCCATTCCTAATACGAAATCGTAATCCAGATTTTTCGGTACTCGTATGAGTGTTGTAATTTCGTTATTTTCCAATTTAAAAGTTATTTTTACGGAACCAAGGATTTTTTTATGGCTCCATTAGCCATTACCATATAGCCATATTCACTGAGTATTTCAGCTCCTAACTCTCTGACAGCTTTTTCAGCAATAAATGAGCCGACTGCTCCTGGGTCTACTAAGGCTGGGAACATTTTGCCTGCAATCTCGATATTTAGGTACCGTCTGTTGTCTACTGTGCCAACCGGGCCTGCTGGTATTTCCACTTTCTCATCATATCCAGCACTTATCATTCTACTATGTGGTTTCGAGTTTTTAACGATTGTTAGCCCGGTCTCCTGTACCTGGGCCTTCGAGTGTTTGGAGGTTAACCTAGCCATTATTGTCTTCCTCCCTCTGCGTTTCCCGACTCCTTGGACCATTTGGGACACGTATGGATCGTGATATTTGCTTTGCCACATCGATAACAAATTTTTCCTCTCTTTTGAGGATAATCAGCCGCCCAATAGCTTGTTTCTTTACAAACCCAACATGGGTATTTTTTCTTTATTTCTTCTTCTTCTTTACTAACAATTTTCCTATCCGCCTTTTGTGTGTTCCGAGGTTGGGTTTCTTGCTTTGGTTTGGCGATCGACTGATTGTTTTTATTACTATTTTTGTTATTGTCAGCATTTTTATTATTGACGTTAGCTTCTGATCCATTTAATCTCTTACTAGTGTTAATTATTCATAGTTACTAGTGTTAATTATTCATAGTTGCTACTCGCTGGTCTATTTCTTCGTCTGAAGATTCATTATCCGTGGGATGTATTATTGCAGCTACTCGATTTTTCCTTTCTTTTGGTATTTTATAAGCTAATTGGGGACACAGGGACTTATCGGGAGGTGGCGGGGGACGATGCAAATTTTTCCTTGTTTCTCGCATTTCAATCTTATTTCCTATTGCTTCTAATTTTTCAAAAGAGTCGAAGTCTACTCTTTCTATTTTTACGTATTTCACATTCAAATTCCTATATACTCTGTTTAGTTGTTTTTCCAGCGACCATTTGGGTATGCAACGACCCATTAATTCTCTCATAATTGTTATATATGATCCGAGTGGCTCTTGAGGTCCTTGTGTTCTATATACAATATCATCTTCTAACCTAATTTGATAATCTAACTTCCTATATTTGCGATCCAAACCTGTTAGTAATTCTTCAACTGTATTCCAATTAAATTTTTGGGCTCTAGCCCAATACAGCGCTTCCCCTTTCAACAGTAAAGTTACATGCTGCAAAATATCCTTATCCGATATCTTTAATCCATATCTGTAGTCTCTTCAGCTTCTAATAAATTCCTCTAAATCATCCTCTTGATTTTCTGAGAATGGCTTGACATGCTTCTGTATTAGGTCTGCAGCTCGTTGTTCCCTCTGGTAGGTTGTGTCCATCACTGCGCAACTTGCATTTACTGTCGAATTGTTGGCGCTCGAATTTGGGATTTGCTGGTTCGTATTGTGGGGATTATTTATCCACGGCAGCATTTGACCTTGTGGCATTGCAAAATACGGGTTAGGGAATCCTAATAAAAATGGGTTCATGTACTGCCAGTGGTAAATGTTTGATAACCAATTATGATTTTGTGGCATATTTTTTCCTAAATTAGGCGTGTTCATATTTCCTGAATTCGGATTTCCCATTTGCGAAAATTGATTCAATTGTGAGAAACCATTAGGCTGGGATGGATGGTTTGTTTGGGGAATCTGAGTTGTGTGTTGAAAATGATTCTATTGGGGAAATTGATTTGATTGTGGAAACTGATTCGGTTGAGGTATGTCATTCGATTGGTTTGGTTGCGTCTGGGTGGTAGGATTCGATGTGGGGTATGGGGTTTGGTTAAATAGGGGTTGGGTAGGATTATGTTGGTTTTGGTTTCGTGTGGCATTTGCCATTCGTGCTGGGTTATATGCTAAATTCGAGTGAGAGGGGTGCGATTCTGTAGTGGGATAGATAATCTCGTACCACTTGACGCTGTGTTGTAATTACTATCTCTAATTTGCTGATCCGTTCCGATACTATCCTTCGATCGCGGTATTGTACCAGTTGCAGTAGCACCTTCTATTAATAATGCTATCGGTGGTGCTATTTTTCCGCCTAGTATCGCTGGAGTTGATGCAACGGGTACTCTTCCATCTGGGAGTAACATATCGGGGTTAGTTTGGTCTATCAATGCGGAAAGACTGTCAAAGTTGAATTGACTAGCGGCTGGATTGGACAAATCTTCACTCATTTTGACCGATGCGTCTGTAACTTGTGGACTATTTTCTTTGACCGACTCTATGACGCTTTCGCCAGCTGATGACGTCTCACTTTCATCAACATCTAAATTTTCTTCTTGTAGCGAAGCTGTGTCGATTTCACTTTCCGAATCCCAATGGGCTGCTTTCTTTCCGAATTTCTTAATTAATTCATATCGAATTAAGCGGTCAATGCACTCTGCCTTTGTTCCTCTTTGGGTTAATTGTCTTTCGTTTAAGTCTTCCTTCCAGCTTAAAGCTAAATTCTTCGATCTGATAACGCGACATTATCTTAATAAATAATCTCACTTGGCCCTTAGGTCACTCTTCCTTCATTCAAGGCTGATTAATATTACTAGCTCCCTTTCTTTCTCTATTATTATTTAAATTTAATCTACTACCCATGTACTAACATGGAGAAAAAAATGTCCTTCGTGAGGTGCAAGCGATGGTATAATGTGAGGTGATTAGGGTAAAGCAGTTAAAAAGCGAATTTCAATTTCCAAAATTCAATAACCCGAGAATTATTAAAGTATACGAAAATGTGAAAAATTCGAAGTCCGAATACGAATAGCAGACAAGCATTGTTTACTATATGGATTTATGGCAATACGAGATTCTCCGAATTCAATTTAATATAATGCGATTCGATTCAAGTGGTTTTGTATCAATATAAATACGAGACAATGCTTGTTGCTAAAATCAAAATTCAAAACATGTTATTCAAAATTATTTAGAAGGGATCAATTAGTTTATTTACCTAATGGTTATTAGCTAATTGTTATGTCTAGGACATGGGGGGGGGGGGGGGGGTCTTTTTGTATGAGTTCGTATTGTGAGAGGAGAAAGGAAGGTTATATTTATTTTTCAATATGATGGCAGGGAAACGAAAGAGAAAAAAAAGTAAGTAAATGCACACACACAGCAAGAAATAAAATAAAATATTATACTTAATATATCAAAAACCATCAATTAATAATAAGCAAGCAATATATGTATATGAAGAAAAAAAATTATCTTAACTAATAATCTACAAAGATAAATATCCGTACTCACTATCGGTTTAGACACAACACGAATTTCAGAAAATTCTGTATGAAAAATTCGTAGCCTAAAGGAAAACAAAAGAAAGCAAGTAAAGACAGTCTACTATATCTATAGATATAGCTTAACAGACTGTGCTCGTGTTGTCTCTCAACCGACGCTACTAATTAAAAATGGCCGCCGGCGAGGCTGAACAGCCTCGCGTCGTGCCAAAAATGTCAAAATACCGTTTCGCAATGCTCGCGCGCGCGAGAGATTGCATTGAAAAAAAAAATTTTCGACTCCACGTTGGTCGCCAATTTTATGACGCATATTCCGTCAATGCAGCGGAATATGCGCGCTGCATTCTGGCAGACTTTAACATACTTTATCATATAATAAGACCAATTTGTTGAGTGGGTAAAAAGAATGTAACACACGGTTTAATTATATTGTCTGTATATTTAACACTTCTTAAATTACTTCGCGTGACAATCATTAGTTAATTGGGCGCCAGCTACAGTCGTAGCACGGATACAATTCTCACTATGGACTTTGATTTGAACGAAGGTTTGACGCACGCGGTCTCGCACAATAATTAAGTTTTACTTACATTTCGAGCGACGCTCCGAGGTTGCAACCCAAGCGCTCTAGCAAGATGCTCTCGTTTCTCCGAAACGCGACCGTAATGAACCAGGTGAGCGATATACAATCGAGGCAGCGAGATACACAAGGTATATTACAATAGCTTTTCTAATGGCGATGCCGGAACAGAGTGAGCGATGTAGTGGTTTCTGTGCGTTGCCGAAACAGAGTGATCGAGGCTACGGAGATTCGGTAGCGGCGAGGCTCGATTCCGTAATTCCCTTATCAGCCGTCGGGGCGCTGAGAGGGCCAGTCACGTGACGGGGAAGAGACTCTAGGTATGTGTGTAAGAGAGAGCGAGCGAGAGCAAGATTGCTGCTACAGCATAACCTACGACGTACAGTGCCGTGAGTGTGTACAGGTGCAGCTTCCTCCTGGTGTAGTGGAACTATGACCAGTCAGCTGTTCCTGTTACTGGTGCTGTGAGTTGGCCGTCCCGTCTCCTTCTCCACGTTCCTCGACACAGTATTCGAAAATGCTAGTGTAACTTCTGGTCTGGCAAGTGTGTACATAGGGTTATGACACCTATGTGTGTTGAATGTACGCCTCTGCCAGTTTTTGGTTGGGTGGGTGAGTATGAGAGAGAGAGTGAGAGAGAGAGAGAGAGGGAGAGAGGGAGAGAGGGAGAGAGAGCGAGAGAGAGAGAGAGAGAGAGAGAGCCACGCGCGTGTTTGTGGGTGAGTATGTCTGAGTCGCGAGACCGATCTGCCGCGCCGTCGTATCTGTCGTCAATTAGCAGTGGGTCACCGATCTAAACAGTCGCACCCTTTGTTCTGATACGCGATGCGTTCTGAAGCCAGTGTGTTCGAGCCGTGATTTCTGCGGAGACACGAGTTCGTCGAGTGATCCAGAGTACGCGCGTTGCTGCGAGCTTTCCAGTTCCTGTGGACTACCTGCTGCCACGAGGCGTGCTGATTGTCACCGCTCGTGGCCCAGCTGCACACAGCCACTCGAATTCTGCCCAGAGGCATCGCTCCCGCTGCATCCGGAGTTGGTCTACCTAAAAGCACCGCCGTACTTCCTGCTGCAACCGTACAGAACCATGAGGCCTAGTCGCGATAACTTCTGAGTGTCATTGTAAGTACCTTCTCGAGTGCTGATATCCCTCTCTCTGCTTAATCGTCTCTGCTTCGCTTTTCTCTTTCTCACTACCCGCAGCAATTGTACTAGGAGTTTTACTTTACATAAATTTACTAAATCTAACTCACGCCTGGTTATTTCGATACTGACTCTCTCTGCCTTTCCCACACGCTCTCCTTTGTTTATGCTCGCGATGACAATACGCAGCTGTCTACTCATGACGTCTCCGTGGGCTCACGTGTTCGAGGACGCGACCACGTGCAGCATACTGCTCTACGGGCTAGGCTTCGCACAGCCTACAAGAAGCCTATATCTGGCTGCTAATTACATTCCTCTCGTAATCTTATGGTTTGTTGTGAGACACACCAACCCTTGTACACGGGATTAATAACCTCGTTCTAACCCCGTTACAATATATATTAGGGTGTCCTTTATTTCCCGATTTGGGCAAATCGACCGTCCCTCCCCCCAGATTGCTTCTTTATCACCCAAAACCACCACATATATCCGGCAGAGTCCGATAGAATGCCTCTTAATAGTGCCGCTTTTTACAAGCTTTTTTTTACTTTTTCGATTTTTGCATTTACTGACATGCCTGGATCGGTTCATCCCTGCGTTAGCAAACCGTGCCTAAATCACATCCCATACATAATTTTTTATATAAAATTGTGTGTAAAATTAAAAAATGAAGTCTATTTCTAGGAAAAATTGAGTTATAAGCCCTAAAAATTACGATTTAAGAAAGTTAATTTGCTTTATTTACGTTTATTCATTATTTTCCTTGAAATCTTCTTCAACTCTTTAAACTCAGCAATCTCAGGCTCGAATTTATAGTCGATACTTGATACTTGATACTCAATACTCAATTCTCAGTACTCAATTTCACCGTTCCACACTTGTTCGTGTTTCTAAACACAACCAAAAAGATATGTTTGGATAAACGATTTACAATCTTTTTTTCTTTCAAAAGGTTGAGAATTATTTATTTACAAACCACCCAACCGCCCTAAAGTGTTATTCATATGAAATACAGGAAAACATTAGCAAATAAAACTATTTTCAAACAAGAGTCCGGAATACGATCAAGTGTGGAACGGTGAAACTGAGTATTGAGTATCAAGTATTGAGTATCAAGTACCAAGTAAAGACTATAAATTCGGGCTTGAGGCATCTCAAAAAAGTCCAATTACCAATATTTTTTCAGGTTTTCTCTTTAACTTTAGACTTAGAGCTCCAAAAATTTGCATACTGCTTTAAAATGTCTTGCTCTAACATAGTATGAATGCAAATTAATACAATTTAATTTGCATTGTGTATTAGTTTGAAGAAGTTGTTGCGCACTTTCAGTTTTTGTCTATCGTCGCCCTGTAAAAAAAATCATAAAACTAACATATATAAATGCCTGATATTTGGCTTGTACATTTTATTTATATTGTTTAAACTATATTTGAAGTTTAATTCATCCCAAATGAGGTACTTTTAATTTTCACTCGAACACCTATCTCAACTTTTCGGCGATGAAACATATAATATTCACATGGGTATTCGAGTGAAAATTAAAAGTATCTCACTTAGGATGAATTCAACTTAAAATATAGTTTCAGCGTTATAAATAAAATGTATATGCCAAATATCAGACATTTATATATGTTAGTTTTCGAATAAGAGCTAGAACAAAATTTGAGAAACATACTCCGTATTAGAGATTTCTGCTCTAGCTCTTGAAAGTGAAAATTCTTCGGAATGCATGGAGAGAAGAGGCAAAGTAATAATGAGATTCTTCATATAAAACTACACTAGAAAAGAGCAATGTAATTCACTAGGACTATTAGATCCTTCGTAACAATCCTAATAAGAAATTTGACCTGGCAAATGTAAAATTTTTCATATGTCATGAAGTGAAAATTCCAACAGAGACAGGTAAGAAAAACTGTCATGGTAACTTATTTCCATATAATTCAACAAATATCTGTACACAAATTCAGATATATAGCTTCTACACTATAACTATAAATTCAGATATTATAATTATTTACTATAACCTCAAATTTTGAATTCAAACGCTGAAATTTTAAGAAAACTCATCTAACATGTGTCATATTGAATTTCTCAACACTTGTAAAATCACTTTTCTTACTACCATCTACATGGGATAACAAATTTAGGGTCAGGTTATTATAAAAACTTTCAAATCTTTCAGTGAAACTTTCACAATTCCAGATCTTCAATAAGTTCTGCGTGAAATTATCCATTCTCTATTTAATACCATTACAAAGTATAGTATTATCAGTAGATCGTAGAACATTTTTTTTTTCGAAACAGCAAAGTCAGATCTTAATATTGACAGTGTTGATGTTTTTTCAGGCGAATCGTTAACTTCAAGTGAAGAAATATTAACACAATCGAGTACTGGTTGAAACTATACGTTACGTGATGGTAGAAGCCGTATGAGTAAAGGTGTAGGGGAAACTGTAAATATAATGACAGAACAAGTAGTGGCAGCTTTAGATAATTGTCGAATAAGTTATAGAAATTCAGTATATATAGTAAATGCAATAACAAAGGCCTTAGAATATGGCTGTGATAAATTAATTTTAAACAAATCTTCATATAATAGAAGTCGAAAGACTATGCGAAAAACAAGAGCTAAAAGAATGAAACAATTATTTGATAAAAACCTTGATGCGGCATTTGTTCATTGGGATGGTAAGTTGATCGTAGATATGGTGACAAAAAAAAAAAGTTGACCGATTGCCAATCGTTGTGTATAGTGGCGAAATAGAGAAAATCATTGGTGTGCCAGCACTAGATGATGGAAACGGTTCCACTCAAGCAGAAGCTGTTTATAGTGCTCTAGGTGACTGGGGTTTGCGTGAATCAATCAAAGCACTATGTTGTGATACAACGAATGCAAATCTAGGCCAAAAAGGAGGTGCAGCTGTTATTTTAGAACAACATTTAGATAGAGATCTGTTATACTTACCTTGTCGCCACCACATATTCGAGATAGTTTCAAGTAGAGTGTTTGAATTGCTTCTGCCTGGAATGAGTTTAAAGAAGACTGGACGCATATAGATAAAAGTTAATTTAGATCGGGATTAGTCGATCAAAACATCCATCAAAAGTTAGCGGATGAAATCCCAGATAAAAGAATTTTTATAGAAAGATGTTTGAAAGATACTCAACCTCGAGATGACTATAAAGAACTTTTAGAACTATGTTTAATTTTTTTGGTAATTACGCCTGTAGAAAAGGTAAGATTTTTGTTGCCGGGAGCATGCCATCATGCACGGTTCATGGCAAAATCTATCTACAGTTTGAAAATATACTTGTTTCGAGATTCTTTTAAATTGACAACACGCTCCGTTCAAAATGTGCCTGTTTATTATTTTCGTGTACGTTCAAGCATGGTTCGAATCTCCGCTCGCTATCCAAGCACCAGCTAATGACTTGAGATTTATAAAAAATCTATATGATTACAAAGTCGTTGATTTTATCATAGCTAATGCTGCGCTAAATAAATTCATGAACCATTTGTGGTACCTAGCTCCAGAAATTACTGCCATATCATTTTTTTATGAGAAATTGGCAATTGATATTAAACGAGAAATGGTAAAAGCTTTAGAGATTGATCTGTAAACACACAGCGTTCCTCTGAAAAAATATCAAATTGACACTGAAATTGATCTAAAAAATTTGCAAGACAAAAATTTATACTATTTTATAAATTCACAATCATTACAATTTTTCGATAGATTCAAAATAAATAAAGGATTTTTAAAGACTAAATGTGAAACCTGGTCCCAAAATCCTGACTATTCAAAAGGTTTGAAAGTGTTTAAAAATATGAAGGTCATTAACGATACTGCAGAAAGGGCAGTTAAATAAACCCAAGAATATATTAATATACTCACAATCGACGAAAACGAAAAACAGTACCTAATTCAAAATGTTAGTGAATACAAGAAAGACTTTCCAGATGCCAACAAGACAACGTTGTTGAAGAAAGATAAAAAATGAATTCAAGAAAGTTATGAATATTCAATAAAGTTTTTTTTATATTTTTTTTATTATTATGAACGCTTATTATTGTAAACCTGTAAAAAATTGTAATTTTTCATACTTTGATAGAACTTTAAAAGATACAAAAATCGATTCTCGATTTTAATGTCTCATTTTAGGAAAACAATGGATGATATTGAACGTGTATTCAGGAGAAAACAGGAATTTTTCATGAGAATGCAGGTAAGAGTGCGTTCAACTGTGCTATTTCCTATGTTAGGTGTAAAAAGACACCTAAAAACGCTATTTTGGCTGAAAGTCTATCTATTTCGTTAGAAGCTTGATTTTTTTGTAGATCGAGTACCGTACTGAAAATCTAGAGCATATTAAACAAAAAAAAGTAGGTTAGGTATTTAAGGACATAGTTTAAAGAGTTGACGGAGATTTTAAGGAAAATGGCGATTAAACGTAATTAAAGCAAATTAACTTTCTCAAATCGTAATTTTTAGGGCTTATAACTCAATTTTTTCTAGAAATAGACTTCATTTTTTAATTTTACACACAATTTTACATAAAAAAAGACGTATGGGATGTGATTTAGGCACGGTTTGCTAACGCAGAGATGAACCGATCCAGGCAATGTCAGTAAATGCAAAAATCGAAAAAGTAAAAAAAAGCTTGTGAAAAGCGGCACTATTAAGAGGCATTCTATTGGACTCTGCCGGGTATATGTGGTGGTTTTGGGTGATAAAGAAGCAATCTGGGGGGGGGGGGCGGTCGATTTGCCTAAATCGAGAAATAAGGGACACCCTAAAGTATATGTATATGTATGTCTGGAAGTAGATATTAAAATTTAAAGAAAGCACCGGTAATTCTTGAGTTTTTCGTCGATATTGGCTTATAAAATTTTTTTCCTTTGCTGTATAGACAAAAACTGTTTGCAGAATTAAATTAAATTCAGTGGTTTCAAATTTACAAAAATGTATAATTTTAAAAACAAAAATCTAGAATTTTAACTAGTTTTATGAAGGATAAAATTTTAAGCTGTTTTTCCCATACTAATTTAATTGTAAAATTAAGTGATTTAACGCACATGTTTAATGTATATGGAACAGAATTTCACCAATTCCAAGTCTCCCTAACCAAAAAAATTAACGACAACCCGAAAGTACAGTGTTGACTAAATTTTCTTAAACAAAAGTTGTCAAGTTTCAAGGGGGACACACAACGATGACCTTGACCTTGATTTCGAACTTGACCTTCATCGTTATTTTAAGGTCAAATTGATTTTTCTAAATGGAATCCCACATTTTTTATACCGGAAATGGAAAGAGCGGGAAATTCTACGTCTGACTATTATCTTGACCTCAACCCTGACCTTGACCTTCAGGAACAATATAAGGTCAAAACTATCTTTTAAAATGGAAACCCTTATTTTATTGGTCACACGACATTCCCAAAGTGAAGTAAATTTTTGCTTTCCAGTAAATGACAGCCACTTTACAAATGACTGTAACCCTGGCGTTATGGCGACAAACAGACCTCGAATTCGGATTCAGCGACCCAAAAAACGTAAAGATCCACCTATGAGATTCACGTTGTTTGAGTTTATCATTTTGTGGTCCTGTATTATTAGCATTATTTTTCTGTTCACGAGTCGCATTTAGCAAACGTACATCAATTTCCTTAGCTAAATCCCATTTCTCATTATCCTCCTACGTTACACTCTTCATTATATCCTGTATGATTCGGAATTTCGTTAGTGGGTTTAACTTGTTTACAATTTTATTAAGACGTTCCTTTTGATTTTGACTTACTCGCACACTGTCGCTTTGATCTTTGCTCTGCAAATTTTAATTTTGTCATTTATCTCTAACTAATTTTCATCTAAACGTAATTTGCTCTTGTTAAGTGATGTTTTGTCACTTTCATAAATAATTTTGTAAGTTCTTCACACGCGCACAACAATACAGCTGTGGGAAAGACTCAACTTACTGAATCGCTTCTGATTGTCACTGCTTTTTATTTTTCTCTCTTTCTTTTGTAACATAAAAATAATGATGTCCCTTACCTTGTGGATAAAAAAGGTGACTTCTACTGTTTCGCAAATACCCTTCTCGTTCTTTGGTCAGGGTACCCTTTTGAATTTCCTTAGGATTTTTAAATTTGGACGTAAAATTTGAATTAATTTTAAAAACATTTGTGAGGAGTCTATTTATTAGTATTACAATTGAACACAATGAAATGAAACTAATCTTTGTAATCGGTGGACAAAAAGGTAAAATATAAACTACAAATAGAAAAAGAAAATTGGAAAAACTGAATTATAAAACTGAATTAAAAAAAATATGAATCCGCTCGGCAGCTTGGCTCGAGTCGGAGTGCCGTGAGGTAGCGTGGCTTGGGGACGCTCGGAAGTATTTCCGGATCTCCCACGCGTTCGTGAGCAACTGCACAAGCGCCTAAACTGCAGCGTAGCTTTGCACGCGTGGTCTCGAGCAGCGGAGGGGAAATTGTTTGGGTCAGCGAGATTCTTGGCTACCTGAATTTAATCATGGGGAAGTTGTCACATAACATCCTCTCCCCCCTCGAAAACTTTTGTCCTCCTCGACAAACTTCGCGGGTCCTGCGAGTCTTACGGTCCAGCTGGTGGTCCATAACGAGTAAAGTTTAATGATGTGAATATATCACTTAATGAAAAGAAAAATTGAAGGCCTCAAATCAAGAACAAAGACGAGCATGTTAAAGAGATGATTTGTTATAGTGCATTTTAGTTTTGTCAGTATGTAGCAAGTTTGTTTTTATGACACGTAAGCGTGATGGTTCAACCAATCTTTTTTCTTTTCTGCGGGTTGTGCCGTCATACCCTACACAAGATCTATATGTTTTTTATCTTGGTAGTTTATGCGTTTTCGCTCGCTCTAGTTGGCATGGCGTGGCCCGCACATTATCTATGTGATGTTTATCATGTGCGTGGCATGTGTCCTTTTGAATGACTTTCATTCTCTTGTTTGCACGAAGGGATGGATTTATTGGGTGGCTCGTCTCTTTCATGTCTTTGATTTGAGCTGTTTTTTAGTGTTGAATAAAAAGAAAATAAAGACAAATCATTGAAATCGATTTTGGCAGTCGCCACTTACTTGTTGTCAAATTATTTGGCCCATGGTCCAGGGTCCTTTACAAGCTATCTTAGTTCCTATTTTGTTAGTATTGTTAGTTTTCTTTACTTAATATATTACTTCTTTTGTTTTTTTTTGTATCTTTTTTTATTATTTTGTGATGTAGTTGGTGGGGCCTAGAGTTAAATGGTCCGGGTATATTATGAAATTACAAAAATGTTTTTTTTATTGCATCATTAGAACTTATAAATACATTGATCCCTGTGGACGACATAGAAGGTGGGTTGTTCAAGAGTAGATGAAAAAGCGGTCAAGTAGATCTTCATCCTCAGCGTGTACTCTGTCTTCTTTTGTTGGTATCAATGGTTCATCGAGCATCAGATCACCGACAATGCTCTGGCCCAGTAATAGGGTTGGATCGATTGACCATTCCACCTGTCGCGTCCTCTCGGTCGAGATGGTTTCGACTTTCTTTGAACTCTTTTCATTGTCCTGTTGATCCGATGGTCCTGGTTCTGGTATATGTGCCGATGGTATGTGTTTAGCGGGGTCGCTATTTTCTTCTGTTGATTTGTCCGTGTTGTTCGGGATGCGGCTGTTGCATTTCTTCAGGTGTTGGTTCCAATTTTTATATATTATTAATTGTCTACATGCTTTGTGTAGCAACTCTGCATTTGTATTTTGGATTTTACAGACCATTTGATGTTCCTTTGTCATCCTCGTATCAGTCAATCGATGACAGACCGGATGCACCCTTCTATATTGTTGGTTACAATGGTCCATTGCATTTTCGCATCACTGTGATTAAAATACTGCACAAGGGCTAAATATTTCTTATGAGGCCTATCCTCATCTTGATTTTTCTGTAACAAAAATCTAATGTGGTCCACTGGTCCAAATGTTACAAATACTCTTACAAACTCTTCATGGTCCATGACTAGGGGAACTGGGGCGCAGACTCTTAGTCCTGCAGTATCATCTAACTGCCCGGTAATGATGTTGGATCTGGGTACTGGCATCTGGCTGGGTTTTATTGGCACCCGTGCGTCTGATGTGACTTCTTCCGCTTCCTCTGATTCCAAGATTGATGGGTCTTGTTCCTGTTTTGCGGTTATGAAATGTATGGCGCTCTGGTTATCGTCAGCATCTTCGTAGGTAGCTAATATCAAATTCCTTCAGGTCTACCAATAGATCATGCGTAGGTCCAATTATTGTAATTGCCATTGCTTTGTCATTCAGTTTTTTAGCATGTGTGATTCGTGGCGTTATGTTTTCTACACTATGTTCTTCTGGGTTTGTATGTTGTTCTATGAATTTTATTTGGGTCTTCTGTCTAAATTGATTTTCGACGGTCAAGCCTCAACCTTGTCTGTTCATGCATGGTATCAACCCGGGGCTTCTACCATGCCTTGAAGATTTCGTCCCAACCCTTTCCCGCGTTGGTATCCCATCCTCATCATCATTCTCTGGGGTATTGACAAACCAGTTTCCTCTATAAGTTTTCCTTCTACCGTTGATGAGATGTCATTTTCTTTGTCATGAACATCCCTAAATTTCACAGCATCTTCTCTTGCATTTAGGGCTCTACTTTTCTGATGTTCATTTTCGTATATGACCATCAGTAAGTATAAATTTGGTGTTGTTATGGTCGTACATGTGATGTTGCAAGATCCATAATTTTTGAAGAGGTGATTTATGGCCTGTTTGTCGCCCTGAGCTTTTGCTAATATGCTCACCTCATCTATCTCAGTGATGTCTAGTATCATTATATTGGTGTGGTCCATTTTGCTGGAACAATTCAAGTTGGTTTAAATTAATTTTGGTTCAGGGTTCAATTCAAATATAGTACTTAATGTTTATCATTGTTGGTCGTGTAACATTTACTAGGGTATGATATACAGTTTGGGTCCTTGTGCTTCATGTCGGTTACAGTATGCACTTCAAATCTCATGTTGGTGCTTGCCTTTTTTTTCTTTAATATTTTATGATATGGATACTTTTATATATTTTTTTTATTATGGGATCCAATAGGTACAGGGGTCCACATTGGATCTTCATATCTATACTTTAAAATTATTGAAATGTTTATGTTTGGGTGTCTCATCCTGCAAATATATAGTGATTAGTTTACATGCATAAATGATATGGTACCTTTGATTATTTTCTTTATTTATGTAATATAAACAGAACTCGGGTCAGAATCCACCTCGACATTCTTTAATTTGTCAACGTGCTTTCTAACTCTGTTTTCCGACATTTTTCCGACCTACGAATTCTATGATTTTTAATGGTTTATTCCTATATGAGTCGAATTTATGGATGCGGGGTTCCTTAATTAATCTGGCATATCCGCCGATTTTTCCTTTGAAAGTTGTGACATTTTTGTCATACCTTGGTCTGGTACTCTTTGCTAGAAGCTTCATTTCTTCTAGTCTTAGTACTAGGTCCCGCATGTAGACATTATACGTTTTTAATTTTTCATCAAAAGGGATTCTTAAAGGAAAACACGCTATTTTCAGTACACTGGTATTATCTGTAAAGGTTGCAAAGGGTGTTAGGTGGTCCCAATCGTTATATATCTCAGAGTATATTCGGATGAACTCTATGAGTGGAGCATGACTTCTTTTCAATGACCCATTTGTTTGAGCTCTATAGCCTGAGGTTGTCAAATGGTTTATCTTAAATAGTTTTAATAGTGATTCAACTATGCTTGACAAGAAACTAGTCCTTCTGTCTGAGAGTATGGCTCTCGGGGCTCCAAATTGGCAGATAAGATAAGGTACTTTGCCAGTGCGTCAGCTATCGACGTTGCATTGAGGTTTCTGAAGGGTATTGCTATTATATATTTAGTTAAGTTACATTGCATCGTTAAGAGATGGCAGTTTCCCCTTGGTGTCATCCTCAATTTTCCTACTGTGTCAATTAACACCTTATCAAAGGCTTCTATCGGTGTGTCCGTGATGATCATTCATTTTGTTGTTTGGAGCCGTTCTATTTTCTGTTCCTAGCAGGTTGCACATCGTCTGCCGTAGTTTTGAACGTCGTTTCTCATTCCTGGCCAGTATTATCGTTCCTGTCAGACTGTCATGAAGGTGTACAATTATTTCCTTTCTGTGTTTTTCAGCGGATACTTCTACTTTCCCGTGACTCATCGTTACTCTTATTTCACTTTTATGAACATATTCATTAAGTATTTCTATGATGGTTGATGAGCCCATCTGGTCCAGAATGTCTCCTTTTCGTGCTACTCTGAAACTCTTGATATTTCTGTTAAATAATATTTCTTTTAGGTTCTTGAGCCCTTTGTGTACATTCTCCATTTTGATTGTATTGAATTACTTGGCTTTCACTATTAAAGTGAATATTTGGTGCTTCTTGAAGGGAGTGACTAAAACTTGTCCTGGCTTTGGTTTCTTGTTCTTTATCTTCATTAAATCAATGGCTCCTATTTCTTCCAGTATTCTTATACGGACCATGTATTGTCACAATCCGCTGATAAGAACTGTACAATATTGTCCCGTTTGTGTGTGAGACGTTCCCTCACGGCGATTAGGTTGTGGGAAATTCGCATAATTTCTGCAGTGGTACAAATCAAATCACTTTCAGATTTTTGCTCGTCTTGTTATATGTCATGACCTTTATTTAGTGGTTCTAAACCTGGTAGTGTGAGTAGGAGAAAAGGCATTGTGGATTCTGGTGGTTTTGAAAATCTTATATCTATGATGGATCCTTCTTCGGCTTCGATCTCACTCAATATTCCTAATTTCTTGTGGTTCTTCGACTTGTTTCTCGGCGTACTGTTGGCTGTGGGGCTGTCCGATAATGCTTTTCTCATTGGTGGCAATATGATGTCAGTTACACTTTCGACGTCTGACTCATGTCCTGTGTCCTCTTGTCCAGATGCTTCTTGTAGCTTCTGTGGTGCTCGTTTTATGAGAGCCTGAACACTTTTGCTCCAGCCTTTGTCTACGTCAGTTTCTTTCTCGAATCCGATGTGTAGATTGCTTCACGCACATCGTCGGGTACACTGTCATCGTCAGAGAAGTGTGAGGGTAAATCTAGTTGCGTAGCTATTTCAGTTGTTGACTCATTGATATCAGCTCGTTTGTTCATTTCATATTTTCTTATGCTTTCCTCGAATATCCTACTGGCTTCTTCTACTTCTTGTTTTGTTAGGGTGGTTATAACTGATAAATTTTCTATTGATTCTTCATCCGCATTTTCTTCATTTTGGGAGTCTTCTACTGCGCTCATGTCTATTGCGATGTTGCTTATGGTTTTGTTCTGACTGTCTTCTGAAGAAGATATTTCGTCTTCTGGTACTTCTTGGGCTTCATCTTCTATGGTTTCTGAGTCTGGTTGGCGTAATCCGCTGTATCTGGGATCTGCTAATGGTGGTTGATCTAAGTCGCTGCCCTCATTAGCCGTTGACGACAGCCATGATCTTCAGGACTGTCATTGAAATGTCCGAATCTATATCAGATGAACTTCCTGGTTTTTCTCTTGGTTTGATGGAAGTTGCTTCTGTGACTGGTGTCTCAGTTTTTGTTGGTGTCTCAGTTTGTGCGGTATTCTTTGCACCAATGGGTTTGGACGCCTTGCTTGGTCCTCCTTGCTTGATGTATTGTCCTACTGGACACTCTACTTGAGCACGTTTTACTCTTGTTCTCTGCACTACCACACTATGTTCCAGTTTGGGTGCCTCTTTGTTTGTTTTCGCCCCTATAGTTCTACCTCTGCCTCTGGGTACTGTGGTTTTCTTCGATGCTGAGTGTGCTCTCTTGCGAAAACTAGTCTTCTGTGATGATGCTTTCATTTTGGCCTGTTCTTGTTCCTGTTTTGCTTTTTCTTCAATTATCATCACTTTGATCCATGGTAAGTTTTTATTTATCTCCTATTCGGTTGCTTCAAGAGGGTTTCTGGAAAAGGCATCAGAGCTTTTGTTCAGTTTTCCTGGTTTATATTTGAAGGTATATTCGTAGCCTGTGAATCTAAACATCCATCTCATTAGTCTTTGTCCAGGATCCTTTCTGTTATGCATCCTATTTAATGGTTCATGGTCAGACACTAATGTGAACATGCGGCACAGTAAATATGCTCTAATCTCATGTAGAGCATATAGTACCGCCAAGCACTCCTTTCCAGTGGTGGAGTAATACCTTTGAGCTTTATTTAAATCTTTAGACAAGTATTGGACTGGATGAACAAATCCATCCTTATCTTGACTCAGGACTGCCCCAATCGCATAGTCTGATGCTTCTGTGGTTAAAGTAAATTCCTTATCAAAGTCCTGGAATTGTAAGATGGGTTCTTCCATTAGGCATTGCTTAAGTTTTTGAAACCTTTCGTCGCATTAAGAAGTCTATTCGAACTTCACGTTTTTCTTTAGCAGGTCATTCAATAATTTCGCTATTTTAGCAAAGTCTTTTACATACTTTCGATAGTATTTAAACATTCCTAGTACTTCTCTTATGTTCTTGGCACTCCTAGGTGTGGCTAGTTTGGCTATTGCTGAAACTTTCTGTGGATTAGGTTCGACTCCTTTTAGACTAATTATATGTCCTAGGAATCCGAATTCTTTTCTAAAGAATTCAATCATATCGGATTGCAAGACTAACTTTGCTTCTCTCAACCTCTCTATAAGGTTTCGGATTCTTCTTTTATGGTCCTTTAAGTTTTTACTGTATTCTATGATATCATCCAGGTATACTAACATTTCAATATTCTTGAGTCCTATGAGGACCTTTTCCATGAGGCGCTGGAAAGTGGCCATGGTGTTCTTTAATCCTTCGGGCGCTCTTGTTTACTCATAGTGTCCATTTATTGTTGTGAATGCTGTCTTATAGCAATCTTCAGGAGCCATCGGTATTTGCTCGAAACCACTGGCCAAGACAAATATAGAAAAGTAGGTTGCTCCTCCCAATTGATCCATTGTATCCGCAATGTTTGGTAACGGATATGCATCTCTGATGGTTTTTTTATTTAGTTTTCTGAAATCGATCACCATGCGCCATCTTGGATTGCCATGACTATCTGGTTTCTTGGGTACTATCCAGATGGGTGAATTACAGGGAGAATTGGATTCTCTTATGATTGTCTTTGAGCTTTTTGGCTACGCTTTCTCTTACAACTTGCTTGTCTTAAGGAGGATGCCTGTATTGCTTAGTGTTTAAAGGTACATTATTTTCTAAATGAATATGATGCTCGATCATGTCGGTGCAGGGAACCCTGTCTCCTGGCAATAGGAATCGATCTAAAAAGTCTTCCATTCAAATGGTTTCTTCTGATTGATGTCTTCACTCGTTCCAGTCTTTTGATTTGATCAACAATTACATCACCATCAAAATCACTGTCTGTTTCTTGCAGAAAGTCTGGTCCGCTGTCCAAAGGTATTAACTCTTTTGGATCTACTTCTATCATTACATCTTGTTCGCTTGTATTTATGGCCGTCATTTTACAGGTATTATTTACATTGTTGACTACGTCTTCACCTAAAAATAGGCTGTCATCTCCCACATGTATTCTGGGAATGTAGCCTTCCTTCAAGTCACTTTTGATTAAGCTGATTTGAACTACTTATCTAGTTCTAGCTTTTATCACGTATTTTACTTTATTTGGTGTAGCATTTTCTTTGCTCTCAGTGTTCTGTTCCGTTGACTTAAGTTCGTCATCATTCTTTGCTTCTACTTTTATCACTTCATTTGTTTGTTTACATCTATATCCCTTCCTTAGGTTTCTAGGGCTATGCTCTTCTTCATGTCCTATGAATGGTATAGAGTGCATGACATCACCACTCACCATGAGAGCATTCTTATGGTAAGAGATTGCAGCTTCTTCCTTTTTAGGTAATTCTTTCCCAGCATGCCATCTTTCTTTATGGGAAAATCGTTCTGTATTATTTGAAATTTTACAGGGGTTCCTCTTGTGCCCAGGTACACTGATCCTGCCGCCCACACGCTTTGGTCCGTGATGCGTCCCAATTCTCTGGCGTCTTCGATGGTTATTAGTAGGTCATCATGCAAGGCTCCGATATTTATCAGGTTCACGGTTGCACCATTATCTATCATGAAATCCTGGTACCGTCGTTGTGTTCCTTCAGGTATTCTTATTCTTACAGCCGTTGCTTCTGCATCCTCCCAATTATGGTTTTCAAGTCCCTTACAGTTCGTGGAATATATCCTTGTGATCTCTCGGGCCTTGTTAGTATCACCATCACCGAGGCTTTTGCTTGATTTTCATGCAGGCTCCTTTGATTCGAATTCCGGTTCTGGTTGAATTCCTGCATTTGTTTTTGATAACTTGTTTGGTCCATATTCCTTGGTGTCTGCTGATCGCTTTGTCTCGGATAATTCTGGTTTTGGCTCGTCATCTTAGCTTCGTGACGAGCCTGTTGGTAGTTTAAATTATCCTTATTATTTTGATTGTCGTATCTTAGATCTTCATTACGCCAGCTACTGTTCTTCCGTCTGTCGGGTCGACTCTGTGTATTTTTATACCTTTCGGTCTGAGGGTTGAATATTCTTTGACTCCCTCTGTAGGCATGATTGTTTCTCTCACGCCAACTGTTACCTTCTTCCCGGTTGTCGTAGTTTTGATTTTGGCGAAATCCATTTCGATAATTTGTATTAATGTAACGATTTGCATAGTATGGATTTCTGTAATTGTTCTCTTGGTAATGGTTTTGTTGTTAACTATTTATTTGGCGACGGTTGCCAGAATATCCATCGCGTGGTCCATTTTCCGATCGATCTTGCACGTAGGCTATGAATTCAGGTTCCTCATATTCATACCGTTCCTCCATATAACCTATGGAGTGAGGTTCTCTATGTTGACTATTTCTATATTGATCTTCGTTATCATATCTTCTATTATTTCTATAACTCATTCCAGTTCGTGGTTCACTATATAGTTTTGGATTATTGTAGCCATGACTTCTGCCACGATATGGTCTGGAGTCTGGAATTATTTTCTATTCTCGTTTCTAAACAGACAGCTTCTTCATAGGCTTACGCAGTGTCGCCGGTTTGCTGTAGCCCACTCTTTCTACTAAATTGACAGGTAGACCTTTTATGAATATATCTACTGCGAACGACTTGAATGGGTTCATCATCTCTTTCTTTTAACTGTTTCCCTTTTCTTCTTGGACTTCTGCTTTTGCACTGCCAAGCAAGACGTTGATTTCATCATAGAAATCACCTATGGTATCATGTTCTCTTTCGAACATTTTGAATTTTATTGTTGAAATAGCTGAAGTTTCTTCCTGGTCCAAATCTTTGTTTCAGGTGTGCTATCAGTTCTTCCACTATTGTAATTTGTTTGTTAATTAAGGTCTGTAAAAATTGTAGTTGTATATCTTTGCTCACTAAAGACGCTGCATTTCTTAAATCTTGAATATATTCTCTAAGGCTTCGTTTGCCATCAAAAGTAGGTATACCGCTTATGCAATTCATGTGTGCGAAAGTATTAGACATGCTATTCATTAGCATGTAATTGGAATCAGATGAGGTTGCATTCGTCACCCTGGCACCTCTGAGATTTGTTTCGTCGCCGAGATTCATCTTGAATGCTCTTCTTGTATCTTTATATAAAAATTTTAAATGGGCAAAATCTGTTCTTCCTCACCCTTTTCTTCTTTTAAAAGGAAATAATTTATAAGGGATCTAAATGTTGGGGTTGTTCATTTAGTCGGGTTATAGGTCGCTAAAGCGCGGGGCGCAAGGTTACCAGGAAATATTTCAAACTGGTTCAAGGGTGAATAAATGTAGATTTTTGTGCCAAAAAAAAAAAAAAAATTTATTTGCCTTGCGTTTATTCGTTTCTCTTAAAGCAAACTCCAAAAATTCATTAAATCTTTTGCTTACTTCAGATTGAAAATTTAATTTATCTTCAGGTACTTTACTGTTATTCCCGTTTATGCTATTGGCCTCCCGATAATAATTGCACAATTGATCATTTATTTCCTTGAGTCTTTCTTCTAATGCTTTCTTTTCAAATAATAATTTCTGCAAAAAATATTTCTTTCCTGGTCCGAGGAGAGCCGCTGCTCAGCTGACTCAGGGTACACAAGAGTAGTTGCTACTAAACGGACCAAAGGATCAGGTTGCTATTGAGCAAACCTTAGGATATAGATTGACCGCCATTGAGCAGATCCAGTGAAAGCTGCTGATAAGCAGACTTATGAGGTTTATGATGAATAGTTGCTTTTTGTAAGCAAAGTAAAAGAAAAGGTAGACAATCCTTCAGCCAGTGAAAAATTTCTCAAAAATAAAATAAAGTGCTTGAGTCCAAGATTGCTTTGATAAATGTTAAAAAAAAAAAATTCAATGAAAATCACTTTTACACTCTTGTTTTGAAATAAATAAAAATAAATATTTGTTCCTTCAACTTCAAATAATTCAATTAAGTGAAAATGATTAAAAGAGCGAATTTATTGTTTATATCCTTGGAATAATTATTAATCCATAATGTTCAATTATTGAAGCATTAGAGTCGTTCCTCAAACAGAGTGACATGATATTCGCAAAAATCGCAAAAATCCTGAATGTATATAAAAAAAAAGAAAGAAACCAATGATAATATTATTATTATCAAGATTCGTTTCTTGTTAATCTAAATTTAATAATCCACCGTTACCAGACTGCAGACTTGAATACTCACACGCTTAAATAACAAAACTTTATGGTATCTAAATGTCACTCTAGTTATTTAAAACATTGATCTTTATTTTAATAATATGTAATAAATCTTATTTATAAGAAAACGAAACCAGTAGAGTTTTATTCTTATCATTTAATTCTCCAAGAAAAATTTTATTGTCAAAAATAATTGTTTATTTATCTATATCGGTCCTCTTATAATTTATTTATAACAATTAGTTAAGTTTTATTGTCAACCATTATCTCCATATCGACTTTGCATGAATTGTGATTTGAATCTCGCGCGCGCTCTATGTTCTTCAAAAATGGCCACTGTAGTGGTGCCAAGTAACTAGGCCTGCACCACTATAGTGTCCTTAGTATCGCGACTTGCTCCACGCCTGCGCTGGTGTTTGCTCTGAACAAAGACGAAGCGTAGGCTGCTACACACTGTATGTCGCTTGTTTAACCTCCTCGCTAGTGTCTTCTCTATCTGTGTGTATGTGTGTGTGTTTTTTTTTTCCTTATAGAGTGAGAGGTTAAGGGCAAATCCATTATGGACGATATGGCACCGTCTGGTACCACCTGTGTGGGACTCTCACCCACTAAACCCTTCGTTTACCGTTAGCTTTTGAGTTCCAACAGCAACCGAATCCTCTCCGTCCTCCTTACCGACCCTAAGTAAGTTGGACCTGGCTCTTTCTCCAATAAGCCCCCCCGCGGTAACACCGTTTGAGTATTGCTTCGCGGAGGAACTTTGGGCTACCGCCCTCGTCTGTTGATGTGGTCGTCATCACGTTTTCCGCTGCCGTCTACTTCTTACCGCATCGTCCGGTCATCTGTTTCTTGCTGCATCTCACGTCTTCTTCTTCTTTTTTCTTCGTCCTTTCGGACCTTCTTAAGGATGTCTGCAACAAAATTGTTTGTTGCGCTCCATCCGTCGGCCGAAGTCATCATGGCTACCATAATAGACTCAGGCGTTACTCTGGTCTGTAGGTAGCACTCAAGTTCTTCTCGTTCCTGTTCATAGCGTGGACATTCACTGAACACATGCTCAGCGTCCTCGATTACATTCAAGCACGTCGGGCAATCCGGGCAATCCTCCAATTTAAATCGGTGCAGGTACGCCCGGTAGCATCCATGTCCACTCAGAAACTGCGTTAGGTAGAAATTTACTTCCCCATGTCTTCTTTTTGTCCAGTCTTCTACACTTGGTATGAGGCGGTGTGTCCACCGACCCTTACTACTAGAGCCCCATCGCTTTTGCCACTCCGTCATTGTTACTTTCCTAGCGGCATCCCAAATTTCTATCTTGGTTTTGCCGCTGTCTCGTCTTTTTCCTTCGTCGATTGATTTTCTCTCCCTTGCTAGTAGGTCTATTGGCGGGAGACCGGCAATAACGCAGACCGCCTCGTCCGATACCGTACGGTAAGCAGACGCGACCCTAAGTGCATTTCGCCTCTGCACTGAGGAGAGCTTTCGTCCATATACCTTCACCAGTACAGCGTCTGCCCATATCGGGGCTCCATACAACATGATTGATGTACTAACGCTTGCCAGTAGCGTTCTGCGATTCTGTGTGGGACCACCCACATTTGGCATCAGCCGCGCCAACACTGCGGTAGTTTTTGCGGCTTTCTCTCCTGCTGCTTCCAAGTGCTGTTTAAAGGTCAGCTTTGCGTCTAACGTTATACCTAAATATTTAATAGTCGGTTTAGAAGTAATTTCATGACCGCCTATTCTCAAGGTGATTGTCTCCGTCTTCTTTCTGCTAGATATTAGGATAGCCTCCGTTTTATGGCTTGCAAGCTCCAGATTCGCATTATTTAGCCACTTCTGTATTTTAATGATAGCTTCACTAGCAACTTCAACTACCTCTTCTTTCTCTTTTGCTACCAACACCAAAGCTATGTCGTCTGCAAATCCTACGATCATTGCTCCTTCTGGTAATTTTAGCTTGAGTACGTCATCGTACATAATGTTCCACAACGATGGGCCCAGTACAGACCCCTGTGGAACTCCCCCGGTAATCTTATAATTCACCGTGCCCTCCTCGGTCTCGTATAAGAGAGTTCTGTCCTTGAGGTAGTCAGACATTATTCTTCTTATATACGGAGGAACTCCTAGTCTCACTAGTGCTTCGTGAATTTTGCACCAATTTGCAGAGTTAAATGCATTTTTAACGTCAAGTGTAACCACCGCGCGGTACTTTTTCGTCCCGCCTTTCCATCTCTTCCCGCTCATGGCTGTCCGTGCTGTATTCACCACTAAGCCGATAGCGTCTAGTGTTGAGCGGCACTTACGGAAACCATACTGGTGTTCCGCAAGCCCCTCTGGCCCCTCGGTTTTGTCTTCCATCCTAACGAAGATTATGC
This sequence comes from Muscidifurax raptorellus, assembly GCA_020010945.3. Lineage (NCBI taxonomy): Eukaryota > Metazoa > Arthropoda > Insecta > Hymenoptera > Pteromalidae > Muscidifurax > Muscidifurax raptorellus. The sequence goes on along the minus strand of JAHUUD020000013.1, from coordinate 587,856 downwards.
GCTCTAATACTTTGCCCTGTGTATCGAGCATGCAGAGCGGTCTGTATGACGACCCTTCTCCAGGTGGTTTGCTACCCTTTGGTAGCAACACAAGCCTTTGCTTTTTCCAGTTTCGTGGAAACGTTCCTTCTGTGAAACAAGTGTTGTACAAGTCTATAAACTCTGCTGGATGAGCCTGGATGGCATGTTTCAATGCTATATTGGGTATGCCATCAAGTCCTGGAGCCTTATTGTTTCCAACCCTCCTGCAGGCTGATAGTAGCTCCTCCTCCGTAATTAAGGGTATATTATCTACATCTATTTCTTCTACCATAGCACATGGAATGTCCGGCTGATTTGGGAAGAGTGTTGTTACCACCCTGCTTAGTACCTCTGAGCACTTTGGTGGGGGTATGTAACTTCCCTTGATCTTCTTCATGACAATTTTATAAGGTCGGCCCCAAGGGTCTTTATTGACCTCATCTTGCAGCTCTCTTAAACATCTTTGTTTACTCTCTCTTATACAACTTTTAAGGTTGCGCTTTGCTTCTTTCATTTTTTCGTTGTAGTTCTCCACCGTATCCATTCCTCTACCGGTTCGGTAGAATTTCTTCCTTGCCCGTTGTTCCAATCTTCTAGCTCGATGGCAAACGCTGCGCGCTTGTTTGATCTTGTCATTCCACCAATATGCTGGTAGCCATCTTTGACTGGACACTTTTCTCGGCATTACCGCGTCGCATGCTTTGGTGAGCTGGCCCGTTATTTGTGCAGCCTTGTCGTCTGCTGATCCCGTCAATTGAATATTGTCAAACATCGTCAAGAATAACTCTTTGTCATACTCTTTGGTTTTCCATTCAGTTCTTGTACTACTGGGATTTGTACAGAATTTCCTATTTGGTCCGCCTAGCTCCATTATTATAGCTAGGTGGTCACTATTTGTGTAGTGATCACTCACGATCCATTTGCTTACCTGCCTTACGAGGCAGTTACTGACAAATGTCAAGTCTATGAATGACTCTGCATCTCGTTTTTTGAACGTCGGGGTGTCGCCTTGATTCAGCAAAACCAAGTCTAGTAGCGTGAATGCCTCCAGTAGCACTCGTCCCCGTTTATTGGTTCTGCTACTACCCCACTCGATCGCCCATGCATTAAAATCTCCTGCTATTATAGCTGGTTTTTTATTCGTAGCGTCTTGCACCAGCCGGTCCAGTAGTTGTTGAAACTGCTCTATTGATGCGCTAGGCGGGACGTAACAACTGTATACATGTATGCCGCCTATTTTCGCTCTTACGAAGCCATTTTCCTTGTTTACCATCTTGCCCTGGAAGGTAAAGTCTTTGCAAGCCCAGATTGCGGCTTTACCTGAGGCGTCAGATTCCTAGGATGGTTCATTCAAATCTTTGTACTGCTCACTGATGAGAGCGACATCGAACTTGTGTTCTCGTACAAACTGACAGAGAAGGTCTTGCGCAGTCTCACAATGGTTGAGCTTTAGCTGGACTATTCTCATTACCCTTTCCTGATTTTTTTAACCGCTGCTTGGTAGGCTGGGCACAAGTAGCTACCAGTGACATGGTTCGTCGGCATGTTGTCGCCTTTTTTTCGACACAGTAAACAACACGGTTCATTACGGCAGATATTTGCTTTATGCCCCGTCTTACCGCATTTGTAGCAGCATTTGCTGCTATCCTGCGGATCAGTACACTTGATAGCGACGTGGCCGAAACCAAGGCATTTATAACACCTAAGCGGCCCCTTACTGCGGTTCGATGTACGGATCCTACAGTTGACCCATCCAATTTTAATTTTCTCTAGCTTTGTGAACTTGGTCGCTATTTCTTTCGACACTTGCACAACAGCTATTTGCGTATCTCCGTACGCTTTTCTCAGCGATTTTATGGCAGTGATCTCAATCACATCTCTTTCTCCTATTTCCCTTTGCAAGGCCTCCAGTACCTCCTCTTTTGAAGTAAGTATGTCGAGGTCCCTTATTTCAAAGGTCTCCTCTTGCTGCAATGTTTTTATTGTGGTTCCTTCCACTAGTACTGCTTTAACCGCTTCTTGGAAGTCTGCGGTTTTAACTTCTTTTGTGCGTTTGAGCTCTATGAGGAGATCTCCCGCCAGCGTTTTGCGTATTTTGTTTACGCTATCTCCTATGGCATGTGTATGTGTGTTTTTTTTTTTCTTTTTTTTTTTTTTTATTGGAGAAAGAGGTTGGAGGGAAAAATCTTAATAGACCATGACATGGCCTGAGCCACCGTGTGTTGGATTCTCACCAACTAAAACCCTTCGTTTTGCGACCGAATATAAAATCCAATTGCAACCCGAATCCTCCTCGCTCTCCTTACCGACTTGTCGGTGAGGAGGGCCAAGCTCCGTCTTCAGTGCCTTTTTCCCCCGCGGTACCACGGTCAAGTATTACTTCGCGGGGGGGCATAGGGACATTGCCCTTGTCTCCTTAATGTGATTGTCATTCCTTATGCGTCCATATCTAGTAGATCTACTATCGTACCTTCTTCATTATAGGCTGCCGTCTACTTCTTACCGCATCGTCCGGTCGTCAGCTTCTTGCAGCATCTCTCGTCTTCTTCTCTCTTCGTCGCCCCTCACTTTCTTGAGGATGACCGCGGCGTAGTTACTAACCACGTGCCAGCCCTCAGCGGTGGCGAACATAGCTACCATAATAGACTCAGGAGTTGCTCTGGTCTGGAGGTAGCGTTCAAACTCTTCACGCTCCTGCTGGTAACGCGAGCAGTAGCAAAAAACGTGCTCAGCGTCCTCGCACATGCCCAAACATGCCGGGCAGTCTGGACAGTCTTCTAAATTAAATCTACTCAGGTATGCTCGATAGCATCCATGTCCCATCAAAAATTGCGTGAGGTAGTAGTTTACTTCCCCGTGTCTTCTTGTGATCCAGTCTTCAATCTTTGGTATAAGTCGGTGCGTCCAGCGCCCTTTCAGGCTACTGTCCCATCTTCTCTGCCACTCAGCTACTGTTTGTTCTCTGGCAGCGTTCCAGATTTCTGCCTTCGTTCTATCGCTGTTCTCCTGTTTTGCCATGTATATGGCCTTCCTCTCTAGTGCTAAGAGGTCGATGGGTGGCATGCTTGCCACGACGCTTATTGCATCGTCCGATACCGTGCGGTAAGCAGACGCTACTCTTAGCGCACTCCGTCTATACACGGATTACAGGTTCCGCGCATAGGCTTTTATTGCCATTGCATCTGCCCAAATTGGTGCCCCGTACAGCATAATCGATGTACTGACACTTGCTAACAGCTTCTTTTTCTTCTGAGTAGCTCCACCGACATTCGGCATGAGCCGAGAAAGAGCAGCAGTCGTTCTTGACGCTTTTTTACCTGCTAGTTCAAGGTGCTGTTTAAACGTCAACTTTTCGTCTACAGTGACGCCCAAATACTTGATAGTCGATTTAGAGGTTATCTCATGGCCGTCTACCATTAGGGCGATTGTCTCCATTTTCTTCCTGCTAGATATCAGGATCGCCTCGGTCTTGTGTCCAGCGAGTTCAAGTCCCGTTTCTCTCAGCCACCTCTGGATGGTGGTGATCGCTTCATTGGTGATTTCAGCGACGTCTTCTTTTCCCTTCCCTACTACTACAAGAGCTATGTCGTCTGCGAATCCTACTACCATAGCCTCCCGCGGGAGTTGTAGTCTCAGCACTCCGTCATACATAATGTTCCACAATGGCGGGCCCAGTACTGATCCCTGTGGAACACCTGCCGTGACCTTGTAGGTTTCAGTGCCGCAATCCGTTTCGTACAGTAAAGTTCTGTCCTTCAGATAGTCGGCCATCATCCTCCTGATGTATGTGGGCACCTCAAGCTTTTCAAGCGCTTCATGTATCTTCGTCCAATTTGCAGAGTTGAATGCGTTTTTGACATCCAAAGTAATAACTGCACAGTACTTCTTTGTTCCGCCCTTCCACCGTTTTCCACTGATGGCTGCTCGGGCTGTGTTTACCACTAGGCCGATCGCGTCCAAAGTAGATCGGCACTTCCGAAAGCCATATTGGTGCTCGGCAAGCCCCTTGGTCTCTTCGATTATGCACTCCATCCTGTTGCTGATAATGCGCTCCAGTATTTTTCCTTGAGTGTCCATCATACATAATGGTCTGTACGATGTCTCCCCTCCGGGCGCTTTGTTACCCTTAGGTAACAACACAAGTCGCTGCTTTTTCCAGTTGGTCGAAAATCTCCCTTCGGCCAGGCATGCATTGTAGAGGCCAACAAATTCTTCAGGTTTAGCCTCGATGGCATGCTTCAGCGCTACATTTGGTATGCCGTCAGGACCGGGAGCCTTATTGCTTCCTACCCTCTTGCTTGCTACAAGTAGCTCCTCAACTGTAATTGGAGGTATATTTTCTTCCCGCACTTCCTCTGCTATAGCATATGGTGCGTCCGGCTGACTTGGAAAAAGTGTTGTCACTACCCTCTTTAGTACCTCTGGGCACTTTGGTGGGGGTATATAGCTTCCTTTGAGTGTCTTCATAACTGTTTTGTAGGGCCTGCCCCATGGATCTTTATTGACCTCTTCTAGCAGCTCCATGTGTATGTGTGTGTGTGTGTGTGTGTGTGTGTGTGTGTGTGGGTGTTTCAGATTATTTAATTAACGAAGACCAAAGTTGTAAATGAAAATATTTAAGGACCCAAGCTAATGTATTCCAAGCCGTACAAGCTGTTGCTGCTTGTCAGATAAGTATTCTATTTATAATGTTCTATTTAAATTTCGTGAATTCAGCACAAGTGCAAGTTGCTTTGTGTAAATTATGTGTCTTTGTTACAGGTGCCAGTAATTTTTATACGCCAGGCGAGTGTAGCCGGGGACTCTATTTTGTTCGCGAACACCATATTATTGAGATGTTAACTATTAAATTATTTATTCTAGTATGGGTGTAAGGCAACGATTGTGAATGGCCTCACCCTTGTTATCGCCGTTTAATAAAATCGTACCATATATTTTCAAAAAACCCTATTGGTATATTTAGGTATAGGCGCAGAGGACCAAGTACGCTCTCCGGGGTCTATCACCTCTATTGAGCACCTGCGTCAGCTACGCCCTGGTTCGACTGTGGTAGAAAAGTGCACACAGCTTACACGTGCTTGTCGACCAGATTTTGGTGAATTCTTTTGAGTGCGTATAAGTTTTAATGTTCACACCTCACATATGTGAAAAATATCGGATATGCTTATTCTAAATGGGCCCTTCCTTTTTAATTATACTTCACAATTATTCACAATTTCTTCTAAAATTTTTTTGAACGGGGTTAATACTACTTATATCATCATTGTTGGACGTATATAAAAATGTTACAAGGATAACCTTAACAAAATTTATTGTTCGACTTGTTATTTTGAATCAAGCAATATTTAGAATAATCTGGGTCTTTTTTTGTGCATCAAGATTGTTAAAATTCTCATTTATCTTTTTTAAAACAATATCCATTATTACTTGCACTGAACCGTGTAGCAAAATTTAGTTTAGATTAATTATTATAACTATTGTTGTTGCACTTAAGGTCTATAAGGTCTTACGGGGACTAGTAACGGCACAAGCGCCTAAACTGCAGCGTAGCTTTGCACGCGCGGTCTCGAGCAGCGGAAGGGAAATTGTTTGGGTCAGCGAGATTCTTGGCTACCTGATACTTTTGTGGCCTTGAGTCTCGCTGCCCCTTTTATGTATGGAACTTGCCCGAGTTTATATTTAAAATAATTTCTTGAATATAATCATGGGGAAGTTATCACATAACAGCTCTCCCTTAGTAGTTTAATTCCTAATATGCCATCATATGTAATAGCAAATTCTTCTGCTGGCACATGAAAATCAAAATATTTATTATTTATGTGTAGTGTCACTATTCCAGAAGTTTTTATATACTTCCTTGTAATTCCTGTCGAAAATATTTTTTTATCTTGTAATTGCGCCTTTGGAGGAATTTGCCCTAGTTTAAATATATTTATTTGTGCTCCATTATCAACAAGTAGTGTACACGATTTGGCTGTATATGAATTTATAATTTCACTATATTTTAATCAATCATCTATTTTTCTGAATGGGCTACTATCGTTACTTCTCATCCACTCGCTCCGAGAAGTTATTCGTTGCCCAACTTATTCGCTTGCTGATTCTGCCGTTTAAAGCATTCTTCTCTCGTATGGTTAGTATTTTTGCAGTAGTTACAGAATTTGTTTGCATCTGATTCTAATGCCTTGATTTGCTGACAATTTTCTGCCTTACAATAAATGCAATTTTCCCGCCTTTGAGCAATATTTTTTAAATTCATTAGTTTCCTGCATTCCTCGATGTATTGGATGTCCCCGCATTGTACAATATTCGCAATTTATTTGTTTCCAATTATGATCATTTACGTTTTTATTCTGAGTACTTGAATCATTAATCTTTCTATATTTATTATTGTAGCTATTATAACTATGATTTTTCTATAAGGCATTTGAATTGTTTGTATTTTATTGTTGCTGAACCATTAATTTCAGTCAATATTTTGCAGATTACCCTTTCTAATTGCAAACTTGACAGTGTATTTTCTGCTGATATATTTTTGCTCTATTCTGCGCTACTAATACTTTAGCTTCTTCACATTGTTAAGCGTCATGATCATTTTTATTACGAATTGCACACAATACAGATTTATTATCTTTCAATATTGGAGAGTACTTTATGTCCCCGTTAATTACATCTTTTGCACAATACATCTGTACAATCCTTCACTGTTTCACACGTACTATTGCATACCTCACACATTTCGCTGGTATTTATTAGATTTTTACAATTATTTCCCCATTATTCGTCAATAATGGCAATATTTCCCTTTAATTCTATTCATTTTGCATGCATCAATTAAATGACCATAATTATTACAAAATTTACAAATTAATTGAATCTTTTTTTACTATTTTACAGCTATCTGAGAAATAATCCCCATTTTTGCAGTAAACACATGCCACATTATTTTGACAAATCTGACATAAGTGTATGGCAGCTTAGCATCTCCTGATATTACTATCCCTATCCTACTTTCTTGCTTTAACCCTTCAGTGAATGCTGCAAAAGCTTCAGCATCTATTCTATTTTCAAAATTTTATTTTTCCGGCTGTACGTATGCTGTTACCTCCTTACTGTCCTTTAGTTGTAATGCCAACTCTTGTAATCTGTTAGCAAAATTCTTTTTCCATAAAGTGTTAATCCATCCATTTTTTAAATTGATGGATAAATCTGCCGCATTCCCTTTATAAAATCATGAATATTGTTCATTTGTGTATTTAACATATCCATACGCATCATCTTTTAGTTTCATTTTTAGTATTGGAATTAAACTTGCTTAATCAATATCTGATAGAAAAATTAAATATGCAAAAAGCATATTTAATTTTTCTATATATTCATTTATTGACAAATTTTTCCCATCAAATTCTTAAATTTTGTAATGGCAGTCCTATAAAATTTTAATAGGGGATTTAATAATCATTTTTTAAGTTACTATACTTCACCCAATTTTCAATGACTTCAATACGATACCATGTCGAATAACAGGTAATGTTTGTCTAAAATCTCCTGAAATGAGCAGTTTTGCCACCAAATACTTCTTTCATGTCACATAAATCTTGAAAAAGACGGTCAACTGCTTCAAAGGCAAATTTCGATGTCATAGATATTTCATCCCATCCATAATATAAATCGAGCAAGCAAAAATCTCCAATGTGTATCGAATCGCATCTCGAAACTCGATCGGGTAGTTTCATACCGATCTGTTGAGCGTATACTTCGTCGTGGTACCAAAAAAAAACAAAATAAACCAAAATATCAGCGCGCGTGAGCGCGCCTTATTTTCCCTAGTATTATAATTTGTACATCTCTTAGCATTCTTCTGTGTATAGTATTAGAATTGATATTACATGTTGTAGAATCAGTAATATTCAGTGGAAATTCAAATGCGTTATGTACTGTTCTTCCATTACTGATTAAGTTCGTTGCAATACCAGTCCGAGCAACACATAAAAATGGAATTTTGTGTAATTTTAAGTTGCAGCGAGACATATGTCTCGTGCAAAATACGTCTGAATTCGACCGCGCTTAAACTGGTGTGAAGTCGGGCACACGAACAGAAAGATGAGTCCACACGAAGCGGAGCGAGCATTCATGCACACCGAGGGAACAAGCGGATCCCAAAAGTAAGCGGCAGTTCAATGTCAATGTAGCATCTCACCAATAAAGACACTACCGTACCACCGTACCGTCAATTCTCCTGCCACGGTACGTACACCGGGTAGAAGAAATCCTGGTATTAAAGGGGCGAGGAATATTATCTTCGTAAGCTCACATAGGTGCCGCTCCAAGCACCCCTACTGTTCACACCGTTTTTCCAAGCATACCGTAGTTTCTCTCCCACCACTGGTAGTACACAGGATAAGAGAGAAATATACATCAAAGGCCGGGATCACACGGATTCGTGCGCACACGTCTCCGTAGGATACCAAGCTAACCACCACACTGTAGCACTGTACGATTATTGTTAAGGGGGTCCCATACTCAGATTTTACCGACTGAGTCAACAGCTTAATTTTTTTACGACTCTTAGACCCAGGCTTTTTAGAAACTGTATATTTTAACGTGTTAGCGATTTCAGCACTCGTTGACGACTGATTACTTGACGGTATTGCAAGTTATTATTATAGCCTTTGCCAACTTCGGTGTTGTACACAATGCCCATTATGCTTAGACTGATTTGATGAGTAATCTAATTGTTATAACTTCACTCCGAAAATTAAGTAAATGTCCGTCTTGATCGACGAGGTGCTGCTGCAAGTTATCTATAGTCTTGACAGTGACTGGCAGGTAAATAATAGGTGATGGAACTTCGATGATCTTATAGCCTGGAGAAACAGCTGCGAAGAATTCGTGTATGGTGTGCACCTTATGCTGGTTTATGTATGCCTCAGAAGTAATATTACATTTAACGCCTAATGCGTTAACTTTCAATATGGCTACTGGCAAATCAGATTCGTGATTAATATTTGGCGGTAGTACGCGACTTGTGAAACCCAACAATTTTCCAATAGAATCTTCTGACCGGAAATCAATTGATTGGCTACACTTGACCATGCAACGAAGGGTGTTATTGTTCGGCTTGAGTTTAATTGTTATGCTTTTTGATGCTAGAGCCTCTTTCAGAGTCTTCTCAATGTCTACAATTTTGTGACTGCCTGTAGGCAAAATGATGACTTCCTATCCCACGTAAAACTTGTTATTGCCTCTATCCATGTTGGGTATCGAATTAAATGTGAGCAGTTCCACAAGTCCAAGAACGTAATTTTTACTTCGCGAGAGTTCAAGCGGTCGAAAATATTGAGCTTGCAGTACAGAAGAGGTTCCAGACAAGCTCAGTGTTAGTGAGTCTTCCATGACTATTCGAATAATACTGAGTAAACCGGAATCTCAACCAATACTTATATAGCATTCAAAAGAAATTTTAGACAAAGATGGCCGCAGTTGTAGGTGTTGTAGTCTTGGTAATGTTTTTGATTGTACTTGACTCCGTTCACATTCCAGTATTCTATACTGAGGTGGCTGTAAATCTCCAAAACTATCAAAATACACTACATCGTTGCCTCGTTTTCGATATGCGACCCAATGCGTGCCAGATCCACTTTCATCGTCGAGATTAACGATAGCTAATTCACGATAATGTGGTCCACGTGCTGGTAGTACATTTCGCATGTAAACACCTCGAAAATATGGAATTTTCAAGATGCGTGCATATTTTATCAGATCAGCTTCAGTTAATACACGTTGCGGAAATTTGAAGATTTTTTTCCTCAAGCCTTGTCCCTATTTTTTCAAGTACATACCATAGCCCTCTTTGTAAGGTCGCAGATATAGACCTCTGCCGAGCTCAATAGCTTCCATTGTTTTGTTATGTTTTTGACTCTCCTCAAGCTGTCATTTAGCAGCACTAGCATCGTTTTCTAGTTTGGCGATACCAGCAGCGCCACCTGCTCATGCACCTGTAGTACTCAAACCAGCAAATATCGGTATAAGGAATGGTAGGAATCCTCCAATTTTGGATGGGACTGGTAGCACACGTGGAATGCGGACATTCTTCTTGCCTCCAGCCTTGTTTACAGCTTGACGGGCAGCCTTTAGAGCGCTACGAATGACTGTGTGAGAGTTGTTGCTTGGAATAGCAGAAGTGGAAGCAGTTTTGATCACTTTGGCCAATGAAATAGATGGCTTCTTTTTCTTCTGCTTCTTTATTTGTCTTTTAACACCCATTCCAAACTTGGATTTTACCTTCATGGTGCCTGCTATGGCGAGACCAGCTGCATCTCCTCTGACGCCCGGAGTCTCCCAAGCTTTTGCAGCCAAAATCTTATCTGCAGCGTTTCTTGCTTCGACGTTTTCTCGATTCTGTAAATATACAATATCGTGCTCTTTAAAAGCTCTGTCAAGAGAATTGATTCCAGGATCTCCACGTGCTAGTTGTTTTGCTAGTTTAGTACCAGGTCCACAGTATTGATATCCTGGAAGATGCAGCTCTACTGGAAGGTTGTTGATAAGTGTAAGTAAATACACCACGACCTTTGCGTCATTTCTGCTTGTGTACGATCATGATGCACGAGACGACAGCTCTCGACTGATCTTGACACATTATAAACGCGCTTTTTATAGCTAAAGTGATAGTTGCCCTTAGGCTGATGAACCGTTCACATGGATTTCCAGCAATAAAAAAATCAAGCTGTCAGTGTCGAATTTCGATACTCTAGTAGAGCAGCAGAAAATGCAAAAACGTCATGGAGAACTACTGCCTGACAATATTCGAGCAATATTCTGTGGACCATGAAATTGTGGCAAAACTAATACATTGCTCGCTCTTATAACACATCCCAATGGTGTCAAGTTTGAAAACGTTTACATCTATTCAAATTCGCTGAAACAGCCCAAGTATAAGTTTCTCCAGCAGCTTTTACAACCTTTGCCCGGCATAGAGTACTTCCCTTTCAGTGAGCATGATGCAGTTGTGGCACCTGTCGACGTACTTCCTGATTCAATCATGGTTTTCGACGACGTCACCTGCGAAAGACAGGACAAAATTAGAGCCTTCTTTTGCATGGGGAGACACAAAAACGTAAACTGTTTCTATCTCTGTCAGTCGTACGCTCACATTCCAAAACATTTGGTGCATGATAACGTGAATGTGCTGGTAGTTTTTTGACAAGATGATGTAAATCTTAAACATATATACAATGATCATGTGAATTCTGATATGACATATACAAACTTCAAAGATTTATGCTCAGCATGTTGGAATGATGGTAAACGCGGATTTCGTTTTATCGACATGGAGCGAGCTTTCAACGATGGACATTACAGAAAAGGCTTTGATTGCTTTGCCACAAATATATAACCTACAGCAGACCCTGAATATTTGCAGTAGACTGTAAATAATTGAAGAGTCAACATGGCAGACATTCGACGTGAAAAAGGCATTCTTCAACAAATTACAAAAGCTCGCGAAGCAATTAGACGCAAACATAGATTGTTAAAGCAAGGCAAAGCTAGCATGGAAAAAGCTCTTGGTGAAACTTTTAAACCTATAGTAGATCCGCTCGAGAAGCTAGTGAAAGTGAAACAAGAGATCAAACTAGAACCTCAAAAAAAACAATTTTGTGATGATAAACTTGATGAGAAACGTGATGATAATAATGTTAAACTTGATGAGGAACATGAAGATTTCGATGATACACTACTCAATGAAATAGTTGATGCTTCATTTAGAAGTGCCAAAACTGATAGTGAGGAAGAGGATGAGAAGAATATTGATACGAACGACAAGTATATTCAGCTGCTCAAACAAAATAAGCAACAACGATACTTTGATCATATCTTTGGAATTCGTAAAGATGGTGAAATAGTAAAGATCGGTGATTCACCCATGGAAATCTACAAAAAATATATTAGCGTTTTAGATAGAAACGGGACTTTGTTAAAGTATGCAAAAACTGAAGGTCTGCAAGAACTGCTTTTTAAACTAAACCCATATATGTCATTGATTCAGCTTGATGAATTGCAAAATTATAAGAAAATTCTCGAAGTTACAAACGCACATCGAAAACGTTACAATTTCGATCAGCCTATACGTCAGCAAAACAGCAATAAATATAATACCATAATTGCCCCTCTATTTAAGTAAGCTCGGCCACTACAGTACCCCCTTGCCAGTGATGAAGTCACGATAAAGAAAAGGAGTGTGTGTACATATATTTTGAAATTATATACAATACTACATGTAAGAAAATTTTCAGTTGAAGCCCGCTTGAAAGCGTTCGGCGAAACGGACTTTTCGTTGTGATCTGCGGGCTGGTTCGTGGTCGGTCGTCTCTCGGTTGTTGGCACCGGGTGCGGTCGTGCTCTCTGGTGGGCTGCTTTGTTGGAAGTCTTCCTGTGGGTCCTCCAGCACGTATGCAGGCTTCAAGCAGTCGATGGTGATGGTAGAGTGATTGCCGTTCAGGTTGACGACGAACGTTTTGTCGGAACGACTGATGACCGGGAAAGGACCATCGTAGGGCATCTCTAACGTTCCTTTCATTGCGTCATGTCGGACGAATACGCACTTCGCCGTGGCGAGTTCTTTGAACTCAAACGTTTTGTGCTCGCCGTGTCGTCGTTCCGGAGTTGGTCTGAGCCGTAGGAAGTGTCGTCGTAGCACCGTGATGAAGTCGGCCGTGTCGGCCTCGTCTGTGCCTGATGGTGCCAGGAGCTCTCCAGGGAGTCGGAGAGGCTGTCCGTAGACGAGGTCGGCTGCGGTTGCTTCCGAGTCTTCGCGCCAAGCCGCACGGATACCGAGAAGGACAGTAGGTAGTAACCTGTGTCCACTGTGCGTTCTCGTGGCATCTGATGGCGGCTTTCAGTTGTCGATGCAGGCGCTCGACGAGTCCGTTAGACTGTGGATGGTATTTGTTGTTCGGAGGTGAGTCACGCCGGTCAATCGACTAAGCGATTTGAACAGATGCGACTCAAACTGTCGTCCTTGATCGGTGGTTACTCGCAGGGGCGTTCCGAAACGGCATATCCAGCCGCTGTAGAACGTGCGAGCGACGATCTCTGCTTCCTGGTCCTTCATCGGTAACGCTTCGGGCCAGCGCGAGAATCTGTCCGCGCACGTGAGGCAGTAACGGTACCCTTCCGAGCACGACATGATGATGATGTCGATGTGCACTTGCTCGAAACGAGATGATGGTGGAAGGAAACTGCCGAGCGGTGAACGCGTGTGTCTCGTGACCTTCGCACGTTGACATTGAGCGCACGCTTGCGTCCATGCGCGAATGTCGCCCCGAATTCATGGCCAAACGAATCGTTTGGTAACGGCCTTGATGGTTGCTTTGATGCCCGGATGAGAGGCGAGGCACCGACTCGAAGGCTGCTCGTTGGAAGGCTGGAAGAACGTACGGTCGAGAGACCTGGCCAGATGCGTCGCAATAGATGCGGACACCCGTACCGGGGATGTCTATCTTCCTGAGCAGTGAGGCATACAGTTCCGGTAGAAGTTGATCATCCCGAGGAACTGCCGCAGCCCCTTTGCGGTGTTCGGACGAGGGTAGCTGCTAACGGCTGCGACCTTTTCCAAGGGTGGACGTACTCCACTGGCGCCGACTCAGTGACCGAGGAACAGCACTTCTGGAATGCCAAAGACGCACTTTGCGGGATTGATAACGATCCCGTATTCGTTGAGACGTTGGAACAGGGCGCGTAGATGCGCCAGGTGCTCTGTCTTGTCCGTTGAAGCGATGAGGATGTCGTCCATGTAGGGGTGACAGAAGTCAAGTCCTCGAGTGACCTCGTCGATCAGTCGTTGGCAGGTCTGGGCCGCGTTGCGGAGGCCAAACGTCATGAACGGCGACTCGAATAGGTCAAACGGTGTCATGATGGCCATCTTCTTGATGTCCCTCTCCGCTACTGGTATCTGGTGGAACGCCTTCACCAAGTCAACCTTTGAAAAGGTTTTCTTGCCGTGGAGCGTCTGTACGAAGTCGGCGATGTGTCGCACGGGTAGCCATCGGGTACGGTCCGCGCGTTGAGTCCGCGATAATCCCAGCACGGTCGCCAGTCCCCGTCGTCCTTGGGCACCATGTGCAGCGGCGCCGACCAGCTGCTGGACGATGGGCGCATCGTGCCGGACTGTACCATGATCCCGAACTGCCTCCGCGCGACTACAAAGCGGTCAGGCGCGAGTCTCCGAGGTCTTCAAGAAACGGGCGGTAAGGGTGTCGTCTCGATGTGGTGCTGCGTGCTGTGCTTGATTACCGGTGCGCGGCCGTCGGGTCGAGTGATCTGGGGGAATTCAGCTAACAACTTGTGATAAACTGACTCACCCGAGTTGATGACCTTTACGCTTGGCACGTCGCATGTAGAGACGCGCCCGCATGTCGTGCACTTAGTCCCCTCGTCGATGAGCTGCCCGTTCTTGAGGTCCACGAGCAGGCCTTAATGGGCGAGGAAGTCAGCTCCGATGATCGGTCGAGTGACGTCGGCGACGACGAATCGCCAGAGAAGGCGTCGGCGTAGTCCGAAGCTGAGGCAGAGTTCGGCTGTGTTATAAGTATGTATCACAGAGCCGTTTGCTGCGGAGAGTTTGTACTCGGACTTGCTCAACCTCTGTCGGACGTGCGAACGAGGGATGACGCAGATGTCGGCACCGGTATCGATGAGGAAATGGACGCCGTACTTAATTCCCGTCCCTGGCGTTTCCCGCGAACTTGCAGCCGTCACCCTTGTATTTACGGGCCGTAGAGCCGTAGCGGTGCTGGTACCAGCACGTGTCGACCGGTGGCTTGCTACAATTGGATCGCGTGAGGGCGCGGGAGCGAGATCTCGGCGTGCGCTGTCGTCCTGCTGGCGGTTACGAATCGCGTTAATCTCCTGCCGGATCGAACGAAGCTCGTCCTTCAGGACCAGCGAGAGTTGCGCGAACTTAACGGCCATATCTGCTTCGTGGGTCACGTCACTTCGCACTTCACTGACGTGTACGCCCGGCCGTGTGGTTTCGACGACGGTATCCGCGAGATCCGCGACCTTGCTCAGCTCTTCGTCCTTCTGCGTAGCAAGTATCGCTTGCGCGGCTTACGGCAGGCGGCCGATCCATAACACTGAGTCACTCACCGTGCCGTTTGCGAGATCGCGGAGTCGACGCAGGAACTGAGATGGCTTGCGGTCACCAATCTCCTCTCTCTCGAGCAGTTGTCGCGTGTTCGCCTCTTGCGATGTCCCCAGACGCTTGATAAGCTCCGTCTTGAGCCGTGTAAAAGGCTGATCTGCGGGCGGAGGCATGATGATGTCCCTAACTTCCCGGGCGTGACGCATGTCCAGGATGCCGAGGACGTAGCCGAATTTTGTTGCTTCTACTGTTATATTCGAAGCGTCGAAGCTCCGCTCCGATCGAACGGCGGCAGACGTACTGCCACACGGTGCACTTCGTTCGTTGCGTCGTTCTTAGCCTGGCTGAGGGTTTCGGGAAACGACATCTCGTAGTACTACACTTGATCACTCACAAAGACGAGAAGTTCGTGTCATGTTGATCACGTCGGGATCACCACTTTGGTGATCGGGTGTAGATTGAGGAAAAAGAACACACTCGGTGAATCCAGAATAGAAGTTTTTATTTCTACAGTACAGGCGTGTAACACAGGTATAGAGAGAACGGTTAGTTGGTTGTTACCCTGTTCGACTCCCGAGAAGAAGTGTTTTTTCCGGGCTCGCTCCGTTGTCGTGGAAAAATTCTCTTGCCTCCCACTCTCTTACCTCTGACCAATCAGCGGTAAGGAAATGGGCGCTCGGTGGCGGTGTGCGCATGCCCATGCGCATGCTCGGGACCCCGAGACCGTCCGGCCGGTCCGCTTAAGCTTTTTTATGGTCCTCGGTCGGACGCTCTTGGACGCGCTTTCGAGAGAGCATGAGGGTTGTAACGAGTTTCGGGAAAAACCCCGGCACTCAAGCGTTTACGGGATGTGGCTCTTTCGAGAGAGAAAGAGTGCCGTAAACAGTTTCGGGAAAAACCCCGACACTAAAACGTTTACGGGACGTGACTCTTTCGCGAGAGAAAGAGGGCCGTAAACGGTTCCGGGGAAAACCCGGTTTTAGGGTTTGTTTTTGCGTGTACGGTGTGGTACAGAAAAATGTGTGTGTGTGTGTGTGTGTGTGTGTGTGTGTGTGTGTTTGACAAGAGAGTGTGTAGCTTGGTCGCTACACATCTGTCCGTTGTTGTATTTTTTTCTCTTATGTATGGCATTTTCTCTGTAGAGGTGAGCCTAGCCGGGCATGTGAGTCCGACAGCACAGGTACCTCTATAGTATGGAAACATTTCTTTGTGCTGATTAGATGAGTCACATTTACAGTCTGGCGTAAAAACAATATCATCTATGATTACTATGTCTTTGTAGGGTGATTGTATTTTAAGTGAGGACACTGAGTTCTTAAAAAGCTCTTTTTCTCTATCAAAATAGAAAAAAGCTTTGTTGCATCCTAGATAGTTGATGTCGCCATACGTCATTCTGAGACTGGCGAATTCTGTGATTTTTAGGACCGTTGCGGCCGTTGCTTCTCTACTCCTTGCTTTGTTGCTATTTTCTTCAACCATTTCATCTAGCTTGGAGAAGACCGTTCCTATTGGTTTGTATTTTTCAGTGTTTACGTTTGTATTATCATCCCATTCATTTGCAGTTTCCTTTACGAAATTAATGAATTTTATATTTGCTTTATATTTTATAGTTTTTACCATGTAGGTATTTATTATTTCATTCGTTATGTTGTCCAAACTATCTGTGATATTCTGATATGTTAAAATCATTTTTTTATAGTTGTAGTTGGAGATGCGTCGATGTTTACGTACTTCGTGAGAATTACATTTGCCCTTAGCGCAAAAGTAAGTTCTAATATCTAAGTAAACAGAATTTATTTCAGTTTTTTTGACTATTACTTTTCATATCATTTCTGCGCTGCATTAAATCCTGTATTAATAAAAATATTACTCTCTGTTGCTCACTATGCTCCTGATTGGACATCTCTAAGAACCATGATTTAAGTTGCTTGCAGTCAATTGAAGTGGGAGTAAGTAGATAGGCTATAGGCATTCTGGAACATAGGCATTCTGGAACAATGGGTATGGGGGAGGGGATGTTCCAGAATGCCTACATGTGTATAAGGATAGGGATTCTCCCTCCAGAGTTGAAAAAGAGGTGCCAGAGGGGATGAAAAATGGGGGAGAGTCCCTTCCCATGAGTGTTCCAGAATGCCTACATGTGTATAAGGATAGGTGCCCTCTCTCCCTTTCCCCTTCCCAGGAGTATGCCAGAATGCCTATATGTGTAAAAGGATAGGGAGCCCTCTCCCTTCCCTCAAGAGATGGGTATGCGTAGGAGAAGCCTTTAAGGAGAGAGGGAGACGTTCAGAGCGCGCATGTGCGATATTTTGAAAGAGGAAAAAAATTTTTGGGACTCTATTTTTTAGAAGAGAGGGAAAATTCTTTTTCAGCGCTTGAGCAGAAAGCGGCGTGTGAGATGGTCTTGCCGCCGCCCGTGAGAGAGGGAAAAGTATCTAGCACGCATGCGCCTGTAAATATATATATTTTTTTTTCAAGAGAGGAAAAAGTCTGCCGTCGAGAGATAGGATGTGAAGGAGTAGTTTGAAATGATTAAGGAATTTTCGAAAGAAATAATACAGTAGTTTATTTTATTTTTATGTATATTTATTCATTTTTTGATTTTTACAATTTTTTAATATATTAACTTGAATGCTTAAATTAGTTTTTTGACATCGCCACTAATAGGATTGTATTGAATAACGCGATCGTATAAGATCATGCAGTAAGCTGAAGTATTATCTGGAAAGTCTGTTCTTGTTTCGAATTCTAGACGTACATCAACAGGAGCGTTTTTAAGTGACTCGTTTTGACGTGAACAGTCAATGACTGTGAGTGGTAGCTTTGTTATAAAATCATACTTTGTCAGCATTGGGTGTGGTTCTTTTCCATAATATGATTTTTGAAAATTTGTATACATATCATATAGAATTGCATACTGGCCCCTGTTTACGTGAAGATTCAAGTTGTTCTATGGATAATATTGTGAATTTAAGAATAATCGTACGTTATTAATGTCACAATGATCGAAACGACTAGCATTGGCAGTTCTCGAATTTTTCTTCTTGGTTTGTAACCCAATAATTACAAATCGAGGTTTTTCTAGTTGATTCGATGTTTTTACTGTCCAGATATGTTTATTTGTCTGGGGCAGTAGCGGATATTCGAACATTTCCCATGAACGAAAGCACATAGAGATAGGATTATCTTTTCCAATAAAATCTAACAGCTGAATTTTTTGTTTGTCAGATGCGATGACGTTTGGCATGAGCCACTCTATCTTTGCTATTTTTATACGAAAATCTTCATACTTAGTAACATTATTTTCTACAATGCCTTCCTGAATTATTGCGTTCAAGTCATTTCTCGATCTTGTTCAAATAAGTTCATGCCTTACATTAACTAAAATTTTTTTATAGTCTTCTGCAAAGCCAAATATGTGACTAAGGGGGATAGAAACGTCAAAATATCCATTTTCCACTTCAGTTTCATCACCTTCTTTGTTACCAATCCAGCCTGCATTTTCCAACATGCATCCTTGATTCAAATCATATGAAATCCATCCTTTCATGAGACTGTTTAAACCAACATTTTTACTCTTATCTATTTCTATTCCATTAATTTCATAGCGAATTTCATCAAACAGATGAGTTGTTTGTAATAGTTAATTGTGATCCATCTGATTGTAGTAAAGTTCCGCATATATGAATTGAACTACGTGATGGTAAAAGACAAAGATCTTGATGTTGGATAGAAATACGAATTTCATCACTGTTATCAAAGCTGGCTGATGAGTATGGTTGATGTGCGTGTATTTCGTAATGAGCAATCGTCTCATCGAATACGACACCTGACTGAATACTTAGAATCTCGTCCATTTTGGAGGAAGCAGCAGAGAATTATGCAAGTGAATTTTTTTAACGCACTTTTAGACCTATGCTTTTGAGGAATTAAATGCTCTTCCGTGTTAACGGTTTGACCTTCTTCGGTCGACTGTTTAATCTTTGACTGCTAGCGTATTTATATACACTCCTTTAGAATTATAAACTATACCCATTATACTGATTTAATATGAAGTCTAATAGTAATTTCTTCTCCTCGAAAATTTACTAAATTTCCGTCTTGATCAACGATGCGAATTTGAAGATTATCTATGCACTTGACACTGAGTGGAAGATAAATAACGTGAGACGGAACTTCTAGAATTTTATATCCTGGAGGAACTCTTGGGAAGAACTCGTGAATTGTATGAACTTTTCTGCTGTTAATGTAAGCACCTGCAGTGATATTACACTCTACTCTTAGAGCGTTGATTTTCAATGTTTTTACAAGCAAATCAGAGCTGTCATGAATATTGGCTTCGAGAATTCTATGTGTAAATCCAAGAAGACGACCTATTGAATCGTGAGGTCTAAGATCCAATGGATGACTGCAATAAATTTCACTCCTAAGAGTATTATTATTAGCTTTTAGAGAGAATTCAAGCCCTTTTGACTTTAATAATC
This sequence comes from Muscidifurax raptorellus, assembly GCA_020010945.3. Taxonomy (NCBI): domain Eukaryota; kingdom Metazoa; phylum Arthropoda; class Insecta; order Hymenoptera; family Pteromalidae; genus Muscidifurax; species Muscidifurax raptorellus. Next base: position 568,206 of record JAHUUD020000013.1, on the reverse strand, counting down.
CTTGTAAGAAACTATTTATAGCGTCAATCTCATAACTGCCAGTAGGTATAGTAACAATATCTCCTTTTATATGAAGTTTATTATTTGAAAAGTCAACATTTGGAATTGAGTTAAATGTTAAAAGTTCTATTAATCCAAGAACAAAATTTTTATGATGAGGTAATTCAATCGAAGGAAAATATTATGCCTGTAACACTGAAGATTTCCCCGATAAAGTTAGAGTGAAACTATTTTCCATGACTGATTGTTCACAAATGATGAATATTCACAAATGGACTCTGCTTTTATAGGTTTCCAGTTAAACATCGGAGACAAAGATGACCACAAATGAATGTGTCAAAAGTTTGATATCTCTTATAATTATGTTTTACTTCTTTTACATTGAAATATCTCATGAGACCAATGGGAGGTTTTAGGTCTCCAAAACTGTCAAAGTAAATCACTTCAGTGTCTCTTTTTGGTAGCACACCCAGTGAGTACCTTTATTTTTATAATCATTCAAGTTGACGACAACAGATTCATTTTTCCATGGACCATCGGGAGGCAAATTATTTCTCATGAAAACACCCCGAAAGTGTGGGATTTTTAACAAACAAGCATATTTTACGAGATCGTAGTCAGTCAATGAACGATTGGGCAAAGTTAAATCGAAGTTTTTTTTTTAGCTAGACCTCTACCACTGTATGGTTTTATGAATAATCCCATACCACCTTTATATGGTTTAAGATAGAGTCCCTTGCCCAAAGCAATAGCTTCCATTGTTTTATTATGCCTTTTACTTTCTTGATAATTTTTTTCTGCAGCTTTAGCATCATTTACTGCTTTAGCTATTCTAGCTGCTCCTCCTGCCAAAGCACCGGCTGCACTTAATCCCGCGAACAGCGGTATGAGGAAAGGAAGAACACCACACATTTTTGCGGGGAGTGGAAGAACGCGAGGAATTATAAATTTCTTCTTTCCGCCAGCTTTCTTAACAGCTTGACGCGCACCTTTCAAAGCAGATCGAATAACCTTGCGAGAACATTTGCTTGGTTTCATTGATTTTTTGGCCGCCGTCACTAATTTGTTAAATTTTAATCCCATTCCAGTTTTTGCCTTTAATTTCTTAGCATTTGCAACCATGAAAACAGTTGCTTTTTCAGCAAGACTAGCATCTTTTGCATTAACGCGTTGCCAAGCCTTATTAGCAAGCTTTAAATCGGCAGCTTTACGATCGGCATTTTTGTCAGCGTATTCTATGTCATGCTGCTTACACGCTTGATCAAGTTGGTTAACCCTAGGATCTCCTCTTTTCAACCGCTTATTCAACATAATTCCAGGACCACAGTACTGATATCCAGGTACGTGCATTTCAAACGGTAAGCTATTGATTACTTTATCAAGCAATCCATAGCCTTCCGGCCGTTGTTTCGCCTTTTTGCCTTTGTACTCAATCATCTCTCTTTGAGTGCTCATACTAAAAAAATTTGAGTTTATATTCTAAAAAACTCAATATGGATCATGCCTTTGTTGTGCAAACATGGATTTTACAGAGCAAAACCTCAAACTCCCTGTTGCAAATTTTGATTTTGGAAATGAAAAAAAAAAGAAGCGCCATGGAGACTTACTACCTGATAGCATACGAGCAGTATTCTGTGGACCATCTAACTGTGGAAAAACAAACAGTTTATTAGCACTTATTATACATCCCAACGGTCTTAGATTTGAAAATGTTGTTGTATACTCTAAATCTTTGAATCAGCCCAAATATCAGTTCCTTGAAAAATTATTGAACTCCATTGACCGAGTGTCGTATCGACCATTCAGCGAGCATGAATCTGTAGTATCTTCAGATGAAGTCTTGCCAAATTCAATTATGATTTTCGATGACGTAGCATGCGAGAAGCAGGATAATATAAAAGCATATTTCTGCATGGGTAGACATAAAAGAGTAGATAGCTTTTATCTTTGTCAATCGTACGCTCGTATACCGAAACATCTTATAAGGGATAATATTAATTTATTAGTAATTTATCGACAAGATGATGTGAACCTTAAGCACATCTATGACGATCATGTAAATACTGACTTAACTTTCAACGAGTTTCGCGAACTTTGTTCAAATTGTTGGAAGAAAGATAAATATGGATTTGTCATTATTGACAAAGATAGGAAGATGAATGATGGTCGATATAGAAAAGGATTCGACAGCTTTGTAATAAAAAAGGAGACGTAAATGATAATCTTCACAGTTGGATTGCAGCTAGCATCTCGTCATCATGACGGACTTCAAAATGGAAAAGAACGTTCTTAGTGAGCTTATAAGAGCACGGGATGCAATTAAAAAAAATGCTCTCTTCTCAAGCAAGAAAGAGAAAATGTGGAAAAAGTTGTTGCTGCTACTTTGAAACCAGTCATTTCTCCACTTGAAAAACTCGTTGACGCAAAACTGGACAACGTGCAGCAGCCTTCAAATTTCATATTCAATACAAGTCAAAGTAATAAGAAAAAATCGATTGAATTTGATGATGCTTCTGCAATGAATTCAACAATCGTAAATTCAACATTCAAATCAGCAATCGATAAAAATGAATCAACTAAAGATTTTTTGACATTGTTCAATGAAAGTCCTAGCAAAATTGACAATATATATGGTGTACGAAAAGTGAATGGATTGTTAATGATTGGCAATACAGAAGTCAAATTTGATGAGAACACAATTAAAGTGGGAAACGAAACTTTTCCCAAAAGTAGTGGATTAATGGAATTACTCTTCAAGAAACATCCTGATGATAATCTAATAAGTACGTCAGATCGTAGAAATTATCGCACTATACTGGAAACAACGAGTGCTCACAAGAAGAGACATTGCAAAAATTCAAGTTTACGCACTTCGAAAAGTAGAAAATACAAGTATGTCATAGAGCCAATATTCCGCAGCTGTCGCAAAAATAAAAGCAAGACTACTACTGGAGCAGGATTCTTACCTAACTATAAAATAGCAAAAAAAGATTCCACCATAGATTTAGTCTACTGGGATGATCCGAATGAGCTTGTCGAACGACTACGATTATTAATTGCTGAACAATCTGCAGGAAATAACAATCACAGAAATGAAATTCATTCGATTATTGAAGAATTACGTGAAGCTGGACATATATATTAACAGTCAAACTTTTCTTTTGAATCAGTTCTATTATGAGTCTCGATGTGTTTGGAAGAATACTAGAGGGCCCGCAAGTGAGTCGAGGTCCTCCAGGCGTTGGTTACAACTTTACATTAGATGGAAATTTTGATTTAGAAAATAAGCAGCTTTGTAATGTAGGAGCACCTATGTATCCAAACGATGCAGTCACTTTGCATTCGCTGAAAGTTATATTACAAACTGAAATAGACTATTTATCTTCAAAACTTGCTGGAATTAGTGAAGTTATAGAAGAATATCAGAATCAAATTGAAAAGTTTGAATCAGAAGTGGATAAAAAACTAAAGTATCTTCATCATATATCACAGACTAGTCGCTCAACTATTGATTATATTATCAAAGAGTTGAATAATAAGTTAAGTATCACTTTAGTCGAAGATGGAGCGTCAAAAAGTAGCTGAAGAATTACACAAACCAGCGTGTCGTAGGTATAGACAAAGAAAATACGATATACGTGGCATAGACGAGTCTTGGCAAGCTGATCTAGTAGAAATAATACCTTACTCTAACGAAAATAAATTTTCGATACTTACTCATCGTCATAGATACATTTTGAAAGTACGCATGGGCCGTCCCAGTCAAGTCAAAAAGTGGCAACGATGTCACTTTAGCAATGAAATCGATTTTGACACAAGGTCGAGTACCAACGAATCTACAAACTGACCAGGGAAAAGAATTTTACATCCCAAATTTTCAAGATCTTATGAAAAAGTACAATATAAATCTGTACTCATCACATAGTAATCTTCATGCAAGTATATGTGAACGATTTAATAGAACATTAAAAAATGTAATGTGGATAGAGTTCAGCAAACAAGGAAATTATAAATGGTTGGATATTCTGCCCAAGTTGCTCAAAGCTTATAATTCAAGAAAACATCGGACAATAGGTATCGAGCCAAAAAATGTTACACAAGCCAACGAAAGCAAGATTCTAGAGCGATTTGAAAATGAGAGAAAAAAATTGTCAGTAAAAAAAAGAAAATCAAAATTCAAAGTAGGAGATAAAGTGCGAATAAGTAAAATAAAACAAGTTTTTGAAAAAGGTTATACACCAAACTGGTCTACTGAAATATTCACAATATAACGCGTTGTAAAAACCAATCCTGTAACTTATCGCCTCAAAGATTATCGCGATGAACCTATCTCGGGTGGTTTTTATGAAACAGAGATTCAGAAAACTAAATATCCCGAAATTTATTTAGTAAAAAAAGTTTTGAAGAAAAGTGGTGAACGCGTATATGTTAAGTGGTTAGGATTTAGTAACGAACATAATAGTTGGATAAATAAAAATGAGATTCTTTAAATTAATATTATTATTATTATTACTATGGAAAAGGATGTAAAGTGAGGATTATGGTTTGTAGTTCATAAGAAAAAACAAATTGTATTTTTGTAAGAAAATAAATTTATTTTAAAATAATACTCTCTGTATGTACATGTGTCTTATTTTCTCTATGAAGTCTCAAACTTAAAACAACTTCCACCCAAAAATATTACAAATAATGATAGCTTATTTGCAGCGTCGCAGAGCTTATAAAAGAATTCTTGATCTTTCAAGATTGATGATGAAATCTTCTCTGGCATGAAGATTTGAAAACTCTCATCAATTTCGGCAATAACCTTTTGGCCGTATCTCGTCTTCACCTCCTTTAGTGCAGTCACCATATATTGACCATTTTTGTCCAAGTCTGTCACTTTCTTCTTTGGTAAAAATGCTTCACGCTCAGCAACTTTGTTAAGTGCAGATAGATCCATTCTAGAAAACAAAAAAGAAGTAGAAAATTAAAAATTTTGTTCAAGGTTTTTTTCAATCACATGTAAATTTATGAAAGAACTTACTTTGATATTTAGGTGAGTCTTGGTCTTTTTCCACAAGGTTGGCAGTTTTCTGGCTCTTCGATTGCTCGAATGTGGTCCTTAGCTTCCATCGGCTCTTCATATAGCTCGTTCCCCACCTCGATTCTAGCCCCTTCCATTGCCTCTTGCAGTATATCGCTTCTCATTGGACTTGCCCTCTCTACCAATGGGTCCCAGTCCTCCATGTACTCTTCCATGAGATCATAATCAAGTTGATACTCCTTCTCAGTGATCATCCCCTCTTGAACAATATTTGTTCTATTTGCTGTTCCATTCTCCCTCTCTACCTCAATTTCCCCCTCTACTTCATCTACAGCTTGCGCCATCTGTTCTTCTATGACTCTGTAGTGACCTCAAGGCAAAGTATCGGTACTATGTGGCAATATGTATCTTTTATCATCGTGAGGACTAAGTGCGATTTTGTTTTGTTTTTCCGTATGCACTACATGCAACTTAGAACGAATATTGCACAGCTCACGATGTATAATTGCAAGCTCCTGAAGGCAAGTGCGATAATCCTCGAAAGTAATGGATTTTTTTACTACGTTGGATTCTTTCGCCTTTTTAATATTTCCTCCACCTTCGATTAATATGCTGTACATTTTGCTGCGTAATCCTATGAACTCAGTCATAATCTGACCACAGCATTCATCTTTCATCAATCCAAGGACTTTTTTATTCACTCGTGGAATGCCGAATGGATTGTTCTCCTCGTAATCAGATGTATCAAATTTATGAATGTTTTCTTTCATTACGTTATAGATATCGATGTCTTGAATCTCATAAATTAAACTATCTGTATCTGTGTATAGGAGTTTGCATTTTTCTCCAACGCGCTGCTTCATATAAGAATAGTGGAAATCATAAACTAACGTTTTGGACAAATCTAGAATGCTGAGACCTACGTATATGGGTTTCTTGATCGTGATGCTCGTCCTCTTCATTTGGATAGCAACCAAATTTTCGTCGAATATTGCACAACTATAAAAATTTGGTTGAGCGAAAAATTGCTCAATACACTTTCCATAGACTGCGTTAATAAGTAATTTATAGAAGAGTTTTTCGAACTCGTTCTTAGATTGCTTTCTTTTCTCAGTATTCAACTCAACATAAGGTTTGAGCCAAGCCTTTTGCTCAAATTTTAAAAGTCTATGAACCTTTTTCAAGCGAAGTGCATTGTCCAATGCTTGCTTGAGAGCTCGATAATGTATCCATACCTTTTTTTATCGTTCAAAGTTGTGAGGAGTTTCTTCTTTTTTGAGCCAGGTGGTGCAAGATGTTCAGCACAGAATGGCAAATCTTGATGTTCATCATGAATCTCTTCGGGATATTCCAAATCTACTTCTGCAATGTAACCTACATCTGAATCTGGTGCTGTATTGTAGAAGGTTGGATTCGTCTCGAAATCATCCCATTCAAATTTTCCAACTGGTAAATGCTGCACCATTGCCCATCCATACAGATTATTTATATCGAAATACATCAGAGTTTTCGTCTTCTCCTGTTCGTCGTATGAATATCCCATATATGGATTATTCGACTTGGCATAGCGGTTGCAACATTGGATTATTCCTCCTCGAATCCCAGATTCAATAAACAATAACATATCAATATCAGTTAGAAGCTCCAATTCAACCTTTGTCATTTTAAGAGCTGCTGAAAATGTTAGTCCTGGAGTAGTGTAAAAATGTGCAGGACATAAATCGTAAGCTTTGAGAGATGTGTTTCTTCGTTGATGTCAACGAAAACGAATATGTCAGCCAGTAGTAACACATCTGTTTTCAAGTAAAGATCTGAATACTCTCCGAGTGTCTGCACATTGAATTTATTCCAAACTTGAACCGCATGCTTGTAGTCTTCATCAGAGATGTGGGAATCGGTGAGTTTATTGTAAAATTCAATTTTTTCTGGTAGACTTCTACGTGACAGCTTATTTAATCCATCGACAAAATCATATGGAAATACACCTTTCCGTCTGAGAAGATCAATCTTTTCATCGGTAAATCCATCCAGTTTAAATCCTTTCACTGCTATAGGCACGTTTTCCAAATAATATGCAAGTGTATCTAATGACGATGGTAAAAAGTGCCAAGAATCTATAAATCTGAAACTTATTTCACAATCGTCGATGTACTTTGTAAAGGAAATGTATTTTTCCTTATTGTGTGGTATGAGAGTCACTCGTCCTGGCATCAATGTAGAAGTGGCAATTTCTTTTAAAATGAAGTGTGTGTCACAGTTGAGATTGTGGAAGACAACCGGAACAAATCTTGAACGGAACGATAACTCTTCAAGATCTGTTAGTTTCATTGGCTTCGGATTTTTGTAAAGATTATCTATGTTTTCACTCATTTTTTTCAATTCTTTGACAAACCATTCTGCAGGTGATTCTTCATTTTCATTCATTTTTCTGTACGATTTGTAGACGCACAATGTTTTATCAAAACTGCATTGCAAATAATATCTTATGCTGAATGCTTCATGAATTTGAAGCGCTTTCTCACTTTTTGTAGGCTTTAGTAAACATTCAAAGTCTGCATAAATTACAAAAGGAACCTTTTCATTCCTTTTGTAATCTTCAAATTTAAGAATGTTATTTTTAGGATCTGGCAGATTAATTCGACAATCGTTTAAATTTTTAAAATCAACTTCATGTATGCTTAGTCTCTGTTCAGTATAAAAGCTTTGTAAACACCTTTCACAGTGATGTGATTTCACATGTGTCTTAGACATTTGAGAGCCCAACAGTCGAGACAAGTTTTTAAACCAAACATAATGGTAAAGTGGTAAACTGTTATCGTCCTTACAATTACTTTTTGTCATACTCATCAATGTATAAATCTTGAATGATGAGTAAATTCACATGTTTTTCCTTCTTTTCTGATGAGATATGACAAGGCGACACTTCATACTTTGCACCATATTTTTTTAAAATGTATGCGTTCATTGAAATATTATTTAATTTTTCAAATTTTACAATATCTTTTAATTTTACTGGAAATTCTATATTGTCAAATTTCAATTCATTCTTATATTGACGATATTGACACACTCGATGTGCATTTACTTCACTTGGATATAAAGCTGAGAGAATGGCATATTTGAAGCACTGATTGTCATTATTTTGAACATTCACACACGCTTTTTTATTTTGTATAAACTTTGGCAGTGGAATATACGAACTGCCTCCAACTGGTGAATATTTTTTCATATTTATACACAAACTGATGATGCTTTTGAAAGACCAGCCAGAATCCTTTTCTTGAAATTCTTCTAATTGAGTCATGATTGGATCTCTAATATTTGCTTTAAACCATTCAATTATATTCGTTGACAAATATATTGTATCACTTTCACTGATAAAATATTTTATATCACTAGTTTCTTCACCATTTTTTTGCATCGAAAATTCTGCAATAAAATCAGAATTCACTTTTAAAGCACTATATTCTTCTAAGCATGCTTTAACTTTTTCGATAAACAGCTTTTGAGCATCTTTCAAAAAACTGGAAATGTCCACATGTTTTATATTTACAACTACATTGGTCCTGATCCGATTTTGAAAAGCCGACTCCACATCTCGGCACTCAACTCTAGCTTCTTCTTTGGTTTGCAAGCTTCCTCCACGTTGCAGATGTTGTTCAAACTCAACTTGCATGCATGTCAGATGTGTCACGCAAGTTTGAAATTTCTGTTTTTCTCCTTTAGTGAGATCAGTTTTCTCAATTTTTTCACTTAACTCCTTTATTGTATTATTACACATTTCTATCCAATAATGAATATCATTATTGGATAGTTCTCCAACCCTGTGTAAAGTTTTACGGAGTAATTGGACAAGCCTTTCAAACAAATCTAATGGAACCATCTGAACTCTATCTTGTTTTATAAAGTGGCGAAAATAAAAATTTTTCCAAGCCACCGAGTTGCTGCGCTTGAGAAAACTATGCTCATCCTGAAAAATCTATTCCTTTTATAGAAAATGCTTATATATATATATATATATATATATATATATATATATATATATATATATATTAGGGTGGCGCTTATTTCCCAAAGGAGAATTTGTTTGGAAAATCATAGAAAAAAAGGATCGTATAACAGGGATAGTAGTGTGTATGTGTGATAAGATAACATTGTGTCAAAGATGTTTCAAGTTAATTAGAAGTAGCAACTAATTCTAATAAGTAAATCAGAAGGAGCAACATGACTGTGGTGTATCGTACTGTGCAACGTGTAAATCACGACAACCTGTCCGACATCTTTGTTACATGCAACCGATCAAGAAGACAACAGTACGTCAATCAAAGCCGATCTTATTTTTATTTTGCCGGGAGATGAGGAGAAAAAAGTGCATATTCCGAATTTATGCATTGTGCAACAAACATGTTCATATTGTGCAGGAAATAAAGATATCACAGTGAGGTGTGAAAAGTACGGTATTCGCGAATATGTATTTAATCGCGAGCCCATCAAACAGCTCGTTGATCTTGCACTATCACCAAGGCAAGAATTCCAACAAGTGATATACATAGCGCACAATTCCCAGGGCTTTGATGCTCAATTTATATTCAAGTATATTGTGGAAGTGTTTGGTGAATCACGAATGACACCATCCATGACCAGAAGACGAAATTTTTTCGATAGTCTGAATTATTTCGTCTTTTCGTCAGACTTTTTTGAAATTTGATGTGAACCCTTTTGCCGAGTGTACAACCAGTGTACCTGCACATGTATGCGTGTTTTTCAGAAAAAATTCCTAAAAAAGAATCAAATTGGTATCATACCGTCGCGTGGTTATAGATTGACAGACAATCAGTCGGAGATTGCGATACACTGGCTCACCTGGATGGCACAGCGGGTTCTCGACTGAGACATAGAGCATGCGGGAAACGGTCGGAAAAAAGACTACTCGAAGACATTGTGGTTGACGGTTACAGTGCACCACAAGACGACGAAGAACATCGTGGTATTGTACTACAGTTCCACGGCTGTTTCTGGCATGGTTGCCCTCGATACTACCGAATCAACAAAGATGTCAACTTGATAAGCAGCAGTAATAGTGACGAATCTATGGATACCCGTTACGAAAAGATCTTGGCGATTAGCCATAAAATAAAATCAGCCAATTATTATCTGATTGAGAAATGGGAATGTCAATTTAAGGCTGAAATTTCCCAAAATGAGGATCTTCCCACATTTATTCACGAAAATGTGTCTAATATTAAACGAAAGCCACTGGCTCCAAGAGATGCGTTCTTTAGTGGGCGTACGGGCAACACCGTGAAAGTGTATGATTGCCGACCCTCGGAGAAGATCAGATATGTCGATGTCTGTTCGCTTTACCCATTCATCTGTAAACGTGGAAAATATCCAACAGGTCATTCAAAAATTTACACAGATCCAGACGAGTGTGTACAGCTAGTACCAGAAGCTAAACTGAGCTAAGTATCAGTGGGAGGTGACGATAATGATAAACAATACGATGAATCGCGAGTAAATGGATTGATAGCATGCGATGTGTTACCACCGCGAAACTTGTATCATCCTATACTACCTGTGAGAATGCATCGTAAACTAATTTTTCCGCTGTGCCGTACATGTTGCGAGCAACTGATACCAGACGACTGTCCTCACGAGGATCCGGAAGAACATGTGTTGCGGGGAACGTGGGTGTCAGAGGAGGTGAAAACAGCTGTGGAAATAGGTTACATTGTAAAAAAGGTGCACAAAATTTGGCAGTATAAGTTGACCGAATATGATCAACAGTCTCAAAAAGGAAGGATTTTCGCCAAAACATTAATGAATTTTTTGCTCAAAAGTCGCCGCATCGGGTTACCCACCAGACTATGTCACAGATGATGATAAGGAGCGTTACGTAAACGAGCTGGAGCACGAAGAGGGTATACGAGTAAACAAGGATGATATAAACTTAAATGCGGGACTACGATCGGTGGCAAAACTCTGTCTGAATTCATTGTGGGGCAAGTTTGGACAGCATGAAAACTTGACAAAGACAATGGTGGTAAAAAGAGATACTAGTGAATTTACTCACTCATCCCGAGGTGATGGTTAACGGTATTTTTCTGTTAACGATGACACGCTCTATGTCACTGTACTCTATGTACCTGGTGCTATAGAGAGGAGGCATTGAGCGGTCCAGTCGTATCATCGCTAACAAATGTGGTTCTTGCAGTCTTTACTACTGCTCAAGCACGTCTCAAACTGTTTGAATATTTAGATCCTCTGGGATCGCGTGTTCTCTATTACGACACCGATTCTATTCTATTTCTACGTAAGCAAAGGTAAAGAAGGCGAATTCGAATTGCCAATTGGTGCATCACAATTGGGCAGTCCAACGGATGAGCAGGCTGAAAAGGGTCCCGAAGCATATATTACAAGTTTTTTATCAGGTGGGCATTTCATGACGTTATTACGCAGAATGAGACAAAAGCATGCAAACCTGTCTATGCTATATGCAGATTTGTTGACTTGCACAAAAGTTTTCCCTATGGTTACAAGATAGACTAATTATAATCGGAGTGGGGATGACAGCATGATGCATATACAATATACATGCTATGACAGCATCGCTGTGTTGATTGGCCGCTCATGATGATCTGAGCAATGTCGGGGAGTCTCGAAAGGGTGGGGATAGTATGTATTTAACTCCGCGCGGATGCACTTTTGAGGTCAGTAGTATTGAGAGAGAGAGAGAGGGAGAGAGAGGGGTGAGGGGAGGGGGAGATGAAGGGGAGGGGGAGAGGGAGAGGGAGAGGGAGAGGGAGAGAGAGAGAGAGAGAGAGAGAGAGAGAGAGAGAGAGAGAGAGAGAGAGAGAGAGAGAGAGAGAGAGAGAGAGAGAGAGAGAGAGAGAGAGAGAGAGAGAGAGAGAGAGAGAGAGAGAGGGGTGAGGGGAGGGGGAGATGAAGGGGAGGGGGAGAGGGAGAGGGAGAGGGAGAGGGAGAGGGAGGGAGAGAGAGAGAGAGAGAGAGAGAGAGAGAGAGAGAGAGAGAGAGAGAGAGAGAGAGAGAGAGAGAGAGAGAGAGAGAGAGAGAGAGAGAGAGAGAGAGAGAGAGAGAGAGAGAGAGAGAGAGAGAGAGAGAGAGAGAGAGAGAGAGAGAGAGAGAGAGAGAGAGAGAGAGAGAGAGAGAGAGAGAGAGAGAGAGAGAGAGAGAGAGAGAGAGAGAGAGAGAGAGAGAGAGAGAGAGAGAGAGAGAGAGAGAGAGAGAGAGAGAGAGAGAGAGAGAGAGAGAGAGAGAGAGAGAGAGAGAGAGAGAGAGAGAGAGAGAGAGAGAGAGAGAGAGAGAGAGAGAGAGAGAGAGAGAGAGAGAGAGAGAGAGAGAGAGAGAGAGAGAGAGAGAGAGAGAGAGAGAGGAGAGAGAGAGAGAGAGAGAGAGAGAGAGAGAGAGAGAGAGAGAGAGAGAGAGAGAGAGAGAGAGAGAGAGAGAGAGAGAGAGAGAGAGAGAGAGAGAGAGAGAGAGAGAGAGAGAGAGAGAGAGAGAGAGAGAGAGAGAGAGAGAGAGATCTTTATTCTCACTGTACAGTAAAAAATAATAAATAAATTAAATACAATAAATAAATATATACTCTTTTTTAGAGTTATTTTTGGTATAAATAAATAGATTTGGTCGTAGACCCATCATATCACAGTCAGCTAAACGTTCTCGTCGAGAATTCTCGTCGAGAATATCACACATCTAGGCCGGAAAGGCCAACTCAAAATAATCACAAATAAAGTTTATCGAATGCCCGCGTCATCCGCCCACATGAGGGACAGCTAGGCCTCAAGGCCGAGCAGATAGCCGCGCACTGCCCCCTTAAAGGATGCGAGAGAAGGTAGAAGGCGTATGGAAGAGGGCAAGGAGTTCCAGAAACGTGCACCCTGGATCTGAAAGGCTTTTAGGCCAGTTTCAGTGCTCACCACCGGAACATGAAGCTCAGGCGGGGGCCCCCTTGCGGAAGGCCTGGGCTGATGCTTGCTAAAAAACGATACCAGATACTCTGGCTCACGCAATCTCATAATTTTGTATAGGAGTATAGCTTTAAAATAAGGCCTACGTGAGTCAGTACTAAGCCAGCCCAGTCTTCTCCGGTAGGGGGAGGTGTGCTCGTCCCTCCTTACTCCAAAGATGTATCTTACACAAGAATTACTTAGTCGCTGTAGTCGTATTCTCTGTTCGTCAGTCGCGTCCAGGTACACTACAGTACAATAGTCCAGATGTGGTTGGACCAGTGACTCAACCAGCCTTCTCCTTAGAGCCTCGGTGGTACAATCCCTGATAAAACGCAAGCTATACAGGGCTTTATTGACTTTTCTAGTTATACAATCTACTTGCGGTTTCCATGTTAATTTACTATCTAATGTCCCAGGACCGAACCCTGTGGAACACCCAGATTGGTTTCCAACCACTCGGAATTACCATCCCTGGTAGAAGTAACCATCTGCGTGCGGCCTTGAAGATATGATTTTAACCACAGGAGAGCCATCCGTGAGAAACCCACCGTTGCAGCCTTTGTTAATAATTTCGTAAGGTGAGATGGTGTCAAAGGCCTTGCTGAAATCAAATAACAGCAAGAGCGTCACCTCCTTTCTGTTAATGGCCATACGTACGTCATCTGTGAGTTTAATTAACGCCCGTCTGGGGTACTGTGTTGATGTTTTCTGAAACCGTCTGGAGAGGATCCAAAAATTTTGTTTTTGTTTAGATACTCCGTGATTTGGGAATGAGCTAACTTTTCGAGCACTTTAGATAGGAAGCAGAGTAGAGCTATAGGTCGAAAGTCTGACAAGATGAAGGGGCACTGTTCTTTTTTAGTGCTATTAATTGCGCCTGCTTCCTAATGCCCGGAAAGACGCCCAAAGCGAAAGAGGAGTTAAATATCTTTACAATAAATTCGCCAATTATTGGGAGAGCTTTCACGATCACTCCCTGAGGGAGCCCATCAACACCCCTCGCCTGTGAGGAAAGGTGTTGCAATGGCGAGAATGACATCATTTATATTGACGGACTAAATTTGAAGCCTTCCTCACTTGCAGTTGAAATGAAGTCCAGCGCGTCATCCACGTTTTCATAGGGTGAGACAGATATCCCAGGAAATGGTCGTTCAGCTCCGCTCGGCGTAAAACATGAAACTCCTCCTCTTTACGCTAGGTATGAGGGCCGAGTTACGCATTTTTCTCTACATATATCCTGATTATCATCAAGAGCATCCGACGAATGTCTAGTGATATAGGAGCTTCGCTCTTGAGCCATGCGAACATCAACCTCATTGCTGAGCCGGAAAACTCGTCAAAGAGTTCAGAACGCCCAGTGCGCTTGTAGCGTCCGTGCGTGGCATCCCTCTTATTGATGAGCAATCGTAGCTCAGGACCAAACCAAGGAGCATATTTTTTCTTTATGCAAACCATCTTACGAGGTGCTAATATATCAATTACCAAATTTAAGTTAGCATTCAAGTTTTCCAAAGCACCCTCCAGATTGGTTTCAATAGAGTTCATGGCCTCCCAGTTGCAGCTTGATAGTAAGTCACCAAGCGAGGCGGTGTCTATGCCTTTGTAATTCCTGTAAACAAAAGGCTCCTTCCCAAGAATGGGAGCGTGGATGTTAAGTGAGACCTCTATAATACAGTGTTTACCAAAACTGGGCAGCCTTTCTTTCTTAACGTCATGTATTCTGTCGTTTTTGTCCGTTAGTATCAAGTCAATCCACGTGCAAGAGGTAGAGGTATAATGCGTGGGACCATGGCCGACTATGTGAAGAGATAACTCCTCAGCAAGACGCCGAATGGTGTTGGCATCATCCGATCCCGACAACAGGTCAGCATTCAGAACGCCCATGATGATTTTGTGGCTAAATTCACCGCTGAGATCACGTAGGACGCTGAAAAGATCAGAATCCCTTTGCATCGCAACCTTCGGAGGTCTATAGATGACCCCGACAAGAACTGGAGGAGAGGAACCCTGCTGTATGCTGCAAAACAGATATTCAGGGATCCCGGGTTTTCCAGGTCCCTGTGTGTTAGAACTAGCCAATAAACGTACTTTAAACTCATTGCGTACATACAACGCCACCCCGCCTCCATTCACATTGCGATCCTGTCTCAGTAGTGAGAAGCCATCAATCCGAATGAGATCGTCATCAACGACCGAGCCCAACCATGACTCAGCAATACCAAAGATGTTATAGGAGGGATGTTCAGTAAGGAAGAGTCGAAGACTCTCAATGCGAGCTCTCAGCGAATTCATATTAAGAAATCCCGCTCTGAGGGAATCTCTCGCCCTCCCTCCGATGTTAGCAGGCTTATCTAGTCAGGTGGAGGCCGCCGATCTGCCCTCCGGACTTACCACTGTTTTGTTCTGTACAGTTCCGTTGTCGTCGCTGTCAGTAACTTGTATATCTATAGATGGCCGTCGGTCAGAAGAAGCCCGGTACGCCGTGTGAATGACTTGCAAATCGGCAGCCGACG
Organism: Muscidifurax raptorellus; assembly: GCA_020010945.3. Lineage (NCBI taxonomy): Eukaryota > Metazoa > Arthropoda > Insecta > Hymenoptera > Pteromalidae > Muscidifurax > Muscidifurax raptorellus. The sequence continues at coordinate 552,694 of JAHUUD020000013.1, read as the reverse complement.
CAAAGATATGCGCACGCTCACCACCCCTACCCCTAGCAAGAAATCTACCGCCGGCGTGCCAGACGTACTTGAAACCCAGCCCCTGTGCTATGGGTTTCAAACTTTTGAAGACTTGAAATTTGCTGTTAGGCAGCAGCTCATTGATAAAAATTTTCCGTACAGGCAGGCCGACAGCCGACAACCGACCAAGCATATCTGGGTTTATGTCTTTTGTTGTTAAATAATTATTGGAGAGCGCACGCCTAGCCCGCATCACATCACCGACCAAACTCGCCCGGGAAAGCCTCACCACGCATGATGGCTGCGCACCTACCCTCGTCCTCGATCCCAAGCCGCCCCCCGCAGAATCCCCACTCGTAACGGTCGGACCACGAGGCCCCAGGATGCGGACCCCGGTGACGTTATCCCGGTCAAAGGTGGGGATTATGGTGCTGAGAACTGCGAAGGCCACATTATGCAGGTCCTCTTTAGAGGCCGTTACTTCGCTTGATAATATACCGTTAATAACTATTTCGCAGTCCTCATCACCCCTGCCACCCGGCCCCGCGACCCCAGCCTCCCGAGACGACCCAGACGACGGGAGAGCCAATGGCTGTAATGTGCAGTTGGTAGGCAAGACAACGCCGGCATTCACGTCGCCATGACACTTGTGGTCCCGCAGAGCTCCCAAGCTTTCACTAAGAGCTTTATTCTGCTCCCTCAGGAGCCGCCCCTCCTCCAGCATCAGCCGCCGATCCAGACGCAGTTCCTCCAACTGGGATGTCTGCCTATCCATCACGTCCCTCAGACTTGCTCCACCAGACCTCTATTTATCTCCTCTGCAGTTGGTGCGAGTGAGACAGAGCTACCGGCAGATACAGAACCTCGTCTCATATGGGACATGATATCGTCAAACTGCTGCTGGAGCATATCAAACCTTTGAAAAAACAGATCCAAGGTGGTCTGCGGGATAAGTACATTATTATTTACGTATGTCACGGATGGCGACAAGTCACAATTGCTTTTTTCAAAATCAAGCACAGAATCCTTTAAACCAACTGCGCTGTTGGTTACGTTATTCGCATTATTTACAAAAATTGCCTCAGAAGTAGCGACGGAAGCGTCAGCAAGCCCAGTGTTGTTAACCGAGTCAGTATTATTTATAGCAGTATTATTTAAACTAGTATTATTCACAAAAACTTTATGTACAGTATTATTTATGTCATTATGATTTTTAACAGTCTTATTTTCAGTATTATTTACAATGGTATTATTCATTACATTCACAGTATTATTTATAGCAGTATTATCATTTTTTAGAGTGTTTTTTACTTTTCTTGAAGTTATGTTTGAGGTTTGAGATTTTTGTGAAGCAGATTTATCTGTCGATTTTTTATTGTTATTAATAGTGATAACTTTGCTTTTATTGACTACAGTATCCTGACTTAAATTGCAAACACTAGTATTGCTACCGCTGGCGCCAATACCACTCTGTCTCTTCGTGTTACAAGTTACGCAGATACATATATCTCGTCCGCGGAAAGTCCAGTCATGGCACACATTATGATATGGTTTATCGCATTTGTGGCATCTCAACATAACAGCATTTGTCCGATAAATCTTCTTACATGATGCCTTCGAGCAAGACGCCGGAGCCATTTCATCAACAAAAACACAAAGTAAAAATAAACTAATTTAGACTAGATTAACTTAAAGTTAATGCGTCACTTGAATTTTAAATTCGAATTTCGCGCGCTACAGTAATGGAGGTCAAGTTTGAATTTCCCTCGCCTAAACTAACTAGACTCACGCATGAGCAGATGTAGACTCATGGTGATGTCAGTGATGCCAACTTAATACTAGTGCCTTTGGTGCTTACTTGCTTGACTAGTCGATCAGCTGCTTTCGTTGCTGCGATGTTGACGTTCTTCGCGCGCAATAGAAAGAGATAGAGGAAAATGTATTTCTCTAACCTCAAATGCCGCCTCTCTCCTCTCCGCCGGTGCCTCTATATTTTTCTTCTCTTTTTTCTTTTCCTTCCTTTTTCTTTTTCCTTTTCTTTTTCTTTTTTCAGAGATGTTGAAATGTGTTGTTATCAACGATGTGTCCGTTTAGTTGCACCGTGAACGTCCTCCCAGCTACCAATATTTGAGGTTATGTAGCGGAAAAAGACATCTCCCGGCTCATAAAACACTCAGAGATGCCTAGTGTTTTTTGCGCTAGCTTAAGAGCCTTATGGGGTGTCCCTTCCGCTGAAAAAAATCACTCGTAAGAGTGAAAAAAACTGTTAAACAGGTGTAGCTGGTAGAGTGACTTCTAAGCGATGTTGAACTTACCGGAGAGAGGGAGAGAGAGAGAGAGAGAGAGAGAGAGAGAGAGAGAGAGAGAGAGAGAGAGAGAGAGAGAGAGAGAGAGAGAGAGAGAGAGAGAGAGAGAGAGAGAGAGAGAGAGAGAGAGGGAGAGGGAGAGGGAGACACTTTTGTATTTTTCCCGTAGAATACGATAATGTACTTATTAAAAGCTGAAAATGCACGTAAGTTGCATAAAATGCAATTGTTTAAACCAATTATACACAAAAATACTAAATTCATTACACCAGTCTGTATGTACATAGAATATATGTTTTCTTTAGTGATTTTTTCCGCAGAATACGATAAAGTGGTTACTGAAGGTAAAACTAAAAAGCAACAAAAATTGTTTCCAACGCATTGTTTGAATAATTGATACACTATAAAACCGAAAATATCATACTTAGTCTTACGTATATTTACAAATATGTTTTCTTTAGTGATTTTTGTTGTGGAATACGATAATATAGTTATTAAATGCCGAAAACCGACACAAATATATAAATTGCATTGTATATTAATGACTGACTTTAGTTGTAATGTTAATCATAGAAAACATTACTCAAGCCCTTTTACCACAGTAAGGTATCAGTCATGAAAGGGAATTTTTTTTATTGTTGTTTTGTATTGTTTTATTGTTTTTCTTATTTTTTTTCTTTTAATTGTTATTTGTATCAATTTCTTAGTTCTACTTAAGTGATATACTAAACATATTTTTAGTTTAAACAATGCAATTCATATAATTGTGTTGTTTTTCGGTATTCAATAATTACATTATCATATTCTACTGTAAAAATCACTAAAGAAAACATATTTATAAGTTTACGTAAGACTTGGTGACCTATTTTTGGCATTATAGTGTATCGATTGTTTAAACAATACGTTTGAAACGATTTATGTTGCTTTTTAAATTTTACCTTTAGTAACCACTTTATCTTATTCTACGGAAAAAATCACTAAAGAAAACATATATTTTATGTACATACGGACTGGTGTGATTAATTTGATATTTTTGTTGTCACAGAAGAACTGGGGAAATTGAGAGGTGCTCTGGGAGCACAGCAAGAAACACAGGAGTGAGGTCGGCTGAATTTATTGGAACACAAACCAGGAGCTCTGCTCTCTGTCGTAGTCTCCGGGGATCTGCCTGCTCCCCCGTCGATGCGACCCGTTGACGGCGAGCGGTCACGCGCCCAAAGATGCACGTGCTGCATCTTTGCGCGTGAGAACTCCAGGTGGCGGCGTTCCCTGCTGACGATGCACCAAGCGCGTCGTCGGCATCAGCCATCGGAGATGCTACCGGAGAGCCTAGTGCTCGTCCGTGACACGTCCGAGCCCGAGTGGGCGTCCGTGCTCGGCGCCCAAGAAAAACGGAATCGCTCGGCGGAGCCGGGCCTGTAGTGCATTTGTATATATGTATAGTGTTCTGGGATGCACTCCGTACACCTCTTTACGATGTGCGCATTGGATTTCTGCGTGATAAACCTCCCCTTCGGCTCTGTGAAGGCCAAGAAGTTTATCGCGTGGAGTGCGTTTTTTTTTTTTTTTTTTCCTTATAGAGTGAGAGGTTAAGGGCAAATCCATAATGGACGATATGGCACCGTCTGGTACCACCTGTGTGGGACTCTCACCCACTAAACCCTTCGTTTACCGTTAGCTTTTGAGTTCCAACAGCAACCGAATCCTCTCCGTCCTCCTTACCGACCCTAAGTAAGTTGGACCTGGCTCTTTCTCCAATAAGCCCCCCCGCGGTAACACCGTTTGAGTATTGCTTCGCGGGGGAACTTTGGGCTACCGCCCTCGTCTGTTGATGTGGTCGTCATCACGTTTTCCGCTGCCGTCTACTTCTTACCGCATCGTCCGGTCGTCTGTTTCTTGCTGCATCTCACGTCTTCTTCTTCTTTTTTCTTCGTCCTTTCGGACCTTCTTAAGGATGTCTGCAACAAAATTGTTTATTGCGCTCCATCCGTCGGCCGAAGTCATCATGGCTACCATAATAGACTCAGGCGTTACTCTGGTCTGTAGGTAGCACTCAAGTTCTTCTCGTTCCTGTTCATAGCGTGGACATTCACTGAACACATGCTCAGCGTCCTCGATTACATTCAAGCACGTCGGGCAATCCGGGCAATCCTCCAATTTAAATCGGTGCAGATACGCCCGGTAGCATCCATGTCCACTCAGAAACTGCGTTAGGTAGAAATTTATATCCCCATGTCTTCTTTTTGTCCAGTCTTCTACACTTGGTATGAGGCGGTGTGTCCACCGACCCTTACTACTAGAGTCCCATCGCTTTTGCCACTCCGTCATTGTTACTTTCCTAGCGGCATCCCAAATTTCTATCTTGGTTTTGCCGCTGTCTCGTCTTTTTCCTTCGTCGATTGATTTTCTCTCCCTTGCTAGTAGGTCTATTGGTGGGAGACCGGCAATAACGCAGACCGCCTCGTCCGATACCGTACGGTAAGCAGACGCGACCCTAAGTGCATTTCGCCTGTGCACTGAGGAGAGCTTTCGTCCATATGCCTTCACCAGTACAGCGTCTGCCCATATCGGGGCTCCATACAACATGATTGATGTACTAACGCTTGCCAGTAGCGTTCTGCGATTCTGTGTGGGACCACCCACATTTGGCATCAGCCGCGCCAACACTGCGGTAGTTTTTGCGGCTTTCTCTCCTGTTGCTTCCAAGTGCTGTTTAAAGGTCAGCTTTGCGTCTAACGTTATACCTAAATATTTAATAGTCGGTTTAGAAGTAATTTCATGACCGCCTATTCTCAAGGTGATTATCTCCGTCTTCTTTCTGCTAGATATTAGGATAGCCTCCGTTTTATGGCTTGCAAGCTCCAGATTCGCATTATTAAGCCACTTCTGTATTTTAATGATAGCTTCACTAGCAATTTCAGCTACCTCTTCTTTCTCTTTTGCTACCACCACCAAAGCTATATCGTCTGCAAATCCTACGATCATTGCTCCTTCTGGTAATTTTAGCTTGAGTACGCCATCGTACATAATGTTCCACAACGATGGGCCCAGTACAGACCCCTGTGGAACTCCCCCGGTAACCTTATAATTCACCGTGCCCTCCTCGGTCTCGTATAAGAGAGTTCTGTCCTTGAGGTAGTCAGACATTATTCTTCTTATATACGGAGGAACTCCTAGTCTGACTAGTGCTTCGTGAATTTTGCACCAATTTGCAGAGTTAAATGCATTTTTAACGTCAAGTGTAACCACCGTGCAGTACTTTTTCGTCCCGCCTTTCCATCTTTTCCCGCTTATGGCTGTCCGTGCTGTATTCACCACTAAGCCGATAGCGTCTAATGTTGAGCGGCACTTACGGAAACCATACTGGTGTTCCGCAAGCCCCTCTGGCCCCTCGGTTTTGTCTTCCATCCTAACGAAGATTATGCGCTCTAATACTTTGCCCTGTGTATCGAGCATGCAGAGCGGTCTGTATGACGACCCTTCTCCAGATGGTTTGCTACCCTTTGGTAGCAACACAAGCCTTTGCTTTTTCCAGTTTCGTGGAAACGTTCCTTCTGTGAGACAAGTGTTGTACAAGTCTATAAACTCTGCTGGTTGAGCCTGGATGGCATGTTTCAATGCAATATTGGGTATGCCATCAAGTCCTGGAGCCTTATTGTTTCCAACCCTCCTGCAGGCTGATAGTAGCTCCTCCTCCGTAATTAAGGGTATATTATCTACATCTATTTCTTCTACCATAGCACATGGAATGTCCGGCTGATTTGGGAAGAGTGTTGTTACCACCCTGCTTAGTACCTCTGGGCACTTTGGTGGGGGTATGTAACTTCCCTTGATCTTCTTCATGACAATTTTATAAGGTCGGCCCCAAGGGTCTTTATTGACCTCATCTTGCAGCTCTCTTAAACATCTTTGTTTACTCTCTCTTATACACCTTTTAAGGTTGCGCTTTGCTTCTTTCATTTTTTCCTTGTAGTTCTCCACCGTATCCATTCCTCTACCGGTTCGGTAGAATTTCTTCCTTGCCCGTTGTTCCAATCTTCTAGCTCGATGGCAAACGCTGCGCGCGTGTTTGATCTTGTCATTCCACCAATATGCTGGTAGCCATCTTTGACTGGACACTTTTCTCGGCATTACCGCGTCGCACGCTTTGGTGAGCTGGCCCGTCATTTGTGCAGCCTTGTCGTCTGCTGATCCCGTCAATTGAATATTGTCAAACATCGTCAAGAATAACTCTTTGTCATACTCTTTGGTTTTCCATTCAGTTCTTGTACTACTGGGATTTGTACAGAATTTCCTGTTTGGTCCGCCTAGCTCCATAGCGTGGAGTGCGTGAGTGAGTTTGTGTGTCGGAGTCAGTGTGTACAACGCGGGTGTGATATGATAACAGCCGCTGCTGTTTTACACAAGTTAGGCAGAGCTCCTATAGTTACAAATATAAAAAAAAAATTCATCTTATTTACTACTGTGTTAATACAATGTTTTATAGAACAATACGTCTCTTTATGATGGACGTTGACATGCTACGACTTATTTCTGTCTGCTGCCGCTCCGAACAGGTGAACGGGTAACAATGGTTGTCATGATATGCTAGCTGAAACAACAAGGTTAATAAAAGAAAACGTAGGAATGTTTTACTTCTCGCGGTATATGTGATTGTTACTAGAGTAGTAATCATAATAATAAGGAAATTATAGAAATATAACAACATAACCCTATTTATGAGCCGGCATACTGCGTATGCACGGACTCTGTCTCTCTCAGCGAGAGCAGCTTGGCGGCCAATACGACGTTCGTGCGGGAGTCCTTATCGCCGAGCGAGGCTCGAAAATGGATCTTCCGACCGGTGCGACTAATTTCTCGCGCGCAGTGCAGATGCTCGTTAATTTCGGGACTTGAAAGGTTTTGGTGCCGTGCTCATTTCTACTTTCTTCATGGCGGACCGAAAAAGGGACGCAACCGTGGTATCATAGGTAATTAGGTTAGAGTGACAGCTCGTCGCTGGTCATTCCGCGCGGAGGAATGCCTGAAAGCGTCATTGCGTGCGGTCATTATACGCTGCTTGCCAATTCGTACAGTGACGATGACGTCTATCGACGCTGAGAAATGGCTTGGAGCGGATGAGGTCTCTAGTGGGAGCAGTGGCGGGCAAGCTGTCTTTAGGTCCCACTGCTTAACTGATCGGGTAAGGTTACCTGTGTGCGGGTCAATTTCGTCCGCTAAAGGAGAGGGGCTAGTGGCGCGCTGGCAGTATAGTCGTGTGCCAGCCGTGTACTCTCTCTATGGCTGTTGCTCGCTCTCATTTCGGCGACTTCACCAATCGAGCGCATTCTGTAGCATCATTTTTTCTTGATGCTAGATGATGTCGCGGATAAGCTTACCCGCGCGGTACTTCACGAAGTACCAAATCAGGGATACAGCGATGATGATGACACCGATTAATGACCAAGATGAATAACCGATCGCCCATGTATAATTGATCAAATTTCGCAATTTGATTTCGCGAGCTTTGGTCGCGATATCGCGCAGGCCTGCCCCGGACTTTAAACTCTCGGATTCGGAGCCGTGGGAGCTTTCAGCGCGCGATTTCACTTCTGCTTCGACTGCTTGCTGCAGGTCTGTCATTGCGTGCGCAGATTGGTTCATGCGCGCTATAACTTGCGACATGTTAAATTGCAGCGAACCAAATGATGATGCGTTCACTTCTTGTGTACACGTATGCGTTGCGGTGAGACGTGCAGTGGCTGTGTGGGTTGAACAGCCATCTCGCAATTCGAGTGCGCCTGCACCCAAAATTTGTGCTGTAATTTGCTCGGCGCAGGTGCACTGAATGAAGATATTTTCAGATGTTTAATCTTTACATTACATACGCCCGGATCCTAAATGGCCCGACCGGCCGCGATTTCTACTTCGCACGCTATGTTGTCGCGCACGTCGCGCAGCGGTTCAGGGTCGTCCGCGATCAGCGTGCCGAACAATTCTCGAAGGTTTGGCACTTCTTGCGTTGGAAACGGGACATATACGCGGTTGGAGATGCCCACTACGAAGTACGTGTGGTCAGGCATATATAGGCGGCAATATCGGAGATAATTAGAATATTTTGAACCGTGGGGACGGGTGATGCTTTGAATAGCATAAATTTTTCCATATCTATTAATGGAATCGCCACGTGGTAGACTAAGTATCCGTCTGATAATAGTACTGAAACTTTTGAGATCTTCATGATAGGGATGGCCGCTGATTCGTTTGCGTAGAGGGGGAAGCTCGCATGCGAAACCGTGCCCTGCACCATTTTCGCCGAACGGATAATCGTTTCGGGGGGCATGATCCGAGGGTGGACCAGGCCTTTGACCGCGAATAAGATCGCGTCCAGAATGACCTCCATATCTAGTCTAAATTGGGCCAAGCCGTCCCTGATGGCCATTTCGGTATCGAGGTTGTCTAACCCGATGACATTTTCGCTAGAGCGATTCGCTAGCATGGCGGTTGCTGCGTCTAGCTTTTTCATTTTCTCAAGAATACGCTACTTAGAAAGACTTGTCTTTATAAGTTGTTCTTGTACTCTATACGGTACGGAGCGGTAATGGTATGGAACGGTACGGTGTGGCTTGTTTACGATTTACTTCATTCGGTCCCCAAGTGCGGTTGTTCCTACTGTCCTGTGTGCGCACAGTGACAGTAGGAACGGCGGAATACCGGGATGTGAGTTTGTAGTCACAGAGTCCTCACAAGAACGTGTGCGCACGATCTTGTGCGGTTTCTGTGCCGCTTCTCGGCTTCCTTCTACCTTGTGTGCGCACAGCGACAGGCGGAATTGTGGAACGTCGGAACGGTGTTTGTATGTGTGCTCGTCTGTGGTCCACAGGATCTGGTTGAGACGTGCGCGCACGACTCAACCTGATATTGCGGCTTCCTTTCGCCGTTTCTCTTGCCCTGTGTGCGCACGGCGGCAAGCGGAACCACGGAACGTTGGAGTGTGCAGCGGATGTGCAGTAGTCGCCCCACGTGTCAGTACTTAGTGACTCCGGATTACCCTGTGTGCTCACAGTCGTAATCCAGATAGCGGTACGGTGATTCGGATATCTGCGCCGTCACGTGTGCGCACGAAACAGCCAGATGTCGGTGGCTCTACTAGCGCTCTCCCAACGGTGTCATGTGCTCACGGTAACGCTTGGATTGGAAGCTCTAGCTGAACTTCCCGCTGTGCTATCGCGGCTGGGCTTATATAGCCCCAGTCGCTGGCGCCAACGCCCTCTGGAGGTGAGTGGGTAGTGTAGTGTGTGTGTATCTGATTAGAAGTGGTAGGCGTGTTTTCACACATATCAGTTTGTTGCTCTGGCATGTTGCGCAGCGAGCAACGAACTGCTTAACATCCGGGGGCATGTTGCGCCAGTAAAAGTCATTTGCGATTTTGCTATATGTTTTGGCTGCGCCTTGATGACCTTCCATAGCGGTCTCATGGTATTCCTTAATCACTTTGAAGCGCGAGGTCACCGGGGGTACAGGCAGATTATTTTTATACAGAATCGCGTCAGTTGCCTTTCCGGCGAAAGTATTGTCAAACAATTCTGTAACCCATTCGGTCAGCGTTTGCATAGCTAAGTCATGAATGACGGCCAAGCTCCGGACTTCCTCCTTCAAGAGTACCCTCTTCAGCGTCTACAGGCATTTGCGCATATCTCTTTTGAGCGGTCGGTCGTCGAGAGAGGATTTTAAATATAGACCGAAGAATGTAACCTTACCACAGGCTGTGACATTAATTTCTCCGACTCTGAATTCGTTATTCGTTAATTTGAGCGGGTTCAAATATCCTCGCTCGATAAGCGTCACCTGTATTTCGGTTGAGATGAACCCATCTGCCGAAATTTAGTACAGTAGGTTTTCCTTGAATCGGAAAGGGTGCTCATTGTACGCTTGAAGGTGCACGAACGGAGGTGGTTCTTGGCCCGCTGGGGTCGTCTACGGAAGTTTTTCGCGGAGCGGCCTGGCCTTCGCTATGACGTAGCCTTTAAATGTATCATTTTTCAGCGCGGCGGTAACTGCGGCTGCCGCGATTGCTTTGTGACTGTCTGACGACCTTTTATTATTACTGATTCGGCTGTGGCTTGGCGCATCAGCTGATCTAAGCTGTACGAACGTTGAGGCGACCTTGGCTGAGACGTCATCGTGTGAAACAGCTTGGCCGTTCGCCTCTTCGGCCTCTACGTTTTTTGAGTACGGGCTGGGCTCGACGGGCTCATCATTGCCGTCCGCGACGGGTGAATCGTCGGATTCTGCTTGTTCGCAGATCTCCCTGGCGGTGTTATCGTCGGACAAGTTCATTTGGATCGCGGGTGGCGCCGTCTTTTCTTTGGTGCGTCTCCTGTGGTTAAACACCGGCGATTTCGGGTGCTCATCGTGCTCGTCGCTAGGCGGGGATAAATCGCGCCTGAACTTGGTTGTTTTAGCCGTGGCTTTGGGTGGTTTTGCGCGCATATACGGCGTAAAGTGCTGGTCCACTAAATCTAGGTGGGCCATGACTACAGCGCCTGGCACAACGATATGACAATACATCCGTTTAGAGCCCGAAAGCTCGTAATGGATGCAGTTGTTCGTTTTGAATTCGTGGGCAAAAATAAACGGGCAGTCCATCGTGCCGTACTCCGTGTTAGACTCTAAAATGCGTCTAACCTCTGCCGGAAGTCTGCGCCTCAGGGTAGAGGCAGAGATGGGGAGCTTGAGGACTTTCATTAAGGAGTAAGACAGGCAGTTGTCGGGTGGGGCTGCTTGCGCGAACGAGCTCATTTCCCGAGGTCGATTCGTATGCCGTCCTTGCCCTGGTGCGTTTTCTCTTCAATATTTACCCTCAGCTTTTTCTTGGCTGCGCTTCCGGCCCATGGCCAGGGTGATGGCGCTGGGCCCCAAAGTACGGCTAGCGGATCGTCCGTCGCTTTCGGGCTTGACTCTGGTTCCGCTGTTCCGCCCGATGGTTCAGCACGCGTGCTGTTCCCTCCTGCCTGAGGTAAGCTGGGGCTCTGCAAGGTGCCCGGTCACGTAGTTAACGTATTGGCGAAACTGCGGTGGAACACCGGAGTTGCAGGATGTGTCGGAAATGGCTGATTTTACCGAAAACATAGATATATCGGATTCTGCCGCCGTTGCGCGATCTGGTGACAAGCTTACGGCAGCTGTCGCTGGAGCGTCCTTGCAGGATTAGATTGACTCGTGCGATATATTTTGAATCCACGTTCGCTCGCTGCCGTCAAGGAAAAGTCGACCTTTTCTCAGTCTTTTTAGCATAACGTTGGTTAGACTACTTTTAAACCGAATTTGATCGCGGTAGTCCGGGCTGTATACGAAGTCGGTGTTCTTCTCCGCGGTCAGTCATTGTATGCGTAGTTTCCCGTCTTCCTCGTATGCGCCTTGCAGCAGCCGGCATAAGTAAAAGTCGTCCGAATCTGATGTTACTTGAGAGCAAGCCGCTGTGGTAGCGATCGGCTGCGCTGCAGTGTGCACTAAGTTCGTAGAACTGCGAAATTTGCGACAAACCCAGACTGGTCACCACCCAAAAAAAACTCTTGCGCTGCTGTGTCTGCGCCAGAGGCCCACAAGGGATGCCAGATGTCACAGAAGAACTGGGGGGTGCTGGGAGGTACTCTGGGAGCACAGCAAGAAACACAAGAGTGAGGTCGGTTGAGTTTATTGGAACACAAACCAGGAGTTCTGCTCTCTGTCGTAGTCGCCGGGGATCTGTCCGCTCCGCCATCGATGCGACGCGTCGACGGCAACCGGTCACACGCCCAAAGATGCACGTGCTACATCTTTTCGCGTAAGAACTACAAGCGGCGGTGTTCCTTGCTGAAGATGAGCTAGGTGCATCGTAGATCAGCCATCGGAGATGCCACCGGAGAGCCTGGTGCTCGTCCGTGACATTGTGTATAATTTGTTTAAACAATTGCATTTTATGCAACTTACGTGCATTATCAGCTTCTAATAACTACATTATCGTATTCTACGGGAAAAAATACAAAAGAATGTGTATCTTTTTTCATGAAATTATGTTATTACCGAAAAGCACAATTTTTTATTTAAACTGCTAGTGTTGATTGTTTACTTATGTCTTGTACATATTGTTAAAATGGGTTTTATAAAAAAGGGGCAGTTACCTATTAAACTTTTAACATTTCAGAGTAATTTAAGAAAAATTAGCTCGATAGGCTAAAAATTGTGTTGTTGGCAGATTTTTGTCCAAAAAGTAGCCGAATTTCCCACTGTGCATCGGAAGAGAAGTAGAAGCGGGGGCGACCGAGTTGAAGGGACTGACGCTGGACCAGCGGTTCATCCCCGACAGCCACCCGGGCAAGGCACCGAAATTCACCCGCGTACATCGACACTCACGGTCTGCAAAAATAAAATAAAGGCTCAACTCTATATATATACGCTGCGTACATCTTGTTTCTTCATAAACTATCGCTCTCCCAAAATGGTGACCCCGACGTGATCGGATATTATAAACGTTTTAAAACATACCATATATAAGATATTACCGTAAGTTACCTAGTGAAAAGTACACCGTGCCCGACAACGTAACAGAACACGCGCAGGACAGCGCAAGCTTCGCTGAGGCTCTGAAAGAAATATGCCGGATCGGATTCCGGCCGCCAACGTTGATTCTCAGCAAACCAGAGTTGTTGTTCAGCTAGCTGGAACGAAGTTTTGCTGCCGCTGGTATCACGACCGGGGACACGAAATTCAAATACCTCTCCGGTAACCTCGACTCGTGACAGGCACAGTTGGTGAAGGATCTCATAATGAACCCACCAGATGCTTTGCCCTATTCGGTGACTAAAGCCGCACTGCTGAAACGACTCAACGTTTGGCAGGAATCCAAGACCCGCCAGCTCCTCAAGGACCAGGTACTCGGAGACTGGACACCATCGGCATTCCTACGCCACCTACGAGGCCTCGCAGATGATAGTGTGTCGGACAGTTTGATCCGGACACTGTGGATCGGCCACCTACCCACGAACGTTCAAGACATCCTGACGACCCAAGAAGGGTCACCCCCGGATAAAACAGCGGAACCGTGCATTTTCGCTGGAAACGAGACGGGCACTCGCTAATGGCGCTAATGGCGGCCAGCGAATCCAGCCCTCTGACACACCGCCTGTTTAGGGAGATTCCACTTGATTGTACTTCCCGACCCCTTACCCTGTAGCCGTACCGCGTCCGATTTTGACATCGACTTTTCATCTACATGATTCTGTGGTCGTTTGAGAATTCGATCTGTGAACGTGAGAAGTCAGGGAGTAAGAGAGAAGGAGACCCAGTTCCGAGTACTGAAAGTGTACCCATTTCTTCGACAAAGATCGCCATGCACATTCGGTGGAACTGCTGACATTTAACGAGTAACAGAGCCTCTCGCGGAAACCAAACAAACTAATGAGGGTTGTGTATTTTCAAAAAGGCAACCAAGAATCAAATCCCGCTAGGGGAATTTTTTTTTTTAATAATGATAGTATTTGCATGTACAATAACAATAAACTACATTAAATGAATAAGTATATGCTTACGTACACTCGCTTACAAAGATATGTGTAGCTAAATAGTAAACTGTTTCGTATTTATTTAATTGTTTTTTTATTTAAACGATACAAGCAAACTTGAAATGTGAATGTAGATGAAGAATTCTGTTGACTCTTTTAGATGAAAACTTATTCGTAGATGACGCATAAAATATTACATAAAAAATGTAGGAATCGGTATATTTGAAAGCAGAGACAAGAATTAATGAAAGTAAGTAGCTTTTTCTTTGTATAATAAACATATGTAGAATTTATACTCCGAATTAATCCTCATAAGAAGCAGGATATTGATTAAGCTTAAGCTATAATCAATTAAATTATGCCTAGCTATACGCATATGCGACTTTTAATAAAATACACTTGTTTGCACTTGTGGTCTAGTGGCGTAAGTCTCTACCTCGAAACCTTTTTGCTCTGGGTTCAAGACTCGCTCGGACAAATTTTTTTTTTTTAATTAGCGTTATATTCACAAATAACATTTTAATATTAAACGTTAGAAATTGTTTACTTTAAAACTATCTATTATGCATTATATATATAGCTGCAAAATAGTAATAACAACATGATTATAATAATAATAATAATAATAATGTCAGGCAATAAAATTAAATTTTTATTATTCATTAAGAAAAAATAGCGATTGGGTAATAAAATAATTAATGTTAATGATATTATCAAGGGTCTTTCCACATATAGTTTGTTACATCGGTACGATTTTTATTGTAGCTTTGTATATATTTATTAACAAATCGTATTATGTTTTGTGACGAGAGCGAGAGCCCTCGTCTATCCTAGCATGCTTTTCCTCCCGTAGCATGTGTTTACAGGCTATTCCAGCGAGAGTGGAACCGCAGGACTGCTGAGCGGAGCGGGGGGAGAGAGAGAGAGCGCGGCGCGACACGCGACACGCGCAGGGAGATACGTTTCGGCTACCGAGAGAGAGACACTCGTGGGTTTTTAAAATTGTGTGGATCCCGAGAGTGATTGTGACGAGCTGCGTTTACCTTCGCGATTGCGTCAGGTGTTCGACCCGAGAGACTCCAATTGTTCGAGTCACCTCTTCCTAGGGAAAGCCTATTAGCGACTTCTCCGACTTTCGAGTCTATGTAAGTACTAGCTCTCTCTCTCTCTCCTGCAAATCTCACCAGGGCTCGTCCGCCCTCTCGCTGACCTTCTCGTTTCCGTGCGTAGACGCTCGTGCCGATACGAGCTTTTTGTATCGCTTATTATTTGAATAAACGTTTCGTCCACTTATTCTGGCGTACACGCTTACAATTCCTGGCTGTTTGCATGCTATTTCCCTCGCTTTGCCTTTTTTTCTTTCCGTGACTATTTCAGCAGCCCGGTCGCCTCCGCGGGCACATCGTTCGTTTCCCGAACTTCGTGCGACCAGAGTAGCACGGTTCCTGACGGCTCGCTATACGGCGAGCAAACAGTCGCGCGCTTGCGACTTGATTGTATCGGAGTAGCAGCTCTCCGGCCGCATAGCACGCAGCTAACGTCTGCGCGTCCGCAACGACATCACCAGCGAGCCACACCGTTACATTGGCGTCCAAACGTTTGGAAAAAATTAGGACGAAAAAGCGGTTTAATTTAAAGATTGTACAGCGAATTTAAACGATCATATATAAAGGATTTTAGTGCGACGAAAAGCGTACAGGCGCGTACACGCATAGTGACGGGACACTTCGCTAGGCGCGTCGTGTTATTGTTAAATTTTTGTTATCTTGTAATTAGAAAAAATCAATTAAAAGAATTTCTGCGTGCGAAACGTAATAATTTAGCAAAATCAGCCATTCGTTTATCCTTATTTTTTTGGCGTGTGTTTGCAATAGTTTTGTATAGGCAAATACACTTATTAGAAATGGCTGAGAATAGCAGATATTTTGGAGGGCAAATTTTATTTTATTTTATTTTATTTTATTTATTTAATCCAGAGTACAAAACATGCAGGTTTACATCATATTATACACATATATAACTGATAAAACCAGCATCCTATAGAGGTTATCACAGTTACCTGTACATAGGTGTGGAATGAAATCTAAAACTAACTTACAAACTAAAAATTACAACTAACCCTATATAGCTAATTTTAATAATTGCACTTAATAATCTTTTCATCAAACTGGAATAATCTAACATGATTATTTCCGTAATCATTGATTAATTCTCTTTTTAATTGTTTTTTACTTAATTTTAGAGCTTTTAGCTCATTTGGCAACGAATTGAATACTTTTATTGCAATCAGTTCACAATTTTTTAAACTAATGGTTTTATTTACTTTAGGCAAAATAATATTTTTGTTTCTCGTAATAATCTTAGAGTTCTCATACTTCATACTTAGGTCACTATAAAAATGCATCAAGCATTCCACTTCGAATACATCTTTTATATTAAGTGGTCTAGACAGTTCTTTATCATGATTTAGGATTATTTTCAATAATCTACATTGTACAGATTCTACTATCTTTATCACATTATTATAAGCACCATCTCAAGCGATTATTCCATAGCTAGCAATGCTGTGGAAAAAAGCGTATTAAACAGCTAGTAGCGACTTCTTATTCATAACTTTTGCTAATTTATTAAGAATAAAGAGTAAGTATTTCGTTTTTTTAACGATGTATGCTATATAATTTTTCCAATTCATTTGATAATCAAAAATTAAACCTAGATATTTGGTATGGTTGACTCTTTCAATTTCAGTATCGTTAATAAAAATTCGCATACTAGCCGGAACGCTGTTGCTATAAATACCATAAGTCATGTATACGGTTTTATCTGCATTTAAAGATAGTTCATTTAGTGCGAGCCAGGTATTCACATCGAGTAGGTACCTATTCATTTTTTCTTCTGCTGTTTGATTTTCATCAGAACTTAGAATTACTGTATCATCAGCATATGATACAATACATTTTTTAGGCAACATACTTAGTAAATCATTTATGTATACAATGAATAATAATAATCCTAGTATTGTTCCTTGTGGGACGCTTGTACCAATTGACATATTCTCACTTTTACAATTTGAAATTTTAACTAATTGTTCTCTTTCGTTAAGATAATCATGCAGTAGACTATGCGTTATGCCTCTAATACCATATTTTTCTAATTTGTCAAGAAGAATGCTACGATTAATAGTATCGAAAGCCTTGGCCAAGTCAAGAAAGGTTGCAACAGTAGGTAATCCATTGTTAAGGTTATTATATATAACATTTGAAATAAGTGCTAATGCATCTTTGGTACCTCGATTTTTTCTAATACCAAATTGATATTTTGATAGAATTTTGCATTCATCCAAAAAGTTTATCAATCTGATATGAATAATTTTTTCCAGTACTTTGGCTATGTTAGATATCAATCTGCTACGAAATAGGTCTATAATTGGTTGCGAGGTGTTTGCTACTTGATTTAAACAACGGTACCACTTCAGCCACCTTTAAACACTTTGGCCAACTTCCCTTTTCAATGCATAGATTAAAAATATGTTCCAATGGGTACTTAAAATAGTTTTAAGCACTTTTGTGCTAATTCCGTCTACTCCACCTGCTTTATTACTCATTCCCATAAAAATTTTTTCTATCTCATTTGCATTTGTTGGTTTTAAAAATATAGTACGTTCATTTGGTTTTATGTTTTTGGGATTCAATATTTTTGGTTTTCGGATTTTGCCAGCTAGTTCGGTACCTATATTAATAAAAAATTTGTTAAGAGAATTAGCTATGCTTAAAGTATTCGATATTGTCCTCGATGCAATCAATATGATTAGTTTTTACTGTAGTATTTCTATTAAGTTTGCTTTTAACATACTGCCATAGTTTTTTACTGTCATTTTGAATTTTTTGTACTTCATTTATTTCATATAAATATTTTGCACGAGCTATTACTTTATTTAGCTGTTTTACATAATCTTTGTACCTTGTTTGTAACTCTCTGTCATTTGTATTTTTTTTAGCTTTATCATACAAATATTCCTTAGTTAAACATGATTGAATGATGCCACTCGTAATCCAAGGGTTTCTGGGAGATTTCTTTTTATTTTTATTTTTTTGTGATTTTGTTGCCATTGATATAATTTTTTTAACGTTTTTAACTAGTAAATTTATAGCTTGCTCAGGTTCTTTAAGATTGCTACACTGATACCAATCCAATCTACTGCTTTTGGTTTTTACTGTCTTGTAGTCAACATATGTATTATTTAAATTTTGATTGTTATTGTGTTTTTCCATTGATAATGAGACAAAGAGTGGATAATGATCAGTGAAGCAACTCATAAGTTTATATGCTTTGGCTTTTATGTCATTAGTTTTGAAAAAAATATTGTCAATACAACTGCCTAAATTGAAATTATTCGTGCTTGGTCTTGTTATGCCAGTGAAAAGCGGCACAAAACCAGATTCTAGAAAATTATTTAAGAACTGATCGGTTTCTATATCATTGCTTTTTAAATCTATATTAAAATCACCAATAACCAAGTGATTTTTTATTTTGTTTTTTTCTTTTATATAGCTGTTAAGTGAGTTGACAAAATTGATCTTTTCTATATCATGATACCTATATAGGGAAGTTATGTTTAAGTTTTTACCATCTTTTCTAGTTAGCTTCGTATTCAAGAAGGTGACTTTATTTATTCTTTCAATTTTTGTAGTCTCAGTCAGACTGCTATTAATATAAATAACTACACCATCTGCTTTGTTAATGTAGCTGTGATTGTAATATAGTTTATAGTTAGGCAAGTGGTAGTATTCAAAAAAATTTAAATACCATGATTCGGAGCAAACTATGATTTCGGGTCTAAAACTAAGCCTGTCAATAAATACTTCAAGGTTATTAAAGTTTGTTTTCAAACCTCTCACATTTACGTATAGTATATTCTAGTCACTATGACTAATCGCACCGTTCAAAGAAAGAATGTCTTGTATTTCGAGTTCGCTTTCGATGACACAGCTGTAGTCGGGTTCAACCATCTTCCGAGTCTGTTGCCGTTGAGTTTACTGATTTCGCATTTTTTACTTCGTTTGAATTCAGTCTGTTTGTATTCAAAAAATGGTATCCAATGGTATCCAAAAAATATTTGGATTGCAGGTTTGATGGGATAATCAGTATTACTTTTTTTTCTGATCATTATTTTTAGGTACGTACACCTTTCAGTGTCGGTCGCAATGTGGTCAACATTACGATCGTCTTTAAACTTTTCCTTGCCGAAACAACAGTTTGCACATTTGGTCGGTAATTTACCATCACAGTCTTTTGTCTGATGATTGCCAGCACACCTGAGACATACAGATGTATTATTGCACTTCTTTCCACTATGTCCGATTCGGCCACAATTGTAGCAAGGCATGATATTTAAATCATTAAACGCACGTAAACATTGGTAACCACAATAGATCTTATAGTTATTTCCACGTATGATATTGTAAACATCAGTTGGAACACGAATAATTGCCGTTTGCTTTTTTGTTCTAGCATTGGTAAATAAATGTTCCACACTGCAATAAGAATCATTGTCATTGAAATTTCTTTCTCGAAAGTCTTGTTCCAGTTCTTCTGCTGTCATGTTATTATCTATTCCAACAATTTTGAGTCTAGGATTTTGCATTATTTCCTGCTTTACCATATAATGTGGCCCAATCTTTTCAGACAGCATAGCTTCTAATTTCACCACGTCATCTTTGCTTGCACATTTGATATTGACCGAACCGTCTTTCTTTTCCTGCACTCTTTTAATTGGAACTATAACATCATTTATTAATTTATTAATAACAGTTTTGCTAGTCTTCCGTTTGTACTCATTTGTTTTAGGTATTACCATGATTGATGAGATATGCTGGATTTGTTCTTCTTTTTTTTTAATAACTTGTGCATACGTAGGAGTTGTACTTATCACTTTTTGTTTAAGTCCATCAATTGTGTTATTTTTTTAATCGATTAGTTGTTTCAATATATTGTTTTTATCTTGTAATTCCCTGATTAAATTGCTTAGTAGATGAATTTCGCTTTTCATTACAGCATAGTCATCCTCTTCTTTCCCTGCTATAGTTAGGTTATGTCTATCAACAGAGTCTTTATGCACGTGTACTGAAACATTGTTGAGAATCTCTTCCTGTGCTTTTTCTTTTTCGTGTAACTTAACTTGTGCAATGATTATTCGAGCTGGAACACTTAATACAATATCACTGCTTTTTGCGGTTAAGTCGACATCTTGGTGGTTTAGACATATTCCTAGAACTTTACTAATTCTCACAGCATCTTTCGATTCTAATTTATTAAAATACGCATCGTGATACGCATTTTCACAAATAATACAAATCACTGTACACACTCTTCTTCTTGAATCGTCAACGCAAAACTTATCAGACAGATCAGGCGGGGCTCCTCCATCCCCCTCCATCTTGAAATTGATGCACAAATAGATGATTGGGCGATGTCGCTACAACCCGTTGAGATTCAGCCGAGGCTGACGTAATTAGAATTAAAAGCGGGTACATCGCGTCTAGAAAATATTCATAGATTAGCTAGGCGATTGCGCGGAGACTATACGGCAGAAGACTTCCTCGAAACAAGCGACCCGGAATTCATAACGTTATCAAGAAGAGACATAGATTTGCACAGAATGATCCAGAGAGACAAATCTTTACCACCAGCTCTGAAGATAGCAATAATGGAGCGAAATCGCGCAAGAAGACTAAATCTATTTAGTCCAAATTCGACTTTTCTCGACAATGCAGAGATGACAAATAGATGCCAACTACCATCAGTCACAACCTTAAGAAATATACAGCCAAGAATAGAAGAGGTAGATAAATACAGGGCGATCGGCGCATCCAGTACTGTCAACTATAACACTAACTACCACCACGAATATCACGACAATGGCAACAGGAGCGAATACGCAAGTCACTTACTCGGAGAGTTATTTCAGTCGACAACCACAGGATGTAATATCTAAATATGAGCAACTGCTGCAGGATAGAGGGTGAGACTTGAAGGAAAAAGAAGAGTTTCGGAAACACATCGAATATCTGGAGAGTATGATCATAGAGTTAGCAGATACGAGCAACAATAAGAAACAAGTCCAATTTCAAGACACAATTGGCATCCAACATATAGATCCAGCAGCACATAGCACACAAACAACGTCGACAAACCCGTGGATAGTAAGACCACAAGTGACTCAAGCAGCTCCAGCCTTGCCAAACCCTGGGGGGGGGGGGGGGGGGGAGGCGGACTACTGAACAGTAGTAATAACCCGTTCCTGCACGAAGGCGATATGCACAGCTATTCTGCGGCCACGGGGGGAAGATTTTCCACCAACCCATTCAGCGCATCGTTCGGAACACAATCGCGGTACTCGAACCGTCGAGATATTGGGAAAATTGCCAGAGATTGGAGTATTAAGTTCGACGGCAGTCAAGGTAGTTGCATCGAAGACTTTTTGCAAAGGGTTAACGAATGCAGGATGTCATCGGATCTTGATGATAACGACTCAATAAATGCAATGCTGCATGTATTGACCGGACCAGCGCTCGTTTGGTGCAGGCAACTACGGCACACATGAGTGATTTTTGCAAGGCTGCTAGAAGAAGCTATGGCGTTAATCAAGACGTTCAAATGCAGCTACTAGCGGAAGCGCAAGCGAGGACGCAGGGCAAGAAAGAGTCTGTTAGGGAACACATCTTTACAGTTCTAACGATCCTCAGTCAATTAGATGAGCCACCTCCCGTAGATACGCAACTTAAAATGATTTACGACAATATGCTGGCCGACGTTCGAATGTTGGTTCCACGGAACGAAGTCGTCGATTTGGGTGCGCTTATTACAAAAGCGAGAGCCGCTGAAAAGTTGATTCACGAGCGCGACCATTATAAACCTCCACCTTTGCCAGATCGCTGCTTATTGCCTAAATTGGCATACAAGGAAGAAACCGAGGGTGAGCAAGAGAACGAGACGCTAAAGCCGTCAACAATTGCTGGAGTGGCTGAACCAACGGATCATTGTTCGCTAGTGGCTACGGCCGTCATGGAAGCGATCGCTCAGTGGGGTATCACTCAACCGGTCAAACCACGAGAAACACCCCCTAAGGTACCAAATGGCACTGGGGGAAATGGCAAGTCAAGAGGAAGACAGAAGCCAAAAGGAACTGCAGCTATAAGTCCGGTAGCAAGCAGCGATAACGCGAAACCTCCGCCTCGCGTACCTGCCAGCAGCCATAACCTGCATCAAGAAGCGAGAGGAAAGCTACCCGATCTGTTTAAGTGCTACGGTTGTAGCTGGCCCGGATATACCACTTTTAACTGCCCAGAGTGCTCGAAGAAGTCGGGAAAAGAGGCAGGGAGGAAATAAGCCAGGTCGTTATTCCTTCCGATGCTCCAATGGCCTCGATTCCTCCAGTGGAGACGCCATCTAAGAATCCGGTTATGCCATTGAAGGACGAATATATTTCAACCAAAGTTGACTGTAGTCGATGGTGGCTACAGGTTGGCGTTGGCGGATTTCGGCTCCGCGCCCTGTGGGACTCTGGAGCGGCACGCACAGCTATTGGGCCTATTGGGATCCTGATTGCTTCAGCATGTGGTCAATCGATCACGCCTTATAAAGGCCCTGGTGCGAAACTAGCGAATGGTCAAATTATGCCGATTTATGGTTATGTAGAGTTGCCAGTCCAAGTGCTCGGTCATCGCAGGCATTTGAAAGTAATGATCACGAGCGAATTAGACTCTGAGTGCATACTCGGCACCGATTTCATGCGTGCGTTCAACGCAGTGCTCTTGCCTAGAGAAAATCGTCTCCACATCGGAGGTGAGTTAGAGTCAGTCTCTCTTGAATTATCGTCTCTGACAGGGGGAGTTAGGAACGCGCTAGCTGCTGTTAGTCTAGCGTATGTAACGCAAACTCAACGTCGCCACTTAGAGGAAGTTCTGGAATGTTGGCTCCCTATTAACGATAAACCTCTCGGTTGCACAACGCTGATCAAGTACGTAATCGAAGTGGGGACGGCGCGGCAGATTAAGCAACGTTATTACCCGGTTTCTCGCAAGATCGAGGAACAAATGCACGCTGAGGTATATAGAATGCTCGAAGCTGGAATAATAAGACGCGCAAAGAACAGCGAATGGTCAAGCCCTGTCGTGATGGTGCGAAAGGCGAATGGTACCTATCGGTTTTGCGTGGATTACCGCAAATTCAACGCTGTGTCCAAAGTTAGTGCGTACCCGCTTCCTTACATGGATTCGATCTTTAGCAAATTGCAGAATGCTCGATACATATCGACGATCGATCTTAGCAGTGCCTACCATCAGATCCCTATGAGGTGCCCTTTTACAGTACCTGGTCTAGACCTCTTTGAATTCACTCGTATGCCGTATGGTGTAGTAGGAGGCCCGAGTACCTTTCAGCAACTTAGCGACAAAATTATCGGAGCTGAATTGGAACCACACGCTTTTTCATACTTGGACGACATTATTATCACTACAAGCACGTTCGAAGAACACCTACATTGGCTGGGAGTGGTTCTAAAGCGGATTCGCGACGCTGGATTGACCATCAATCGTGAGAAAAGCAAGTTCTGCTGCAGCGAAGTCAAGTACTTGGGAGTTGTGGTGAATCGGGACGGATTTCGCCCCGACCCAGATAAGATTGCGCCTATTATGCAGTATCCAGCCCCCAAGAACCTGAAGCAATTGCGCCGTTTTCTAGGCATGGCTTCATGGTATAGGAAATTTTTAGATAACTTCACTACAGTCATCGATCCCCTCACACAACTTACGAGAAAGGATGTGAGATATCATTGGGGCGACACGCAACAGATGGCTTTTGAGCAGGTAATAGCGCTAATCGCTTCTGCTCCTATATTACACAGCCCTTCGTTCGAGGATCAGTTTACGATCCAAACTGATGCGGGTGACACCTGCCTTGGTGCTGTCCTCACGCAATCAAGTGACGGCGAAGAACGCGTGCATGCTTTCGCGAGGCGTACTCTTAATAAGGCTGAACGAAATTATTCCGTTACAGGACGCGAATGTCTCGCTGTTCTATGGGCTTTTCAGAAGTTTCGAGCTTACGTAGAGGGTTACCACTTCCAGGTAATCACCGACCAAAGTAGCCTGAAATGGCTCTGCAATCTGCGGAACCTGAATGGTCGCTTAGCTCGATGGGCTTCGCAAAGGCTCATTGCATTACGTACCCGACACCTTATCTCTCATGTACGAGGATGAAGTGAGCGAAGCGCAAATAGCATCGCTAGATACTAATGAAGAGACGTCTCAAGACGCATGGTATAACAATGTCAAGGCTCAAGTATCTCAAAACCCGACACACCATCCTCAATGGAAGCTAGTCGGAGGGAGGTTGTATCACCTACACCCAGATCCCTTATTGGATGGCATCTTAGAAGATAAGGATGAATGGAAGTTCGTTTTGCCTTCAGAGAAGATCCCTGAAGTACTGCGGGAGTCGCACTGCGAGCCCACCGCAGGCCACCTTGGCCGCCGCAAGAGCTACGAGCGAATCGCCAGATATTTCCATTGGAAAAGAATGTATCAAGATGTCAGTAAATTTGTTAAGGAATACACTGTGTGCCAGCAAACCAAAGTAGAACAAATGCTCCCTGCCGGATTAATGGGCAAGCGGAAAGTCGCTGGACCGTGGGAGGTAGTAGCAGCTGACATCATGGGACCTTTTCCCCGTTCCATTCACGGACACCTCTATGTCCTGATTTTCATGGACACATTCACTCGATCAATCGAGGTAATTCCGATCCGGAAAGCTGATTGAGCGACAATACGCAGAGAACTCAAGGAGCGTGTATTTTTACGCTTCGGAGTGCCAGAAATTTTTCTTTCTGACAATGGCACCTAGTTCAGGAATAAACTCCTGGATAACTTCTTGCTGGAGCACGACGTTGCGCATAATACTATTCCGCCGTATCATG
Source organism: Muscidifurax raptorellus (assembly GCA_020010945.3). Lineage (NCBI taxonomy): Eukaryota > Metazoa > Arthropoda > Insecta > Hymenoptera > Pteromalidae > Muscidifurax > Muscidifurax raptorellus. The sequence goes on along the minus strand of JAHUUD020000013.1, from coordinate 527,891 downwards.
CCTAATCAAATCCAGTTGAGCGAGTAAACCGGACTGTCAAGACTATGATCACGTCGTTCATAGAAGGTAAACATAAACACCGGGACGAACACCTTACCGAGATAGCGTTTGCCCATAACACCGCCACGCAAGAGACAACAGGCGTCAGCCCAGCCTTCTTGAATACGGGCAGACATCCTGCTCCACCTCACAATACCCGCAGAGCCGAGGACATTGCAGCTCGGCGAGAACAAGAGGAGGAAGCTCTCAAGCAATGGGAAGAGCGTATGCGCAAGTTATTGGATCTACAGCTGATAACAGCAGAAAGAGCGCGACGTGCAACCGAACGGCAGGCCAAATATTATAATGCGAGACGCCGACATGTCGAGTTTAATGTCAATGACCTCGTCTAGAAGCGAAACCGCATTCTGTCCTCCGCTATTCAGGCCATCAACGCAAAACTAGCGCCCAAGTTCACTGGTCCGTATAAGATCATAGAAAAGATCGGACACGACGTATATGTTTTAGAAGATAATGTGGGGGATAAGTTTGGGAAAATCCACGTTGTCGATCTCAAACCGTACACTCCACATGAAGATGAACCTACATCAGATCCGGAAGAAGAAGATGACCAAAGAAGCGGGATACAGCAAGACACAAAACAGGACAGCGTGTCGGAAGACGTTAGCATATCGCAAGATAGACCTATTGTAAACGCGGATGCGCCGCGTAAGCGAGGTAAACCACGAAAAACTCGTGTAATAGTCAATCGTGCCGCGATTCAAATCACGCGAGCGAGAAAAACAATACATAAGTCACGAATTCCGGAAAATACCGCGGATATAGCGTCCGCGTCCAAACGTGGACGTACTAAGGGCTCCAAAAATAAAAGCACGCCGCGAGTTAGCGTATTCCCGCGTATTACAAGGTCAGCGAGAACTCGAACGTAGCTTCTAGATATTTTCTCGAGTCAACCTCAAATAATATATTTAAATTCCATAATAACCTCCATCCTTGCCTCTCTTGTCCAATCTAGTTAGGGAAAATGGCGTCACCGCTTCGCGACCACCGCCCGGAGGACTCAGACTCCTACGACAGCTGCTGCAGCGTGGCCACAGTTATTTCGGCCGCCGCCCCGTATGGGTAGGCAAGTATGGGAGGGCGTGGAACAAATGCTCCAGGAGGCTCGAGTGAGTCGGCGAGAAGCTCGCCGCAAAGAAGAAGAGGCCTTCATCGCCCTCGACACCTTCCTGGACAGTTACAGGGGCCGCGCCACCTCCCTAGCCGGGAAATTCCCCGCGATGGTAGAAGGGGAGAGAGATCTGCGACGCCACAGCGACGAATTCGTGGCGCAGCGCAACGCGAACCGCCAACGACAGCGGACTCTCGAGGAGGAGGAGAGGAAAAGTGAGGAGGCACAGCTCGCTCTAGACAATGCCATCATCTCCTACGAGTCAACGCGCGAGCTAACATCGAGGATGCCCACCTCAGTTTTAGAGGAACTGCGGGCCGCCGGACTTAACTGGGCGCGGACCTTCGGGAAAGCTACCCCAACCTGCTTCGTTTTCGGATTGGAGGGGGTTGCCCCGGGCCGGGAATGCCCGAATGGGATGCGACACCGCGACATCCTCAAGAGGGCAAGGAGAATGTGCGATACTGCCTGAGAAAATCCTTCTAACCTCAGTACCACCCTTCCATCCAAGGGATAATAAATTCAATTAAACAGATCAGATCTTCTTCTTAGTAATAACCTTACATCCTTGTGCATCCTTCTCTAATACGAGAAAATTTTTTTTATTCTTTTGTTGTCGCTTATTATTTTTTGAATTTTTTTTTCTACTATCGAATGCATGCTGGTGAGATGAGTTTGATGGAGAGCTGATATGCCTTTCGGCTACTCAGCGTCTGGAAGGGGGATGTGACGAGAGCGAGAGCCCTCGTCTAGCTCAGCATGCTTTTCCTCCCGTAGCATGTGTTTACAGGCTATTCCAGCGAGAGCGAAACCGCGGGACTGCTGAGCGGAGCGGGGAGAGAGAGAGCGCGCGGCGCTACACGCGACACGCGCGGGAAGATACGTTTCGGCTACCGAGAGAGAGACACTCGTGGGTTTTTAAAATTGTGTGGATCCCGAGAGTGATTCTGACGAGCTGCGTTTACCTTCGCGATTGCGTCAGGCGTTCGACCCGAGAGACTCCAATTGTTCGAGTCACCTCGTCCTAGGGAAAGCCTATTAGCGACTTCTCCGACCTTCGAATCTATGTAAGTACTAGCTCTCTCTCTCTCTCTCTCTCTCTCTCTCTCTCTCTCTCTCTCTCTCTCTCTCTCTCTCTCTCTCTCTCTCTCTCTTGGCGAATCTTACCAGGGCTTGTCCGCCCTCTCGTTGACCTTCTCGTTTCCGTGCGTAGACGCTCGTTCCGATACGAGCTTTTTCTATCGCTTATTATTTGAATAAACGTTTCGTCCACTTATTCTGGCGTACATGCTTACAATTCCTGGCTGTTTGCATGCTGTTTCCCTCGCTTTGCCTTGTTTCCGTGACTATTTCAGCAGCCCAGCCGCCTCCGCGGGCACGCCGTTCGCTTCCCGAGTTTCGTGCGACCTGGCTAGCCCGATCCCCGACGGCCCGCTATACGGCGAGCAAACAAGTCGCGCGCTCGCGACTTGATTATATCGGAGTAGCAGCTCTCCGGCCGCATAGCACGCAGCTAACGTCTACGCGGTCGCAATGACACCACCAGCGAGCCACACCGTTATAGTTTATAATAAACATAATGTAATAAATTAGGTAAGATATGTTTGGTAAGTGTATATGTATGTGTGTAGATAGTAACGACTTTTGTATACATAAGAATTACATTTTTCGATTTACACTTTTAAATCAATTAGCACCAAACAAAAAAGCAAAATAAAGCAAAACAATTATTAAGATAATATACCTGTATATAAATACATAAATAAATATTATTTTATTCTAGAAAATAAGGAGTTGATGCTGATCCCAGCAATAGTTGATGGCAACATAATGGTCATAGAAACAAATAGGCAGGATTTTGATGTTCAACTATTACTAGGTATATTTTTAATGCTGTGCACTTAATACTTGTTATTTTTAGACTTATTATTTGTATATATTGTATTGTAGATGAAGGAAAACAGGCAAGACAGACGTGTGCAAATGACAGTACAAGGAAAGGACCAGCAGGCAACCAAAGTAAAAGTGCAAAGAAACGCAAATCCAATCAGTTAGATGACAAGGAGATTGAAATTCTTATTGCAGAAATAGAGAAACGACCTTCTCTGTGGAACTATGCAATTCCATTTCAGCAGCGTACAAAACAAATATTTAATTTAATTACTTTTTATAGGTAAATTAAATGCACATGAAGTGCAATTAAAATTCAAGTCTCTCAAGGACACCTTTAGAAAAATTATCCTGCATGAGCATAACAGGCCAGTGGTTCTGCAAGGCAGGATGAAGAACCGAAGTGGAAGTATTATCAACTTCTAAGCTTCTTACGTGACTCGTGTTTAATTCAAAACAAGTGAGTATAAGCTATAACGGTGTGCATGCTCACTCGTTATTAAATAATTAAAGAGTAAATGGGAATCGACAGGAATGGTTGAAGCAGCTCGAAGCGGGCTTCTTGTAGGCTTTACGAAGCCTAACCCGGTAGACAGTTATGCCGTGAAGATCGTCCTTGAAGACGATGGCCCGCGGAGAGCGTCGTGGATGATACTACGTAGCTTTGACTTCGATGGAACGCGAATAGAAAAATGTAAGCGCAAAAGGGAAAAGGTAGAATCAGGCGCGAATAACGTGAACAAGATATAAAGAGTAAAAACAGAATATATTGACTGATAGTTGACAGAGTTGCAGCCCAAGCGAGAGAGATACTGAGTGAAGCAGTAATAGCAAAGAGAGAGAAGCAATATATCAAACCAGTACTTACAATCACACTTGCTAAGATTCGGTCGCTAGTATGCCTCGTGGCTTCCTCGGAACAGTAGATCTCCGTATATAACAAAGGCGACGGCGGTATAACCAGCACGCTACGCAGCAGTGGGCAATAGATGCACGTACAGGAATCTTCTACAATATCCGACACGAGGAAGACACGATAAAACGCACGCACGCAATATTCACAAAAGAAAAACTGTCAATCGTCAAAGCAAAGGATCGCGCTACAAATTAAGACGTCTGATCGGTAAGACGGACCGCTGCTAATTGCCGTTCGGGGCTCTGTCGTGCGTTCTCACACACGTACTTAAGTTGGCCCTTCAGCCCGCTAGGAAGCGCGACACACACATACATGTACGCGCTGCTCTCTAAGCTCTCTGTAGACGACGCTCTCTCACTTACCTGCTGCTGTAGCTGTAAATGCTATACAATAATAAATAAGATATGATAATAAGTATATGCCAACATGGCGTTGGGAGGCAACGAGCCTCCCGACCTCGGAGGAGAAGTTTTTTATAAATGCCACCCGAATAAAAAAGTAACCGCAGTCGTTTGCATAATATGTGAAAGTGTTTATCATAGAAGTGATTTTAATAAACTAAAAAACACCATTGCAATCAGTGATACGTTCGTAATTTGCCCAGACCATTCAGGCTTGGATCTAACCTCAAAATAAGTGGTGTGGAGCTTAATGAATCGGCTAAAATTATTATAGCACAAATAAAATTAAGACAAAGAGAATCGATAAGAGAGGAATATTTAAACGACATAATTAATAAAACCAACAATATAGATCTAAACGTGTCAAGTGACCAACCTGAACTGGAAACACTAAAAATTGAGAATAATCTATTGAAACAGCTGGTTACAGAGATTAAAGATAAAAACCAATTACTAAACAGTGCATTAAATAAAAAGCAAGAAGATGTACCTAAAATACTAAGCTACTCACAAGTAACCAGTAAGGAAATTAACAAGGAGGTTATTAAGCAGAAGAGAATACCTAAACTAATTATAAAAAAGAAGAATACCGACGACAGAAATAATCTAACATACTTAGTCTCTCACTATCTAAACAAAAAGAAATCAGTACAAACAAAGAAAATAATTTTTAAAAATGACAATGAAATAATAATCGACTGTATGAATGAAAATAGTGCCATAGATGCAGACAAAATTTTGAAAGAAAAGCTATCATTAGTTTGTGAAATAAAGATAAGGAAGAGATAAAAAAACCAAGACTAAAAGTCGTAGGAGTGGATAATTTTGAGAAGATGAGTCTGAAAGATATGGAAGCTGACATCAATGAAAGAAATTTTAAAGATTTGAAAACCAGCTACACCGCAATTCACCATTTCGAGAATAAGAAAACAAAACAGTTTAGCATCATAATAGAAGTCTCCTCAGAAATCTACAAAAGAATAAAAGATAACAAAAACAGAGTTTTCATTGGGTATCAAAACTGTAGAGTATATGATGACATCAACATAAGGCCTTGTTACAACTGTGGAAGGTTTGGTCACAGTGGACATAAATGTCTCAACGATAAAGTGTGCTTAAAATGCGCGGGTTCACACAATTCAATAAACTGTGTGAAAACGACGGATGTAAAATGTGCAAACTGCATCTTTCATAATAATAGGTACAAAACTCAATACGATATTCAACACGTGGCAAACGATAGCCAGTCGTGTCAAGTGCTTAAGAGCAAAATAAGAAAATACGTGGAGACAACTGATCACCCAGTGAGTCCTACAATAACAAGATATATCGGCAACATAGGCATCTCGTCCAACAGAAATCAGTCGGCAACAAGGATTGGATCGGTTTCGTCACTACTATCGTCCCCTTCTACCAGTCAGCATAATCTGAGAAGATAACACACACATGGATTACAACATTGAAGAAATAGAAAGTATACAAAATGAAAATGTCAAGAAAGAAACTTCATTTAGAAATATCAAGGCTTTCAATATTTATCTAAAAACTAACCAAGAAAATATTCTCTATGTCAATATAAGAAGTTTAAATAAAAACTTTGATAAACTACAGATTTTTATAGAAAGGCTTGAGATTGAACCACTAATGATAGTTTGCGTAGAAACTTGGAATCTAGACTATCATAATTATTTTCTATTAACAGGGTATAAAATGTATTATAATAATAGTAGAATAAACAGGTCGGATGGGGTAATGGTGTATATTGATGAAAGCCTAACGGAGAGTACTGAAATCGTACGAATAGGAAAACTCAGAGTTGAAAATACATGTTTAAAATTAGATAAGGAAAAGAACATAGAAATATCAAGCTTATATAGATCTCATGACATTTCAAAAATTGATTAAAAATTATGAGAAGATATTAAATAAAGTCGTCAAAGACGCCAAGCTAAAAAACGACTGTGCCGAGGTTGAGAAAAGCTACTCTAATCCAAGAGATCTTTGGAGAGTTATAAATAAAAAACTAGGAAAAAGCACAAAAAAAATGCACCAATTACAAAAATTATTGATCCAAATAATCAAAACGGGAAAAAAACTCAAAACCCTAAAGAGATAGCTAATTTTATGAATACACACTATAGCAACATAGGCTTAGAAATAAGTAAAAAAATCAAACAACCAATTAATGAATCAATAAGACTACCTAAACAAAACCCAATTTCGAAATACTAAAACAATAAAAAGTTTGTCTAGACACATAATCGATATACTTGTTCATATATGTAACCTATCGATCGAAAAAGCCATTTGGCCAGAAGCTTTGAAAAGTGCAGTCATTATCCCAATTTACCAATCAAAAGACAAATTATGTAGAAAATTACAGGCCAATATCACTAATATCAAATATTGCTAAAATCCTGGAAAAATTAATATATAACAGACTAAATAATTTTATCAGTAGTTGTAACATCCTCTCAAAAAATCAGTATGGTTTTGTTAAGAATAGGGGTACAAAAGACGCATTAAACACATATCGAACATTATATATATCTGTCTAGATCAAAGCAAACCAATAGCGGTTGCTTTCCTAGATTTGGCCAAAGCTTTCGACACGGTTAACCACAGAATTTTACTGCAAAAATTAGAAAGATATGGTATTCGAGGCAAGGCATTAGACCTAATGACTAGTTACTTAAGTAATAGAGAACACAGAGTTAAAATACAAAATATTGTTAGCGATAAAGAAACTGTAAGTACGGGAATGCCACAGGGCCCAATACTGGGCCCTCTACTATTCATAATCTATGTTAACGACATGCTTAAGGATAATGTAGTATCATATGCGGATGATACTGCGACAATAACATCGGCTGACTCCTGGACCGACGTTGAAGTAAAAATGAATGAAGATCTAAACTGTATTTCAAGCGGGTTAGCCTTGAACAGGCTATCACTAAACATAAGCAAAACTGTATTTATAACTTTTGGAAATTATAGTAACAGTATTCCATATAGTATAGACATAAAAATAAGTCAGGAAAAAATAAACAGAGTGAGCAACTGTAAATATCTAGGATTAATCTTCGATAGCCATATGAAATGGGACGAGCATATAAAGTATATTGTTAGCAAAACCAAATATTTAACCTTTGTGTTCTATAAATTATCAAAACTAATGAATCTAGCAACTTTATGATTAATTTATTACGCGCTATTCAACAGCGTTATAAGCTACGGAATTATAGCCTGGGGAGGGACTTACTCCAATGCTCTACTACTGTTAAAGAACCTACAGAAAAAATTGTTAAAAATCATTAATAAAAATAATTTTGGAACTCAAGGAAACCCACCTCATCTTGAGAAAATGTACGAACTAGAATCACTATATTTCCATTACGAGACTTGAAAATCAAACATTTAGCATTAAAAAGCAAAACAAGAAAAAAACTTATACCAATTCCGATCAGAGAGAAAATAGTAAGCAGGAAAAACAGCTACATCATAGCGATAGAATTATTCAATAAACTTCCAAATGAATTAAAAAATTTAACTACAAAAAGTAAGAAAAAGAAATTAAAAGAGTGGATTAGATCAAATATATAGATAAAAAGAAAATATATTAAAAGAGTGGAATTACAGAAATAAATAAAACGATATCACTGTAACATTAATAATAAGATATTTTCAATGTGCAATGATAAGACTGCGGTTACTAATCTTAAAAGATTAGTTATATAGTTTTAAGATTTAGATGTAAGATAGCAATCAGTCTCGCAAACAGATAACTGTGTTTATCTCTGCGGGTATGTAAGTTGCATTGCTAAAATGTAATTTATGTAACTTTACTTATAAATAAATAAATAAATATAATATAAATGTATATTGATAAGAGAGAGAAATAACGAGGGCATGAGCATCAACTCGTTATAAAGAAAGAATTGTTTTTTCTAAATATATTTGTAAACGTACTTTACAAACATATTGAATTTGATTATTTTGTAGTACTAGATCTAATGTCCCTGAAACATCAGTGGATGAGTCCATGGATGCATCGACTGTTGCAGAATCACAAGAGCGCCCATCAGGTTACGGTTTAGAAAATGGTAAACCAACAACTAAAGTTGCTCTTTTTTTAATTTAGGGTGGTTATGTTAACTTTGAAGGCCAAAATATATGAATATCATTGTTTAGCTACTACAGAGTCTGTTTGATTTTGGACTTCGAAGAGAACTTGCATCGTCAAACAGATATATAGATATACAAGTTCTCTACGAAGCCCAGAATCAAGTAGACTCTATGGTAGCTCAAAAATGATATTCATTAATTTTGCTCTTTAGACACACCTTCGCTTCATATAATGCAGATAAGAATATTTAATATTTTGATAACTGAATCTAATTATATACTTTTATTTTTTAGATACAACCTCATATTCAAATTCACAACATAGACATAGAAGGTCTAGTAAAAGTACTTCTTCTAACTAGGAAGAAAATCGAAGTGCTTTAAACAAAATAGCTGATTTTATTTGTCAACCACAGCCACCACTACAGCTTCCGACACCTCCAGTGCCGCCAGATGAACTGGAGTTATTGTTGAACTCAGCACTTTTACAACTGCGTAAATTACCATCCCTATTGAAAAATCTCACGTGAGATCTCACATGAGATCTCACATGAGATCTCAGGTGAGATCTCATGCCAAAATCTCATCTGACCAATTCTTTGCTTATCATAGGTTGTAAGCCCTTCTTAATTGATTAATAACATTTTTTGAAAAATTTGAACTTAGAAAATTTTTGGGAAATTCGGACTTAGAAAAAAATATAGACTTCAACAAATTGTCTAAGTCCGAATTTCCCAAAAATTTTCTAAGTTCAAATTTTTCAAAAAATGTTATTAATCAATTAAGAAGGGCTTACAACCTATGATAAGCAAAGAATTGGTCAGATGAGATTTTGGCATGAGATCTCACCTGAGATCTCATGAGAGATCTCATGTGAGATCTCACGTGAGATTTTTCAATAGGGATATGCGAAGAGGATGGACTTAGCGATGTCCTTCACCAAAAGTGTCCATCGTACTATGCTTGAGCACATGCGAAGTAACCCTACAAGTTAATCTTTCTTTTATTTAATGAAATATTAAGTATTTTTTACGGAATTTTTTATTGAAGCCATTATTAAATAAAGTATTTACAATTATTTATTATGTATATTCGTTTAACATTCTTCAAATTCTATTTTTTAAAGATATTCCTTCTTGTATTGCCAAGGAACTGCTCTTTCGCCAACAAAATATTGACAATACGCTTCTTTTATTTCTATAGCTTCTCGTGAAGAATTGTTGTTACTTTTACATATCTGATCACGTAAATTTGAATTATTTAATTCAGCTATCGTTTCCTCTGTAATTAAAGCACTTAGATCATTGTGATTAATGAAGGATGTTGTAACATGCAAAGCGAGTTCTTCTTTACGAAAAAAATTATGCAAACAAACAATAGCTTGTATCATGCTTGTTATGTGTTCTGCGGAAGCAACAATTGGTCTTTTAAGTATTCTCCAACGAGTCACTAATATACCAAACGTATTCTCTATCACTCTACAAGCACGACTTAATCGATAGTTAAAAATATTTTTATCCAAAGAAAGACCTCCTGCTCCTCTTCCAGGGTATGGTCTAAGTAGATAATTCGATAATTGAAATGCTTCGTCACCTACAAGCACAAACGGTAATAATTCACCATCTACAGTTACCTTTTTTGGTTTTGGCACATTCATGTCGTCATTGCTAAATTTTATTCCCATGCAAGATTCTTTAAAAATTCCACCATCACTTCGTCTTCCGTAAGCACCTATGTCGACGAATTTAAAACAATAATTGGCATCGCATATAGCCATTAAGACAATGCTATGCGCACCTTTATAATTATAGAAGGTCGAACCTGCATAATCAGGACACTAAAATAAAAATAATTTTGTTAAATTAACATACATTATAATATATCTTGAACAAAAGATTATTTACCTGAATTGTAACATGTTTTCTGTCAATTGCTTCAATGCAATGCGGAAAATCCCAATGTTTTTCAAATTCTTTTTTTTGACGTCTCTATCTCAAAAGCAGCAAGATAAGCTAATACAGATTTAAGCTTACGTGTTTTTCTTCTCTTTGCCTCTTGAATTAATAATTCGCATTCATAATGCCACTTCCTTTTCTCGTAAAGAAATATTTTCAATATTACTATTCTCAACTCCAAAACGACGCTTCTACACTCCAAAATGAGACTTGACGCTGTACTTTGCCACATATGCTGCCCCTCGACGCTATACTGCTTGACGCAAAAATAATTCAGAATTTCAAATTTCTTATTTGACGCTGACGCTGGAAAAGAGCGTCCCATGAAATTACACCTTTTACTCCCTGTGAGAAGTGCATCTATATAATGTTTGTATTCGTGTTCCTTGCTCCGATTCGTTTTGTCGACATTGTTCGTCGTTTTTTCTGTTTTTCTGTTATTCTCCGAAATGATTTTGACATAGTTAAAGAGCATGTAAAAATTAGTAACCTATATTTATTTATTAATTTATATATTACTTATTAATATATTCTAATCGTGTAAAGTGATCGTAAAGTATAGCAGAAAGCTTGTAGCGCTGCAGAAGTTGAAAGGAGAAAAAGTAATTTTACTGTGGTGAGCTTATCGCCATTTTTGAGGCTTCTTTGCTGTAAAACGCTGTGCTCCGAAATAATTTTTCGTAGTTAACTTCGAAGAAATGCAAGTAATTAAGGTGTCAGTATATTTTTTTGTAATGAATTTTTAATTATACTTAACTAGGGAGTCATTTTAAATCCAGTTTTTATAGATTAACATTTTTTTTAAATGTATATATCCATAAGAAATAAAAGTGTATTTTGCAATTTTAGTTTTTATATATATGGAACAAGATTTTGAAATCCATCAGCACTTCCAGTCAGAAGGAAAAGTGAAAGCCGATTCAGGATGCTGGATACTCTGGATAAAAGAAAGACAAAACTCGATACAGGTATTGAAGAGGTCAACTACATAACCTACGCCAGGAACAAATGGGATGAGACTCTGGCCAAGAAGAGAGAGAGAGAGCTCTACAAGTCCTTCATTGATGATTTTATTGTCGTTCCTGGTGAGTCGAACCTGGAGACTAGCAGACTGGCGTGACCACCGAGGATCATTCGTTGAATCTTGATCGAAACAGTTAGTGGCAGATGTTCTTCAAGGACAACGAGGTACTGCTGCAGATCGATAAGGATGTGAAGAGGCTGTACCCTGATATATCTTTCTTTCAGCTGGGCTGTGAGTATCCTTGTGAAGCCATTATGCACAGCAATGTAAGATTACATACCACTGGAGATCAGAGATTTCTTCATCAAGTCCTTGGATAAAACCAAGTTTGGGATCAATGCCATGATAAGCAAACTCGATACAAAGGTATTGAAGAGAATATAAATTTTATTATTAAACAATAAATAAATTAATAATAATTGATTTCTTTTTATTTTAGGTGGAGATTCCAAGGAGCAAAGTACTAGAATACCATGGTCATTATTATGCCAAAGTCTAAAGCATATATCTGTAACATCTATATTAATGTTTATGCTTGCATCTGCTGTCTTTATATAATTTAATATCCATATAAGGTTAATGATGTACTTTTATATTACTTTACTTCATTATACAATATTTCAAAAATGTTTCACTCGATTTGATACAATGTATGTACTAATCAAGAGAATCGATACTGTTTCAACATTATAAACTAGAATAAAATACTGTACTAAGCAAATCATTTTTAGTTAACTAACAATTCATTCAAAACTTATTCAATTGACTTAAATTAAAAAATGAATTTTTACATGCTCTAGTGTGACTATTTTACTTATTAGACTGCCATGGAAAGAAGAGATATGTTTTCGACTATCCTCATCGACAAAGGAGGTTCAACTTATATGCTCTTGTTATTGTTGGAAATAGTGTACCCACAGGAGATAGATCAACATCCAGTATGAAGCTTCATGCAGAAATTATCAGGTATGTTTCACTGTTATGTAAATCTTAAATATGCACTTATACATATCAATTCGAGCAATCTGAATATATACTTTTACATATAGTGTAGTAATAAACGACAAAGTGTAATTTTATTACAAGAAAATTAAACATACAAAACTCAGTAAAATGAGAAAGAACATAAAGCTACATAAAAATATAATTAAGTTTTTTTTATAGTAACTCGCTAATCTTCTTCCAAACGTCTCTGCTTGAGATGCAAGCAGAATGCCACTCTGGAAGAATTTCTGTATCCAAAATAACATGGGGAACAGGTGCTCTTAATTTTCTAACAGAAACCATAAAAGCTCTGTAGGGAATGTTTGAATATAACAGAGCAGACTTATAATCTGAACAGTTAACACTGTCTCCCTAATTTTATTATATATATACAGGGTGTCCCATTTTAATTTACCACCCCCTAAAACTGGTTAATAATTTGCTCTGAGAAAAAAATGTTTCAAATAAAATTTGTTGGGTTCGAAGGGGGGCATCTTTTGGCTATTTTAGCTGTGACCTTGAACATGACCTTCAAGGTCATTTGAAAGTCAAGACCAAATTTTCATATGAAATGTGCATATTTTTATGGCGGATTCGGATTCTACTAAAAAAGAGAAACACTTTTTGTCCGAATCATTTTTTAAAAAAATCCTAAATTTTTGTTGTAAACGGCTTTAAAAAAGTTGAAAAAATTACTAATATCTCTTATTGCCCCACCACAGTGAAAAAAATGTTTCAAATAAAATTTGTTGGGTTAGTAGGGGGGCATCTTTTGGCTATTCCAGCTGTGACCTTGAACATGACCTTCAAGGTCATTTGAATAAGATTTATCACAGATTCGGGTTCTACTAAAAAAGTAACACTTTTTGTCTTAACCATTTTTTGATCATCAATAGGTAGCTCTCCCTTTAACTTAAAAGAGAATTTGTCCTAGAAATAAGCTGTTTTAGATGAATGTTACTAGCTTCAAACAAAGACAGAGGTATCCTTTGGATCACTTAAAGCAAGACCTTCATGTCCAGCCACTTAAGGCAAGACCAAATTTTCATATGAAATGTGCATATTTTTATGGCGGATTCGGATTCTACTAAAAAAGAGAAACACTTTTTGTTCAAATCATTTTTTGAAAAAATCCCAAATTTTTGTTGTAAACAGCTTTAAAAAAGTTGAAAAAATCACTAGATATCTCTTATTGCCCCACCCTTTAAAAGAAGTTAAAAATTTTACATTTTATCCGAGGAATTAGAAACGTACACAATTTTACAAATTTAAGTCTAAGTATGACCTTAGCCATGAACTTGTCCTTAACCAACAAGGTCATTCGAAGGTCAGTCAATTTATTTAACGGTAATCCTCGATTTTTATTCCGGCAATTGAAGCTTGGCTATGACCTTGACCTCGAACCTTAAATTCATTTTAAGAAAGAACCATCACTTTAATGGAAAATACACTCTTTTTCAAAGAAATTAAATTACCAAAAAATTTATCAACAGAACCAAAGTTCATTAGAACGCTAATCTGATTCATTTTTTATCACATGGGGGAAGTTTGCAATCTTCGGGGTATGTTTGACATTCTCTGGGGCAAGTTTGCAATCTTCGGGGTATGTTTGATATTCTCTGGGGCAAGTTTTACGTCATCTGCGGAAAATTTGACATCATCTGGGGCAAGTTTACGGTCACAACTGGGACAAGTTTAACATCATCTGGGGCAAGTTTGAGCAGTAAGGGGCATGTTTTCAACTGAGAATCAAAATCAAGCTTAGTTTTTTTAATGAAAATTGTACATATTTTAAATCATATTCAGATTCTCTGATAAAGTACGCATCTTTTTAAGAAATATTTTTCTCGTAAATGCTTTATTTCTCGCTAAAAGACATTTTTTTGCTTCGTTATCGTTCTATTGGTAAAGCTTGTAAATTCTTACAGCCCCTCAAAGCTTCTCATCATTAGGTTTTCATTGACTTTCTGAATTTCGGAGCAGAAAAATACTTATAATAAATTATTTCTAGTAAGATTAAATATTCCCTAAAAAATCTACCTACAACCTAATGGCTGACTACACGCCAGTAGAGATAGTCAACATGATCAAGATTCTGGGAGAATGTCACGACAATTACAAGGCTGCAGCGAGGCTGTACGCTGAAAGGTATCCGGACGCTCGCCATCCTAGTAGGAGGAATATTAAACTTCTAACGATAAGAGCTCAAGGAGGTAACTTAAGAAGGAAGAGGTGACGGACGGGCCCAAGAGAGCATATTGCGCTTGGGTTTCGTGCTGTAATTGCCGAGGATCCTCATATTTCGACGCGACAAATTCAGCGAATGCATGGAGTACCCAGATCAACAGTTTCCCGTGTATTGCGTCATTTTAGATTTCATCCATATCACTTGCACCTTACACATGCCATTGAGCCTGGTGATCCTGCCAGGCGACTTAGATTCTGTCAATGGGCGGAAACACGAATGCGCATAGATCCATTTTTCTTTGATCGGACTCTCTTTACAGACGAGGCAAAGTTCGACAATATGGGAGGAGTTAATTTTCATAACGCGCATTATTATGCAGAAGAAAATCCACATTGGCAGCGAGATCACCGTACACAAAGACGGTGGTCAATTAATGTTTGGGCGGGCATAGTTGGGGAATACGTTGTGGGTCCAATTTTTTATGACCGTAATTTAAACGGCGAGCTTTATTTAGATATTCTCGAGAACCAAATTCCACCTCTTCTAGAAAACATTCCGCTAGAAATAAGGCGAGACATGTGGTTCCAGCAAGATGGTGCTCCCGCTCATCGTAGACTACTTGTCAGGAGATTTCTGAACGCGACATACCCAAATAGTTGGATTGGAATTGGTAGTCCAATCTGTGAATTCCCTGCGCGATCGCCAGATTTGACCCCATTGGACTTCTTTCTGTGGGGGGCCGTGAAGCAGAGAGTTTACGCGGAAGCCCCGACGACGGCACAAAATATGATGGAGAGAATTGTTGCAACATTCCGGGCGTTCACCCCACAAACATTAATAGATGTCCAAAGAAGTTTTCGGCAGAGAATACAAATGTGCATTCAACAAAATGGGCAATTGATAGAGCACTTGAGACGTTGAAATTTCCGTGACTAGCTGAACGAAGGGGTCTTGCCTTGGCTGGACGTGAAAGTCTTGCCTTAAGTGGCTGGATAGGGTCTTGCCTTAAGTGGCTGGACGGGGTCTTGCCTTAAGTGGCTGGACGTGAAGGTCTTGCCTTAAGTGGCTGGACGTGAAGGTCTTGCTTTAAGTGATCCAAAGGATACCTTTGTCTTTGTTTGAAGCTAGTAACATTCATCTAAAACAGCTTATTTCTAGGACAAATTCTCTTTTCAGTTAAAGGGAGAGCTACCTATTGATGATCAAAAAATGGTTAAGACAAAAAGTGTTACTTTTTTAGTAGAACCCGAATCTGTGATAAATCTTATTCAAATGACCTTGAAGGTCATGTTCAAGGTCACAGCTGGAATAGCCAAAAGATGCCCCCCTACTAACCCAACAAATTTTATTTGAAACATTTTTTTCACTGTGGTGGGGCAATAAGAGATATTAGTAATTTTTTCAACTTTTTTAAAGCCGTTTACAACAAAAATTTAGGATTTTTTAAAAAATGATTCGGACAAAAAGTGTTTCTCTTTTTTAGTAGAATCCGAATCCGCCATAAAAATATGCACATTTCATATTAAAATTTGGTCTTGACTTTCAAATGACCTTGAAGGTCATGTTCAAGGTCGCAGCTAAAATAGCCAAAAGATGCCCCCCTTTGAACCCAACAAATTTTATTTGAAACATTTTTTTGTCAGAGCAAATTATTAACCAGTTTTAGGGGGTGGTAAATTAAAATGGGACACGGCTGTATATATATATATATATATATATATATATATATATATATATATATATATATATTATCTCTTTAAAATATATTATATTATTTTATTGTAAAATAGTCATGACCAGGTTATGAGGTTATGAGGTTATAGCACGAAACGCGCGCTGTTCAAACTCTAGTACTATAAAAGCTGCATAACCTATATTTTCACCCAAACATACATAGTATCAATAGCTTATTTGTTTCAGCATTGTTTTGTAAACCAGTAGTAAATAAAATGGCTCAGAATAGTACAGATGAATTAATTAGTAGAAAAATAAGTATTTTGGTTGAACGTAAAAGATGTTTATATGATAAAAAGGACAGATTTTACTATATTCCAAAAGCTAGAGAACACGCTTTCAAGGCTATTGCTGTAGAAATGAATTCTGAGTTTAATGAACATTTTGATTGTAAGAAATTATTTACTTAAATGTTCTCATAATTTAAAAAACGTAGAAAAATGAAATATATAAAGTGCTTTTGTTTATAACCTATAAAGTTACAAATATAAATCTTATATTATTTTCTTGTTACAGGGAAAAGTACAAAGGCACATTGGGAAAACATTAGGAAATACTTTGCTAAAAAAGTTCATTCACAATTAGGACACTTCTTATCTCAGGAGTTACACTACCTCATTCCTCATTTAAAAAGTAGTCCACCAGTAGCAACAAACGAAAGACGAGTTAAGACAGTGAATGATGTACTCCATGAAGAGGATGAAGAAACTTTGACACTTGATGATGTTATGAACACGACAAAAAATATCAAGCAAGCTTCAACTTCAAGAATGAATTCAACAAGTACTGTACAGTTTCAAACAGAAATCCAGAAGCAGGAACGTAATAAGAAAGTAGAAGAGCAGCAGTTCTCTAACAAGGTTATTCCACCAAAAGAAATAAATTATATTAAAAATGCAGACAAATTAAACATGTCGGAAAAAAAGTATGCAAGTTGCTTAGAAAGCCATGGAAGGGATTCAAGGTTTGATTTCCGCAACCAGTGATAATGAACAATATGATAATTATTTAATTAGTGTACGTGAAAGTCTTATGTATATTCCAGAGAGGAATTTCTAAATAAACCATTTCTAAATAAACATGATTTGATAATTTTCCACGTTTTATTTTAACATTATTGTTTGATTATTAAATTTTCAATAATATGAGTTTTATTAAATTAATAAATGTTCAAGATTCAAGAAGTTCTTACAATGATTTTCTTTTACTTTCTTTTATTTATATTATTTGAGGTATTGATTTAATTATTTCTTATTAAAATCTTTAATTAATCTCTTCATAATTTTTTTATAAAATGACTTTATTCTTATACAAAATGTATATAATACCTTTTCAAATATAATTTTGTTGCCAAGGAACTGCACTTTCGTTGCAGAAATATTCTGCAAAATTGTGTCTAATTAAGACTTGATTACTTCTGTTGTTTCTTGCATTTTGTACTTCTGGTTGTCTGACCTCGCCACCATTGTTACTATGTAGATTTTGTCTATTACTTGTGATGAGAAAATTATGTAAACATAAGCATGCACTTATGATACATCTACCAGTGATTAGATTGAAACGTAAAGCATTGTTTAATAATTGCCATTTTGAACACAATATTCCAAATGCACACTCTATTGTAAATCTTGCACGACTAAGCCTGTAATTAAATATTTTCTCTCTTTCAGTGCAAAATCATTTTCTATTATATGGTTTCATTAAATTCTTTGCAAGTCCAAATATTTCATCAGAGATAAATACAAATGGTGAAAATCTATCACTGCTTGGTAACTGTGTTAGTGCAGGTATTTGTAAGTCATCATTTGAGAGTTTTTCATTAAAACTGCAATCACTAAAAACGCTGGCATCACTGAATGAACCTAAAAATTTAAGAGATTATTTCATTATTGTACTATTCATTATATCACTTTAATAACTTTATTTTTAAATTAATTAATCTTACCACCATCACCTACTGAAAACCAAACGAATCTACAGTGAGTATCACTTATAGCCACGAGTACTATGCTATGAAACCTTTTATAATTACAAAGAGGCTACCACCGTGATCTGGTTTCCTGATCCTCATGTGTTTACCATCGAGTGCTCTAATGCAGTTAGGAAATTGCCATTTATCTTCAAAGTCTTTTGCGATGGACAACCATCCCTGTGTTACGAAGTTTCAGGTACATTGGTGTGAGCATGGTAGCAATGATCTTGTATGTTTCTACAATAATCTCATAATATCTCGACATCCCTACTCTGTAATACAAAGAGTTGAGCGTGACACCTCCTCCATGTCCCAAATAACTGCAAATATAAATACAAATATGGAATACTTGTACATAACTATTAATTGATTAATTTATTTTTGTATATAATATTTACTGTAGTCATCGCCAGTTGAATGCATGATGGAATAGGTGATCTTATGACATGTCGCTTCTCTAATCTATAACCCAATAACCTAACTAAGTCAGATAGTATTTCAAAATTATCTACTGTCATTTTGAATTGCAATTCAAACACTTCATGATCTCTTAGTTGGAAATACTGGCGTACCATTGCATATGCTCTCACAGCATTTCTTATTTCGGATAAAAGATGCGGCTTGACCCATTATCTTCTTAATTGTTTCTGCATTTTTCTGATTAACTTTGCATGCATTAACGAACTTAGAGCAATATGCTGCAGTTTTAAAATCTTAACAGCTTTCTGTAAATTTTCCTTGTCCATGTTCACTCCTGTAAACAATAAATACAAAAGTCTAATTAAATAATTTATCAGACTATTTATTTATTAGCACTTTTACTAATGGTAATTAAATATTCTAAATTACTGTTTAGCAGCTATATGTTTTTAGAAATGTGCTTTTTAACTACGCCAAAATCATTACGGAGCTGAACAGAAAAACACAGAAAAACGGAAAAGACGACGAACGATGTCGACAAAACAAATTAGAGCAAGGAACACGAATACAAACATTACATAGATGCGCTTCTCACGTTCACAGATGCAATTCTCCAATGACCACAGAATTATATAGATGAAAACTCGATGTCAAAGTCGGACGCGGTACGGCTACAGGGTAAGGGGTAGGGAAGTACAATCATGTGGAATCTCCCTAACGGTCCTAACGGATAACTGCATCCCAATTGCTGCGAGTTTTACGTGAATAACTTCATGCTGTTCGAACAGATTAGTTTACTGGAAACTGAAATATATATCTCTAGTGTCTAGTTCTTTGAATGTATGTACGAATACTTAATTGACTGTTTTATATTGTTGATATACGTGATTGTTTGATGGCAGATATTAAAAATGAATCTGCATTTCATAAAAGTAGAATAGAAATCCAGTTAAACAGTATTTATAATAGGAGCATTTTAGATTTAAGTAAAAATCTATTTTTGTGACGATAAAATTAGTGAAGTGTTGTGCTTTCTGCATCAGTACTCATGTCATGTGTGTTGTGGATAAGTAGCCATGTACTGCCAAGACAAAAGTTCTGCTGCCACAAAAAGCAAAGATGGTATTTGTTTTTTAGAATTTCTTTATAATATTTCTACTATTTTGTAGTACAGAACCTAATACCGAAAATTAGTGTTTTTGGCAATGTCAGTTTGTACATATTAATATAAAGGTTTCCATAAACAAAAATATTTATAACAGGGCAAATGTAACAGATTTTGTATAATAATTTAATGAATTCTAGTCTAATACATCAGAAATTATTTTTATAGTAATGAGGAATAAAATGAGCACTTTTGATTTTATACTATAGTATTTACGAATTATGTTTTGTGCTATGTAACTATTTACAATTATATCACAATCAAAATAAAGTTATAAATTTTATAAGTTTTCTTTTATTCTGTTTAGTGTTGAGTTTTTCTTTTTCTGTTATAATAATTATAGTAGCTATTTATTATTAAAGTATATATATATATATATATATATATATATATTTAAATTGGGTATGGAGACTATGGTGATTCTATACCCAGTGAATAGATCGGTATGAAAACCACCTACTACCAATATAAGACATTAAGTTATGAAAATATAGAAATGAAAGTATAAAAGGGAATTACTAAATCCTAAGGCCATAAACTCATCAACTTCATGAACATCAAGTTAAAAATATAGAACATAAATAATAAACATTAAATTTATCCATTCTCCATACAGTGAGATAAAAATATAACACAGATGATATAAGCTAACAACTGAAACCATTTGTTTTGTACAAAGCAAGTTACAAATATATTATATATATACAAATATAAAACATAAACATAATCCTGTAATTACATGGCTATAAGGATCGACTTTGCGATGATTTATAAATGTACATTTTTGAGACATGTAATTTTTGTAGGTAGATTTAAATGAACAGAAATCTCGTCACCAAGTACATAGTTATTGCAGTGTTTTAATGAGCTAGTAATTATGTGGTATTTCACATCTTTTAGAAGTAAGTTTTCCATTTATCAATATTTATATATATATGGAAGTATGAAATATAACTCAGCTAAAAGAATGGTGAATCCCCTCTAAAAAAGTGATGGCCATTGTTGTAAAGCATTTTTGGTAAAAAATTTATTACAAGATTCTGATTGATTGCTAAGTAAATGTGATATCTATAAACACATACACACGCACACACATGTGCATGCACATATATATATATATATATATATATATATATATATATATATATATATATATAAATATATATATATATATATATAAGGCAAACAACAGTGAGAGTCAACCTTAATAATAAAAAAAACTCCAACAATTAAATGTTAAGCTGACAAAGTTTCGTTGGTGTGATTTCCAACTTCTTCAGATCATTATTGACAAAATATATATAATATCACTTTAATTGCTTTGTTTGTAATTTTTGATGAATAGAATTTTGAAATATGTTCAATGTAACCTACAAAATTAGCATGAAATTATTTATTTGTCTATTTTGTATTTCTTTTCATTTGAATGCTTAAAGTCTTAAAGGCTCAAAGAACATTTACAATGTATTGTTCTAGTACAATTAAATTTATAAGTGTAGATCTGCCTGATATAAATTCATATTGTTCTTCTACTATAACTGTGGAAACAAAAAAAGATGATTTTGTTGCTATTATAATAATATTGCGAATTACTTTGGGAATAGAGTTGAATATAGAAATAGGTCTATACTTATAGAATTTATTTTTAATACCATTTTTAAAGATAGAAGTTATGAAGCTATGTTTCCAGGAATTTAGGAAATGGTCAAGGGTGATAGATTTGTTAAATGTACAACAGGGATTCATAGAGGACATTGCAGCAGTTTATGAGAATAATAAGTGATATAGTGTCAGGACCAGGTCCCTTATCTTTGTGGGCATCGGAGAGTTTTTATATCACAAGAAGTAATGCTAAAGTAATAATGGGTTTATAGTTGTGTAGTGTGGAATTCAAATTCAAAGAAGTTATGTCGTTAAAGATTGCAACGTTTGTAGCAACGAAAATTTTTTTTTAGTTTAACAATTTTTTATAACTGATATAACTTTTTTTCGATTGAATATTGTTCCTGGCCTCAAAATCTATAGATATGCGAAGTTTGTTTATCCAAACAAAAACTTTTGAATGTCTCTATGTGCCGAGTATATATATATATATATATGCTCCTCTAGACTGGAACAATATTTTGCCGTAAAAAAGTGACGAATGTCTATGTGCTGAGTATACATGCTTAAAAAACGAATTTCGGAATTTCGCGCTCTTGATCGCCCTCTAGGCCAGGACGCCCATCTTTGATTTTAAAGAAACCTGTCATCTATAGATTTTTAGGCCAGGTACAATATTCCGTTGTAAAAAAGTGACGAATGTCTCTATGTGCCGAGTATAAACGCGAAAAAGATATAATTTTACTTTTTCACCCTCTTTAAGCGCCCTGTAGGCTTGGACGCCCATCTTCGATTTCTACCAAACTTTCCATATCTATAGATTTTGAGGCCAGGAACAATATTCTGCCGAAAAAGAGTGTCGAATGTCTATGTGCTGAGTATATATGCTTAAAAAATCGAATTTCGCGATATCGCGCTCTTCGAGATCCCTCTAGACTGGGACGCTCATCTTTGATTTTAACCAAACCTGTCATATCGATAGATTTTGAGGCCAGGAACAATATTCCGTCGTAATGAAATGACGAATGTCTCGATGTGCCAAGTATATGCGTGAAAAAGATGTAATTTTACTATTTCACCCTCTTTAAACGCCCTCTAGACTGCAACGCCCATCTTCGATTTAAATCAAATCTCTCATATCGATAGATTTTGAGGCCAGGAACAATATTCCGTCGTAAAAAAGGGACGAATGTCTATGTGCTGAGTATATATGCTTAAAAAATCGAAAAAAGTGACGAATCCCTGCGCTTGTTTATGTATAAAGCTAGCATTAATCAGTGTGTGCGTGTAGCGGGCTGAGACTTTGGCCGGACCTTCGAAGCAGTGTTACATGCCCCTGATGGTAGTCAATATGGTTATACAAACTATTTTTCGGCTAGAGAACATTTATCAATTATGAAAAATTGTTAAACAAAAAGAATAATTTTCCTTGCTACAAACGTTGCAAACTTCGATGACATAAGAAGTTGGCGACTAGATTAACAACACCGGGCCCATTGGTGGCTTGACAATTAGGGTATTGCATGCAAGATGGAATACCTGATTCTTTCTTATGAGAAATGATATATTTCCATAAGCTCTTGACGTTGTTTTGTATAGAAGATTCTATTATATTTATATTTTTCTCTTGACAATATAAAAAGATTTTTGTTTGAATCTAAGCCATATTTTTTATATAGTCTATGTACATGCTTTTTTTTATTTAACTAATCTTATTAGTTTAAGTCTAAACCAGCATGGCTATTGGTTTGAACTTGTCTTGATTTTTGCGAGCCCCATACTCTATGAGACAGAGAAAAATTTCTTGGTCACCAAGCGAGAGTGCTTGGCTCTTTTATGGGCGATATGCAAATTTTGATTTTACGTAGAGGGTTATCACTTTCAGATTATTACAGACCGTAGCAGTTTGAAATGGCTGTATAACTTGTGTAATCCTAACAGTCGCTTAGCAAGATGGGCTCTGGAATTACAAGCCTATGATTTTGAGATCATTCATCGAAAGGGCTCATTAAACTGCGTAGATGATGCGCTATCCAGGATGTATGAAGATAAATTAGAAGATAAGACATCCCTGACGGAACCCTGCGAAGATAAGACATTTACTGAAGATAATTGGTAGAATGACAGGTATATTAAAGTCAGAAAGAACCCAACCGAATATCCAAATTGGAAAATTTCAGAAGCTAGACTATATCATCTTATATATCGACGTATACTCGCTGGAGATATTATGTGTCCTTTCCCGCGTTCGATACGGAAGATAGATAGAAGTCATTTCCATTTGTAAAATTTGTTTGGCTAAACGAACGCATTGTGCTACGTTTTGGAGTGCCAGAAGCATTCTTATCAGACGATGGTACTGAGATTCAGAACAAATTACTGAGTCAATTCTTGAAAGAATTTGGAAGGGAATAATCTCCACGAGTAAATTTCTATGATTGTTTGTCCGACATTTCGTAGGTTTAATCTCCCTTATCTAGGCCTGAAATTCCATTTATATCATTCGTATCTGTACCAGTACATCGTCAGAACATGGATTTAAAAAAAGTCAAATTAGAGAAGATGGAGGAGAAGAGCGACTGTCAAGACATTATATGTCGTAGGCCGAGATGTCGTATGTCCTTTGTCGATCGACAAGGATGTTCGGTAAGAATATCGTGTAGAAACTTGATTCTACAATGTAAGGCGCGGACAAGTAGAATTTAAGGTTGATGACCTCGTCTAGAAGTGTAAACGTATACCTCTCTTGGCATTGATATAAATGCCAAGCTTGCACCTAGGTTCGCTGAACCATTCAGAATCACGGCAAAAATTGGCCAGGATTTTTACACTCTCGAGAATGATAAAGGTGAGAGATTCGAGAAGATTGACGTTGAGGATCTAAAACTGTATCGGGACGATGAAGATCTTAGATCTGAAGAAAAGGCAATGGAGGATTCTACCGCTAACGTGAATTCGTAAGATGTTACCCCGACTGGAAGGAAGACTTCAAACAACGTGGATACGTCCCGTCAGCAAGGTAGGCTGTGAAAAACGCGAATAGTTGTTAACTGCGCTGTAACTAGATTTATGCACGGGAAAAAGATCAGCGATCCTCCTCTTAATTCCAGGTTCCTTTACGCAAGCCTTCTCCTCACAGGACTCGTTTCCACAAGAATCAATAAATCCCGTCCCCCCCTAATGTCCTTAGATTCAAGAACACCAACACCAGCTACCGCCAAAAGCGATTCAAGATGAGGCGCGCGAAATAGACCGGCTGAATGCGGTCTACGAGGGTTCGTGTTAGCAGGGAAGAGCGCCTTGCGACCTACTGGAAAAGGTAGGTTAAATCTCGTAGTGCTCCACGGCACCAGGTCACCTCAGTTCTAGATCTGCGGACTCCTGTGCGTGGCACGTCGCAGGAAATGCCCCTACGCACCCAAACACTACTCGATCCTGCTGTTGTTTTTGTTAATAAATAAGATTAAAATTATATTCAGTACTGTGGTGGCAACACAGGACTCACTTGCACACACACACACGCATACACCCGAACCCACTCTGTAATAAAACAGCAAACACTCACAGACGTGCTCGGAACGATTTCTTAGAGATTATCGATCTCTATATTTTTAAGTACGGCCCCGGGCAATAATGGCCAATAAAGCACTTGCGAGCTACCGACGCAATGATCCTGTTTTCTTGACCGTTCATAAAACAGTAAACGGCAGGCCACTTGGGCATTTTCCGAACCCGAAAATATTCCTTCCCTGCTTTACCGATTGGCGGAACGTACGGAAGGAGAAGTCTTGGAAAATCGTTCTGCTGCCAAAAACGACGCACGACACAGAGTTCCAGCCAAGACACGACACGAATCGCATCATCCCAGAATACGCGCTTCAACTTGGAAAGAATAAAGACAAGTTCAACGACAAACCCGCTTTCTAAGACTTACGCCAATTGCATCCTCGCACATATGCTAAATACGTGCCTACTTCGCGGCGGTATTAATTTACAAGGCTTGTAATATGGGGCAGCCTGCGTATCTCGCTGCTCTTTTCGAAAATAACCAGTGCAGGACCTCCGGGAGGACATCCAGGGACTTGATGGTTCCGGGAGCGAGGACCGACACGGTCCTAAAGTCGTTTCGAGCGTATGGGGCTCGCTTGTGGAAATCCTTACCGCGGGAGATCCGTACACTTCCGTCGTTGTCGCGATTCAAATCGGCTCTGCGAAGCCACTTACTGGGCACGACGAACAGCCAAAATTAAATGTGATTGGCTGTGCAATTGAGTGTTGAACGAAGAATGTATAAGTATAGGTATGTTTGTATTCTGCGTTGTGTTGGAAGGACGTGATGGAATAGGACTAAGATAAGAAATATGTATAGTAAATATTGAACATGTACACTGTGATATTTTGACAAATACCTATTAGGTATGAAACTGTGATTGACTGTGAAAAGTCAGATGATGCTGGACAAATCCGAACGAACATATACAAAGTTTTGACCTAGTCAAATAAATTCTATTTTATTCTATTCTAACTTAACCCAACCACCAAAGTGCTCCTCAAATTTACCTCTTCTTAAAAATATTATAAGACGGAATTTGTAAGTCTATTTCCAAAGAAAATATTCCACATAAGAATATGCTCTTTACATCTCTCTCCCCAAAAAACAATTTTCTTGCAAAGTTATAAATAAATTAAACAATGATGATTTTTCGTAAAATCTAAACAAAAATTTTTCTTAAAATCATGATGCTTCATTTATTGATTTCTTAAAATAATATGAATTTGAAACGTAAATTCTTAAATTATGTAATCATTTTATAACCCCTATAAAAAAGGTCATAACCGAAACTTGTGAAGCCAAGATAGACGTTGTGTGATTGGCTCATGTAGTGCGCATGCGTCTAAAATAGGAAGTCTAAACGTCTTCTATTCTAGGACCGATACTATTTATAATATACGCGAATGATCTATTGAGAGAGATGCCAATTGATTCTCTCCTATCCTACGCTGATGACACCATTGTTATCTCGAGTGACGATACGTGGGCTAAGGCAGAGGAAAGGATGCATGCATATTTAAAAGTCGTAGAAAAAATGCTAGCAGTAAATAAATTGTCTTTAAATGTAGATAAAACAATTATCATGACATATGGAAATTACTGTGATAGTCTGTCATTAACAGTTGATATACACCTAGATAGCAAATCATTAAATAGAGTTGAATTCTATAAATATTTAGGACTAATCTTCGATTTTAATATTAAACGGGATAATCACGATGATTGTATTATAAAAAAAAACCAAATGTTTGATCTTTATTTTTGCTAAAATTAAGAATATCATGGACACAAAAACACTACTTACTGTTTACTACGCATTCTTTCATAGCATAACTAATTATGGAATAATTACATGGGGCGGAGCTTATGGTACATGTATTAAAATATTTCAGTACAAAAGAAAATCATAAAAATTATTTGTAAAAATAAATTTATAAAAGAAAAATACCCTCTAAATGTAATACAATTATTTCTTTTTCAATCAATCTTGTACCATCACAAAAATCTAAGACAAAAATATATTAACTCGACGAGCAAAGCAAGAAACAAAGATATTCAAATACCTAAAATATCTAAGACAATAGCTACAAAGAATGGTTACTATGCAGAGATTAAAATTTTTAACAATTTAACAAATGATCTAAAAGAATTAAGTGGTAGTAAGCTGTAAGTAAAAACAAAACTCAAAGAATACATCAAAGAAAAATAATGCAATTTATTATGGAAAAACTCTTAAATTATAAAACACTTAAATTTTAAATAGAAATTGAAAATTAGAATTTGAAAATTAACCAACGCAATGTAAGTGATCTCAAATAGACATGTATGTAAATATAGTATTTTTGAAAGTTATAGGATAAATTATATAGAAATGAATTATTGATAAGTATTCTGTTAACCATTAAACAGTTTATCAGCGTTATTTAAATAATCGAATTCAAAAAATTTTATTCAACTGCGTGTATTTGCAATGAATTTTAGTAGCTAGAAAAGACAAATAAACGCAATCACGAGTAACAATTTTTACAAGAACAGTATGAAAAGGCTGGAAAAATGAGGAGCACAACAAGTATGCAATGGCCATACTTGTTTATTTAGTTTTAGGTTAGTTTTTAAGCTTTTTTATGTACCATTTCCTATGTACAGGTTTTATTTACCTCTATAGGATGCTTTCTAAAGGCATTGTAAGTGGCTTCATAAATGAATAAATAAATAAAATAAAGTTAAATAAAAATAATACTGAGAGAAAACTGACTAGTCATATACATCACAGATTAATTTATTTATTTATTTATTTATTATTACCATTACGTATGCCTAAAAAAAAGGCATCCTATAAAGGCAAACAGAGTTGCCTGTACATAGGGATGGTACAAAACTTACAACTAACTTAAAACTAAATAATGTCTAAAAATAAAATTTTCTTTACAACCTTTAAGGAGGTCCATCCAAAGATTAAGTAACAGTGTGATAACAACGTTTCTTCTTTATAATACATATTTTTCTCTTATAAAATTTTTTAGTCTTTTCTTTATTGCAGATTTGCTGTATACTAACTTTTTGAGATCATTTGTCAATTTATTGTATATATTAACGGCTACGAAATAGCTGTTTTTTTTACTTACAGTCTTACCTATTCTTGGTAATTGTATACTCTTATTTCTAGTATTGCTAGTGCTAGATGTATATATTTTTCTTAATGTATCATAATGGAAAGAAATAGCTTCTAAATGGAATAATTGCCTGACTGTAAGAGGTAGGTCTAGTGTTGAAAAGTGATTTTTATTTATAATTTTTAGTACTTTCTTTTGAATTCTTTGAATTGAATTTAAACAGTTATTGTATGCTCCTCCCCAGGGAATTATACCATAGTTAACTAAACTCTGAAAAAATGCATAATATATCATCAATAATGTTTTGCGATCCATTCCATTTTTAATTTTAGCAAAAATGAAAATTAAATACCTAGTTTTTTTTACAATATAATCAGTATGTTTATCCCATTTCATATTGAAGTCGAAAATTAATCCTAGATATTTGTGGCTTTCTACTCTTTTTATTATATTATTGCCTATTTCAATTTGTAAATTATCCGGAACGCTGTCACAGTAGCTGCCATAAGCTATGTAAACTGTTTTGCTAACATTTAATGACAATTTGTTCAAAGTAAGCCACTTCGCGACTTTACTTAGATACTTATTCATCTTGTCCTGTGCAGATGACCACGTGTTATCGCTAGCTACTATAACAGTGTCATCAGCATAAGACATAATAGTGTCGTTTTGCATATCTCTCAGTAGATCGTTCACATAAAGAATGGAAAATAAAGGTCCTAAAATGGTGCCTGTGGTACACCAATGGATATTTCTTTGTATTCGCTTTTACACTCTTGTATTTTAACACATTGTTTTCTACCTGAGAGATAGCTAGTTACTAAATTTAGGGCGCTGCCTCTTATTCCGTATCTTTCCAATTTATCTAATAGTATTTTATGGTTCACAGTGTCGAAGGCTTTTGCTAAGTCCAGGAAGGTAGTGATAATAGGTTTACTTTTGCCTAAATTTTTATAAATAATATTCGAAATATAGTTTAACAATTATCAATACATGTACCCTTCTCCAAGTCTAGGGAGGGGCGTGTAATTCCTCTAAAGTACGGTACATATTCATGTTCAAGATAATTATTTATAAATTCTTGACTAATAGTTTTTTCACTACATTCATTTTTCACTACATTTTTTTCTAATATGTCAATATTAAAATCTCCAAAAATACAGTGGTTTTTATTATTTCTATGCTTAGATAAAAACTTTCTTACGCTATTTACAAATTCCGACTTTGGTATATCATGGCACCTGTACATCGCAGAAATTTTTATTGACTCTCCACTCATAAGTTTAATAACTGTACTTACAATACTCAGTCTATCAACCACTTCTATTCTAGTATCATCATATAAGTTATTTTTTATATACATTATGACACCATCTGCCTTGTTGATTGTACTTTCATATAATAACTTTTATAACCCTGTAGTTGATAGAAATGAGGATGTTGCAAGTTCCAAGTTTCCGTACATACTATAATACATGGCTTTTTTGGTAAACACTCAATAAAAGTTTCTAATTTTATAAAATTTGCATTTAGACTTCTTATATTTACGGACAAAATTAAATTCTCTTTCTTCATTATAGTCTTGTTGAGCTTCTTGATATCTTCTACTTCACATTCAATCTTGCTTACCTCATCAAAATTAAGGCCTTGATCAATTTCTGTTTATTTCTTGCTTCTTAACTTATCTGCTATACGTGTGTTGATGGAGTTCAGTGAACCTGCAGACAATCCAGATGCTTTCATTAGTAATCCTTTGTCTGATGTTTTTTCTACTGTACCGACACATCTTGGTAATATTGGTTGTACGGTATAATCAGTAAGGTCGATATACTTCCTTATCTTGGCCTGCAGAATTTCGCATTCGTGGCTATCTGTCGCCACGTGTTCTATGTAAAACTTTGTTTTATATCTGCTATTACTAAAAGCACAATTTGTGCAATTCATTTTATTAACTTGACATTCTCTTGTTTTATGTTCTCCGGCACACTTTAAACAGATAGAGTTGTTTTTACATTTAGTACCATTGTGGCCAAACCTGCCACAATTGAAACATGGTCTGACATTACAGTAATCATACACCTTACAATTTTGATATCCCACGAAGATTCTGTTATTATTCTCTCTGACGTGTTCGTATACGTCAGCAGGCTTCTCTAATATCACCGTCTGCAGTTGAGTCTTGCTATTCTTGTAGGAGTGCAAAGGGACGCATTTCTTTTTAAAACTGCTGAAATTCCTCTCATTGATGTCCTTTTCAATATTTCTGTCATCCATATTTTCAAAATTATCTATTCCCACTACTTTTACTTTGGGATTCATTACTTGCTCTCTGTTTACTTCACATGTATCTGCTAGTTTTAACTTTAACAAGTTATGCACTTTACCGACACTTTCCTCGTTTAAACAGTTTATAATTATTTCATTTTTCTTCTTGATAACTCTTTTTGTTTGAATTGTTTTGTCTTTGATCAAATAGTGCGACACCATTTGATTCACTTTTTCAATGGTTTGATCTTCAGCAGTTTTATTTATTATAATTTTAGGTACACGTTTTGGTTTATTATAATTTTTTGTACTAGAGATAACTCCAGAAAAAGTTTTAATGTTAACAGCTGGTGTGTCGTTTTTTTGTTTCTCCAATAGATCCTTTAAAAGCTTATTTTCTTCTTTAAGTTCATTATTTAATTCTCTTAGTATCGTATTTTCACGTAGCAAGCTGTTATCTAGAATTTCATCTTCATTCTCGTTGAGTTGTTTGTCAAATTCTTTTAATATTTGGCTTCTTATATCTTTTTTCTCAGCAGACTTGACTTGAGCACTTATAAGCTTTGCTTCATTACTCAGCGTTCTACTATTCTCTTTTAAGGTTAGGTCTAGATCCTCGTGTTCCCCACAGATTCCAAGAACTGCACTTAATTTTACAGCTTTGTTGTTTTCGAATTCGTTAGTATGATATACACTTTCACATATTAGACACACTATAGTCTTAACTTTTTGCTCTGGGTGGCCTTTGTAAACGATTTGCTTTGGACGATGGAACAAGCCTCCGCTCTCGCCAGCCATCTTACTTGATATGATTAAACTATAACATCATGAAAGGCCGACTTGAACATCTGAAAGTCTCATAAAATACAAAGTTTTGATATTCTAACGTAACTAATTCGAATTGGCGTTAGCAGATTTTGAATCTCGCGTCTGCGCTTAGTCCTAATTCACAGTGTTGCGAACCGTTGAATGACGAAGAACCCAGCGCGATGGTGCTGCGCTCTGGTGTTGGAAAATGATAGTTCCTTCGTAGTGACGTCACAGACTTTCGCGCGGCGAAACAATGAAAACGAAAGAGATAAATAGACTATGAAGCCACTCTAATCTTGCTCTTGATTACAAAGGTTGAAGTACTTGTAAAAACCCTTCAGCCGTTAAGCAGTAGTAAATCTTGGGAGCAATTCATCGACCAGTGAAGGATGGTTCAACGACGAAACCGGCAGAAAATCGTATTCACTTGTGTGTGGAAAGTATCTCATGGTCCATAAAGCAGCGTTAAAAGCGCCGCCTTTCTGCTTAATTGCGTGAGAGCCACCTAGAGATCCTTTACCGCTGAAAAAAACCCTCGACAGAGTGAAACGTCGATTAATAGTGTAAAAACACCCAGAGCTGCGTGAGGTGATGCTCAACTTACCGGAATGCAGTCTATATTTGGTCATCTGATTATTGTAGAGGCTAAGTTATCATATATTTTGCACTTTTTGGTTACATCTGAGATGTACGAAGCTGGAATATTAGATATGAAAGAAAAAGCTAACGATTTTTGTTTCGCGGTTTTAACTAAAGTGTCTATGCTGCGTTTTGATAACGTAGAAGAAGTGGTGGGAAAAGTATGTGGCGGGTGGCGAAAATCAGCGCAGCTTCTTCAGTCTGTGACAAACAGGGGTGCTGAGGAGGAGGAAGTACCAAGAAGAGGGTGAGGGGGAGGAAGAGTCAATATTCGACTCTGGTCTCGCCAGCGACGACGAGGACGAGGACGAGACAAGTGGAACCAGTACCAGCAATTGTTACAGCAGTAGCAATGACGATGACGGCAAAAACGTATGAACCTAAAACGGAAGTAGAATCTGCTCCGAATCCAAAGAAGGATAAATCGTGTGCAGGAGCGTCGAACGCGCCATATGCGGAATTTGACGCACAATCAGCGGTAACGACTCCCAGAACCGCAAGTTGAGCGCCCTTGTCGAAACATAGACTTTTGCTACGAGTCCGCAGGAATTTACCTGATGCAGCGTCTGCGGTGGTAATGACGATGCGAAACGTGCGGGTTTTGGATGTGTCCTGATTGCAGCACCAATCCGCAGCATTATCAGCTAGATGAAATTATTCAAAACTTAACTGTGTAGTTTGAGTTCTAGTGTTAGTTTTTTAGTGTGTAAGATTAATTATTATAAACAGACTCAGGAAAAATCGGCAGCAACACCACCCGTAAAGAAAAGGTATATATATAAATCTTCCTATAATATATAGTTGTAAGCGTGATTCTAACTTAAAATCCCCTCCACCGCCCCTCCACCTCCCTCCCACCCCCCTCCACCTAATAACGTTAAATTGTTTCAAATTCTACGTTATTTTTTTCATGCTTTGCCCCTCCACCTTTCCCACTTCCCCTCCACTTCCCCCTCCACCAAAAATAATAAATAATAATACAATTTTTTATAATTTTAATTAATAAATTGAAATAATATGGTCTGAAAAAAGTCAAAAGTTGTGAGGATATTTCAGTAATCGATTGTAATAATACTTTAATGGAAATTGAAGTGCACTTAATGGAGACATAAAAGAACTTTATAAGATGATTGATGATATTTATTAAGTTTAAGGCGAATGAGTGAATTAATGAATTCTGAGTTTTGCACACCACCCAAGGGGTACGTCAGAAGCACATTATTAGAATTATGTAATAATAATGTACTTCAGGTGCGTTGATTTTTCTTTTTTTTTATTTTATTGTAAAAAAATTACCGATAATTTCATATAATTTCATAACATGATAAAATTATATAAAATTATGTTTAAAAATTAATTTTTCTAATGTTTTTTGTAATGCACTTAAAAATGAAATTATTAAAACTGATTTATTTCTATTAATTAAAATTTTTATGCAATAATCTAAAAAAATGTGGAATCATCGCCTAGAGCCATATAACCACACTAATTTAATTACTGAATTTATATCATATCCTCCTTCCGTAAAACTCCACCTTATACTATCCTCCATCCGGACTGAAAACTTGAACCTGTTCAAAATATAATTTTTAAACACGATAATATCTGAATTGAACTTTTATCATGTAAAAGTGTACAAATAATCATTAATTATTAACTAAGTATTATTACATCATGGCCTACAAAAATATCAGATTAATTTGTTTTATAACTTCATGATTATTTGTATGCTTGTTCTGTCTGTTTCGGTTTTTTATTGTGTCCAATAAATTTCTTTAAAAATTCAAAAAGAAAAACTTTTAATAACTGAAATTTTATTGAATAAAAAATAATAAATAATAACACAATTTTTCATAATTTTAATTAATAAATTGAAATAATATGGTGAAATAATAAATGTCTAAAAAATATAGTTATAATAAATTTGCATATATTTTAAATTTGATCTTTAAAAATCTCACTCCATACAATATTATCGATTTTTGAAGGATCTTCTAATTCATTTTGAATAAATATTTTATTAGGATGTCTGCATCTAGATAAGGCTACATACAATTGACCATGGGAAAATAATGGCCGTCCGAGAAAAATTCCTAAGGAATCAAAATTTTGTCCTTGAGATTTATTTATTGTTATTGCGAAAGCTAAAATTATCCGAAATTGTTTTCTATAAAGAGTAAAAGGGAATTAAGCGTTCTCTCCAGTATTTAAGGTGATTCTCGGTATAAAGACTTTATTTCCAATATTCTCTCCTGTAATTATTTCTGCTTCAATATTGTATTGATATAATTTACTGATTTTTAAACGATTTTCATTGCTTAGACCATCTATTATACTCAAATTTGGAATTAACATAACTGTTGCATTTATTTTTAAGTCCGATTTATGAGGTGGGAGACCTTTTCTGATTTCATTTAACACTTCAATTGGATAATTTAGATGAATATTTTTGTCTGTTTGATCTACACCCTTATGTGTTGCGTAATGTATGCTATAATATGTCCATGAATCATATATATATATATATATATATATATTATGATGCATATTCCGTCAATGCACTTCGGAATATGCGCGTTGCATTCTGGCAAACTGTAACATATTTTATTGTAGGATAAATGAATTGAGTGGGTAGAATTAGAATACACGAGTTAGTTATATTTACAGTATATTTTACACTCTTTAAAATTACTTCTCGTGACAATAATTAATCCGCTGGGCGCCAGCTACAGTCGTAGCTCGAATCTTGTAACTCCTAGATTCAGGGTCGAACAAATGTTTAATGCGCGCGGTCTCGCACAATAATTAAGTATAACTTACGATACAAGCGATGCTCCGAAGTTGACAAAATCGAATGCACTATCGGAGTTCTCTCGCAGCTGTAGGATCCTCTCGTGGAACTTCCTCCAATACATGATTTCGACGCACGAGGTATGCGGTGTACAGTCTCCGGGATGCACGTGGCGAGGTAAATTTGCGAGGTATATTGGGATTTCGAAAAGACGTTGACTATATGCGATGTCGGAACAGAGTGGCCGAGGCCACGGAGATTCGGCAGCGGCAAGGCTCGATTCCGAGTTTTCCTTATCAACCGTCGAAGCGCTGAGAGGACCGGTCACTTGACGGGGAATGGGGTTCTAGGTATGTGTGAGAGAGAGAGAGAGAGAGAGATCGAGCGAGACCAAAAATGCCGCTACAGCACAACCCGCAACGTACAGTGCTGCGAGTGTGTACAGTTCGAAGGTACTAGTGCGGCTGGTGGTTTGGCCAGTGCGAGCATGAGGTTATGATACCTATGTATCATGTACGTGCAAGTGCTGGCTGTACACCTTTACTAGTGTTTGTGTGGAGTGGCTGTGTTTTTTCTAGGCTGATCTTGTGTATGCTGTTTCTTTCTTCTGCCAGCTCGTTGAGCCATAGAAGGTATTTTTCATCTCCATCGTTTCTTATAGTGACTACCCCGTACTAATCTCTTCTTCGTTGTAGGAGCTGCCCAGGAGTCGTGGTAAGTAGCAGTCTGTATCGTTTCACTGTACTTTATCAATTGCTTCTCTCTCTGCTGACGGGATATTAATAATTTATTTTCTTCCAGGGAACTAGTTGGGACGGTAACTGGCCTCCCAACGACTCAGCGCCTGCCTGAGCAACCGGATTGAAGAAGGGAAGGTTTTAAGAGGGATATGTGTATAGCTTAGGGTAGCATGTGAGGGGATAGGATATCTTAGGTAGATATACTAGTTAGGTAGGGTTTAGTATGTGACTATGTGGGTTTAGTATGTGACTATGTGAGTATGTGGGTTAGGTGTTGGGGAGGTTCTCTCGCATTGGCTGCATAGAGCCTTTCTTAAATCTATGCACTTTGTTCGCTAGGTTTTCTATCAGCATGAGCAGGACTGGTGGTGGTACCATAGCATCCTCTACTCTGCTATGTAACACACACAAAGTATGGCGTTAAGATATATATATGTATTATAACGGGTTGCTGCTACCCGTACCCACGCGGTATTCGAGGCAGGTTGAGCGAGCGACGACACAGGCAGCATTGGCTATAAGGATAGCATGCTTGCTTAGAGATCTCGGGGACGCCGGATCGATCCTCGGTCCCGGCGCTCCTTTTGTGTTTTCGTCGCT
Source organism: Muscidifurax raptorellus (assembly GCA_020010945.3). Classification (NCBI taxonomy): domain Eukaryota; kingdom Metazoa; phylum Arthropoda; class Insecta; order Hymenoptera; family Pteromalidae; genus Muscidifurax; species Muscidifurax raptorellus. The sequence continues at coordinate 491,833 of JAHUUD020000013.1, read as the reverse complement.
CACTTAAGGTCCCACCCCGTTACATGGCGCCCAACGTAAATACCCACAGAGAGTGGAGAAAGAAGATTCCTGGCGGTCTCCCGATCTTCTGCGTCAGAGGAGGAGACGAGGAAAAGAAGAACCCCCACCTACGATCTACGAGGCTCTCCCTAGGCTCGCCTTCCTCGAGGGAAGAGGGATGGAGCAGATCAAAGAGGTGTGGGGATGTACGAGGCCTGGGGACATCGTCGAAGAGCTAGTCGGCGAAGAGGCTCCCTGCATTACCGCGCTGCAAAGAGAGTTGTAGAGTTGAAGCCGGGACGGTACTCCAACTCTAGCGGGGGGTTATAACGGGTTGCTGCTACCCGTACCCACGCGGTATTCGAGGCAGGTTGAGCGAGCGACGACACAGGCAGCATTGGCTATAAGGATAGCATGCTTGCTTAGAGATCTCGGGGACGCCGGATCGATCCTCGGTGCCGGCGCTCCTTTTGTGTTTTTCGTCGCTCACTTAAGGTCCCACCCCGTTACAGTATATATATATATATATATATCTTCGTATATGTGTAGCTCTAGGGTGTGTGTGTGTGTGCGCGCGCGTGTATGCGTTTTTTTTTTTTTTTTTTTTTTCTTATAGTGTGAGAGGTTAAGGGCAAATCCATTATGGACGATATGGCACCGACTGGTACCACCTGTGTGGGACTCTCACCCACTAAACCCTTCGTTTACCGTTAGCTTTTGAGTTCCAACAGCAACCGAATCCTCTCCGTCCTCCTTACCGACCCTAAGTAAGTTGGACCTGGCTTTTTCTCCAATAAGCCCCCCCGCGGTAACACCGTTTGAGTATTGCTTCGCGGGGGAACTTTGGGCTACCGCCCTCGTCTGTTGATGTGGTCGTCATCACGTTTTCCGCTGCCGTCTACTTCTTACCGCATCGTCCGGTCGTCTGTTTCTTGCTGCATCTCACGTCTTCTTCTTCTTTTTTCTTCGTCCTTTCGGACCTTCTTAAGGATGTCTGCAACAAAATTGTTTATTGCGCTCCATCCGTCGGCCGAAGTCATCATGGCTACCATAATAGACTCAGGCGTTACTCTGGTCTGTAGGTAGCACTCAAGTTCTTTTCTTTCCTGCGCACGTCGGGCAATCCGGGCAATCCTCCAATTTAAATCGGTGCAGATACGCCCGGTAGCATCCATCTCCACTCAGAAACAGCGTTAGGTAGAAATTTACTTCCCCATGTCTTCTTTTTGTCCAGTCTTCTACACTTGGTATGAGGCGGTGTGTCCACCGTCCCTTACTACTAGAGTCCCATCGCTTTTGCCACTCCGTCATTGTTACTTTCCTAGCGGCATCCCAAATTTCTATCTTGGTTTTGCCGCTGTCTCGTCTTTTTCCTTCGTCGATTGATTTTCTCTCCCTTGCTAATAGGTCTATTGGCGGGAGACCGGCAATAACGCAGACCGCCTCGTCCGATACCGTACGGTAAGCAGACGCGACCCTAAGTGCATTTCGCCTGTGCACTGGGGAGAGCTTTCGTCCATGTGCCTTTACCAGCATAGCGTCTGCCCATATCGGGGCTCCGTACAACATGATTGATGTACTAACGCTTGCCAGTAGCGTTCTACGATTCTGTGTGGGACCATTGTCAACGTAATCGTCTCCGTCTTCTTTCTGCTAGATATTAGGATTGCCTCCGTTTTATGGCCTGCAAGCTCTATATTCGCATTATTTAGCCACTTCTGTATTTTAACGATATCTTCACTAGCAATTTCAGCTTCTTTCTCTTTTGCAACCACTACCAAAGCTATGTCGTCGGCGAATCCTACGATCATTGCTCCTTCTGATAATTCTAGCTTGAGTACGCCATCGTACATAACGTTCCACAAGAATGGGCCCAGTACTGACCCCTGTGTAACTCCCCCGGTAACCTTATAATTCACCGTGCCCTCCTCAGTCTCGTACAAGAGAGTTCTGTCCTTAAGTTAGCCGGACATTATTCTTCTTATATACGGAGGGACTCCTAGTCTCACTAGTGCTTCGTCAATTTTGCACCAATTTGCAGAGTTAAATGTATTTGCATTTAACCTCTTGCCCTTAAGGATTTTCCCTTAACCTTTCACTCTATGAAGAAAAAAAGCACACACGCACACACACTCACTCCCACACACACCCGCACACACCCTCAGATACCCTCGCACACTCACGAAGCCCGCATAGAAACATGCGTTTGATCGGCCTTTCGTCTTCTTCTTTCTCCCTCGTCTTTCCTGACTTTTTTAAGAATGTCTGCTGCATAGTTGCTGACTGCGCACCATCCATCTTCCGAGGTTAGCATAACCATCATCATCGTCCTCCGTTGCGTCCGAACATACAGTGCAGTTCGGACTGTCTTCTAGTTTGAACCGGTGCAGGTAAGCCCGGAACCATCCATGTCTGGTCAAATACTGCGTGAGTTAGTAATTGACTTCCCCGTGTCTTCTTTTCATCCAGTCTTCTATCCTCGGTATGAGGCGATGTGTCCATCGCCCCTTGCTGCTGGCGTCACATCTTTTTTGCCACTCAGTCATTTTATCTTCCCTTGCGGAATCCCAGATTTCCTTCTAAGTCTTGTCGTTACTCGCACGGTAAGCAGAGTCAACCCTTAATGCACTTCTCCTGTACACTGACGATAGATTTCGCGCATATGTTTTCACCAGTATGGCGTCCGCCCATATGGGTGCCCCGTACAACATGATCGATGTGGCCACATTGGCCAGTAGTAACCTTCGATTCTGTGTTGGTCCCCCTACGTTTAACATTAGTCGAGACCAAACAGCGCCAACTTTCTCTGCTTTATCGCTCACCATCTCTAAGTGCTGCTTGAAAGTCAGTCTTCCATCAATGGTGATACCTAAGTACTTGATGGTTGGTTGAGAAACAATCTCATTTCCATCCACCGTCAGTGCTATCGTCTCCAATTTCTCCCTGCTGGAAATTAGGAGAGTTTCCGTCTTGTGGCTGGCAAATTCCAGACCTGTTTCTGTTAGCCAATCGTCTATTATATGGATTGCCTTGTCTGCTATTTCTTTAACATCTTCTATATGTTTTGCTACCACCATTACCGCTATGTGGTCCGCAAATCCTATTATGGTTGCCCCTTCAGGTAGTCATAATTTCAGTACTCCATCGTACATTATATTCTATGTCGGCGGGCCAAGTACTGAACCTTTGGGTGTCACCTCACCTCCTGTAACTTCATAGGTCTTGGTACCATTCTCGGTGTCATATAGTAAGATTCTGTCCTTCAAATAGTCGGACATCATCCTTCTTATATATAGAGGCTCATTACCAGGCCAACTGCGTCCGGGGTAGAATGCTCCTTCCGAAATCCATACTGGTGTTCAGCAAGTCCTCCTGAGTTTTCTATAGCCTGATCCATTCTGACGCCGATTATGCGTTCTAGGATCTTTCCCGGTGTGTCCAGCATGCAGAGTGGTCTCTATGACGCTTAATCATCAGGTGGCTTCTTTCCTTTTGGCAACAGCACCAAGCGCTGTTATTTCCAGTTGGAAGGGACCTTCCTCGAGACATGAGTTATGCAAGTCTAAGAATACCTCTGGCTGGGCGTAGATAGCATCCTTCAATGCCATATTGGGTATCCCATCCGGGCCCGTTGCTTTCTTGTTTCCTACCCTTACGCAGTCAGCTAGAAGGTCCTCCGTAGTGATTTGAGAAATGTCTTCCTCATTCATCACTACTTCAATAACACACGTCTCTTTCAGTTATCTGGGGAACAGCGTGACCACGGCCCGGTGTAATAATTCTGGGCACTTGGGAGAGGGAGCATAGCTTCCCTTAATCTTCTTCCTTACTATTTTATACGGTCGATCCCAGGGATCCTGGTCAACCTCGTCCTGTAATTCTTTAAGGCACCGTTGTTTACTGATACGGATTGCCTTCTTAAGTTTCCGCTTCGCGTCCTTCATTTCTTGTTGGCAGGCATCTACTATTTCCTGGCCTCTTCTGGTCTTATAGTATTTCTTCCTTGCCCGCTGCTTCTGTCTCCTAGTCCGGTGGTACTCGTTACAAGCACTCTCCGCCTCTTTATTCCACCAGTATACTGGTGGTCGTCTTTGGTTGGGTACTCTTCTTGGGATAGCAGCATCACAGGCTCGGATGATATTATCCGTCACCTGTTTAGCCTTACTGTCCGCAGTCCCAAACAGTTGCATTTCCTCCAGTGCCAACAGAAACATCTTCTTATCGTAGTCCTTCATTTTCCAATTGACTCTATTGATCTTTGTACTTTACTACAGTAGTTCCTTGCTTCAATCTACCTAACTCCATTATTATGGTCTGGTAATCGCTATTGGTGTAGTGTTCACTTACGATCCACGTGTCAACTGAGTCAATTAGACAACCGTTTGCAAACGTCAGATATACAATAGAACCTGTGTCTCCTCTTCTAAATGTGTTGGCGCAACCCTGATTGACCAACACCAAGTCTAAAAGAGTAAATGCTTTCAGGAGCACGCGACCACTTTGATGTGTCCTTATGCTGCACCACTCTACAGCCCAGGCATTAAAATCGCCTGCGATCAACGAAGCAGTGGTTTCCTTCCTACCGCGTCTTGCACGAGCCGATCTAAGAGTTGTTCGAACTGCTTGATTGGCGCGTTGGGGGAGCGTAACAGCTGTAGATATGCACACCTGCTACCTTAGCGCCTATAAATCCTTCTTCACAAGTCATCTTTGTTTCCTGCAAAGCAACGTCACCACATGCCCAGATGGCCGATTTACCAGTAATGTCCATATCCAACGATGGTTTCTCCAGATCCCTGTACTGTTCGCACACAATGGCTACGTCAACTTCTGTCTCACGGACGTACTGGTTTAGCAGGTCCTGTGCTGTCTCGCAGTGGTTCAAGTTCAACTGTACTATCTTCATTTTCTTGATCTATCTAGCGCTCCTACTGCAGCTCGGTAGATTGGGCACGTATAACTACCAGTTGCATGATGACTTTTCCCTTCTGTATCTCGTTCCTTGCAGAGTACGCAGTACGGCTTGTTGTTACATTCTTTTCTTTGTGTCCCCCGGTACCACATTTGTAGCATAGGCCACTGCGATCCGGAGTTACAGCGCAATTTTTGGCTATGTGACCAAAACCCTGACATTTGAGGCATCCAAGGGGTCGTGTGTTCCGCTTCATCTCCCTTATCCGGCAAACCACCCAGCTTACCCTGATTTTCTGCTTTGCTAGGATCCGCTGTGCCATTCCCGCCGGCATTTGGATGACCGCTGTCTGCGTGTCGCCGTATGCCTTCTGTAATAACTTCCCTACCATCTCCTCAGTTGTGGGCGCGTCGTCATTATGAAACTCCTTGCGTAGCCCCTCTAAAACTTCTTCTTTGCTGGTTAATATTCTGCATTTTCTGTTTTCTTCTTCTGTCCAATATTTATTGGCTTTTGTTTCGTTTCCCATTCTAAACCTTGCTTGCGTCTCCAGTTCCTTGTTTCTTTTCTTTCCTCCTCTTTTAAGGTACTCCGGAGCTTCTCCGTAGCTATCTATTATCTCTTTTACTTCTTTTGCGAATTCTGATTTTTCCATTTTCTAGTTCCACTTCTGTCTCTCTATGTCTTTGCTTGTTTGTTCTAGGTCTGGCCATACTGGCCCTTCTTCTATCTTTTCCATGTATCCTTGTGGTGAGATTCCTCTGCCTTCTAGAAATTCTCTCCTTGAGTTCGCGTCTTTCCTTACTCTCTGTTGCCCTTTCGCCTCCTTCTGCAGCTCTTTCCAACACTCTTTTAACAGCGTCCTTTCCTTTGCTGCCCTTAGTTTCTCTTCATATTTTAACGCTCTTTTCCCTGCTGTGACCGCTATTCCTTCTCTTCTTGTTTCTAATATTAGTACGTGCCTGGGGGTGTTCCTGTCTGCTTTCAATACCCATTTCATGTACTTATCCTGGATCCTTTCTATTTCTTTATATTCCTTCCACCCCCATATTTCCGCTCCGTATAGTATCACCGATTTTATCAGGCAGTCGAAGAGCTTCATCCTCAGATGCCAGTTTTCTTTAAATAGTATTTCCCCTATGCTCCAAATTTTCCCTAGCGCTGCATTCGCCTTCCCTTTTACTCTTTTTGTTTGATCTTCTTCCTTGTTATTGCATTTCATTTCGTACCCCAGGTATGTGAACGTCTTGACTTCCTCTATTTCTTTCCCATCCCATTCGAAGGTGACCTTCTTCTTCCTACCTCCTCTTTTCCTACATCTCATTATTTTCGATTTTTCGACATTCAGTACCAGCCTTTTCTTCTTTATGTATTTCTTAAACTTCTTCAGCATTTTCCTCATTCCTTCTTCGTTATTTGCCATTAATACTATGTCATCTACATAACCTATTGAGTGTACTTTCCTGTTGCCTAGTGTCAGCCCTCCTTGTACTTTCCCCATTTCTTGTTCTAGATCTGCGAATGCGATGTTAAACAACGCTGGACTGAGTGGGCACCCTTGCCTTACTCCTTTTTCTGTTTTGAATTTCCCTGTCCTTGTTTTGCCAATTCTTGCTCTGCTATGTGTGTCTTTGTATATCTCTATTATTTTCCTTATGTACTTGTCTTTTACTTTTTTCTTTTCCATCATTTCCCATATCTCTTCTCTTTTTAATTTATCAAACGCCGCCCGCATTTCTGCGAAGAATAGAAACACTTTTCCTTTTTCTTTTTTTATTTCTTTCTCTACTATGGCTTTAACTATATATATCGCATCTATTGTGCCTCTTCCTTCTCTGAACCCCATTTATGTGTCATCTAGTACCTTCTTCTCTTTCAGCTCGGCCCTTAATTTCTTTTCTATTATATTTGCATAAATTTTATATCCCGTATCCATGAGCGTTATTCCTCTATAGTTTTCTACTTCATCCTTATCTCCTTTTTTATAAATCGGCGCGATCAGTCCCGTGTTCCATTCCTCTGGGAATCCATTCCCTTTCCATATCTCATTTAGGATGTTGTATAGGCCTCGTTCTGAATCTCATCTTCTCCTGCTGCCTTTTTCTTTTTCAGTTTCCTGATTGCCTCTTTAAGCTCTTCATGTGTGATCTCCTCTTCCTGTTCTCTTTCCCTCTTTTGATTCACTCTTTCCTTCTCTCTTTGTTCTCTTACTCTTTCCATGTCTTCCTCTCTGTCTTTTTCTCTTTCTTCTGCTTTTTTCCGTCCAGTAGTTTCTTGAAATATTCTTCCCATTACGTTTCTGTAATCTTTTCGCTGAGTTTCTCTCTCCCTTTTCTCCTTTTCCTGTTTACCACTTCCCAGAAGCCTTGTCCTTTTTTACCAGGTATGTCCATTCTCCCCGCCAATCTCCTATATCTCCGTTTATTATGTGTCTCTATCATGTTTCTTCCTTCTTCGTTTATGAACTTATCTTTTGATTTCCTGCTCTCTTCTTTGTTCTCTGTCGTAAGGCATCTTCCTCCTTTTCCGCTGTTCTTGCATTGAAGTCCCCTCCTATTATTATTTTTTCTTCTTTTTCTTCCTCGCAAATCTTCTCTAGCTCCTCCCAGTGTTTTCCTACTTCTTCTCTCATATATACTACTCATACATATATATTTGCTCGTTGTTGTTGATCTCTTTTTCTTCTTCTTTTCCTTTCATCTCTTTGACTGCTTCTGTTAAGTCCTCTATTTTCTTTACCCATTCTTCTGCTATTTCTGTTCCGCCTGTTCCATCTTTCTCCTGCTTTTTCCTCAGCTGCTCTATCTCTTCTCTTAGCTTCTTCCTAGCTTTCTCCTCCTCCTCCTTATTTTTCTTTATTTCCTCTGCTATCTTTTTTATCTCCTTTTCTCTTTCTCTTTCTATTTTCAGAATTGTTTTTTTTAAACCTTCTTTCCATTTCGTCGGCTTTTCTGTTTATCTCTTCGAGTCTTTTTTTCCATACTTCCTCTCTTTTTTCTTCTCTTAGCTTGGCTTCTTCTACCTCTCTTTCCCTGGCTTCGCCTTCTTTATTCATTTTCTCCAGTATCTCCTTTAGTGTTTTCTCCACCCCCTCCTCTTCTTTTACCTTTTCGTCGCTGTCTTCTTCCTTATTATCTTTTTTCTCCAGATTCTCTTCTTCCTCTTTCTCTTCGGCTGCCTTTCTTGTGTTTGGTGAACTTGGTGGTGTTCTTACGATTAGCTTGCTTTTAATGAAGATCCTTTTCTTTTCTTCTTCTTTCCGCTTTCCCTCTTCTTCCTCCTCTTTCTTTTTTTTATTTTTTTCCGGTGTGTCCTCACCTTTGATTTTTTCTATCTTCTCCCCTGTCTCTTCTGCTTCTTTCCTTTTCCTTTTTAATATCAGTCCTCCTCCCACTATGTTAATTACGCTCTGCGATTTCCTATCCAATTGCGGCTTTATCCCTTTTCCCCTTCCCTTTGTCCCCTCTTTTTTGTGTTTACCTGTAGATTTACTCTCTTTGTTCTTTCCTTGCTTGAGGGTATACCATTGCCTAATCCACCTGTTTCTTCCTCTTCCGCTATTGTAGTCTCACTTTCAGGTTGCGTTCCGAAAATCACCTCGTTGATCCTCTCTATTCTCTCTATATCAATTTCTTTTGGTGCCTTTTGTAGGGACTTTTTACTCATGCTGTTTCTCCTCCCTGCCTCTCACCTCTCTCTCCCTCTCTATCGCTCTATCTCTTTCTCTCGCTCTCCTTCTCTCTCTCCCCTATTCTAACCTCTCTTGTTCCTCGCTCTTACTTTGTTCTTCCCTTTCTTTGTCTTTATTCTATATTACTTATCTTTATTACTCTTTCTGTTCGCCTTTCCGCCTTTCACCTTTCTCTTGCTTTGCTTTGTTTTATCTCCACTCTTTCCACCGCTAATCGCCTTCTCACCACTCACGCACAAACCATACGTCCGCCCCGGGCCACCATTTTCACTCTCTTCCCGTTGGTGATATTCAAATTTCAAATTCTTCGGTCAGAATTTTGGCCACTCTACCTTGGGCTCGTAATATTCCATGCTCATCTAAGAAAGGTCTTAACCCGACGATCTTACTCGCCTTAGGAACACTTTTTCCTTTCCTTAGCGATTTTAACTCCTCAATTTGTTGTCACAAATGACGGCCTGTTCTCTTCCCGAGAGGTAAGATGCAAGCCAGCGGATAATCTGCTCGGAGAAGCCGAAGGAGGATAGTTTTCCGAGTAGCCTGACGTGACACGCCGTATCAAACGCCTTTGCTAAAATCAAATAAAAGCAGAAGAGTGACCTTCTTCCTGCCTATCCTAAGCATGACATCATCAGTCAGCTTAATTAAGCCGGACTGCATGCTGTGGCCAGTGCGAAAACCAGTTTGGATGTAGAGAGCCACATATCTAACGTTCCTGTTTCTGTCCCGT